>CM058240.1:72003580-73203580 GCA_030180135.1 Orychophragmus violaceus
AACACAAGTATATAAAGCAGTAGATAAAGCAGCAGATAATTCAGAAGAGGGATTGGTGTCTTCAACCATGTAGAGCTCATCCTTTGTCACACCTTTCCCAATCAACTTACTTGTTTTAATATCCTGAAACATAACATCATTAGGACTGAAAATAACATTGCAATTCAAATCAGTGGCTATCCTTTTTACAGAAACTAAGTTTGATGTGAAACTAGGCATAAAGAAGGCTTTAGATTCTTTGTTAAACATTTTCAGATTTCCTATGCCTTGTATTGGAATTTTATCACCATTTGCAATCACTACACTTCCTAAGGCAGGTTCAACATTGTTTATTAACCTAGAATCACTTATCATATGATGAGAGGCAGTTGAATCAATAATCAAAGGTTTCAGTTTGTTTGATGCAAAAAGAGAAGTACCAAGGGCTATACCAGAGTTCTCCTTGAGAGCTTTGATGAGAGCCTCAAGGTCTGACCTCCTTACCACATCATTCTGAGCAGTCACAGCTGGTGCGTGATGAACCACCATTGCTCTTCCTTCATCACATTGCTGCATTGAAGAAGAACCTGGTCCAGCTGCACCATATGAGTAGTTTGCCCTTTGATCTTTGAACCTGTTGTTGTGAGATGAGGGTCTGAGGTTGGGGTGAAGGCGCCAGCATCTGTCCTTCAAATGCCCACTCTTCTTGCAAAAATCACACATCAAGACTCCTCTCTGGTCACCTCCATAGTTCTTCCTCTCATCAGCCTTGTACAGCCCCTTGTTTGCGGTTACCAGCTCTCCTTTTCCCTTGAACAACCCAAATGAACCTTGTTCCTTCTGAATTTTCCCACACACATCATCAATGTCAGGTAGAGTCTCTGCCCTTAGGATATGCTTGATAAAGGAATTGTAGGATGAGTTCAAGGTAAGCAGAAGAGCAAAAACTTTATCTTGCTCTCTCCTTTCTTGCAACACCAAGGGATCACTGCTTGGTGGCCTCAGCATCTCCAACTCTGACCATAGTGAGCTAAACTTCCCAAAATGAGCTTTAAACTCCATATCTTCTTGCTGGAGATTGTTAATGGCCAGCTTAACCTCAAAGACTCTTGTTAAGTTTGATTTATTCCCATAAACCTTCTCAAGAGTATCCCACAGCTGCTTAGAAGTCACACAATAAGAGTAGGCTTCCAATAGGTGCTGGTCCAGTGAGCTTTGGAGTATAGAAAGCACATTCTGGTCCCCTTGCATCCACGCCTCTTCTTCTGCTTCAGCTGCCTCTTCAAGAGATTCAACACTGCCTTTAGTCTTTGCCTCAGCTCCTTTCTTGGCTTCAGCTTCAGACCTGGCCTTAAACACCTTCTGTGGAGCAGTGTCACTCAGGATATACTTCCACAGACCTCTGCCTCCAAGTGAAGACTTCACCATCCTAGCCCAAACAATGTAGTTTGAGCCTTTCAAAATCACAGGAATAACAACTCTTGAGTTCTCCATTGCTGAGACTGATATGAAGCAAGGAGGGAGTATTCAAGATGAAACAGAGAGTTCTCAACTCACAGAGAACACAAGAAGCAAAAGAAATGAGTTTAAGAACTTAGAAGAGCTTATAGGACCGAGAGAAAAGCTTAAGAACTTAAGTGCTCAAGAACAGAATTTTGTGAGTTTCAGCGGAAGTAAATGAGGTACAGAAGCTTATAGCTCTGATACCATGTGAGAATATAAGATTTAGAGTATGAGAGTAGAAGGATTGAGTGTAGTATTGAAGAGAGAAACCAAGAAACCCTATTAGGGTTCTTGGCGGCTAGAGAGAGAGAAGAAGAATGCGGTTGTAAAAGAGAAGAATAATTCTCTGTATTGATCAATAATGAGTTACAACAAATAAATATGAAGACTACTAGGGTTTATGCTCATTAAACAATTGATAAACCAGAAGAAAACAAAGGAGAAAAGCGCATGAAGAGAGAGAGACAAACGGTCACTAGATGGTGACTCCTTCTTGTCTTGTTCCTGGTGAAAGTGACAGGTCCTAAGGAGTTCAGACCTTGGTCTTTAATGCTCTGATCCTCTCAGACTTTCCCAAAGTGGTAATAAGCCAATATACTGAAGTTTGCTTATGAGTGAGAGTGTAAACCCTAGAAGTGGTTTACATCCGAGACTTCTTCCCATAAACATAACCTGCCCCATATTTGCACTTTGTTGAATTATGCAACTTGTGATCTCCATATCAACATGAGAATCCTAAACAAAACTTTTTTACCAAAACTTCTTGAAACATATGTGTCATGGATTGGAGAAATTAGGTGAGGTAAGACGACTATAAGATAGTTTTTGTATGCTCCTAAAGGAAGAATGATAAGAATGTTATACAAGTTTATGTTCTTTTTAACACCCCTAAGTAACCATACTTAAGGAAAAGAAAGAAACTTTGATCTTCTAAAAGGTCCTATGAGAATCCTAAATAAAACTTTTTTACCAAATCTTGGTGAAACATATGTGTCATGGATTGGAGAAATTAGGTGAGGTAAGACAACTATAAGTTCGTTTTTGCATGCTCTTAAAGGTAGAATGAGAAGCATGTTATACAAGTTTATGTTCACTTTAAACACCCCTAAGTAACCCGACTAACAGACAAGAAAGAAACTTTGATATTCCAAAATGTCCTATGAGAATCCGAAACAAAACTTTTGTTACCAAAACTTCTTGAAACATATGAGAAGCATGTTATAGAAAAGAAAAGAACAAAACTTTGATCTTCTAAAAGGTCCTATGAGAATACTAAACAAAACGTTTTAACAAAAACTTCTTGAAACATATGTATCATGGATTGGAGAAACTATTTGAGGTAAGACAACTATAAGTTAGTTTTTGCACGCTCATAAAGGTAGAAAGAGATGCATGTTATACAAGTTTATGTTCATTTTAAACACCCCTAAGTAACCCTACTAACAGACAAGATAGAAACTTAGATCTTCTAAAAGGTCCTATGAGAATACTAAACAAAACTTTATAACAAAAACTTCTTGAAACATATGTGTCATGGATTGGAGAAACTAGGTGAGGTAATAAAACTATAAGTTAGTTTTTGTATGCTCCTAAAGGTAAAATTAGAAGCATGTTATACAAGTTTATGTTCCTTTAAACACCCCTAAGTAACACTACTAACTGACAAGAAAGAAACTTTGATCTTCTAAAATGTCCTGTGAGAACCTAAACAAAACTTTTTACCAAAACTTCTTGAAACATATGTGTCATGGATTGGAGAAATTAGGTGAGGTAAGACAACTATAAGTTAGTTTTTGCATACTCTTAAAAGTAGAATGAGAAGCATGTTATACAAGTTTATGTTCACTTTAAACACCCCTAAGTAACCCTACTAACAGACAAGAAAGAAACTTTGATATTCCAAAATGTCCTATGAGAGTCCGAAACAAAACTTTTGTTACCAAAACTTCTTAAACCAGGAGAGCAGAGAGATAAGCTGGATCATAAGAGTGTGAAGGCAATGTTCATTGGGTATTCTACAAGCCAAAAAGGATACAAGTGCTATGTACCTGAAACTAGAAGGGTATTGGTCTCTAGAGATGTCAAGTTTGTGGAGTCAAAGGGTTTCTATGAAGAGAAGAGTTGGGAGAACCTTAAGGACCTTCCTAATAACCCCTCTGACCGTGCCAAAAACTTAAGGATGATCCTAGAGAGCCTTGGGATTGCGCAGCCAAAAAGGAGAGAGGAGACTCAAGTGGACAAACCGGCTGAGGAAACTCACATTATGGATGAGTCTACTCACCTTGATCATGAGGAGGGCAATGGAGAATCACAAGAAGAACCACAAGTTGATGGTTCTGCCACGCATGATCAAGGTGATGGAGAAGAGCTTGTTGACCAACAAATGGAACCTGAAGCTGTACAAGAGGAACCTGAAATTGTGCCACAACAACAGCCGGTTCAAGTGCTTAGAAGAAGTACTAGAGAGAGAAAGGATCCATCTGAATGGAAGAACACTAGGGTTTACTACAACAGCAATGCAGTAGCTCATCCAACATAAGCTGTTTGCACACTTGCTAACTTCCCTACTGAGCACAAGGTCTTTATGGGTGCTCTGGATGCTGAAAAAAACCTATGAAGAAGCTAAGGAGCATAAGAAGTGGACTGATGCAGTAGGAGATGAAATCAAGGCAATGGAAAACAATAACACTTGGTATGAAACAGACTTGCCAAGAAAGAAGAGGGCAGTGAGTTCTAAATGGGTGTTCACAATCAAATACAAGAGCAATGGAGAAATAGAGAGGTACAAAGCCAGATTGGTTGCAAGAGGTTTTACTCAAACCTATGGGGAGGATTATAGAGACACTTTTGCACCAGTAGCTAGGCTTCATACAGTGAGAGTGATCTTATCCTTAGCAACAAACTTGGAGTGGGATTTGTGGCAAATGGATCTCAAGAATGCTTTCCTCCAAGGGGAGCTAGAGGATGAGGTTTATATGACTCCACCTCCTGGTCTTGAAGACATGGTTACACAAGGAAAGGTATCTTGTTCAAGTGCAGAGGCAGAATATAGAGCAATGAGGAAGCTTACCAATGAGTTGACATGGCTGAAGGCTTTACTTGAAGATTTGGGCATTGATCAACCAACTCCAATCACAATGCAATGTGATAATCAAGCAGCAATACACATAGCTTCCAACTCAGTATTTCATGAGAGAACAAAGCACATAGAGGTGGATTGTCACAAGGTGAGACAGAAGGTTCAAGAAGGTGTGATCTTACCTTGTTACACAAGAAGCTCGGATCAACTAGCAGATATCTTCACCAAGGCTGCTAGCTTGAAGGTTTGTGAGTTCATTCTTCCTAAGCTTGGACTCATTGACCTCTCTCAAGCTTGAAGGACCCTAGGCCGTAGAGCTTATACTCTTTTTCCCTTGATATAGTTTTTATCCCAAGTGGTTTTTCTATATCAAGGTTTTTAATGAGGTAAGTTTCTACGGTTCTGATGTGATCCTGCCCAGCACTAAAAACATGGACCTTGAACCTGAGCTTGAACCTGATGGAGCTAAATACATGGAGCATGAACCCGATGGAACTAAGCTTGAAGCAGAGGAGCAGCTCGGAGTTGAGGAGCAGCTTGAACCAGAGGATGCGCTTAGAGCGGAGAAAGAGTATGGAAAAGATGTTATCTTAACCTCACTGGTTTTGATACATGATCATCAAATGGGCATGTGTCTCATTTGTACTCTTTTTCCCTTGTCAAGTTTTGTCCCACTGGGTTTTCTTGACAAGGTTTTTAATGAGGCAAATGATTCACATTCAAATCACCCATTTGTTGATCCAAACCAGGGCATAGCATCCAGAATTCAACCCAATGGAGGAGATATCAAGTCCAGCCTATTTTATGCCCATTACAAGTCCAAGAAGAGCCCAAAACAAGCTGATAATTTGAAGCCCATGAAGAGTTACGAAAATGGAGTATCAAGGGTCATTTTTCAGATTCAAATGAGAGTTTAATTCAAGTCTTTGTGTTATTTCCTAGGTGTGTTTAATGCTGCTCATGCAGCCTTGTTGTTTTTCCTTTTTAAACTCTTGTACTTCTGATTTTATAATCCATCTAGTCTTTTTATCAAAAACCTTCTGAAATTTCTAGATCATGGATCCATTTTCGTTTGTCGAATTTTGATCCTTTCCGACTTATCAAAAGGCTTTTCCGCATCCTTTTGTGGCGTCATTCAATCCCTCATCTCGTCTTTGAGTCGTGTGTCGTCTCTAATTCGGGAATATCCACTCCAGATCTTCCAAGTGCCGAAATTGGGATTGATTCCTTTCTGGGATCTCATCAAGTGGTATCAGAGCACACTTGGAGGTTGAGTCGTTTCTGTCTATCATCTTGTTTTAATTTTCATAATTATTTGGTGTTTGATAAAATTGTGAAATCAATTGTTTCTGGATATAGGAGGAGTCTAGTATTTGTTAAAATTGTTTCTGGAATTTTTGAGCGTGATTTGATAATTTATTGTGTCCGATCAATTTACACAGCCGTGATTAGGGTTCTAACAGAGTTTGGTGTTATTTGAAGGGTCATTTTGTGATTGTTGTGTGCGATCATTTCTATTACAAAAGGAACTTGTTACTGGTGTTTTTTTTGCTTTATTTCTCAGGTCGCAATGTCAAAAACTGAGGAGAGATCAAGCCACAACCGCAACAAGCTTCTAATTGAATCCATTACCGCCAAAATGAAGGAAGTAATGGACAGCCATTCAATTCGTCGGGAGTACAAAAGAGCACGACCAAAGAAGGAACCAGAGCTTAAATCCAAGCCACCAGACAACACACTGAGATCAACATGGAGCAGCCCACAGAAAATCCCTCACACTCCAAAATCCAAATCTGTGTTTTATTCTGATTATCAACCGGCTAATGAACTCTATAAATTTTCAGGAAAAAGAAACTATCTAGAGTGGGAGAGAAACATGGACGAGTGGTTTCACTACAACCACATCCCGAGAAAGGAGAGGTTAGCTTATGCAGTGAGCCAACTCGCTGGAGACACTCACAAATGGTGGATAGAAGAAGTTGATGATCGCTGGTTTTACAATGAACCAACTATCACGTCATGGAGTGAACTTAAGAAGCTACTAAGAAATAAGTATGCTCCACAAGCATCAAACCGCGCAGAACAAGTCAATGCCATAATCCAAACCGTTCAAGAAAAGAGACCAACCTTAGTCCCGGATCAGAATAAACCCACAACACGTAGGGAGGCTAAGCCACGGTCATATCCTTTCGAGAAGATTGACAAACACGTTAATAATGAGAAAGTGGAGGCTGAGACACGACCTTATTCTCTTGAGAAGATAACAAAGTGTGTTATACATGAGAAACTGGAGGCTAGGACGACATCTCAACCAAAGGAGGTCAATGCACAAGTTGTAGTTCACAAGCAACGCCTAAACCCATCGCTTGAATCAAGCTGTGAACCGAAGCAATGTAAGTCCTCTAACCTTTCGAAATCCAAGGGAGTCACTTGTTATAATTGTCGTAAGAAAGGACATTTTGCTGCGACTTGCCCTGGAAAAGTCAAACCAAACCTCACTTCATTAGATTCAACACCAAGCTCATCAAATTCAAGTAATGAAGTAGTTGATCAAGGCTTAGAAAATTCCAGTTCTTGTGTCATGCACTTGGTCTTGTCAAAGGATTTTGATTCAGGACATATGATGGAGAATGAAGATGACAAAGCTGAAACTGATGGAGAACTCAAAGCATTGGAGAAACTTCCCAACGAAATCATTCTTCCACTAACTCCAAAGCAAAGGAAACGAGGTACGTACTTTGAGTCCATGAATAGAATGAAGCCTACCTTGTTGTCTTTGGATGTAGGTCAAACTGTTTTAAAGGCCATGCTTTTCAAGAATGGAGATTACAATGATGCAAGAATCAGCCCGAACATTGGATCTATGGCTGAAGTAATGACACCGCCATCAAACCGAGTAAGCTGTCCAAAAAATAGTCTTGACGTAGGAGCATTCCGAGAAGCATATCTCATTGACCAGAGGGAATTAGGAAACAAGCTCAACTGTTTTAGAAACCTAACTCTTCGAAGCATCCCTAGAAACTGGACTCATCACAACAACAGTTCAGACTCGAGAGTTATGAATTTTTCAAACTGGGCGCATCTGAACGTACTCGAACTGGACATATGCGTACTCCAAAGAGCATCCCGGCCAAATCAGAAGGATTCAAGGGACGGCACAACCAAACCACCCGCCAAACAACCGGTTATCTTTGACCCAGGAACACTCATTGAGACGTTTCCTCATGAGAAAGGTAAGGAAATTATTGTCGCTGATACAATAATTCCAAGGTATGGGTCTCTTCTTGTCCCTAGTGCTGAGATGCTGGAACTTGAAATGCTTTACCATGATAACTTTAAGAATGTGTTTCCATATTGTGAAAAGTTTGAGCATGAGAATCTCTTTAGGCATGGAGGTTTCATATTTGATAGAGATAAGTTGTGTGAACCTAGTGTTTCCTTGCTGAAATTTGTCTTAATGAGTATTGATAAATTCACTAGGGCTGTTAGAGTTTCGAATTTTGCTAAATTGTTCTTTGGAGATGTTGTTTACTATGATAGCATTATGAATAAGAACTTAGATCCTCATGCTGAACATGTAAATTATGTTTTGGATGATGTAAGTAAGACAATCCTTGCTAGTAGACATGATTATATCTTTTGCACCCATGATCTTTTGCCTCGAGTTGTTGCCATGAGTATACAGGAGGTAGAGCTGAATTTCCATGCCCCAAAAACGTGGCTCTACCATGTGTGGCTTAAGAAGATGGTTGTACGAGTTTTCCTTGAACCAATGGAGCATGAAAACGTCAAGGATTCTTCCATGATCCAAGAAGAACCCCCAGACCCAACACCAATAGCTTTGATGAGAACAAGTGACAAACATATCCAGAGCCTTATTCAGATAAGTACTTCTTTGACTCTGTTTGCTTCTCATGCTATAGGAACTATGATTATGAGTATATTACATCCAGAAAGCATTGAGAAAAAGTTAGGTTTGTTCAAAGAATATTTGGGATCAAATTCTTGTCTTGGAAAAGAGGAATCTGAAAAGGATAATGTTATGATTCAAGCTGAGACATGTTCATATATTTATCATTCCATGACTGTAATAATGCACTTGCTCTTTGCCAAAGGTGTTGATTACATTGCAGGTACGAAAGAGGAGCCACCGGACTTGGTTCATTTCATTGCATATGAATTGGATTTGAGGTCAAATCCTTTTCAAGAGGGAGGGGATGATGTGATCCTGCCCAGCACTAAAAACATGGACCTTGAACCTGAGCTTGAACCTGATGGAGCTAAATACATGGAGCATGAACCCGATGGAACTAAGCTTGAAGCAGAGGAGCAGCTCGGAGTTGAGGAGCAGCTTGAACCAGAGGATGCGCTTAGAGCGGAGAAAGAGTATGGAAAAGATGTTATCTTAACCTCACTGGTTTTGATACATGATCATCAAATGGGCATGTGTCTCATTTGTACTCTTTTTCCCTTGTCAAGTTTTGTCCCACTGGGTTTTCTTGACAAGGTTTTTAATGAGACAAATGATTCACATTCAAATCACCCATTTGTTGATCCAAACCAGGGCATAGCATCCAGAATTCAACCCAATGGAGGAGATATCAAGTCCAGCCTATTTTATGCCCATTACAAGTCCAAGAAGAGCCCAAAACAAGCTGATAATTTGAAGCCCATGAAGAGTTACGAAAATGGAGTATCAAGGGTCATTTTTCAGATTCAAATGAGAGTTTAATTCAAGTCTTTGTGTTATTTCCTAGGTGTGTTTAATGCTGCTCATGCAGCCTTGTTGTTTTTCCTTTTTAAACTCTTGTACTTCTGATTTTATAATCCATCTAGTCTTTTTATCAAAAACCTTCTGAAATTTCTAGATCATGGATCCATTTTCGTTTGTCGAATTTTGATCCTTTCCGACTTATCAAAAGGCTTTTCCGCATCCTTTTGTGGCGTCATTCAATCCCTCATCTCGTCTTTGAGTCGTGTGTCGTCTCTAATTCGGGAATATCCACTCCAGATCTTCCAAGTGCCGAAATTGGGATTGATTCCTTTCTGGGATCTCATCAGGTTCCAAGCTTGATCACTCCATCTCCATGATCAAGCTTGAGGGGGAGTATTGAATTAAGGATTGAAGAAGTATTCAAGAGTGTACAAGAGTGTTTCTCAAGGCATTATAGCCGGATAGAGTGTTGGTGCAATGTTGGGACATTGGGACATAAACAACATGTGATCTCGGTTTAAATAAGGTTGTTTATGTCCCCAACATCATAGTACAAAAGGTCTGGTGTTGATCAGGAGCAGAGGGACTGATCCCTAGGGCAGAGCACGCTTCTCTCTCCTCAAGGACCTGTCGCTTTCTCTCTTAGCCGTTGCACCATTCTTGTCTTCTTCCTCTTTTATTTTATTGTATCTTATTCTCAGAACCCTAGATGTCTCTCTCTCTATATATGTCTTGTATGCTCTAAGAATCAATATACACTTTAGGGAACTTATCTTCCCAAGTTACACTCTTTTACTCTCTCTCGGATACTACTCTCGCTCTAGGAAGCCCTAGCGAGTTCTCTCATCTTCTCTCATCCCTAAACTCTCTTATACTCACTCGATCTCTCCTAAACTCCTAATTCTAACAACATATGTTTCAAGAAGTTTTGGTAAAACGTTTTATTTAGGATTCTAATAGGACATTTTAGAATATCAAAGTTTCTTTCTTGTCTGTTAGTAGGGTTATTTAGGGGTGTTTAAAGTGAACATAAACTTGTATAACATGCTTCTCATTCTACCTTTAAGAGCATGCAAAAACTAACTTATAGTTGTCTTACCTCACCTAGTTTCTCCAATCCATGACACATATGCTTCAAGAAGTTTTGGTAAAAATGTTTTGTTTTGGATTCTCAAAGGACATTTTAGAAGATCAAAGTTTCTTTCTTGTCTGTTAGTAGGGTTATTTAGGGGTGTTTAAAGTGAACATAAACTTGTATAACATGCTTCTCATTCTACCTTTAAGAGCATGCAAAAACTAACTTATTGTTGTTATACCTCACCTAATTTCTCCAATCCATGACACATATGTTTCAAGAAGTTTTGGTAAAAAAGTTTTGTTTAAGATTCTCATAGGACCTTTAGAAGATCAAAGTTTCTCTCTTGTCTGTTAGTAGGGTTACTTAGGGGTGATGTAGCCTCAGAATCAGAGACTAGAGTGGTGGGAGATGGAAGAACAGGTGCTGGCTTTGAAGCTCTCTCACTTGCTCAAAATTGAATGGATGTGCGAGATGGATGTGTTGGTGAACAACTCACTTGCTCAATGGGTTGATTGACTCTCTCAATCCTTGGCAGAAGTAGTTTCTTTGAATCACTCAAACAAACTAATCTGGGAATTCAATAGAATCAAATGAATCACTCAATTTGAATCCTAAAGAACAAGAACAATCTCAAAGACACTCTCTTTGAAAGAAAAAACAATTTCTCTGGATTTTTATTGATTGAAAGGTGTCTTACAAATGAGAATGACAATGAGACTTTATAGTCTGGACTACCAACTGTCTAATGACCAGAAATAAGAGGAAAATCAGTATAATTAAAAGAAAAGAGATGTTAGAGAATTGATGAGTAAATCTGTCCAAGAATGGAAAGTCTGGTAGCTTGTATCTTGAGAGCTTGGGGAGGTAATTGCACGACCTTGGGACATTCTGAAGGCAATAGAAAGCTTCTGATTCGTGCATAAAGGCATAAGAAAGTAGCCGTTGGAGTTTAATGCCATCTGGGTCCAAATATGGCAAGTGTGTCTTCTTGTTGATTTGAGTGATCCGGTGAGGTCTGGTGCATCTATGGTCTTCTGGATACCTTAATAAAGATCCCAAGATGTTGTAGCTTTGATTATGTGGTTCTTCTGGTCGCCAAATATGGGTCTGAGCCTTCATAAATCTGGGAGACTCCAAATAAGGTAAGCTGGCAAACCACTGGTTTAGAACTTGAATAAATTCTTTCTCAAAACCGGGATTGGTCTGATTCCAACTCTCCTGGATTCCCTGATGAATCAAGATTCCAGAACAAGTCACCTTATTGCTTGATTCATCCTGGTTGAGTTGCAATGCTTCAGTTTGTGGTCGTATGTCTCCATCGAGTCCACTGCAATTCTCTTGACTTGTAACTTGAATAACTTCTTCATGTGGAAAGCTTTTGAAACAATTCCACTTGCCCGTGATTCCTTGATGAGTTAAGTTTCTGAAACAGGTTGATTTGTAGCTTAATTCTTCCTGGTTAGATAGATATTCTCCAAGATATGCATATTGATCATGATTAGATCAAATGTGCAAAGGCTGTGTATTATCAAAATGTGCACAAGTCTTGCACATTTGATAATGTACAAAGTTGGGGACATCATATTTGATAAGGCGCCTAATTCAGACCTAAGAAGAAGAAGAGAGCCGTTGGTGTTAGAGAGAGAGCCGTTAGGGTTTAGGAGGAAAGCTTTGTCTGGTGGGGACCACAAGTGGTCCACACCCTTTCTCTCACCTCCTGCCACGGTTCAGAGCATCTCAGACCTGGTCCCTCTTCATTTTGTCTTGTATCTTCTTTAGGTTAAACAACATGTGTGTTGGAAGTCTTATATAAAGGATGTAACCACAAATGAATGAACTTAAGGGTTTTGAAACCTTATTCTCTCTTGTGCTGCGCCTCCATCTCTCACTCTTACTAAGAACCCTAATGTTTATACTCTAAAAACTCTTATGGTATCAGAGCAATGTTCCTCATTCTCTTGATTCTCTCTCTTTGATTCATCTCTATCTCGGCTGCAGCACTCTCGGTCCAAAACCCTAAATCTCTCTCTCTTCATTCTTCCGGTTTCTAAAGCTTCTATTCTTCAAGTTCTCTCATTCTCTCTGGTCTAAAACCCTCAATCTGGTTCTTAAGCTCTCATTCTCTCAGTTTCTTTAAACTCACGGTCCAAAAGAAAGCCCTAAGTCTCTCGGTCCTAATCTTGTTCAGTCTCGGCTTCTCAGTCTTCAACTACTCTCTCTCAGTCCCTTACCATGGAAGATACAGCTCACATCAACTCAAGCTTGAGGCCTACTGTTGTCCCTGTTATGCTCAAAGGAATCAACTACAGGACATGGCAAAGGACCATCAAGACAGCCATTTGTGGAAGAGGATTGTGGGATCACATCTTGGAGGATAAAACACCAACTGAAGAAGATGAAGCCAAGAAGAAGGATGAGGAAACCAAGAAGGCAGAAGCTAAATGGTTTCAAGAAGATCAGCTTGTGCTTGGGTTTCTCCAAAACTCTCTTGACCCATCCATCCTTGAAGCTTATTCTCATTGTGAGACAGCCAAGTTACTGTGGGATACTCTCAAGAAGATTTATGGGGATGTCTCCAATCTCAGTAGGGTTTATGAGGTTAAGAAAGCCATTAGTGAGCTGAAACAAGAAGACCATGACTTTACCAAGTATCTTGGGAAGTTCTCTTCAGCATGGTCTGAACTTGAGATGCTAAGGCCAAGCACTTTAAACCCCAAGGTTCTCATTGAGAGAAAGGAGCAAGACAAGATCTTTGGCCTTCTACTCAACTTGAATCCGGTTTACAATGATGCCATCATGAAGATCCTAAGGGAGACTACACTTCCTGATTTTGAAGAGGTGTGCTCAAGGCTCCAAAAGGAAGAAGGAAACATTGGTTTGTTTGGAGGAAAGGGGGAGTTGGTGACTGCCAACAAAGCCGGCTTTAAACCTGAGGAGAAGAAGGCGCCATTTTGTGATCATTGCAAGAGGAAAGGCCACTCCAAGGATAAGTGTTGGGTCCTTCATCCTCACCTCAAACCAGACAAGTTTAAGAACTCAAGGGCAAATGCAAACATCTCACAAGAAGCTGTGAATGAACCAGCCTCCACTTCAGCTCAAGGAGGGGAGCTTGCACTCTACACAGCCACTGAGTATGTCAAGAAGAGTGACCTTGAGGATCTCATCAAGGCTTATGCCTCTAAACTCTCTGGTATCTCTTTATTTTCACACAAATTGCTTAGTAAAACTGATCATAAGTTGGTAGTAGATTCAGGAGCTTCTCACCATATGATTAGTAATGCTAAGTTGTTGGAGAACATTAAACCTGCCCTAGGAAGAGTAACTATAGCTGATGGTCAAGGGATTCCAATAATAGGTACAGGAAAGTTGAGATTATTTAACAAGGAAAGTGATGCATTCTATGTTCCTAAGTTTAAATCTAACTTGCTGTCGGTTAAAAGGATCACTAAAGACTTGAATTGCAATGTTATCTTTGGGCCTAATGAAGTTTGTTTTCAGGATATTAAGAATGGAAAGGTTATTGGAAGAGGTGGTACACAAGATGAGCTTTACCTCCTTGAAGACACTTCTCCAAGCAACTCGGATACTTTAGCTTTTAAATCCTGTTTTTCTTTCAATCAAAATGTCCTATGGCATGCTAGACTAGGACATCCTCATGCTCGTGCTTTGAACTTAATGTTGCCTAATGTTAGCTTTGATCATTCAACTTTTGAAGCTTGTATTCTTGGCAAACATTGTAGAACTGTCTTTCCTAAATCAACTACTCTCTATGAACATTGTTTTGATCTTGTGCACTCTGATGTTTGGACTTCACCTTGTCTGTCTAGAGATAGAAACAAGTATTTTGTGACCTTCATAGATGAAAAATCTAAATATACTTGGGTAACTTTGCTTCCATCTAAAGATAGGGTGTTTGATGCATTTTTAAATTTCCAAAACTATGTTACTAATCAGTTTAATGCCAAGATCAAAGTGTTTAGGTCAGATAATGGAGGAGAGTATACAAGCCAAAGATTCAAAGCTCACTTGAACAAATGTGGGATCCTTCATCAAACAAGCTGTCCCCATACTCCCCAACAAAATGGTGTGGCTGAAAGGAAGAATAGACACCTCATGGAAGCTGCTAGGTCCATGATGTTCCACACCAATGTTCCTAAGAGATTTTGGGGAGATGCAGTGTTGGCAGCATGCTATCTCATCAACAGGATCCCAACTAGAGTTCTTCAAGACATTTCACCATATGAGGTATTGAACAAAGCCAAACCATTTATTGAACACTTACGTGTGTTTGGTTGTGTTTGTTTTGTATATATCTCAGGAGATCAAAGGAACAAGCTAGATGCTAAGAGCACAAGGTGTATGTTTCTTGGATACTCCACAACTCAGAAGGGCTACAAGTGTTTTGATCCAAGCAACAACAGGACCTATGTTTCAAGGGATGTTAAGTTCATTGAGGGGCAGAGTTACTATGAGAAGAAGGATTGGGAAGGTTTGAAAGACCTCTCAAGATCACCTTCTGATTTGGCTACAAGTTTGAAGTACTTGTTGGATCACTTGGGCAATGACACCCCACGGCCAGAAAAGGCTAAGACACCTACCCAGGAAGCTCAACAAGAGGATACTGAACCAGCAACACACACTCAGGAACCGGCTCAATCTCAAGAAGACACTCTACCTCAAGATCAGAACCAAGTGGACTTGGATATGGATGAGGATGAGATGGTTTATCAAGAGGCAGTGGGTAATGAGGAAGTGGTTGATCAACAGGTTCAGCAACTCAGGAGAAGCACAAGGGAAAAGAAAGATCCATCAGAATGGATGAAGACAAGAGTCTACTACAACAACCAAGCAGTAGCTCATCCTAGTCAGTCTACTTGTTCTATTGACTTGCTACCATCTAGTCACAAGGCCTTTCTTGGAAAGATTGAGCTAAACCAAGTTCCTAAGACTTATGAAGAGGCTGAGGGTATCAAGGTTTGGATGGATGCAGTAAAGGATGAGAAAGAAGCTATGGAGAGGAACCATACTTGGATTGTAGAGAAGCTGCCGAAAAAGAAGAAGACTGTTAGCTCTAAATGGGTCTTCACAATCAAGTATAAAAGCAATGGAGACATAGAGAGGTACAAGGCAAGGCTAGTAGCAAGGGGATTCACTCAAACCTATGGAGAAGACTATACAGATACCTTTGCACCAGTGGCTAAACTTCACACAGTGAGAGTCACATTGAGCTTAGCCACCAACCTCTCATGGAATCTATGGCAAATGGATGTGAAGAATGCTTTTCTACAAGGTGAACTTGAAGAGGAAGTGTATATGACTCCACCACCAGGTTTGAAGCACTTGTGTAAAGATGGTGAAGTATTGAGGTTGAGAAGGGCAATTTATGGCTTGAAGCAATCACCAAGGGCATGGTACCATAAACTCAGTCACACTCTCATGGACCATGGTTTCAAGAAGTCTCAATCTGATCACACATTATTCACGCTTCAAAGTGCCCAAGGAGTGGTGGTAGTTCTGATATATGTGGATGATTTGATTATCACAGGAAGTGATAATGATGGGATTCAGTCTACAAAGGATTTCCTCAAGAGTTCCTTTGATATTAAAGACCTTGGAGAGTTGAAGTACTTCTTGGGCATTGAAGTTTGCAGATTCAATGATGGGTTGTTTCTGTCCCAAAGAAAGTATGTTAAGGACTTGTTGACAGAAACAAGTATGCTTGATTGCAAGATTGCAAAGACTCCTCTTGAAGATGGCTACCAAGTCAATAGAAAGGGGGAGAAATCAGATGAAGTCAAGTTCAAGGATGTCTCATTGTATAGGAGGCTGGTTGGGAAGCTTATCTACCTCACTCTCACAAGACCAGACTTGTGCTTTGCTGTGAATCAAATTAGTCAACATATGCAATCACCCACAGTGTATCATTGGAGTTTGATTGAGAGGATACTCAGATATCTCAAAGGATCAACTGAACAAGGTATTTGGATGGGTAAGAATGAGAGCACAGAGATTGTTGGCTATTGTGATGCAGATTGGGCTGGAGATAAGAGTGATAGGAGATCAACCACCGGCTATTGTACCTTCATTGGAGGCAACTTGGTAACTTGGAAGACAAAGAAGCAGAAGGTGGTATCTTGTTCTAGTGCTGAAGCTGAGTATAGGGCAATGAGGAAGCTTGCAACCGAGTTGACATGGCTGAAAGCTTTGCTTAAGGACTTTGGCATAGAGCAATCAAGTCCAATCACCTTCCATTGTGACAACCAGGCTGCTATTCACATTGCAACCAACTCAGTGTTTCATGAGAGGACAAAACACATTGAGATTGATTGTCACAAGGTAAGGGAGAAGATTGAAGATGGAACCATTCTGCCTTGTTACACAAAGAGTGAAGATCAGCTTGCAGACATCTTCACAAAGGCTGCTAGTCTCAAGGTTTGCACTCATGTCTTTGGCAAACTAGGACTAGTGGCTATCCATGATTAGAACTCTCCTGATTCATGAGCAGCATACTCTTTTTCCCTTGGTGTGGTTTTGTCCCAAGTGGTTTTCCACATCAAGGTTTTTAATGAGGTGTTGCCATGATCATTCCAAGTTCAGTCTTTAGGGTGATTCCAAAGTCTGAACTTGAGGGGGAGTATTGATCATGATTAGATCAAATGTGCAAAGGCTGTGTATTATCAAAATGTGCACAAGTCTTGCACATTTGATAATGTACAAAGTTGGGGACATCATATTTGATAAGGCGCCTAATTCAGACCTAAGAAGAAGAAGAGAGCCGTTGGTGTTAGAGAGAGAGCCGTTAGGGTTTAGGAGGAAAGCTTTGTCTGGTGGGGACCACAAGTGGTCCACACCCTTTCTCTCACCTCCTGCCACGGTTCAGAGCATCTCAGACCTGGTCCCTCTTCATTTTGTCTTGTATCTTCTTTAGGTTAAACAACATGTGTGTTGGAAGTCTTATATAAAGGATGTAACCACAAATGAATGAACTTAAGGGTTTTGAAACCTTATTCT
This sequence comes from Orychophragmus violaceus, assembly GCA_030180135.1. Classification (NCBI taxonomy): domain Eukaryota; kingdom Viridiplantae; phylum Streptophyta; class Magnoliopsida; order Brassicales; family Brassicaceae; genus Orychophragmus; species Orychophragmus violaceus. The sequence goes on from CM058240.1 coordinate 72,020,945, forward strand.
CTCTTGTGCTGCGCCTCCATCTCTCACTCTTACTAAGAACCCTAATGTTTATACTCTAAAAACTCTCAATGCACACATGTCTCTGGTGCACACAAACTGCTTCTCTCCAAGGGTCTTAGTTGGTTGATCTATGCCCTCTCCATGCTCCTTGGTTGATGATGACTTGATGTCCTCATCATACTCTCCCTCTTGAAAAGGTTTCGACCTCGAGACTGAATAATCTGAACCAAGAGAAAGCAAGTTAGCTTTCATTCTCCTTTGGGAGTTTAGGGTCTTACCTTGATATGTATGTGGTCTGCTGATGAGTGTAGTGTCTGGTGGTTCTCCTTTGAGCAGATATGATAGTATTATTCCTCTTCTTTGAGCTGGTATGGCGTCTCCTTTGCTTATCTTGCTCCTGCTCTCCTTAAGATCTGAAAAATGTTCAACACTTTGGCAAAGAGTCAAGTGCATTGTGGGCTCTTTATCACATAATAAACAACTTGAATCATTCTCCTTAGAGTCAATTTCATGTACTAATGATATCTCATCTTCTTGAAAGCTTAACAAGTTCTTTAACACAGCTGTTGAATCATTGGAAATGAAATGTATCAAAGAAAGACTTAGCTTGTTAATAGATGTTGTGTCCTTGCTTTGGTCTGGAGGTTTTTCCTTGATGTCCTCCTTTTTGTTAGAATATGAGATTAGAAATGGAGAATTAAGAGAGAGAGAGAGAGAGGCGCAGACCCTATTAGGGTTCATACACCCGAGAGAGAGAGAGTTTAGAGAAGGAGAATGTGAGAAGAATAATTCTCATTAATTATCAAATGGGAACTTTACAAGAGTTATATATGCATAAAACTAGGGCTACACAACTTTAAACAAAAACAGAGAAGGCTCCAACGGTCACAAGAGTGTGACAGGATTTTGTCTTACAAGACACTAGTGTTCTGATATAGTTAACTATGTAGTCTCACGTCCAGTATAGTTCATGTCCAGTATAGTTCACGTCCAGTGTAGTTCAATATGAGATCTCTTCTTCAATATAGTGCACTATGTGATCTCCTACTTCAATACTCCCCCTCAAGCTAGAATTCAAGAGATGAATCAAGCTTGGAATAGCAAAGGAGATCTACCTCATTAAAAACCTTCATGAAGAAAACCACTTGGGAAAAACTTCATGAAGGGAAAAAGAGTGTAGTCTCCAAGGCTTTAGGGGATTTCGGCAGCTCCACAAGTCCGAGCTTGGTGTGAATGGACTCACACACCTTTAAACTAGCTGCCTTGGTAAACACATCAGCCAATTGTTCTTCACTTCTTGTATAGCATGGTAACACCACTCCTTGCTCAATCATCTGCCTCACTTTGTGACAATCCACTTCTATGTGCTTGGTCCTTTCATGGAAGACTGAGTTTGATGCAATATGAATGGCTGCTTGATTATCACAGTGCATAGTGATAGGCTTGGCTGTTACAATCCCCAAATCTGCAAGAAGACCTTTTATCCATGCTAACTCGGTCACCAACTTCCTCATTGCTCTATACTCAGCTTTAGCACTTGAACATGATACTATCTTCTGCTTCTTGCTCTTCCAAGTAACAAGGTTTCCTCCAATGAAAGTACAATATCCAGTAGTAGACCTCCTGTCCATTCTATCTCCTGCCCAATCAGCATCACAATACCCAACTATCTCTGTACTTTGATTGCAACCCATCCAAATGCCTTGCCCGGGAGTACCAATAAGATATCTGAGTGTCCTCTCAACCATCTCCCAATGATGCATCTTTGGTGCTTGCATATGTTGACTAATCTGGTTCACAGCAAAGCACAAATCAGGTCTAGTTATGGTTAAGTAGATTAGCTTACCAACCATCCTTCTATAGAGCGTTGTGTCCTCAAATGGTCTGTCTTCAAGCTCCCCCTTTCTTATGACTTTGTAGCTATCCTCCAATGGTGTCTTAGCTGGTTTTGATCCAATCTTTCCTGCTTCAGACAATAAATCAAGTGTGTACTTCCTTTGAGATAAGAAAAGTCCATCTTTAGATCGACAAACTTCTATCCCAAGGAAGTACTTTAGAGTACCAAGATCCTTAATGTCAAAAACAGATTTGAGATAAGCTTTAGTTTCTTGGATACCTGACTTGTTACTCCCTGATATGATAATGTCATCAACATAAACAAGGATGACAATGATACCTTCCTGATCTTGAAGAGTAAACAAGGTATGATCTCCTTCAGACCTTTTGAATCCTCTTTGCATAAGGGTTGAGCTCAATTTATGGTACCAAGCTCTAGGAGATTGCTTGAGTCCATAGATAGCCTTCTTGAGCCTTAACACCTTCCCTGGTTTCACAATACTTTCAAGACCAGAAGGTGGTCTCATGTATACCTCATCCTCAAGCTCTCCTTGAAGGAATGCATTCTTGATATCCATTTGCCATAGCTCCCAATCAAGGTTTGTTGCTAGAGACAAGATGATCCTAACTGTGTGAAGCTTAGCCACTGGTGCAAATGTATCCAAGTAATCCTTTCCATAAGTTTGAGTAAATCCTCTTGCGACCAGTCTTGCTTTGTATCTCTCAACTTCTCCATCACTTCTATACTTGATGGTGAAAACCCACTTAGAAGTCACTGCCTTCTTTCCTCTTGGAAGTTCAGATTCATACCAAGTCTCATTGTTCTCCATTGCTTTGATCTCTTCATCCACAGCCTGCATCCATCTCTTATCTCCCTTTGCTTCTTCATAGGTTGTTGGTACTTCTTCTTGATCCAATTTTCCAATGAACACTTGATGCTCCAACGGTACATGAGCCAAACTGCAAACGGCTTGAATGGGATGAGCTACTGCATTGCTGTTGAAGAACACTCTAGTCTTCATCCATTCTGATGGATCCTTTTTCTCCCTTGTACTCCTCCTTAGTGCTTGAATTGGTTGGTGTTGGTTCATTGGTTGCACAGTCTCCTCATTCTGATTTCCCACTCCCTCAAGTTCTAACTCATGTTCTTCATGCTCATGTTCTTCATGCTCATGTTCTTCATGCTCCTGTTCTTCATGCTCTTCAACACCAGCTTGATTGTGTGTAGCAGAATCAGTTTGCTGCGGTTCTTCTTGCCCTAATTCTGATTCTGATGTGTCCCCCTCATGATCAAGATGGGGTTATTGTGAGTTTTCCACAGGTGCATCCGAGACTGGAGTAGGTTGTGTGTTTGTTTTAACCGGTTCTTGTGGTACACTAATGCCAAGACTCTCCATGATTCTTCTTAAGTTAGCAGCTCTATCTGATTGGGAAGTAGGAAGATCCTTCAAGCTGTCCCAATTCTTCTCATCATAGAAGCTCTTTGTCTCCATGAATTTCACATCTCTGGAGATTAAAACCTTCCTTGTTTCAGGTACATAGCACTTGTATCCTCTTTGTGTTGTGGAGTAACCAATGAACATAGCTTTGGTACTCTTAGCGTCCAACTTATCTCTCTGTTCCCCTGGTATTAATACAAAGCAAATACACCCAAACACACGTAAGTGATTAACTAATGGATTGGTCTTGTTGAGTACCTGAAATGGAGATTGATCCTTAAGAACTCTTGTGGGAGTTCTGTTGATCAAATAACAAGCCGTCATGACTGCATCTCCCCAAAACTTCTTAGGAACATTCTTGTAGAACATCATGGACCTTGCAACCTCCATTAAATGTCTATTCTTCCTCTCAGCCACTCCATTTTGTTGTGGAGTATAAGGACAGCTAGTTTGGTGAAGAATTCCATACTTTGACAAGTGTTGTTTGAAGGCATTGCTTGTGTACTCACCACCATTGTCTGATCTAAAAATTTTGATCTTATCATTGAAATGGTTAGTAACATGACTTTGGAAGTTCATAAACGCTTCTAGCACCCTATCCTTAGTTTGCATCAGAGTTATCCAAGTATATTTAGATTTTTCATCAATGAATGTGACAAAGTACTTATGGTTTTCTCTAGACACACACGGAGCAGTCCATACATCAGAGTGAACAAGGTCAAAGCAGTTTTCATAAGCAGTTTTAGAAGCTGGAAAAACAGATTTGCAATGTTTACCAAGGATACAAGCCTCACAATCATCATTTTTAAAAGAAACAGAAGGTAATAAGAGTCCTAAAGCCCTAGAGTGTGGATGTCCTAATCTAGCATGCCAAATAGAATCATCCACACGGACACAAGTAGATAAAGCAGTAGATAAAGCAGCAGATAGATCAGACGTAGGATTGGTGTCTTCAACCATGTAGAGCTCATCCTTTGTCACACCTTTCCCAATCAACTTACTGGTTTTAATATCCTGAAACACAACATCATTAGGACTGAAAATAACATTGCAGTTCAAGTCAGTGGCTATCCTTTTTACAGAAACTAAATTGGATGTGAAACTGGGCATAAAGAAGGCTTTAGATTCTTTGTTAAACATTTTCAGATTTCCTATGCCTTGTATTGAATTTTATCACCATTTGCAATCACAACGCTTCCTAAGGCAGGTTCAACATTGTTTATCAACTTAGAATCAGTTATCATATGATGAGAGGCTCCTGAATCAATAATCAAAGGTTTCAGTTTGTTTGATGCAAAAAGAGAAGTACCAAGGGTCATACCAGAGTTCTCCTTGAGAGCTTTGATGAGAGCCTCAAGGTCTGACCTCCTTACCACATCATTCTGAGTAGTCACAGCTGGTGCTTGATGAACCATCATTGCTCTTCCTTCATCACATTGCTGCACTGAAGAAGAACCTGGTCCAGCTGCACCATATGAGTAGTTTGCCCTTTGATCTTTGAACCTATTGTTGTGAAAAGGTAGTCTGAGGTTAGGGTGAAGGCGCCAGCATCTGTCCTTCAAATGCCCACTCTTTTTGCAAAAATCACACATCAAGACTCCTCTCTGGTCACCTCCATAGTTTTTCCTCTCATCAACCTTGTACAGCCCCTTGTTTGCGGTTACCAGCTCTCCTTTTCCTTTGAACAACCCAAATGAGCCTTGTTCCTTCTGAATTTGCCCACACACATCATCAATGTCAGGTAGAGTCTCTGCCCTTAGGATATGCTTGATCAAGGAATTATAGGATGAGTTCAAGGTGAGCAGAAGAGCAAATACTTTATCTTGCTCTCTCCTTTCTTGCAGCACCAAAGGATCACTGCTTGGTGGCCTCAGCATCTCCAACTCTGACCACAGTGAGCTAAACTTCCCAAAATGAGCTTTAAACTCCATATCTCCTTGCTGGAGATTGTTAATGGCCAGCTTTACTTCAAAGACTCTTGTTAAATTTGATTTATTCCCATAAACCTTCTCAAGAGTATCCCACAGCTGCTTAGAGGTTACACAGTAAGAGTAGGCTTCCAATAGGTGCTGGTCCAGTGAGCTTTGGAGTATAGAGAGCACATTCTGGTCCCCTTGCATCCACGCCTCTTCTTCTGCTTCAGCCACTTCTTCAAGAGACTCATCAATGCCTTTAGTCTCTGCCTCAGCTCCTTTCTTGGCTTCAGCTTCGGACCTGGCCTTAAACACCTTCTGTGGAGCAGTTTCACTCAGGATATACTTCCACAGACCTCTGCCTCCAAGTGCAGATTTTACCATCCTAGCCCAAACAATATAGTTTGAGCCCTTCAAAATCACAGGAATCACAACTCTTGAGTTCTCCATTGCTGAAACTGATATGAAGCAAGGAGGGAGTATTCAAGATGAAATAGAGATTTCTCAACTCACAGAGAACACAAGAAGCAAACGAAATGAGCTTAAACCTTAGAAAAGCTTATAAGATCTGAGAAATGAACTTAACAGCTTAAGAGCTCAAGAACAGGATTTTATAAGATTCAGCGGAAGTAAATGAGGTACAGAAGCTTATAGCTCTGATACCATGTTAGAATATGAGATTAGAAATGGAGAATTAAGAGAGAGAGAGAGAGGCGCAGACCCTATTAGGGTTCATACACCAGAGAGAGAGAGAGTTTAGAGAAGGAGAATGTGAGAAGAATAATTCTCATTAATTATCAAATGGGAACTTTACAAGAGTTATATATGCATAAAACTAGGGCTACACAACTTTAAACAAAAACAGAGAAGGCTCCAACGGTCACAAGAGTGTGACAGGATTTTGTCTTACAAGACACTAGTGTTCTGATATAGTTAACTATGTAGTCTCACGTCCAGTATAGTTCATGTCCAGTATAGTTCACGTCCAGTGTAGTTCAATATGAGATCTCTTCTTCAATATAGTGCACTATGTGATCTCCTACTTCAATACTTTTCTCTACTGCCTTGATCAGTCTGATGACTTAGTGTAAGGGCTAATTCTGAGCTTCTCCTCACATTCTCTTCTCCCTTGTCCTTTCTATCTATAGAGAAGCTCATTGGGAAGAACAAGTGCATTATATCTGTTCTTGGATTTATAAAAACAGATTGTATGATGCTTGTACTTACATTGTCAGTTTTAGGGCGTTGTATGAGGGTTTGGACCTTGTCATCTTCTTTTCTGATCACCAAAACATGTTGCTCCGGTCTTTGATCTTCCCTACTGACTTTTGTTTGCTCATGCTCTTTCCCACTCAGTTCTTCTTTCCCTGTATCAAATCCTTTTGGCAAAGACAAATGCATGACACTAGAATTGGGAAATAATAAATCAAAATGAGCTAAACTATCACTGGTTTTAGTTAATGCAGTTTTCTTTCCTAGTGATGTTTCTTTCAACAATCGCTTAGATGGACAGGTTGCAGCAAAATGTCCTCTCTTATGACATCTATAGCATGTCTGATCTTTAAGTCTTTTAGAATTAGTAGACTTACTTGGTCTTGGAGTTTCTGGTTGAAGATGCAAGAGGTTGGAACTTTCTCCAATGGCTTCTTTAATCTGTGGTCCTTCTTTGCTCTGCTTCTGCTTCTTAGGTGTGTTCAGATGCGGTTTCCTGACCTTGGCAGATTGTGTCCTCTGCTGTCTTGGCCCCTCTGGTTCATCTTTGGCAGCCTTTAATTGCTTGTTGGAAGTCATCTTTCTGGGTTTAGAACATGTACTCTTATTGGGAGGTGTTGCCTTGATCCATCTTCTTGGCTCTTGAGGAATTTGCCACCTTGAGTAGTATGGTTTTGTGGAGATCTCTTCTACAAACTCCTTATGCAGTAGCTGCTTCATCTCTTCCCAAGTGTGGTCTGGTAGCTCAAGTTCAAGTCTGAGGTAAGCATCTTTATCCCATTCTAGATAGGCTTCTTCAATTAGAGTTTCTTCAGCAATGGTTTTCTTCTCCTCTTCTGGAACTTGATTGGCTTGAAACCAGTTATCCATATCTCTTTCCCACCTTAGATAAGCTTCTGGTCCTTGCACACGACCTGAAAAACAGATGTTATATGGTTCTTCTTGACAAAGCTCACCTTGGTATTCTTCTCCTTCCATGATTTCAGAACTAGTAAAACTGATCATAAGTTGGTAGTAGATTCAGGAGCTTCTCACCATATGATTAGTAATGCTAAGTTGTTGGAGAACATTAAACCTGCCCTAGGAAGAGTAACTATAGCTGATGGTCAAGGGATTCCAATAATAGGTACAGGAAAGTTGAGATTATTTAACAAGGAAAGTGATGCATTCTATGTTCCTAAGTTTAAATCTAACTTGCTGTCGGTTAAGAGGATCACTAAAGACTTGAATTGCAATGTTATCTTTGGGCCTAATGATGTTTGTTTTCAGGATATTAAGAATGGAAAGGTTATTGGAAGAGGTGGTACACAAGATGAGCTTTACCTCCTTGAAGACACTTCTCCAAGCAACTCGGATTCATTAGCTTTTAAATCCTGTTTTTCTTTCAATCAAAATGTCCTATGGCATGCTAGACTAGGACATCCTCATGCTCGTGCTTTGAACTTAATGTTGCCTAATGTTAGCTTTGATCATTCAACTTGTGAAGCTTGTATTCTTGGCAAACATTGTAGAACTGGCTTTCCTAAATCAACTACTATCTATGAACATTGTTTTGATCTTGTGCACTCTGATGTTTGGACTTCACCTTGTCTGTCTAGAGATAGAAACAAGTATTTTGTGACCTTCATAGATGAAAAATCAAAATATACTTGGGTAACTTTGCTTCCATCTAAAGATAGGGTGTTTGATGCATTTTTGAATTTCCAAAACTATGTTACTAATCAGTTTAATGCCAAGATCAAAGTGTTTAGGTCAGATAATGGAGGAGAGTATACAAGCCAAAGATTCAAAGCTCACTTGAACAAATGTGGGATCCTTCATCAAACAAGCTGTCCCCATACTCCCCAACAAAATGGTGTGGCTGAAAGGAAGAACAGACACCTCATGGAAGCTGCTAGGTCCATGATGTTCCACACCAATGTTCCTAAGAGATTTTGGGGAGATGCAGTGTTGGCAGCATGCTATCTCATCAACAGGATCCCAACTAGAGTTCTTCAAGACATTTCACCATATGAGGTATTGAACAAAGCCAAACCATTTATTGAACACTTACGTGTGTTTGGTTGTGTTTGTTTTGTATATATCTCAGGAGATCAAAGGAACAAGCTAGATGCTAAGAGCACAAGGTGTATGTTTCTTGGATACTCCACAACTCAGAAGGGCTACAAGTGTTTTGATCCAAGCAACAACAGGACCTATGTTTCAAGGGATGTTAAGTTCATTGAGGGGCAGAGTTACTATGAGAAGAAGGATTGGGAAGGTTTGAAAGATCTCTCAAGATCACCTTCTGATTTGGCTACAAGTTTGAAGTACTTGTTGGATCACTTGGGCAATGACACCCCACGGCCAGAAAAGGCTGATACACCTACCCAGGAAGCTCAACAAGAGGATACTGAACCAGCAACACACACTCAGGAACCGGCTCAAGCTCAAGAAGACACTCTACCTCAAGATCAGAACCAAGTGGACTTGGATATGGATGAGGATGAGATGGTTTATCAAGAGGCAGTGGGTAATGAGGAAGTGGTTGATCAACAGGTTCAGCAACTCAGGAGAAGCACAAGGGAAAAGAAAGATCCATCAGAATGGATGAAGACAAGAGTCTACTACAACAACCAAGCAGTAGCTCATCCTAGTCAGTCTACTTGTTCTATTGACTTGCTACCATCTAGTCACAAGGCCTTTCTTGGAAAGATTGAGCTAAACCAAGTCCCTAAGACTTATGAAGAGGCTGAGGGTATCAAGGTTTGGATGGATGCAGTAAAGGATGAGAAAGAAGCTATGGAGAGGAACCATACTTGGATTGTAGAGAAGCTGCCGAAAAAGAAGAAGACTGTTAGCTCTAAATGGGTCTTCACAATCAAGTATAAAAGCAATGGAGACATAGAGAGGTACAAGGCAAGGCTAGTAGCAAGGGGATTCACTCAAACCTATGGAGAAGACTATACAGATACCTTTGCACCAGTGGCTAAACTTCACACAGTGAGAGTCACATTGAGCTTAGCCACCAACCTCTCATGGAATCTATGGCAAATGGATGTGAAGAATGCTTTTCTACAAGGTGAACTTGAAGAGGAAGTGTATATGACTCCACCACCAGGATTGAAGCACTTGTGTAAAGATGGTGAGGTATTGAGGCTGAGAAGGGCAATTTATGGCTTGAAGCAATCACCAAGGGCATGGTACCATAAGCTCAGTCACACTCTCATGGACCATGGTTTCAAGAAGTCTCAATCTGATCACACATTGTTCACACTTCCAAGTGCCCAAGGAGTGGTGGTAGTTCTGATATATGTGGATGATTTGATTATCACAGGAAGTGATAATGATGGGATCCAGTCTACAAAGGATTTCCTCAAGAGTTCCTTTGATATTAAAGACCTTGGAGAGTTGAAGTACTTCTTGGGCATTGAAGTTTGCAGATTCAATGATGGGTTGATTCTGTCCCAAAGGAAGTATGTTAAGGACTTGTTGACAGAAACAAGTATGCTTGATTGCAAGATTGCAAAGACTCCTCTTGAAGATGGCTACCAAGTCAATAGAAAGGGGGAGAAATCAGATGAAGTCAAGTTCAAGGATGTCTCATTGTATAGGAGGCTGGTTGGGAAGCTTATCTACCTCACTCTCACAAGACCAGACTTGTGCTTTGCTGTGAATCAAGTTAGCCAACATATGCAATCACCCACAGTATATCATTGGAGTTTGATTGAGAGGATACTCAGATATCTCAAAGGATCAATAGAACAAGGTATTTGGATGGGTAAGAATGAGAGCACAGAGATTGTTGGCTATTGTGATGCAGATTGGGCTGGAGATAAGAGTGATAGGAGATCAACAACCGGCTATTGTACCTTCATTGGAGGCAACCATGTGACTTGGAAGACAAAGAAGCAGAAGGTGGTATCTTGTTCTAGTGCTGAAGCTGAGTATAGGGCCATGAGGAAGCTTGCAACCGAGTTAACATGGCTGAAGGCTTTGCTTAAGGACTTTGGCATAGAGCAATCAAGCCCAATCACCTTCCATTGTGACAACCAGGCTGCTATTCACATTGCAACCAACTCAGTGTTTCATGAGAGGACAAAGCACATTGAGATTGATTGTCACAAGGTAAGGGAGAAGATTGAAGATGGAACCATTCTGCCCTGTTACACAAAGAGTGAAGATCAGCTTGCGGACATCTTCACTAAGGCTGCTAGTCTTAAGGTTTGCACTCATGTTTTTGGCAAACTAGGGCTGGTGGCTATCCATGATTAGAACTCTCCTGATTCATGAGCAGCATACTCTTTTTCCCTTGATGTGGTTTTGTCCCAAGTGGTTTTCCACATCAAGGTTTTTAATGAGGTGTTGCCATGATCATTCCAAGTTCAGTCTTTAGGGTGATTCCAAAGTCTGAACTTGAGGGGGAGTATTGATCATGAGAGTATCATTGTGTTAAGATTGTGTAATGCACAAGTCTTGCACAAGTCTTGCACATTATCAAAGTGCAAAGTTGGGGACAACACATTTGATGAGGCACCAACATTATTCAGACACAAGAAGGAGAGAGAGCCGTTGGGACAGAAGGAGAGAGAGCCGTTAGGGTTTAAGGGGGGTTTTGTCTGGTGGGGACCACAAGTGGTCCACACCCTTTCTCTCACCTCCTGGCGCATCCTCAGACCTGCTCTGACCTTGTCTCCTCTCATTTTGTCTTGTTTCTCCTTTAGGTTAAACCATCCATGTGTTGTAAGACCTATATATATGTTGTAACCACAAATGAAACAAGTTAAGGGTTTTGAATCCCATTTTCTCTCTAGCTGCGCCTCCACTCTTATTCTCTCAAGAACACTCATGTTCATACTCTCAAAATCTCACAAGCTTCACTTAAACAGTATTGGGAATCAAATTCTTCACAACCTGGTCCTTCTTGGTTGTCAGCTGTTGAGTCATTCTCTTCTGCCCATGACTCTTCTTCACAGCCTCTCTCTGATTCTTCTTCAGAGTCGGTTTCAGATAGAGCTTCTCCATCCCAAGAGTCAAACTCTTGTTGCTCTTCTTCTTCAAGCTCGGATCCTTCCTGGTCATGCTCAGCATCTGCATCAAAACTAGCTTCTGATGCTGCTTCTTCTGTCCAAGATGCTTCAGAAAACCCTTCTTCTTCTCTATTCCATGAGTGCTCTTCGTCACCCCAATCAACCTCTGAAGTAGTGTAGACACTTGCTCCGTCTTCATCTTCCATGTTTAATGTACCTGTGAAAGTTCAAGACCTCAGAGTATCAATGTATCCTAACTTCTCCTTAATAGTTGAAGACAATGTTATGCACGGTCCAAGTATATGTATATGCAAACCAGGGTTTGATATAATATATAGGAACACACAAACACGTTTTACAAATGTTTTGGGAACTTAGGAAGCAACTCTGGTTAAGACCTTCACGAAAACAAAGGGATACTGGTTTTTAAAATCAAACTCGGTTCAATGGTTTTGTCTTAAACAAGTTGTACAGGATTTAATTTGATTTTTAACCTTTAGTAAACCGGTTTTTATTGGAAAAACTGATCTTTCTCTTTAAAGACCCTTTTTGAAAAGTAAAGCATGTATTTTGGTCTTTGAAAGAAAATATTGATGTTGCCTTTTATGTAAGATACACACGTTTTCACAGCCTTCCAAGAAAGGGAAACACAATAAAAGGGAGCCTTTTTTAGTTGGTTTTTTCAAAACTTTAGAAACTGAAAAGGAAATGAACAATTTTTTTTTGGTTTTAGCTTTATGAATTGAATCAAGCAAGCAAACTATTGGAATGGAGATCAGTACTTGCATCAGATTACAATTATTGAGTATTGAGATGAACACCTTAAGTGTTCAAATCAATGTGAAGTCCTTTGATCCGATCAGAAGAAGAAGAGGTAAATAAGTAAAAGGGAGAAAGTTTAATCTTATGGTTAAGTGGTAAAAGGATAAGTTACCATTAACCAAGTCAAAGATCTTCTAGAAGCTTGACTCCACGGATGAACAGTACCAGGAGACAAGATTCAAATTCAAATGGAGATTCCCTTCCCTACTTGCTTCACCCTTTTGTCCAAAGGTGTCTTTAGAATTATTTTGTCATTAGAGTTTGAATTTGAATGTAGTAGCCACGAAATTAAGTTATTTTTTGTCTATATATTCATTGTAATATCAATAAGAAAGATATACATTTGGGAAAGCTTTTCCCTCATACTCCTCTTGTGCAATTCATCTTCTTCTTTCTCTCTTGCTAAATCTCTCATATAACTCTCTAATTCTAATATTCTTACATGGTATCAGAGCTTTAAGCTCCTATACCTATTCATTTCCGCATACTCTGATTCATAAACTCTGATTTTCTAGTTCTTGTTCTTCTTGTTCTTGAAAGCGTTCTTGAAAGTTCCTGTCCTTGTTCTTGAAAGTTCTAAAGCTCTCAAGCATTCTTCTTTGGTTTATTTTATCTGGTGTGTGTTCTCTGTGAGTTGAGAACTTGCTTATTCAGAAGCTTATCTTGAAAACTCCCTCCTTGCAACAAATCAGTCTTAGCAATGGAGAACTCAAGAGTAATCATTCCTGTGATTCTTAAAGGTGCCAACTACATTGTTTGGGCCAGGATGGTGAAGTCTGCTCTTGGAGGCAGAGGTTTATGGAAGTACATCATGAGGAGCACAGCTCCAGAGAAGGTGGTGAAGGTTAAAGCTAAGGTTGGAACTGAGGCTGAAGCTAAAGAAGATGTTGAGTCTCATGAGGACACATCTGAAGCTGATGAAGAAGCGTGGATTCAAGGGGATCAGAATGTCCTCTCCATACTTCAAAGCTCACTTGACCAGCACCTATTGGAAGCTTACTCATATTGTGTGACTTCCAAGCAGCTGTGGGATACCATTGAGAAGGTTTATGGGAATAAATCAAACCTAACCAGAGTCTTTGAAGTTAAGCTGGCCATTAACAATCTCCAGCAAGAAGATATGGAGTTCAAAGCTCACTTTGGAAAGTTTAGCTCACTGTGGTCAGAGTTGGAGATGTTGAGGCCACCAAGCAGTGATCCTTTGGTGTTACAAGAGAGGAGAGAGCAGGATAAAGTCTTTGCTCTTCTGCTCACCTTGAACTCATCATACAATGGGCTGATTAAGCACATCCTAAGGGCAGACACTCTACCTGACATTGATGATGTGTGTGGACAAATTCAGAAGGAACAAGGTTCATTTGGGTTGTTCAAAGGGAAAGGAGAGTTGGTAACCGCCAACAAGGGGATGTACAAGGCTGATGAGAGGCAGAGCTATGGAGGTGACAAGAGGGGAGTCTTGATGTGTGATTTCTGCAAGAAGAGTGGGCATTTGAAGGACAGATGCTGGCGCCTTCATCCTAACCTCAGACCCTCATCTCACAACAACAGATTCAAAGATCAAAGGGCAAACTACTCTTATGGTGCAGCTGGACCAGGCTCTTCTTCAATGCAACAATGTGATGAAGGGAGAGCAATGGTGGTCCATCAAGCTCCATCCATGACTGCTCAAAGTGATGTGGTAAGAAGGTCAGACCTTGAGGCTCTCATCAAAGCCCTCAAGGATAACTCTGGTATGGTTCTTGGTACTTCACTCTTTGCTTCAAACAAACTGAAACCTTTGATCATTGATTCAGGAGCCTCTCATCATATGATAAGTGATTCTAGGTTGATAAACAATGTTGAACCTGTCTTAGGAAGTGTAGTGATTGCAAATGGTGATAAAATTCCAATACAAGGCATAGGAAATCTGAAATTGTTTAACAAAGAATCTAAAGCCTTCTTTATGCCTAGTTTCACTTCAAACTTAGTTTCTGTAAAAAGGATAGCCACTGATTTGAATTGCAATGTTGTTTTCAGTCCTAATGATGTTGTGTTTCAGGATATTAAAACAAGTAAGTTGATTGGGAAAGGTGTGACAAAGGATCAGCTCTACATGGTTGAAGACACCAATCCCTCTTCTGAATTATCTACTGCTTTATCTACTTGTGTTGGTGTGGATGATTCTATTTGGCATGCTAGATTAGGACATCCACACTCTAGGGCCTTAGGACTTTTATTACCTTCTGTTTCGTTTAAGAATGATGATTGTGAGGCTTGTATCCTTGGTAAACATTGCAAATCTGTTTTTCCAAACTCTAAAACTACTTATGAAAGTTGCTTTGATCTTGTTCATTCTGATGTGTGGACTGCTCCTTGTTTGTCTAGAGAGAACCATAAGTATTTTGTCACTTTCATTGATGAAAAATCTAAGTATACTTGGATAACACTGATGCAAACTAAAGATAGAGTTTTAGAAGCTTTTATAAACTTTCAAAATCATGTTACTAACCATTTCAATGCTAAGATCAAAATTTTTAGATCAGATAATGGTGGTGAATATACAAGCAATGCCTTCAAACAACACTTATCCAAGCATGGGATTCTCCATCAAACAAGCTGTCCCTACACTCCCCAACAAAATGGAGTGGCTGAGAGAAAGAACAGACACTTGATGGAGGTGGCAAGGTCCATGATGTTCTATAGGAATGTTCCTAAGAGGTTTTGGGGAGATGCAGTGATGACAGCATGCTATTTGATCAACAGAACTCCCACAAAAGTTCTTAAGGATCAATCTCCATTTCAGGTATTAAACAACACAAATCCATTGGTTGATCACTTACGTGTGTTTGGGTGTATTTGCTTTGTGTTAATACCAGGAGAACAAAGAGATAAGTTGGATGCTAAGAGCACCAAAGCTATGTTCATTGGTTACTCCACAACACAAAGAGGATACAAGTGTTATGTACCTGAAACAAGGAAGGTTTTGATCTCAAGAGATGTGAAGTTTATGGAAACAAGGAGTTTCTATGATGAAAAGAATTGGGATAGCTTGAAAGATCTTCCCACTTCTCAATCAGATAGAGCAGCTAACCTAAGGATGATCATGGAAAACTTGGGTATTAGTATGCCCCAGCAACCGGCCAAGACAAGCCCTACCACTTCAGTCCCTGCTCCAACTTCAGAAACTCCTCAACATTCCCATCTTGATCATGAGGGGGACACTCATGAATCAGCATCAGAACCGCAAGTGGCTGATCCTTCAACACATGATCAAGCTGAAAATGAGGAGCATGAGGAACATGAGGAAGAACCTGAGGAGTTGGATCATCAAAATGAAGAGGTTGAACAGCCTGTTGTGAATGAGCAGCAACAAGTTCAAGTGTTAAGAAGGAGTACAAGGGAGAAAAAGGATCCATCAGAATGGAAGAAGACTAGGGTTTACTTCAACAGCAAGGCAGTAGCTCATCCCATTCAAGCTGTTTGTAGCTTAGCTCATGTACCTTTGGATCATCAAGTGTTCATTGGGAAGTTGGATCAAGAACATGTACCAACAACCTATGAAGAAGCAAAGGGAGATAAGAGGTGGATGCAAGCTGTGGATGAAGAGACCAAAGCAATGGAGAACAATGAGACTTGGTATGAAGCTGAACTTCCTAGAGGAAAGAAGGCAGTGACTTCTAAATGGGTTTTCACCATCAAGTATAGAAGTAATGGAGAAGTGGAGAGATACAAGGCAAGGTTGGTTGCAAGAGGCTTCACTCAAACCTATGGAAAGGATTACTTGGACACCTTTGCACCAGTAGCTAAGCTTCACACAGTTAGGATCATCTTGTCTTTAGCAACAAACCTTGATTGGGAACTTTGGCAAATGGATGTCAAGAATGCATTCCTTCAAGGAGAGCTTGAAGATGAGGTATACATGAGACCACCTTCTGGTCTTGAAAGCATTGTGAAACCAGGGAAGGTGTTGAGACTCTGATGTGATCATGGGTAGCTTGGAACCTGAAGGCATTGAGCAGCTTGAACCAGAGGAGAATGAAGCTAAGGATAAGCTTGTAGCCGAGGAGAATGGAGCTAAGGAGCAGCTTGAACCTGAGGAGAATGAAGAACATGGATCAGAAGCTTTGCACATACCAATTGGGCCAATGACCAGAGCCAAGGCAAAGCAATTCAAGCAAGCCTTCAACACACTTCTACACCACGTCCAGGGCCAACTTGAGTGTGCTAATCCAGCCACTTTGGTTGTGATTCAAGCCACTTAAGTTATCAGTAATGGAGGTGTGTGGACTTGTACTCTTTTTCCCTCCTCTTGGTTTTGTCCCAATGGGTTTTCCAAGAGAGGTTTTTAATGAGGCAAGCCCACATGCTATTTTCCTTGCCCATTACTGATCCATAAGGCCATAACTCATTCTATTATGAGGATTTCGAATTCTAAGTGTTTATTAAGTCTTGTGTTATTTCCTAGGTGAATTTATTGCTGTTCATGCAGCATTGTTGCTGTTTTCTATTTAAAACACTTTGTATTCATTTCTGAACTTTATCAAACTTCTTTTATTCTAAAACTTCTGAAAGTGTTTGATCTGAATGGTGTGTAATATCCATTCGTCTTGGATTCTTCTTTTGGTGTTTATCTCCTAGAAGAACCGAGTTTGAAAGTCTTGAAGTCATTCCGCAAACTTCAGGAAGTTTCCTTCATTTCCCTGTTTCGAAATCATACAATCAGTCCATCCATTCTGTTCTTCATCCATCAAACAACCAGACTCACAAAGTGCATCAAAGGACAAGGATCTTCTCCATTAAGATCGTATCATGTGGTATCAGAGCCACTTTGTGAAAGGTTGTGTTGTTTCAAGCCCAAAACTTCTTTGCAAATTCGTAACTTTTTCTGATCGATTTGTCTCTTGGTATTCCGATTAATTAGAAGCGATTTGAGAGATAAATCTTTATAGGAACTTGAAGTTTAGAGTCTGATCTATCCAGTTTAGGCTTTGGAATCAATAGGATCAGAGTAGAAACGCGATTTCTAGGGAGATCAAAATTCGCAACTTTTCAGGATTTTTCTGCAACTTTTGTCTTTTGGTATTCTGATCTGTTTTCTTGTGTCAAAGAACTCCTTACTTGTTCTGTGATTTCTTTGTGGACAGGAAACATGGTGAACACTGATGATCAAGAGGAACACAGTCGGGTCAGAGAAAATAAAGCCTTGGTTGAAGCAGTCACTGCAAATTTGGCTAAGATGTTGAGTGATAGTCTTGCAGCATTTAGAGAAGAGCTTCATATCTCTGGAACTGATAAATCAAGGAAGGAACGCAGCCAACAACCAGAGAATGATGCAACAGCAAGCTATTATAGCCATTCATCCAATTCAAATCACCGCAGAAGGAGAAGGCGTGATCAGGAAGAAAGAACTTCATCTAAAGATCCTTTAGCAGGCTTGAAGATTAAGATTCCTACTTTCCTTGGAACTAATGATCCTGAAGAGTACCTGGAGTGGGAAAAGAAGATTGAACTTGTGTTCAACTGCAGAGAATACACTTCTGAAAGTAAAGTGAAGGTTGCACCAACAGAATTCAAAGAGTATGCTCTGAGTTGGTGGGATCAACTGGTTACTGCTAGGAGACGTGCAGGAGACTATCCAGTGGAAACTTGGACCCAAATGAAGACAATCATGAGGAAGAGGTTCGTTCCCAGCCACTACCACAGAGAGCTGCACTTTAAACTGAGAAACTGTACCCAAGGGAGCAGAACTGTAGAAGAGTATTACAAGGAGCTGGAAACCTTGATGCTCAGAGCTGATATTCAAGAGGATACTGAGGCTACAATGTCCAGATTCATGGGAGGCCTCAACAGAGACATCTTGGACAGGCTGGAGACTCAGCATTATGTGGAATTAGAAGAGTTGTTGCACAAGGCAGTCATGTTTGAGAAGCAACTCAAAAGGAAGAGTTCTAGACCAAGTTATGTTTCTGGAAAATCAAACTATCACAAGGAAGAGAAGTCTGGATTCAGCAGAGACTACAAGCCTTTTCCAAAGGTTAAGAGTGAGGAGCATGATCCAAAAGGAAAGGCTAAAGTGACTTCTACAAGGACCAGGGAGATCAGGTGCTTCAAATGCCAAGGTTTTGGACATTACTCCAATGAATGCACCAACAAAAAGATCATGATTATCCGAGACAATGGTGAGGTTGAATCAGAAGAAGAGAAATCAGAATCTGAACCATTGGAAGTAGAACTGGAAATGGCAGCCAAAGGAGAGCTACTGGTCACTAGAAGATCTTTGAATGTGCAAGCCAAGACTGAAGGAAATGAACAAAGAGAGAACCTGTTTCACACTCGGTGCATTGTACAAGAGAAAGTATGCAGTCTCATTATTGATGGAGGTAGTTGCACCAATGTAGCCAGTGAATCAATGGTTAAGAAGCTTGGGCTACAAGTGATGAAGCGTCCTAAGCCTTATAAACTTCAGTGGCTGAATGATGAAGGAGAACTTGAAGTAAACAGCCAAGTGTTGGTTCCTTTGTCTATTGGAAAATATGAAGATGAGGTTCTGTGTGATGTGCTACCAATGGATGCAAGCCATATACTACTTGGGAGACCATGGCAATCTGATAGGAAAGCAACTCATGATGGCTACACCAATCGCCATTCCTTTGAGTTCAAGGGCAGAAAGACAATATTGGTACCTTTAACTCCTAGTGAAGTGCATCATGATCAGATTAGCATGAAGAAAAGTAAAGCTCAATCATCTAAAGCTCAATCAGCCCCTGCCACAAAACAAACAAACAACCTCATGCTTCAGAAACCAAAGGGAAGTTATTCTACAACTTTACTTCTTGTTTTTAAAGGTTGTTATATGAACTTAACTGCCCCAAAGCAGGCTGTGCCTAGCGAGATTGAATTACTTTTGCAGGAGTTCCAGGATGTATTCCCTGAGGAAAATCCAGAAGGACTACCTCCCATTAGAGGTATTGAGCATCAAATAGACTTCATCCCAGGAGCTTCCTTGCCAAATAGACCTGCATACAGAACTAATCCAGTGGAGACCAAAGAACTAGAGAAGCAAGTCACTGAGCTTATGGAGAAAGGTCATATCCGTGAAAGCATGAGTCCTAGTGCTGTTCCTGTCCTATTGGTGCCAAAGAAAGATGGTAGCTGGAGGATGTGTGTAGATTGCAGAGCCATCAACAACATAACAGTGAAGTATCGCCACCCTATACCTAGATTAGATGATATGTTAGATGAATTGCATGGTTCTAGCATCTTTTCTAAGGTTGATCTTAAAAGTGGATATCATCAGATTAGAATGAAAGAGGGTGATGAATGGAAAACTGCATTTAAAACTAAACAAGGGCTATATGAATGGTTAGTGATGCCATTTGGATTAACTAATGCACCTAGTACATTCATGAGACTGATGAATCATGTTCTTAGATCATTCATTGGGCATTTCGTTGTTGTGTACTTTGATGACATCCTAGTGTATAGTCAGAACCTACAAGAGCATGTTAGGCATCTTAGGTTGGTTTTTGAAGTGTTAAGGAAAGAAAGTCTTTATGCCAACTATAAGAAATGTACTTTTGGAACAGATAACCTTGTGTTCTTAGGTTTTGTTGTGAGTACAGATGGAATCAAGGTTGATGAAGAGAAAGTGAAAGCTATCAAAGAATGGCCAAGCCCAAAGACAGTTGGAGAAGTGAGAAGTTTCCATGGCCTAGCTGGTTTCTATAGGAGATTTGTGAAGGATTTTAGCACTCTAGCAGCTCCACTCACTGAGGTTATCAAGAAAAACGTGGGTTTTAAGTGGGAGCAAGCTCAGGAACAAGCATTCCAAACCTTGAAAGAGAAGCTTACTCATTCACCTGTTCTTTCACTTCCTGATTTTTCTAAGACTTTTGAAATCGAATGTGATGCTTCTGGTATTGGTATAGGTGCTGTGCTTATGCAGGAAAAGAAACCAATTGCTTACTTCAGTGAGAAGCTTGGAGGATCGACACTGAACTATCCAACTTATGACAAGGAACTCTATGCATTGGTGAGAGCATTGCAAACATGGCAGCATTACTTATGGCCAAAGGAGTTTGTCATACACACTGATCATGAGTCCCTTAAGCATCTAAAAGGTCAGCAGAAACTCAACAAGAGACACGCCAGGTGGGTTGAATTCATTGAGACATTTCCATACGTGATCAAATACAAGAAAGGTAAGGATAATGTAGTTGCTGATGCATTATCAAGAAGGTATGTCTTACTGACTTCTCTTGAGACTAAGTTACTTGGTTTTGAACATATGAAGTCTCTTTATGCAAATGATTCTGATTTTGGACAGATTTATTCATCTTGTGAGAAATTTGCATTTGAAAAGTACTATAGGCATGATGGGTTCTTGTTCTATGAAAACCGTTTGTGTGTTCCTAATTCTTCTTTGAGAGATTTGTTTGTTAAGGAAGCACATGGTGGAGGATTAATGGGACACTTTGGTGTTGCTAAGACACTTAAGGTGATGCAAGAACACTTCCATTGGCCACACATGAAAAGGGACGTTGAGAAAGCTTGTGAAAGATGTTCTACTTGCAAACTAGCTAAGTCCAAAGTCCAGCCTCACGGTTTGTATACTCCCTTACCTATTCCTTTGCATCCTTGGAATGATATTTCTATGGATTTTGTTGTTGGATTGCCTAGGACTAAAACAGGGAAGGATTCTATATTTGTTGTGGTAGATAGGTTCTCTAAAATGGCTCATTTCATTCCCTGCCACAAAACTGATGATGCTATGCATGTAGCTAACCTGTTCTTTAAGGATATTGTGAGATTACATGGCATGCCTAAGACTATTGTTTCTGATAGAGATACTAAGTTTCTTAGTTACTTTTGGAAGACACTTTGGTCTAAGCTAGGTACTAAGTTGTTGTTCTCTACTACTTGTCATCCGCAATCTGATGGGCAAACTGAAGTAGTTAATAGAACATTGTCTACTCTTCTGCGTGCATTGATCAAAAAGAACCTTAAGTCATGGGAAGAATGTTTGCCACATGTTGAATTTGCTTATAATCATGCTAGACATTCTGCATCTAAGTTTTCTCCATTTGAAATTGTTTATGGTTTCAATCCTTTATCACCTTTGGATCTGATGCCTTTACCTTTGAGTGAAAGAGCTAGTATGGATGGAAAGAAAAAGGCAGATTACATCAGGCAGATTCATGAGAAAGCTAGGATCAACATTGAGGAGAAGACAAAGCTTTATGCTAAGTATGCCAACAAGGGCAGGAAGGAGATGATCTTCAAGGAAGGAGACATGGTCTGGATACATCTGAGGAAAGAGCGGTTTCCTAATGAGAGAAAGTCCAAGTTGATGCCACGCATTGATGGACCATTCAAGATCATCAAACGGATCAATGACAATGCCTATCAAATTGACCTGCAAGGTAAGTATAATGTGAGTTCAAGCTTCAACGTTTCTGATTTAGTTCCTTTTATTGCAGATAAGCCAGATTTGAGGTCAAATCCTTTTCAAGAGGGAGGGGATGATGTGATCATGGGTAGCTTGGAACCTGAAGGCATTGAGCAGCTTGAACCAGAGGAGAATGAAGCTAAGGATAAGCTTGTAGCCGAGGAGAATGGAGCTAAGGAGCAGCTTGAACCTGAGGAGAATGAAGAACATGGATCAGAAGCTTTGCACATACCAATTGGGCCAATGACCAGAGCCAAGGCAAAGCAATTCAAGCAAGCCTTCAACACACTTCTACACCACGTCCAGGGCCAACTTGAGTGTGCTAATCCAGCCACTTTGGTTGTGATTCAAGCCACTTAAGTTATCAGTAATGGAGGTGTGTGGACTTGTACTCTTTTTCCCTCCTCTTGGTTTTGTCCCAATGGGTTTTCCAAGAGAGGTTTTTAATGAGGCAAGCCCACATGCTATTTTCCTTGCCCATTACTGATCCATAAGGCCATAACTCATTCTATTATGAGGATTTCGAATTCTAAGTGTTTATTAAGTCTTGTGTTATTTCCTAGGTGAATTTATTGCTGTTCATGCAGCATTGTTGCTGTTTTCTATTTAAAACACTTTGTATTCATTTCTGAACTTTATCAAACTTCTTTTATTCTAAAACTTCTGAAAGTGTTTGATCTGAATGGTGTGTAATATCCATTCGTCTTGGATTCTTCTTTTGGTGTTTATCTCCTAGAAGAACCGAGTTTGAAAGTCTTGAAGTCATTCCGCAAACTTCAGGAAGTTTCCTTCATTTCCCTGTTTCGAAATCATACAATCAGTCCATCCATTCTGTTCTTCATCCATCAAACAACCAGACTCACAAAGTGCATCAAAGGACAAGGATCTTCTCCATTAAGATCGTATCAGACTCAAGAAGGCTATATATGGATTAAAGCAATCACCTAGAGCTTGGTATCATAAACTGAGCTCAACACTTATGCAAAGAGGATTCAAGAGGTCTGAAGGAGATCACACCTTGTTTACTCTTCAAGATCAGGAAGGTATCATTGTCATCCTTGTTTATGTTGATGACATTATCATATCAGGGAGCAACAAGTCAGGTATACAAGACACTAAGGCTTATCTCAAATCTGTTTTTGACATTAAAGACCTTGGTGCTCTAAAGTACTTCCTTGGGATAGAAGTTTGTCGATCTAATGATGGACTCTTCTTATCTCAAAGGAAGTACACACTTGATTTGTTATCTGAAGCAGGAAAGATTGGATCAAAACCGGCTAAGACACCATTGGAAGAAGGTTACAAAGTCATAAGAGAGGGGGAGCTTGAGGACAAACCATTTGAGGACATTGCTCAGTATAGAAGAATGGTTGGTAAGCTCATTTACTTAACCATAACCAGACCTGATGTGTGTTATGCAGTGAACCAAGTGAGCCAGCATATGCAAGCACCCAAGATGCATCATTGGAACATGGTTGAAAGGATACTTAGATACCTAAGTGGTGCTCCTGGTCAAGGCATTTGGATGGGTTGCAACCAAAGCACAGAGATAGTTGGGTATTGTGATGCTGATTGGGCAGGAGATAGAGTGGACAGGAGATCTACTACTGGCTATTGCACATTCATTGGAGGCAACCTTGTTACTTGGAAGAGCAAGAAGCAGAAGATAGTGTCATGTTCAAGTGCTGAAGCTGAATATAGAGCAATGAGGAAGCTAGCAACAGAATTGGCGTGGATCAAAGGTCTTCTTGTGGATTTGGGGATTGAGACTTCAAAGCCAATCACCATGCATTGTGACAACCAAGCAGCCATACACATTGCTTCAAACTCAGTCTTCCATGAAAGAACCAAGCACATAGAAGTTGATTGTCACAAGGTTAGGCAGATGATTGAGCAAGGAGTGGTGTTGCCATGTTTCACAAGAAGTGAGGAACAACTAGCTGATGTGTTCACCAAGGCAGCTAGCTTGAAGGTGTGTGAGTCCATTCACACAAAGCTTGGACTCATGGAGCTTCCAGAATCCTCTAATGCTATGGAGTCTACACTCTTTTTCCCTTCATGAAGTTTTATCCCATGAGGTTTTCTTCATGAAGGTTTTTAATGAGGTAGATCTCCATTGCATTCCAAGCTTGATTCAACTCTTGAATTCAAGCTTGAGGGGGAGTATTGGAATGGAGATCAGTACTTGCATCAGATTACAATTATTGAGTATTGAGATGAACACCTTAAGTGTTCAAATCAATGTGAAGTCCTTTGATCCGATCAGAAGAAGAAGAGGTAAATAAGTAAAAGGGAGAAAGTTTAATCTTATGGTTAAGTGGTAAAAGGATAAGTTACCATTAACCAAGTCAAAGATCTTCTAGAAGCTTGACTCCACGGATGAACAGTACCAGGAGACAAGATTCAAATTCAAATGGAGATTCCCTTCCCTACTTGCTTCACCCTTTTGTCCAAAGGTGTCTTTAGAATTATTTTGTCATTAGAGTTTGAATTTGAATGTAGTAGCCACGAAATTAAGTTATTTTTTGTCTATATATTCATTGTAATATCAATAAGAAAGATATACATTTGGGAAAGCTTTTCCCTCATACTCCTCTTGTGCAATTCATCTTCTTCTTTCTCTCTTGCTAAATCTCTCATATAACTCTCTAATTCTAATATTCTTACACAAACTTTCTCTTCTACCTTTAAAAACTTTTCTGGTTTATGAAGAACAAAACAGGAAATAAAAACTTGACAGAAACAAAATAGGGACGATTTTTATGGATTTTGGGTTATGAAAAACGAAAATATGTATGCAAAAGTAAAGAACTAAGGAGATAATGCAAAACAGGGACTTTCTTTTGGTATTTTTTTTTTCAAAAGAGATGAATGACAGAAACTAAAACTATGATCTAACAGAACTAGATGCAATAAAACCGAAAGGTAAAGGGATATGATACACCTGATTTGGAACCTTTCGGCTCTGATACCAGATGATGTAGCCTCAGAATCAGAGATTAGAGTGGTGGGAGATGGAAGAACAGGTGTTGGCTTTGAAGCTCTCTCACTTGCTCAAAATTGAATGGATGTGCGAGATGGATGTGTTGGTGAACAACTCACTTGCTCAATGGGTTGATTGACTCTCTCAATCCTTGGCAGAAGTAGTTTCTTTGAATCACTCAAACAAACTAATCTAGGAATTCAATAGAATCAAATGAATCACTCAATTTGAATCCTAAAGAACAAGAACAATCTCAAAGACACTCTCTTTGAAAGAAAAAACAATTTCTCTGGATTTTTATTGATTGAAAGGTGTCTTACAAATGAGAATGACAATGAGACTTTATAGTCTGGACTACAAACTGTCTAATGACCAGAAATAAGAGGAAAATCAGCATAATTAAAAGAAAAGAGATGTTAGAGAATTGATGAGTAAATCTGTCCAAGAATGGAAAGTCTGGTAGCTTGTATCTTGAGAGTTTGGGGAGGTAATTGCACGACCTTGGGACATTCTGAAGGCAATAGAAAGCTTCTGATTCGTGCATAAAGGCATAAGAAAGTAGCCATTGGAGTTTAATGCCATCTGGGTCCAAATATGGCAAGTGTGTCTTCTTGTTGATTTGAGTGATCCGGTGAGGTCTGGTGCATCTATGGTCTTCTAGATACCTTAATAAAGATCCCAAGATGTTTTAGCTTTGATTATGTGGTTCTCCTGGTCGCCAAATATGGGTCTGAGCCTTCATAAATCTGGGAGACTCCAAATAAGGTAAGCTGGCAAACCACTGGTTTAGAACTTGAATAAATTCTTTCTCAAAACCGGGATTGGTCTGATTCCAACTCTCCTGGATTCCCTGATGAATCAAGATTCCAGAACAAGTCACCTTATTGCTTGATTCATCCTGGTTGAGTTGCAATGCTTCAGTTTGTGGTCGTATGTCTCCATCGAGTCCACTGCAATTCTCTTGACTTGTAACTTGAATAACTTCTTCATGTGGAAAGCTTTTGAAACAATTCCACTTGCCCGTGATTCCTTGATGAGTTAAGTTTCTGAAACAGGTTGATTTGTAGCTTAATTCTTCCTGGTTAGATAGATATGCTCCAAGATATGCACACATGTCTCTGGTGCACACAAACTGCTTCTCTCCAAGGGTCTTAGTTGGTTGATCTATGCCCTCTCCATGCTCCTTGGTTGATGATGACTTGATGTCCTCATCAAGGGGTGTTTAAAATGAACATAAACTTGTATAACATGCTTCTCATTCTACCTTTAAGAGCGTGCAAAAACTAACTTATAGTTGTCTTACCTCACCTAGTTTCTCCAATCCATGATACATATGTTTCATGAAGCTTTTGTTAAAACGTTTTGTTTAGTATTCTCATAGGACCTTTTAGAAGATCAAAGTTTCGTTTTTTTCTTTATGTAGGGTTACTTAGGGGTGTTAAAATGAACATAAACTTGTATAACATGCTTCTCATTCTACCTTTAAGAGCATGCAAAAACTAACTTATTGTTGTTTTACCTCACCTAATTTCTCTAATCCATGATACATATGTTTCAAGAAGTTTTGGTAACAAAAGTTTTGTTTAGGATTCTCATAGGACATTTTAGAATATCAAAGTTTCTTTCTTGTCTGTTAGTAGGGTTACTTAGGGGTGTTTAAAGTGAACATAAACTTGTATAATATGCTTCTCATTCTACCTTTAAGAGCATGCAAAAACTAACTTATTGTTGTTTTACCTCACCTAATTTCTCCAATCCATGATACATATGTTTCAAGAAGTTTTGGTAACAAAAGTTTTGTCTAGGATTCTCATAGGACATTTTAGAATATCAAAGTTTCTTTCTTGTCTGTTAGTAGGGTTACTTAGGGGTGTTTAAAGTGAACATAAACTTGTATAACATGCTTCTCATTCTACCTTTAAGAGCATGCAAAAACTAACTTATAGTTGTCTTACCT
Source organism: Orychophragmus violaceus (assembly GCA_030180135.1). Taxonomy (NCBI): domain Eukaryota; kingdom Viridiplantae; phylum Streptophyta; class Magnoliopsida; order Brassicales; family Brassicaceae; genus Orychophragmus; species Orychophragmus violaceus. The sequence goes on from CM058240.1 coordinate 72,047,543, forward strand.
CACCTAATTTCTCCAATCCATGACACATATGTTTCATGAAGTTTTTGTTAAAACGTTTTGTTTAGTATTCTCATAGGACCTTTTAGAAGATCAAAGTTTCGTTTTTTTCTTTATGTAGGGTTACTTAGGGGTGTTAAAATGAACATAAACTTGTATAACATGCTTCTCATTCTACCTTTAAGAGCATGAAAAAACTAACTTATTGTTGTTTTACCTCACCTAATTTCTCCAATCCATGATACATATGTTTCAAGAAGTTTTGGAAACAAAATTTTTGTTTAGGATTCTCATAGGACGTTTTAGAATATCAAAGTTTCTTTCTTGTCTGTTAGTAGGGTTACTTAGGGGTGTTTAAAGTGAACATAAACTTGTATAATATGCTTCTCATTCTACCTTTAAGAGCATGCAAAAACTAACTTATTGTTGTTTTTATTAGAGAGGATGCATTCAAGGAGGAGGAAAGGCCGAAGTCACAATGACAAGGCCTAGAAGTCATTCCTTGGATGCACTTTGGTGTGAGACAAAAGAAGCACAATGCAATGAAGTCCACACTTGAAGTGACAAAGAAGAGCCAAAGGTGTTGGAACAGGCTCGGTTATGTTCCAACAACAAGAGTATAACCGAGACTTGGGAAAGAAGCAAGAAGAGCCAAAGGTGTGAATGAAGTGAGATAAGAGGAGATGGCTATACTTGGGAGTGTGTATCACGACCAAGAGAGTGTGGAACAAAGGAAGAGAAGTGCATAAGCTTATCATGAAGTCTGGTTCAGCTTATCATAAGCCTTAAGGAGAGATAAGCTATCAAGAACCAAGAGTGAGAAGTGTGGACCGTTTAGGTCATGTCACCATCACAATGAGAAGCGTGACTCTCTCTCCTCAGACCACAAGGACCGCCTGTCCCTCTCTCATCAGAACCAAAGGAATCAAACAAAAAGGAGTGGTCCACGGTTCAGACATGTCACTATCAAGTCTGAACCAAAACAAGACCACTCTCCTCATGTTTGAATTATGACTGTTACACACCTCCTCTTGTTTAGTCCAAGATTCTCATTAGGTTTATGCTCATTTTATGTTTGTGTAAAGCAATGTAGAGTGCCTATATAAGCACCAGACTTGTAACACATTTTAATACACAGAAATAAGAAGAAAGTATTGACACAAAAACTAGGGTTCTTATTCTCTCTCTAGCGCTTTCTTCTTCCTCACTCTCTCATTGTGTCTCTCTTCCAAACACAATGAAACCATGAAGAGTCTCGGTCCTAAGGATGCTTTAATGCTCCTGGTTATGCTCTTGAATAGCTCTTCCATAGCTAAATCAAGAGATAACTTCAAACCGGCTCTTCATGGACATTACAAGAACAAACCTTCTACTTACTGATTCTATTAATCCTCATGAGTAAACACACTCTACAAGTGATGTTAGGCTCTTGGATAAGTCTCAAATAGATAGGTGTTCTTGATAAGAGCTAAGTAGAACCATTAACTTCCAAGCTAAACTTGGTTGCGGATTCACTTAAGCTCTTTCTCTCTAAATAAAGGTTTAGAGTAATCTCAAGGTTTCTCAACATGATTTCATGGTCATGATTGTGAAATCCTAAAAGTTTTACCTCACCTAATTTCTTCAATCCATGATACATATGTTTCAAGAAGTTTTGGTAACAAAAGTTTTGTCTAGGATTCTCATAGGACATTTTAGAATATCAAAGTTTCTTTCTTGTCTGTTAGTAGGGTTACTGATATTGAATTGGAGATCACAAGTTAGACATGTGCATTGTGTTACAAGGAACCGAGAAGGAGTAATGTGCAAGCTAGGGTTTCTCACTCTAAAACCTAATACATCTAATCTTGGTTCTACACTATTTGGGGAGCTACTATTTGAAGACTACTGTTTGGAACTATTTGGTCTCACCAACATCTCACCTAACTTTCACCAACATCTCACCTTATTATCGCCGGTTGTCTCTCTCTCTCTCCAAGACCGAGATTGTGTTTACTCTTTGTCATTACTTGCTTAACCTAGTTGTATTACCTATATATACCTTGTAACCTCACTTGCTAATAGATATTGCGAGTTATACTTCTCATTTCGCCATCTCTCTTACTCTCTCTCTAAATCGGCTCATAAACCCTAATCGGGTGCCGAGCTCTCTCTCTACATTCTCTCTTCATTCTCTCTTCAATCTAAGTTACTTTCTTGTTCTAAACATCATATTCTAACATGGTATCAAAGCTATAAGCTCCTAGACCTATTCATTTCCGCATACTCTAAGTTTCAAACCTATTCTCTCGGTCCTAAACACTTACTCTTACAACCGGTTCTTGAAACAAGTTCTTGGTCTTGTTCTTGAATACTCTTAAGCTCTCAAGCTTTTCTTCTTCTTCTTTATTGTTGTGTGTGTTCTCTGTGAGTTGAGAACTCACCAGTTTTAAAAACTTACCTTGAAAACTCCCTCCTTGCATTAAACCAGTCTTAAGCAATGGAGAACTCAAGTGATGAGGACATTGACTCAAGCATTGACTCAAGCGTAGAGATACGTCAAGAAGACCTAGAAGAAGTACCTGCTGCTCAAGACGTGACGACCATGAGAGATCCTCCAAGAACAAGATCAGGAACTAGAAGACTCAGAGCACTGTTCAACACGTCCATTCAGAGTCTCCTAGCTCAAGATTATCAAGTGGAGCGTGTAGAAGATCAAATGAAGACAATTGAAGACTCGATGATGATCTTCTCAATTCAGCCTACTTAGGTCCAACCATGGACGACCACACACGCTCAATAAGGTATGATTTCAATTCATATATTGTGTTTGTTCATTTTGCAGGTCCAAGTCTTATATTAGTTGTCTGAGTCAGAGTCTGTATTAGTCGTTAATTGAGTCAAGTTTCCCTGTATTACTTTAAGGTCGGACCATAGGATATTTTAGTATTTAGTAGCCGTTGTAATTAGGTTTTCTGCCCTAGAAGGCAACAGCTGCACGATCCCCTTTATAAGGATCCTTAGCAGCCGTGTATCATTTACCAAGTATCAATACAATAACGCAGTTCTTCTTCTTTGAGAGAAAACACCCTTCGAATTCTAAGCTTTCTTGTGAGTCATATCAAGCGACCTTAGATTCAGTCTTATCACAAGATCCTTCATCTCTTGTGTGGCGACAATCAATCCATCTTCTATCCATTCAATCATCTCACGTTCATTCTAAGGAGTCTAGAGACCCGAGGATTGAATCCATCTTACCACAACATCACCCACGATCTAGAATAGAGAGACCTCAGTCCCTGTTCTACGTCAAACTCGCTTCCATCTTGCATCATCTGGTATCAGAGCCGAAAGGTTCCTAGATCAGGTGTATCTATCCCTTTTCCTTTCGGTTTCTTTGCAATCTAGTTTATAGCTTTCGATTTTTACATTAAAAAAAAAACCATAAAAAGTCTTTTGTTTCATCTAGTTTCATTGTTGATCTACATCCTTGATTCAAGTTAGGAATCGCTTCTTTGTGCTTGAGCCAATAAGCGAATTCTCTTGTCAATCTTAGGGTTTTAGAATCAAAGCTTTTCTTTTCTTGCACTCGTTTTCAACTTTCAAAAAAAAAAAAAAAAAAAAAGTTTGCTTCGTGTTCTTGTTTTAGTTCTTCATTTTTTTGCATTCAAAAAAAAAAAAAAGAGATTTACGAAGAAGAAGAAGTGTGATCTTTTGATCCGATTTTCCCATTTGAATTTTGGTTCAAAGTGTTCATTTCCTTTTCCAAAGATTTCGAAAATATTTTCCATATTTTAAGATTTTCTAGTTCCTATTTTTACTAAATCTCGTTTTCAAAAAAAAAAAAAAAAAGAAAGTTTTCCAAATCTTTTCAAATTTCTAAAGATCTCCTATATTTAATCAAATCGGTTTACAACTTTCCAAAATCCTTTTGTCAAAACCGAGCGTGATTTATTTTACTTGTAACCGAGCCTTCTCTTGTGTCAGTCCTTGACGCATCGCTTGTATCACAAGTTATCATAGGTTTGCTTAGGATCTTTCTCCTTATTTTGTGCCTTTTGTTCCCTAGTCACTTGATCGCTTGCTCTAGTGTGTATAGGAACAGGAAACCAATGGCAGGAGACCACGTCGACCCTAATGCAGCTCTACTAGAAGCGCTACAAGCCATGAAGAACGACTTGTCGGCTCAGATCGGACGGATTGATCAAAGGGTTGGACGACTAGAACTTCCAAGGAATGATGAGCAGTCGGATGATGATGAGAGTGAGAATACTCTGAATGCAGGAGCAGGAGGGAGGAACCGAGATCATCAACATCACCGCCGTGATCGCCAACCGCAACAAGAGGTAAACCGTAACTTTGCAAAAGATTTGAAACTAACTGTGCCAACTTTTGCAGGTAGGGTTAATCCGGAAGCATACCTTGATTGGGAGAGGCGTATGGAGTACATCTTTGACTACTACGAGTACAATGACCAGAAGAAGATAGCTCTAGCTTCGGCTCAACTCACGGACCATGCCTTAACTTGGTGGGACAGAGAAGTCCAAGACCGTAGGCGAAACAACTTTGAGCGAATCACAACCTGGGCAGCCATGAAGTACAACTTCAGGAGGCGATTTGTGCCACCTCATTACCACAGAGATATGCAAAAGCAGTTCAGGCAGCTGTCACAAAAGAACAAGAGTGTTGAGGAGTACTATGAAGAGTTTGAACAACTCAAGAACCGGATGGCGTTGGATGAGAGTGAAGAAGTTCTCATGGGCCATTTCATTGATGGACTCAATGACCGAATCGCCAGAAAGGTAGAACGTCAACCTTGTCATGATCTTAATGATTTATTGCATGCAGCCGTGCAGGCTGAACAAGGAATCAAGAGAAAGACAGCGGCAGCGAGTCGCTCAAGACCTAACTCATGGAGTGCACCGCAAGCTAAGAACCTTGACAAAGGCAAGACTGTTGCCTCAGGTTCCCAAGATAAGAGGTCAGCTTATGACGCTCCAAGGAACAACCGTACTGACTCAGGTAAGTCTTCAACCACTAATACAAGAGCGCGAGACATAACTTGTTTCAAGTGTCAGGGTAAAGGTCACTATGCACGAGATTGTCCAAATCAGCGAGTTATGATCTTAACACCTGATGGAGGATATGAGTCTCAAGATGAAGTGGAACACCTTGAAGCTGCGGATTCAGAAGAGGAAGTAGCATTTCCCGAGACAGGAGAGATGTTAGTTGTTTGTAGGGCATTGAGTGCCTTGAGTGACCCAGACACCATCCAGAGAGAAAACTTGTTTTTCACTCGATGTTCAGTTCAGAACAAGGTATGTAGTCTCATAATTGATGGTGGATCTTGTACTAATGTTGCTAGCAAGATTATGGTGGAAAAGCTAGGTTTGAAGACAACCCAACATCCGAGGCCATACCGCCTTAGATGGTTAGATTCAAGCACCGAGATCAGGATACATGAGCAAGTCCTGATTCAGTTCAAGATAGGGAAGTATGAGGATGAAGTCTTGTGCGATGTTGTCCCAATGCAAGTAGGCCATATGCTTCTCGGCAGACCATGGCAATTTGATAGAGAAGTCATACACAACGGACGCACCAATACTCATTCCTTCACGCACGACAATCGCAAATTCCAGCTTGCTCCATTATCTCCTCAAGAGGTACATGAGATGCAATCCAAATTTGCTGCCGAGGCCAAGGTAAGTAAAACTAACCTTTACATCACTCCTAGTACTGTCTACAAGGCTTTAGAGCGAAAAGAAACGGTGCTACTAATGGTGTTTAGAGATGTGTTGCTTACAGGTTCACAGGATAATGTGCTTGTACCAGAGATTGTATCACTGCTTGACAGATACAAAGATGTGTTCCCCGAAGAGATACCGGCTGGATTACCACCTATTAGAGGAATAGAGCATCAGATTGATCTAGTTCCCGGTGTACCGTTGCCCAACCGTCCAGCTTACCGTATGAACCCAACAGAGACTAAGGAGTTGGAGAAGCAGATTCAAGACTTAATGGAGAAAGGTTACATTAGAGAGAGCTTGAGTCCGTGTGCTGTACCAGTTCTCTTAGTGCCAAAGAAAGATGGAACTTGGAGGATGTGTGTAGACTGCAGAGCAATCAACAACATCACCATAAAATATCTACATCCAATTCCAAGGTTAGATGATATGCTTGATGAACTATCTGGATCTAATGTGTTTTCAAAGATTGATCTTAGGAGTGGATACCATCAAGTAAGAATGAAAGAAGGTGACGAATGGAAGACTGCTTTCAAGACTAAGCAGGGGCTCTATGAGTGGTTAGTCATGCCATTTGGTCTAACCAATGCACTCAGCACCTTCATGAGATTAATGAACCAGGTTCTAAGAGCTTACATCAGTAAATTTGTAGTAGTTTACTTTGATGATATATTGGTTTATAGCAAATCATTTGAGGATCACCAGAAGCATCTTGAGCTAGTCCTTGACACACTTCGAAAAGAAAGCCTATATGGTAATCTTAAGAAGTGCTCCTTTTGTACTAATGAAGTGGTTTTCTTAGGTTTTGTTGTCAGTTCCAAAGGCTTACAGGTTGATCAAGAGAAGATCAAAGCAATCCAAGAATGGCCGAGACCAAACAACATAGGACAAGTCAGGAGCTTCCACGGATTGGCAAGCTTCTACCGGCGTTTTGTCAAAGATTTCAGTACTATAGCCGCCCCTCTCACTGCTGTGATCAAGAAGGACGTAGCATTTCAGTGGGGATCAGCTCAAGAGGACGCGTTCAACAGACTCAAGGATCGCTTGACGCATGCACCAGTTTTGGTATTACCTGATTTTAATAAAACCTTTGAGGTTGAATGTGATGCTTCAGGCTTAGGTATTGGAGCCGTGCTAACTCAAGGAGGGCGTCCAGTAGCCTACTTCAGTGAGAAACTAAGTGGAGCCAGCTTGAACTACCCAACGTACGACAAGGAACTCTATGCGCTAGTGAGGTCGTTGGAAACATGGCAGCACTATCTTCTGTCCAAGGAGTTTGTCATACATACTGATCATGAGACTTTGAAGCATCTTAGAGGACAAACAACACTGAAGAGAAGACATTCTAAGTGGATGGAGTTTGTAGAAGCATTCCCATATGTGATAAAGTATAAGAAGGGCAAAGAGAATGTTGTGGCTGACGCACTCTCAAGGCGACACATGCTGATCACAACTTTGGAGGCTAAGGTCTTAGGGTTTGAACACCTTAAGGATGCATATAAGGATGATCCAGACTTCGGTTCAGTCTACCAAGATTGTACCACTGCCCCAACAGGTTCCTTCTACTTACATAATGGTTATTTGTTTAGGGAAAAACGTTTGTGTGTTCCACAGGGTTCTATGCGAGACTTGTTGATCAAGGAAGCACATGGTGGTGGACTCATGGGACATTTTGGAGTGGATAAGACTCTGAGCGTTTTGGTAGAACACTTCTTTTGGCCTCACCTCAAGAAGGATGTGGAACGATTTTGTTCCAAGTGTGTCACTTGCCTCAAAGCCAAATCCAGGTCACATCCACATGGTTTATATATGCCACTTCCTATTCCTATTGAAATGAAGATCATATTGAAGTAAAGATCACATAGTGAACTATACTGGACGTGAACTATATTGAATATAGTGAACTATACTGGACGTGAGCTATATTGAATATAGTAAACTATATTCATAAGAAGACAAAAACAGTCACACTTTTATGACCGTTGAAACTCACTCGTTTTAATTCTTTGTAAACCCTAGAGTAGCTAGTATATATATACTTGTTGTAACCTGTTTAATTAATACAGAGAATTATTCTTCTCTTACAGCCGCTTCTTTTATTCCCTAGTGCACAAGAACCCTAATTTGGTTCTTGTTGTGTTCTTCACAATTCTACTCAATTCTACTTTATTCTCTCAATCTAAATCTCATATTCTAATATGGTATCAGAGCTCTAAGCTTCTGTACCTCATTTACTTCCGCTGAAACTCACAAAAATCTGTTCTCAAGCTTATCTCTCGGTTCTTATAAGTTCTTCTAAGCTCCTAAGCTCATTTCTTTGTTTCTTGTGTTCTCTGTGAGTTGAGAACTCTCCATTTCATCTTGAATACTCCCTCCTTGCTTTATATCAGTCTTAGCAATGGAGAACTCAAGAGTTGTTATTCCTGTGATTTTGAAAGGCTCAAACTACATTGTTTGGGCTAGGATGGTGAAGTCTGCACTTGGAGGCAGAGGTCTGTGGAAGTATATCCTGAGTGACACTGCTCCACAGAAGGTGTTTAAGGCCAGGTCTGAAGCTGATGCCAAGAAAGGAGCTGATGCAGAGACTAAAGGCAGTGATGAGTCCCTTGAAGAGGCAGCTGAAGCAGAAGAAGAGGCGTGGATGCAAGGGGACCAGAATGTGCTTTCTATACTCCAAAACTCACTGGACCAGCACCTATTGGAAGCCTACTCTTATTGTGTGACTTCTAAGCAGCTGTGGGATACTCTTGAGAAGGTTTATGGAAATAAATCAAACTTAACAAGAGTCTTTGAAGTGAAGCTGGCCATTAACAATCTCCAGCAAGAAGATGTGGAGTTTAAAGCTCATTTTGGGAAGTTTAGCTCACTGTGGTCAGAGTTGGAGATGCTAAGGCCACCAAGCAGTGATCCTTTGGTGTTGCAAGAAAGGAGAGAGCAAGATAAAGTCTTTGCTCTTCTGCTCACCTTGAACTCATCCTATAACTCCTTGATCAAGCATATCCTAAGAGCAGAGACTCTACCTGACATTGATGATGCGTGTGGGCAAATTCAGAAGGAACAAGGCTCATTTGGGTTGTTCAAAGGAAAAGGAGAACTGGTAACCGCAAACAAAGGGTTGTACAAGGCTGATGAGAGGAAGAACTATGGAGGTGACCAGAGAGGAGTCTTGATGTGTGATTTTTGCAAGAAGAGTGGGCATTTGAAGGACAGATGCTGGCGCCTCCACCCTAACCTCAGACCCTCATCTCACAACAACAGGTTCAAAGATCAAAGGGCAAACTATTCATATGGTGCAGCTGGACCAGGTTCTTCTTCAATGCAGCAATGTGATGAAGGAAGAGCAATGGTGGTTCATCAAACACCAGCTGTGACTGCTCAGAATGATGTGGTAAGGAGGTCAGACCTTGAGGCTCTCATCAAAGCTCTCAAGGAGAACTCTGGTATGGTCCTTGGTACTTCTCTCTTTGCATCAAACAAACTGAAACCTTTGATTATTGATTCAGGAGCCTCTCATCATATGATAAGTGATTCTAGGTTGATAAACAATGTTGAACCTGCCTTAGGAAGTGTAGTGATTGCAAATGGTGATAAAATTCCAATACAAGGCATAGGAAAATTGAAAATGTTTAACAAAGAATCTAAAGCCTTCTTTATGCCTAGTTTCACATCAAACTTAGTCTCGGTAAAAAGAATAGCCACTGATTTGAATTGCAATGTTATTTTCAGTCCTAATGATGTTGTGTTTCAGGATATTAAAACAAGTAAGTTGATTGGGAAAGGTGTGACAAAGGATGAGCTCTACATGGTTGAAGACACCAATCCCTCTTCTGAACTATCTGCTGCTTTATCTACTGCTTTATCTACTTGTGTTGGTGTGGATGATTCTATTTGGCATGCTAGATTAGGACATCCACACTCTAGGGCTTTAGGACTCTTATTACCTTCTGTTTCTTTTAAAAATGATGATTGTGAGGCTTGTATCCTTGGTAAACATTGCAAATCTGTTTTCCAGCTTCTAAAACTACTTATGAAAGTTGCTTTGATCTTGTTCACTCTGATGTATGGACTGCTCCTTGTGTGTCTAGAGAGAACCATAAGTACTTTGTCACATTCATTGATGAAAAATCTAAATATACTTGGATAACACTGATGCAAACTAAGGATAGAGTGCTAGAAGCCTTTATGAATTTCCAAAGTCATGTTACTAACCATTTCAATGCTAAGATCAAAATTTTTAGATCAGACAATGGTGGTGAGTACACAAGCAATGCCTTCAAACAACATTTGTCAAAGTATGGAATTCTTCATCAAACTAGCTGTCCTTATACTCCACAACAAAATGGAGTGGCTGAGAGGAAGAATAGACATTTAATGGAGGTTGCAAGGTCCATGATGTTCTACAAGAATGTTCCTAAGAAGTTTTGGGGAGATGCAGTCATGACAGCTTGTTATTTGATCAACAGAACTCCCACAAGAGTTCTTAAGGATCAATCTCCATTTCAGGTACTAAACAAGACCAATCCATTAGTTAATCACTTACGTGTGTTTGGGTGTATCTGCTTTGTGTTAATACCAGGAGAACAGAGGGATAAGTTGGATGCTAAGAGCACCAAAGCTATGTTCATTGGTTACTCCACAACACAAAGAGGATACAAGTGTTATGTACCTGAAACAAGGAAGGTTCTAATCTCCAGAGATGTGAAATTCATGGAGACAAAGAGCTTCTATGATGAGAAGAATTGGGACAGCTTGAAGGATCTTCCTACTTCTCAATCAGATAGAGCTGCTAACTTAAGAAGAATCATGGAGAGTCTTGGCATTAGTGTACCACAAGAACCGGTTACAACACGCACACAACCTACTCCAGCCTCGGATGCACCTGTGGAAGACTCACAACAACCCCATCTTGATCATGAGGGGGACACATCAGAATCAGAATCAGGGCAAGCAGAAACGCAGCAAACTGATTCGGCTACACATAATCAAGCTGGTGTTGAAGAGCATGAAGAACATGAGTTAGAACCTGAGGGAGTGGGTAATCAGAATGAAGAGGAGATTGTGCAGCCAATGAACCAACAAATTCAAGCAGGAGTGGGTAATCAGAATGAAGAGGAGATTGTGCAGCCAATGAACCAACAAATTCAAGCACTAAGGAGGAGTACAAGGGAGAAAAAGGATCCATCAGAATGGATGAAAACTAGAGTGTTCTTCAACAGCAATGCAGTAGCTCATCCCATTCAAGCCGTTTGCAGTTTAGCTCATGTACCTTTGGAGCATCAAGTGTTCATTGGAAAGTTGGATCAAGAAGAAGTACCAACAACATATGAAGAAGCAAAGGGAGATAAGAGATGGATGCAGGCTGTGGATGAGGAGATCAAAGCAATGGAGAACAATGAGACTTGGTATGAATCTGAACTCCCTAGAGGAAAGAAGGCAGTAACTTCTAAATGGGTTTTTACTATCAAGTATAGAAGTGATGGAGAAGTGGAGAGATACAAAGCAAGGCTGGTTGCAAGAGGCTTTACTCAAACCTATGGAAAGGATTACTTGGACACCTTTGCACCAGTGGCTAAGCTTCACACAGTTAGGATCATCTTGTCTTTAGCAACAAACCTTGATTGGGAACTTTGGCAAATGGATGTCAAGAATGCATTCCTTCAAGGAGAGCTTGAAGATGAGGTATACATGAGACCACCTTCTGGTCTTGAGAGCATTGTGAAACCAGGGAAGGTTCTAAGGCTCAAGAAAGCTATCTATGGACTCAAGCAATCACCTAGAGCGTGGTACCATAAGCTGAGCTCAACCCTTATGCAAAGAGGATTTAAGAGGTCTGAAGGAGATCATACTTTGTTCACTCTACAAGATCAGGAAGGTATCATTGTCATCCTTGTTTATGTGGATGACATTATCATTTCAGGGAGTAACAAATCAGGTATCCAAGAAACTAAAGCTTATCTTAAATCTGTGTTTGATATTAAGGATCTTGGTACTCTAAAGTACTTCCTTGGGATAGAAGTTTGTCGGTCTAATGATGGACTCTTCTTATCTCAAAGGAAGTACACACTTGATTTATTGTCTGAAGCAGGAAAGATTGGATCAAAACCAGCTAAGACACCATTGGAGGAAGGCTACAAAGTCATAAGAGAGGGGGAGCTTGAAGACCGACCATTTGAGGACATCACTCACTATAGAAGGATGATAAGCCAACATATGCAAGCACCAAAGATGCATCATTGGGATATGGTTGAAAGGATACTCAGATACCTAAGTGGTACTTCCGGGCAAGGCCTTTGGATGGGTTGCAATCAAAGTACAGAGATAGTTGGGTATTGTGATGCTGATTGGGCAGGAGATAGGGTGGACAGGAGGTCTACTACTGGATATTGTACATTCATTGGAGGCAACCTTGTTACTTGGAAGAGCAAGAAGCAGAAGATAGTGTCATGTTCAAGTGCTGAAGCTGAGTATAGAGCAATGAGGAAGCTAGCAACAGAATTGGCGTGGATCAAAGCTCTTCTTGAGGATTTGGGGATTGAGACTTCAAAGCCAATCACAATGCATTGTGATAACCAAGCAGCCATTCACATTGCTTCAAACTCAGTCTTCCATGAGAGGACCAAACATATAGAGGTGGATTGTCACAAAGTGAGGCAAATGATTGAACAAGGAGTTGTGTTACCTTGCTTCACAAGGAGTGAAGAACAACTAGCTGATGTGTTCACCAAGGCAGCTAGTTGGAAAGTGTGTGAGTCGATTCACAACAAGCTTGGACTCATGGAGCTTCCGGAATCCCCTAAGGCTATGAAATCTACACTCTTTTTCCCTTCATGAAGTTTTATCCCAAGTGGTTTTCTTCATGAAGGTTTTTAATGAGGTAGATCTTCATTGTCACTCCAAGCTTGATTCAATCCTTGAATTCAAGCTTGAGGGGGAGTATTGAAATGAAGATCATATTGAAGTAAAGATCACATAGTGAACTATACTGGACGTGAACTATATTGAATATAGTGAACTATACTGGACGTGAGCTATATTGAATATAGTAAACTATATTCATAAGAAGACAAAAACAGTCACACTTTTATGACCGTTGAAACTCACTCGTTTTAATTCTTTGTAAACCCTAGAGTAGCTAGTATATATATACTTGTTGTAACCTGTTTAATGAATACAGAGAATTATTCTTCTCTTACAGCCGCTTCTTTTATTCCCTAGTGCACAAGAACCCTAATTTGGTTCTTGGTGTGTTCTTCACAATTCTACTCAATTCTACTTTATTCTCTCAATCTAAATCTCATATTCTAATAGTAAGACAACTATAAGTTAGTTTTTGCATGCTCTTAAAGGTAGAATGAGAAGCATGTTATACAAGTTTATGTTCACTTTAAACACCCCTAAGTAACCCTACTAACAGACAAGAAAGAAACTTTGATCCTCTAAAATGTCCTATGAGAATCCTAAACAAAACATTTTTACCAAAACTTCTTGAAACATATGTGTCATGGATTAGAGAAATTAGGTGAGGTAAGTCAACTATAAGTTAGTTTTTGCATGCTCTTAAAGGTAGAATGAGAAGCATGTTATACAAGTTTATGTTCACTTTAAACACCCCTAAGTAACCCTACTAACAGACAAGAAAGAAACTTTGATCTTCTAAAATGTCCTATGAGAATCCTAAACAAAACTTTTTTACCAAAACTTCTTGAAACATATGTATCATGGATTGGAGAAATTAGGTGAGGTAAGACAACTATAAGTTAGTTTTTGCATGCTCTTAAAGGTAGAATGAGAAGCATGTTATACAAGTTTTTGTTCACTTTAAACACCCCCCTAAATAACCCTATTAACAGACAAGAAAGAAACTTTGATTTTCTAAAATGTCCTATGAGAATCCTAAACAAAACATTTTTACCAAAACTTTTTGAAACATATGTGTCATGGATTGGAGAAATTGGGTGAGGTAAGACAACTATAATTAGTTTTTGCATGTTCTTAAAGGTAGAATGAGAAGCATGTTATACAAGTTTATGTTCACTTTAAACACCCCTAAGTAACCCTACTAACAGACAAGAGAGAAACTTTGATCTTCTAAAATGTCCTATGAGAATCCTAAACAAAACATTTTTACCAAAACTTCTTGAAACATATGTGTCATGGATTATAGAAATTAGGTGAGGTAAGACAACTATAAGTTAGTTTTTGCATGCTCTTAAAGGTAGAATGAGAAGCATGTTATACAAGTTTATGTTCACTTTAAACACCCCTAAGTAACCCTACTAACAGACAAGAAAGAAACTTTGATCCTCTAAAATGTCCTATGAGAATCCTAAACAAAACATTTTTACCAAAACTTCTTGAAACATATGTGTCATGGATTAGAGAAATTAGGTGAGGTAAGACAACTATAAGTTAGTTTTTGCATGCTCTTAAAGGTAGAATGAGAAGCATGTTATACAAGTTTATGTTCACTTTAAACACCCCTAAGTAACCCTACTAACAGACAAGAAAGAAACTTTGATCTTCTAAAATGTCCTATGAGAATCCTAAACAAAACTTTTTTACCAAAACTTCTTGAAACATATGTGTCATGGATTAGAGAAATTAGGTGAGGTAAGACAACTATAAGTTAGTTTTTGCATGCTCTTAAAGGTAGAATGAGAAGCATGTTATACAAGTTTATGTTCACTTTAAACACCCCTAAGTAACCCTACTAACAGACAAGAAAGAAACTTTGATCTTCTAAAATGTCCTATGAGAATCCTAAACAAAACTTTTTTACCAAAACTTCTTGAAACATATGTATCATGGATTGGAGAAATTAGGTGAGGTAAGACAACTATAAGTTAGTTTTTGCATGCTCTTAAAGGTAGAATGAGAAGCATGTTATACAAGTTTTTGTTCACTTTAAACACCCCCCTAAATAACCATATTAACAGACAAGAAAGAAACTTTGATTTTCTAAAATGTCCTATGAGAATCCTAAACAAAACATTTTTACCAAAACTTTTTGAAACATATGTGTCATGGATTGGAGAAATTGGGTGAGGTAAGACAACTATAAGTTAGTTTTTGCATGCTCTTAAAGGTAGAATGAGAAGAATGTTATACAAGTTTATGTTCACTTTAAACACCCCTAAGTAACCCTACTAACAGACAAGAGAGAAACTTTGATCTTCTAAAATGTCCTATGAGAATCCTAAACAAAACATTTTTACCAAAACTTCTTGAAACATATGTGTCATGGATTAGAGAAATTAGGTGAGGTAAGACAACTATAAGTTAGTTTTTGCATGCTCTTAAAGGTAGAATGAGAAGCATGTTATACAAGTTTATGTTCACTTTAAACACCCCTAAGTAACCCTACTAACAGACAAGAGAGAAACTTTGATCTTCTAAAATGTCCTATGAGAATCCTAAACAAAACATTTTTACCAAAACTTCTTGAAACATATGTGTCATGGATTAGAGAAATTAGGTGAGGTAAGACAACTATAAGTTAGTTTTTGCATGCTCTTAAAGGTAGAATGAGAAGCATGTTATACAAGTTTTTGTTCACTTTAAACACCCCCCTAAATAACCATATTAACAGACAAGAAAGAAACTTTGATTTTCTAAAATGTCCTATGAGAATCCTAAACAAAATTTTTTTACCAAAACTTCTTGAAACATATGTATCATGGATTAGAGAAATTAGGTGAGGTAAGACAACTATAAGTTAGTTTTTGCATGCTCTTAAAGGTAGAATGAGAAGCATGTTATACAAGTTTATGTTCACTTTAAACACCCCTAAGTAACCCTTCTAACAGACAAGAAAGAAACTTTGATCTTCTAAAATGTCCTATGAGAATCCTAAACAAAACTTTTTTACCAAAACTTCTTGAAACATATGTGTCATGGATTAGAGAAATTAGGTGAGGTAAGACAACTATAAGTTAGTTTTTTGCATGCTCTTAAAGGTAGAATGAGAAGCATGTTATACAAGTTTATGTTCACTTTAAACACCCCTAAGTAACCCTACTAACAGACAAGAAAGAAACTTTGATCCTCTAAAATGTCCTATGAGAATCCTAAACAAAACATTTTTACCAAAACTTCTTGAAACATATGTGTCATGGATTAGAGAAATTAGGTGAGGTAAGACAACTATAAGTTAGTTTTTGCATGCTCTTAAAGGTAGAATGAGAAGCATGTTATACAAGTTTATGTTCACTTTAAACACCCCTAAGTAACCCTACTAACAGACAAGAGAGAAACTTTGATCTTCTAAAATGTCCTATGAGAATCCTAAACAAAACATTTTTACCAAAACTTCTTGAAACATATGTGTCATGGATTAGAGAAATTAGGTGAGGTAAGACAACTATAAGTTAGTTTTTGCATGCTCTTAAAGGTAGAATGAGAAGCATGTTATACAAGTTTATGTTCACTTTAAACACCCCTAAGTAACCCTACTAACAGACAAGAAAGAAACTTTGATCTTCTAAAATGTCCTATGAGAATCCTAAACAAAACTTTTTTACCAAAACTTCTTGAAACATATGTATCATGGATTGGAGAAATTAGGTGAGGTAAGACAACTATAAGTTAGTTTTTGCATGCTCTTAAAGGTAGAATGAGAAGCATGTTATACAAGTTTATGTTCACTTTAAACACCCCTAAGTAACCCTACTAACAGACAAGAAAGAAACTTTGATCCTCTAAAATGTCCTATGAGAATCCTAAACAAAACATTTTTACCAAAACTTCTTGAAACATATGTGTCATGGATTAGAGAAATTAGGTGAGGTAAGACAACTATAAGTTAGTTTTTGCATGCTCTTAAAGGTAGAATGAGAAGCATGTTATACAAGTTTTTGTTCACTTTAAACACCCCCCTAAATAACCCTATTAACAGACAAGAAAGAAACTTTGATTTTCTAAAATGTCCTATGAGAATCCTAAACAAAACATTTTTACCAAAACTTTTTGAAACATATGTGTCATGGATTGGAGAAATTGGGTGAGGTAAGACAACTATAAGTTAGTTTTTGCATGCTCTTAAAGGTAGAATGAGAAGCATGTTATACAAGTTTATGTTCACTTTAAACACCCCTAAGTAACCCTACTAACAGACAAGAGAGAAACTTTGATCTTCTAAAATGTCCTATGAGAATCCTAAACAAAACATTTTTACCAAAACTTCTTGAAACATATGTGTCATGGATTAGAGAAATTAGGTGAGGTAAGACAACTATAAGTTAGTTTTTGCATGCTCTTAAAGGTAGAATGAGAAGCATGTTATACAAGTTTATGTTCACTTTAAACACCCCTAAGTAACCCTACTAACAGACAAGAGAGAAACTTTGATCTTCTAAAATGTCCTATGAGAATCCTAAACAAAACATTTTTACCAAAACTTCTTGAAACATATGTGTCATGGATTAGAGAAATTAGGTGAGGTAAGACAACTATAAGTTAGTTTTTGCATGCTCTTAAAGGTAGAATGAGAAGCATGTTATACAAGTTTATGTTCACTTTAAACACCCCTAAGTAACCCTACTAACAGACAAGAAAGAAACTTTGATCTTCTAAAATGTCCTATGAGAATCCTAAACAAAACTTTTTTACCAAAACTTCTTGAAACATATGTATCATGGATTGGAGAAATTAGGTGAGGTAAGACAACTATAAGTTAGTTTTTGCATGCTCTTAAAGGTAGAATGAGAAGCATGTTATACAAGTTTTTGTTCACTTTAAACACCCCCCTAAATAACCATATTAACAGACAAGAAAGAAACTTTGATTTTCTAAAATGTCCTATGAGAATCCTAAACAAAACATTTTTACCAAAACTTTTTGAAACATATGTGTCATGGATTGGAGAAATTGGGTGAGGTAAGACAACTATAAGTTAGTTTTTGCATGCTCTTAAAGGTAGAATGAGAAGAATGTTATACAAGTTTATGTTCACTTTAAACACCCCTAAGTAACCCTACTAACAGACAAGAGAGAAACTTTGATCTTCTAAAATGTCCTATGAGAATCCTAAACAAAACATTTTTACCAAAACTTCTTGAAACATATGTGTCATGGATTAGAGAAATTAGGTGAGGTAAGACAACTATAAGTTAGTTTTTGCATGCTCTTAAAGGTAGAATGAGAAGCATGTTATACAAGTTTATGTTCACTTTAAACACCCCTAAGTAACCCTACTAACAGACAAGAGAGAAACTTTGATCTTCTAAAATGTCCTATGAGAATCCTAAACAAAACATTTTTACCAAAACTTCTTGAAACATATGTGTCATGGATTAGAGAAATTAGGTGAGGTAAGACAACTATAAGTTAGTTTTTGCATGCTCTTAAAGGTAGAATGAGAAGCATGTTATACAAGTTTTTGTTCACTTTAAACACCCCCCTAAATAACCATATTAACAGACAAGAAAGAAACTTTGATTTTCTAAAATGTCCTATGAGAATCCTAAACAAAATTTTTTTACCAAAACTTCTTGAAACATATGTATCATGGATTAGAGAAATTAGGTGAGGTAAGACAACTATAAGTTAGTTTTTGCATGCTCTTAAAGGTAGAATGAGAAGCATGTTATACAAGTTTATGTTCACTTTAAACACCCCTAAGTAACCCTTCTAACAGACAAGAAAGAAACTTTGATCTTCTAAAATGTCCTATGAGAATCCTAAACAAAACTTTTTTACCAAAACTTCTTGAAACATATGTGTCATGGATTAGAGAAATTAGGTGAGGTAAGACAACTATAAGTTAGTTTTTTGCATGCTCTTAAAGGTAGAATGAGAAGCATGTTATACAAGTTTATGTTCACTTTAAACACCCCTAAGTAACCCTACTAACAGACAAGAAAGAAACTTTGATCCTCTAAAATGTCCTATGAGAATCCTAAACAAAACATTTTTACCAAAACTTCTTGAAACATATGTGTCATGGATTAGAGAAATTAGGTGAGGTAAGACAACTATAAGTTAGTTTTTGCATGCTCTTAAAGGTAGAATGAGAAGCATGTTATACAAGTTTATGTTCACTTTAAACACCCCTAAGTAACCCTACTAACAGACAAGAGAGAAACTTTGATCTTCTAAAATGTCCTATGAGAATCCTAAACAAAACATTTTTACCAAAACTTCTTGAAACATATGTGTCATGGATTAGAGAAATTAGGTGAGGTAAGACAACTATAAGTTAGTTTTTGCATGCTCTTAAAGGTAGAATGAGAAGCATGTTATACAAGTTTATGTTCACTTTAAACACCCCTAAGTAACCCTACTAACAGACAAGAAAGAAACTTTGATCTTCTAAA
This sequence comes from Orychophragmus violaceus, assembly GCA_030180135.1. NCBI lineage: Eukaryota > Viridiplantae > Streptophyta > Magnoliopsida > Brassicales > Brassicaceae > Orychophragmus > Orychophragmus violaceus. Next base: position 72,066,576 of record CM058240.1, read on the forward strand.
ATGTCCTATGAGAATCCTAAACAAAACTTTTTTACCAAAACTTCTTGAAACATATGTATCATGGATTGGAGAAATTAGGTGAGGTAAGACAACTATAAGTTAGTTTTTGCATGCTCTTAAAGGTAGAATGAGAAGCATGTTATACAAGTTTATGTTCACTTTAAACACCCCTAAGTAACCCTACTAACAGACAAGAAAGAAACTTTGATCCTCTAAAATGTCCTATGAGAATCCTAAACAAAACATTTTTACCAAAACTTCTTGAAACATATGTGTCATGGATTAGAGAAATTAGGTGAGGTAAGACAACTATAAGTTAGTTTTTGCATGCTCTTAAAGGTAGAATGAGAAGCATGTTATACAAGTTTTTGTTCACTTTAAACACCCCCCTAAATAACCCTATTAACAGACAAGAAAGAAACTTTGATTTTCTAAAATGTCCTATGAGAATCCTAAACAAAACATTTTTACCAAAACTTTTTGAAACATATGTGTCATGGATTGGAGAAATTGGGTGAGGTAAGACAACTATAAGTTAGTTTTTGCATGCTCTTAAAGGTAGAATGAGAAGCATGTTATACAAGTTTATGTTCACTTTAAACACCCCTAAGTAACCCTACTAACAGACAAGAGAGAAACTTTGATCTTCTAAAATGTCCTATGAGAATCCTAAACAAAACATTTTTACCAAAACTTCTTGAAACATATGTGTCATGGATTAGAGAAATTAGGTGAGGTAAGACAACTATAAGTTAGTTTTTGCATGCTCTTAAAGGTAGAATGAGAAGCATGTTATACAAGTTTATGTTCACTTTAAACACCCCTAAGTAACCCTACTAACAGACAAGAGAGAAACTTTGATCTTCTAAAATGTCCTATGAGAATCCTAAACAAAACATTTTTACCAAAACTTCTTGAAACATATGTGTCATGGATTAGAGAAATTAGGTGAGGTAAGACAACTATAAGTTAGTTTTTGCATGCTCTTAAAGGTAGAATGAGAAGCATGTTATACAAGTTTATGTTCACTTTAAACACCCCTAAGTAACCCTACTAACAGACAAGAAAGAAACTTTGATCTTCTAAAATGTCCTATGAGAATCCTAAACAAAACTTTTTTACCAAAACTTCTTGAAACATATGTATCATGGATTGGAGAAATTAGGTGAGGTAAGACAACTATAAGTTAGTTTTTGCATGCTCTTAAAGGTAGAATGAGAAGCATGTTATACAAGTTTTTGTTCACTTTAAACACCCCCCTAAATAACCATATTAACAGACAAGAAAGAAACTTTGATTTTCTAAAATGTCCTATGAGAATCCTAAACAAAACATTTTTACCAAAACTTTTTGAAACATATGTGTCATGGATTGGAGAAATTGGGTGAGGTAAGACAACTATAAGTTAGTTTTTGCATGCTCTTAAAGGTAGAATGAGAAGAATGTTATACAAGTTTATGTTCACTTTAAACACCCCTAAGTAACCCTACTAACAGACAAGAGAGAAACTTTGATCTTCTAAAATGTCCTATGAGAATCCTAAACAAAACATTTTTACCAAAACTTCTTGAAACATATGTGTCATGGATTAGAGAAATTAGGTGAGGTAAGACAACTATAAGTTAGTTTTTGCATGCTCTTAAAGGTAGAATGAGAAGCATGTTATACAAGTTTATGTTCACTTTAAACACCCCTAAGTAACCCTACTAACAGACAAGAGAGAAACTTTGATCTTCTAAAATGTCCTATGAGAATCCTAAACAAAACATTTTTACCAAAACTTCTTGAAACATATGTGTCATGGATTAGAGAAATTAGGTGAGGTAAGACAACTATAAGTTAGTTTTTGCATGCTCTTAAAGGTAGAATGAGAAGCATGTTATACAAGTTTTTGTTCACTTTAAACACCCCCCTAAATAACCATATTAACAGACAAGAAAGAAACTTTGATTTTCTAAAATGTCCTATGAGAATCCTAAACAAAATTTTTTTACCAAAACTTCTTGAAACATATGTATCATGGATTAGAGAAATTAGGTGAGGTAAGACAACTATAAGTTAGTTTTTGCATGCTCTTAAAGGTAGAATGAGAAGCATGTTATACAAGTTTATGTTCACTTTAAACACCCCTAAGTAACCCTTCTAACAGACAAGAAAGAAACTTTGATCTTCTAAAATGTCCTATGAGAATCCTAAACAAAACTTTTTTACCAAAACTTCTTGAAACATATGTGTCATGGATTAGAGAAATTAGGTGAGGTAAGACAACTATAAGTTAGTTTTTTGCATGCTCTTAAAGGTAGAATGAGAAGCATGTTATACAAGTTTATGTTCACTTTAAACACCCCTAAGTAACCCTACTAACAGACAAGAAAGAAACTTTGATCCTCTAAAATGTCCTATGAGAATCCTAAACAAAACATTTTTACCAAAACTTCTTGAAACATATGTGTCATGGATTAGAGAAATTAGGTGAGGTAAGACAACTATAAGTTAGTTTTTGCATGCTCTTAAAGGTAGAATGAGAAGCATGTTATACAAGTTTATGTTCACTTTAAACACCCCTAAGTAACCCTACTAACAGACAAGAGAGAAACTTTGATCTTCTAAAATGTCCTATGAGAATCCTAAACAAAACATTTTTACCAAAACTTCTTGAAACATATGTGTCATGGATTAGAGAAATTAGGTGAGGTAAGACAACTATAAGTTAGTTTTTGCATGCTCTTAAAGGTAGAATGAGAAGCATGTTATACAAGTTTATGTTCACTTTAAACACCCCTAAGTAACCCTACTAACAGACAAGAAAGAAACTTTGATCTTCTAAAATGTCCTATGAGAATCCTAAACAAAACTTTTTTACCAAAACTTCTTGAAACATATGTATCATGGATTGGAGAAATTAGGTGAGGTAAGACAACTATAAGTTAGTTTTTGCATGCTCTTAAAGGTAGAATGAGAAGCATGTTATACAAGTTTATGTTCACTTTAAACACCCCTAAGTAACCCTACTAACAGACAAGAAAGAAACTTTGATCCTCTAAAATGTCCTATGAGAATCCTAAACAAAACATTTTTACCAAAACTTCTTGAAACATATGTGTCATGGATTAGAGAAATTAGGTGAGGTAAGACAACTATAAGTTAGTTTTTGCATGCTCTTAAAGGTAGAATGAGAAGCATGTTATACAAGTTTTTGTTCACTTTAAACACCCCCCTAAATAACCCTATTAACAGACAAGAAAGAAACTTTGATTTTCTAAAATGTCCTATGAGAATCCTAAACAAAACATTTTTACCAAAACTTTTTGAAACATATGTGTCATGGATTGGAGAAATTGGGTGAGGTAAGACAACTATAAGTTAGTTTTTGCATGCTCTTAAAGGTAGAATGAGAAGCATGTTATACAAGTTTATGTTCACTTTAAACACCCCTAAGTAACCCTACTAACAGACAAGAGAGAAACTTTGATCTTCTAAAATGTCCTATGAGAATCCTAAACAAAACATTTTTACCAAAACTTCTTGAAACATATGTGTCATGGATTAGAGAAATTAGGTGAGGTAAGACAACTATAAGTTAGTTTTTGCATGCTCTTAAAGGTAGAATGAGAAGCATGTTATACAAGTTTATGTTCACTTTAAACACCCCTAAGTAACCCTACTAACAGACAAGAGAGAAACTTTGATCTTCTAAAATGTCCTATGAGAATCCTAAACAAAACATTTTTACCAAAACTTCTTGAAACATATGTGTCATGGATTAGAGAAATTAGGTGAGGTAAGACAACTATAAGTTAGTTTTTGCATGCTCTTAAAGGTAGAATGAGAAGCATGTTATACAAGTTTATGTTCACTTTAAACACCCCTAAGTAACCCTACTAACAGACAAGAAAGAAACTTTGATCTTCTAAAATGTCCTATGAGAATCCTAAACAAAACTTTTTTACCAAAACTTCTTGAAACATATGTATCATGGATTGGAGAAATTAGGTGAGGTAAGACAACTATAAGTTAGTTTTTGCATGCTCTTAAAGGTAGAATGAGAAGCATGTTATACAAGTTTTTGTTCACTTTAAACACCCCCCTAAATAACCATATTAACAGACAAGAAAGAAACTTTGATTTTCTAAAATGTCCTATGAGAATCCTAAACAAAACATTTTTACCAAAACTTTTTGAAACATATGTGTCATGGATTGGAGAAATTGGGTGAGGTAAGACAACTATAAGTTAGTTTTTGCATGCTCTTAAAGGTAGAATGAGAAGAATGTTATACAAGTTTATGTTCACTTTAAACACCCCTAAGTAACCCTACTAACAGACAAGAGAGAAACTTTGATCTTCTAAAATGTCCTATGAGAATCCTAAACAAAACATTTTTACCAAAACTTCTTGAAACATATGTGTCATGGATTAGAGAAATTAGGTGAGGTAAGACAACTATAAGTTAGTTTTTGCATGCTCTTAAAGGTAGAATGAGAAGCATGTTATACAAGTTTATGTTCACTTTAAACACCCCTAAGTAACCCTACTAACAGACAAGAGAGAAACTTTGATCTTCTAAAATGTCCTATGAGAATCCTAAACAAAACATTTTTACCAAAACTTCTTGAAACATATGTGTCATGGATTAGAGAAATTAGGTGAGGTAAGACAACTATAAGTTAGTTTTTGCATGCTCTTAAAGGTAGAATGAGAAGCATGTTATACAAGTTTTTGTTCACTTTAAACACCCCCCTAAATAACCATATTAACAGACAAGAAAGAAACTTTGATTTTCTAAAATGTCCTATGAGAATCCTAAACAAAATTTTTTTACCAAAACTTCTTGAAACATATGTATCATGGATTAGAGAAATTAGGTGAGGTAAGACAACTATAAGTTAGTTTTTGCATGCTCTTAAAGGTAGAATGAGAAGCATGTTATACAAGTTTATGTTCACTTTAAACACCCCTAAGTAACCCTTCTAACAGACAAGAAAGAAACTTTGATCTTCTAAAATGTCCTATGAGAATCCTAAACAAAACTTTTTTACCAAAACTTCTTGAAACATATGTGTCATGGATTAGAGAAATTAGGTGAGGTAAGACAACTATAAGTTAGTTTTTTGCATGCTCTTAAAGGTAGAATGAGAAGCATGTTATACAAGTTTATGTTCACTTTAAACACCCCTAAGTAACCCTACTAACAGACAAGAAAGAAACTTTGATCCTCTAAAATGTCCTATGAGAATCCTAAACAAAACATTTTTACCAAAACTTCTTGAAACATATGTGTCATGGATTAGAGAAATTAGGTGAGGTAAGACAACTATAAGTTAGTTTTTGCATGCTCTTAAAGGTAGAATGAGAAGCATGTTATACAAGTTTATGTTCACTTTAAACACCCCTAAGTAACCCTACTAACAGACAAGAGAGAAACTTTGATCTTCTAAAATGTCCTATGAGAATCCTAAACAAAACATTTTTACCAAAACTTCTTGAAACATATGTGTCATGGATTAGAGAAATTAGGTGAGGTAAGACAACTATAAGTTAGTTTTTGCATGCTCTTAAAGGTAGAATGAGAAGCATGTTATACAAGTTTATGTTCACTTTAAACACCCCTAAGTAACCCTACTAACAGACAAGAAAGAAACTTTGATCTTCTAAAATGTCCTATGAGAATCCTAAACAAAACTTTTTTACCAAAACTTCTTGAAACATATGTATCATGGATTGGAGAAATTAGGTGAGGTAAGACAACTATAAGTTAGTTTTTGCATGCTCTTAAAGGTAGAATGAGAAGCATGTTATACAAGTTTATGTTCACTTTAAACACCCCTAAGTAACCCTACTAACAGACAAGAAAGAAACTTTGATCCTCTAAAATGTCCTATGAGAATCCTAAACAAAACATTTTTACCAAAACTTCTTGAAACATATGTGTCATGGATTAGAGAAATTAGGTGAGGTAAGACAACTATAAGTTAGTTTTTGCATGCTCTTAAAGGTAGAATGAGAAGCATGTTATACAAGTTTTTGTTCACTTTAAACACCCCCCTAAATAACCCTATTAACAGACAAGAAAGAAACTTTGATTTTCTAAAATGTCCTATGAGAATCCTAAACAAAACATTTTTACCAAAACTTTTTGAAACATATGTGTCATGGATTGGAGAAATTGGGTGAGGTAAGACAACTATAAGTTAGTTTTTGCATGCTCTTAAAGGTAGAATGAGAAGCATGTTATACAAGTTTATGTTCACTTTAAACACCCCTAAGTAACCCTACTAACAGACAAGAGAGAAACTTTGATCTTCTAAAATGTCCTATGAGAATCCTAAACAAAACATTTTTACCAAAACTTCTTGAAACATATGTGTCATGGATTAGAGAAATTAGGTGAGGTAAGACAACTATAAGTTAGTTTTTGCATGCTCTTAAAGGTAGAATGAGAAGCATGTTATACAAGTTTATGTTCACTTTAAACACCCCTAAGTAACCCTACTAACAGACAAGAGAGAAACTTTGATCTTCTAAAATGTCCTATGAGAATCCTAAACAAAACATTTTTACCAAAACTTCTTGAAACATATGTGTCATGGATTAGAGAAATTAGGTGAGGTAAGTCAACTATAAGTTAGTTTTTGCATGCTCTTAAAGGTAGAATGAGAAGCATGTTATACAAGTTTATGTTCACTTTAAACACCCCTAAGTAACCCTACTAACAGACAAGAAAGAAACTTTGATCTTCTAAAATGTCCTATGAGAATCCTAAACAAAACTTTTTTACCAAAACTTCTTGAAACATATGTATCATGGATTGGAGAAATTAGGTGAGGTAAGACAACTATAAGTTAGTTTTTGCATGCTCTTAAAGGTAGAATGAGAAGCATGTTATACAAGTTTTTGTTCACTTTAAACACCCCCCTAAATAACCCTATTAACAGACAAGAAAGAAACTTTGATTTTCTAAAATGTCCTATGAGAATCCTAAACAAAACATTTTTACCAAAACTTTTTGAAACATATGTGTCATGGATTGGAGAAATTGGGTGAGGTAAGACAACTATAATTAGTTTTTGCATGTTCTTAAAGGTAGAATGAGAAGCATGTTATACAAGTTTATGTTCACTTTAAACACCCCTAAGTAACCCTACTAACAGACAAGAGAGAAACTTTGATCTTCTAAAATGTCCTATGAGAATCCTAAACAAAACATTTTTACCAAAACTTCTTGAAACATATGTGTCATGGATTATAGAAATTAGGTGAGGTAAGACAACTATAAGTTAGTTTTTGCATGCTCTTAAAGGTAGAATGAGAAGCATGTTATACAAGTTTATGTTCACTTTAAACACCCCTAAGTAACCCTACTAACAGACAAGAAAGAAACTTTGATCCTCTAAAATGTCCTATGAGAATCCTAAACAAAACATTTTTACCAAAACTTCTTGAAACATATGTGTCATGGATTAGAGAAATTAGGTGAGGTAAGACAACTATAAGTTAGTTTTTGCATGCTCTTAAAGGTAGAATGAGAAGCATGTTATACAAGTTTATGTTCACTTTAAACACCCCTAAGTAACCCTACTAACAGACAAGAAAGAAACTTTGATCTTCTAAAATGTCCTATGAGAATCCTAAACAAAACATTTTTACCAAAACTTCTTGAAACATATGTGTCATGGATTAGAGAAATTAGGTGAGGTAAGACAACTATAAGTTAGTTTTTGCATGCTCTTAAAGGTAGAATGAGAAGCATGTTATACAAGTTTATGTTCACTTTAAACACCCCTAAGTAACCCTACTAACAGACAAGAAAGAAACTTTGATCTTCTAAAATGTCCTATGAGAATCCTAAACAAAACTTTTTTACCAAAACTTCTTGAAACATATGTATCATGGATTGGAGAAATTAGGTGAGGTAAGACAACTATAAGTTAGTTTTTGCATGCTCTTAAAGGTAGAATGAGAAGCATGTTATACAAGTTTTTGTTCACTTTAAACACCCCCCTAAATAACCATATTAACAGACAAGAAAGAAACTTTGATTTTCTAAAATGTCCTATGAGAATCCTAAACAAAACATTTTTACCAAAACTTTTTGAAACATATGTGTCATGGATTGGAGAAATTGGGTGAGGTAAGACAACTATAAGTTAGTTTTTGCATGCTCTTAAAGGTAGAATGAGAAGAATGTTATACAAGTTTATGTTCACTTTAAACACCCCTAAGTAACCCTACTAACAGACAAGAGAGAAACTTTGATCTTCTAAAATGTCCTATGAGAATCCTAAACAAAACATTTTTACCAAAACTTCTTGAAACATATGTGTCATGGATTAGAGAAATTAGGTGAGGTAAGACAACTATAAGTTAGTTTTTGCATGCTCTTAAAGGTAGAATGAGAAGCATGTTATACAAGTTTATGTTCACTTTAAACACCCCTAAGTAACCCTACTAACAGACAAGAGAGAAACTTTGATCTTCTAAAATGTCCTATGAGAATCCTAAACAAAACATTTTTACCAAAACTTCTTGAAACATATGTGTCATGGATTAGAGAAATTAGGTGAGGTAAGACAACTATAAGTTAGTTTTTGCATGCTCTTAAAGGTAGAATGAGAAGCATGTTATACAAGTTTTTGTTCACTTTAAACACCCCCCTAAATAACCATATTAACAGACAAGAAAGAAACTTTGATTTTCTAAAATGTCCTATGAGAATCCTAAACAAAATTTTTTTACCAAAACTTCTTGAAACATATGTATCATGGATTAGAGAAATTAGGTGAGGTAAGACAACTATAAGTTAGTTTTTGCATGCTCTTAAAGGTAGAATGAGAAGCATGTTATACAAGTTTATGTTCACTTTAAACACCCCTAAGTAACCCTTCTAACAGACAAGAAAGAAACTTTGATCTTCTAAAATGTCCTATGAGAATCCTAAACAAAACTTTTTTACCAAAACTTCTTGAAACATATGTGTCATGGATTAGAGAAATTAGGTGAGGTAAGACAACTATAAGTTAGTTTTTTGCATGCTCTTAAAGGTAGAATGAGAAGCATGTTATACAAGTTTATGTTCACTTTAAACACCCCTAAGTAACCCTACTAACAGACAAGAAAGAAACTTTGATCCTCTAAAATGTCCTATGAGAATCCTAAACAAAACATTTTTACCAAAACTTCTTGAAACATATGTGTCATGGATTAGAGAAATTAGGTGAGGTAAGACAACTATAAGTTAGTTTTTGCATGCTCTTAAAGGTAGAATGAGAAGCATGTTATACAAGTTTATGTTCACTTTAAACACCCCTAAGTAACCCTACTAACAGACAAGAGAGAAACTTTGATCTTCTAAAATGTCCTATGAGAATCCTAAACAAAACATTTTTACCAAAACTTCTTGAAACATATGTGTCATGGATTAGAGAAATTAGGTGAGGTAAGACAACTATAAGTTAGTTTTTGCATGCTCTTAAAGGTAGAATGAGAAGCATGTTATACAAGTTTATGTTCACTTTAAACACCCCTAAGTAACCCTACTAACAGACAAGAAAGAAACTTTGATCTTCTAAAATGTCCTATGAGAATCCTAAACAAAACTTTTTTACCAAAACTTCTTGAAACATATGTATCATGGATTGGAGAAATTAGGTGAGGTAAGACAACTATAAGTTAGTTTTTGCATGCTCTTAAAGGTAGAATGAGAAGCATGTTATACAAGTTTATGTTCACTTTAAACACCCCTAAGTAACCCTACTAACAGACAAGAAAGAAACTTTGATCCTCTAAAATGTCCTATGAGAATCCTAAACAAAACATTTTTACCAAAACTTCTTGAAACATATGTGTCATGGATTAGAGAAATTAGGTGAGGTAAGACAACTATAAGTTAGTTTTTGCATGCTCTTAAAGGTAGAATGAGAAGCATGTTATACAAGTTTTTGTTCACTTTAAACACCCCCCTAAATAACCCTATTAACAGACAAGAAAGAAACTTTGATTTTCTAAAATGTCCTATGAGAATCCTAAACAAAACATTTTTACCAAAACTTTTTGAAACATATGTGTCATGGATTGGAGAAATTGGGTGAGGTAAGACAACTATAAGTTAGTTTTTGCATGCTCTTAAAGGTAGAATGAGAAGCATGTTATACAAGTTTATGTTCACTTTAAACACCCCTAAGTAACCCTACTAACAGACAAGAGAGAAACTTTGATCTTCTAAAATGTCCTATGAGAATCCTAAACAAAACATTTTTACCAAAACTTCTTGAAACATATGTGTCATGGATTAGAGAAATTAGGTGAGGTAAGACAACTATAAGTTAGTTTTTGCATGCTCTTAAAGGTAGAATGAGAAGCATGTTATACAAGTTTATGTTCACTTTAAACACCCCTAAGTAACCCTACTAACAGACAAGAGAGAAACTTTGATCTTCTAAAATGTCCTATGAGAATCCTAAACAAAACATTTTTACCAAAACTTCTTGAAACATATGTGTCATGGATTAGAGAAATTAGGTGAGGTAAGACAACTATAAGTTAGTTTTTGCATGCTCTTAAAGGTAGAATGAGAAGCATGTTATACAAGTTTATGTTCACTTTAAACACCCCTAAGTAACCCTACTAACAGACAAGAAAGAAACTTTGATCTTCTAAAATGTCCTATGAGAATCCTAAACAAAACTTTTTTACCAAAACTTCTTGAAACATATGTATCATGGATTGGAGAAATTAGGTGAGGTAAGACAACTATAAGTTAGTTTTTGCATGCTCTTAAAGGTAGAATGAGAAGCATGTTATACAAGTTTTTGTTCACTTTAAACACCCCCTAAATAACCCTATTAACAGACAAGAAAGAAACCTTGATTTTCTAAAATGTCCTATGAGAATCCTAAACAAAACATTTTTACCAAAACTTTTTGAAACATATGTGTCATGGATTGGAGAAATTGGGTGAGGTAAGACAACTATAAGTTAGTTTTTGCATGCTCTTAAAGGTAGAATGAGAAGCATGTTATACAAGTTTATGTTCACTTTAAACACCCCTAAGTAACCCTACTAACAGACAAGAGAGAAACTTTGATCTTCTAAAATGTCCTATGAGTATCCTAAACAAAACATTTTTACCAAAACTTCTTGAAACATATGTGTCATGGATTAGAGAAATTAGGTGAGGTAAGACAACTATAAGTTAGTTTTTGCATGCTCTTAAAGGTAGAATGAGAAGCATGTTATACAAGTTTATGTTCACTTTAAACACCCCTAAGTAACCCTACTAACAGACAAGAAAGAAACTTTGATCTTCTAAAATGTCCTATGAGAATCCTAAACAAAACTTTTTTACCAAAACTTCTTGAAACATATGTGTCATGGATTAAAGAAATTAGGTGAGGTAAGACAACTATAAGTTAGTTTTTGCATGCTCTTAAAGGTAGAATGAGAAGCATGTTATACAAGTTTATGTTCACTTTAAACACCCCTAAGTAACCCTACTAACAGACAAGAAAGAAACTTTGATCCTCTAAAATGTCCTATGAGAATCCTAAACAAAACATTTTTACCAAAACTTCTTGAAACATATGTGTCATGGATTAGAGAAATTAGGTGAGGTAAGACAACTATAAGTTAGTTTTTGCATGCTCTTAAAGGTAGAATGAGAAGCATGTTATACAAGTTTTTGTTCACTTTAAACACCCCCCTAAATAACCCTATTAACAGACAAGAAAGAAACTTTGATTTTCTAAAATGTCCTATGAGAATCCTAAACAAAACATTTTTACCAAAACTTTTTGAAACATATGTGTCATGGATTGGAGAAATTGGGTGAGGTAAGACAACTATAAGTTAGTTTTTGCATGCTCTTAAAGGTAGAATGAGAAGCATGTTATACAAGTTTATGTTCACTTTAAACACCCCTAAGTAACCCTACTAACAGACAAGAGAGAAACTTTGATCTTCTAAAATGTCCTATGAGAATCCTAAACAAAACATTTTTACCAAAACTTCTTGAAACATATGTGTCATGGATTAGAGAAATTAGGTGAGGTAAGACAACTATAAGTTAGTTTTTGCATGCTCTTAAAGGTAGAATGAGAAGCATGTTATACAAGTTTATGTTCACTTTAAACACCCCTAAGTAACCCTACTAACAGACAAGAGAGAAACTTTGATCTTCTAAAATGTCCTATGAGAATCCTAAATAAAACATTTTTACCAAAACTTCTTGAAACATATGTGTCATGGATTAGAGAAATTAGGTGAGGTAAGACAACTATAAGTTAGTTTTTGCATGCTCTTAAAGGTAGAATGAGAAGCATGTTATACAAGTTTATGTTCACTTTAAACACCCCTAAGTAACCCTACTAACAGACAAGAAAGAAACTTTGATCTTCTAAAATGTCCTATGAGAATCCTAAACAAAACTTTTTTACCAAAACTTCTTGAAACATATGTGTCATGGATTAAAGAAATTAGGTGAGGTAAGACAACTATAAGTTAGTTTTTGCATGCTCTTAAAGGTAGAATGAGAAGCATGTTATACAAGTTTATGTTCACTTTAAACACCCCTAAGTAACCCTACTAACAGACAAGAAAGAAACTTTGATCCTCTAAAATGTCCTATGAGAATCCTAAACAAAACATTTTTACCAAAACTTCTTGAAACATATGTGTCATGGATTAGAGAAATTAGGTGAGGTAAGACAACTATAAGTTAGTTTTTGCATGCTCTTAAAGGTAGAATGAGAAGCATGTTATACAAGTTTTTGTTCACTTTAAACACCCCCCTAAATAACCCTATTAACAGACAAGAAAGAAACTTTGATTTTCTAAAATGTCCTATGAGAATCCTAAACAAAACATTTTTACCAAAACTTTTTGAAACATATGTGTCATGGATTGGAGAAATTGGGTGAGGTAAGACAACTATAAGTTAGTTTTTGCATGCTCTTAAAGGTAGAATGAGAAGCATGTTATACAAGTTTATGTTCACTTTAAACACCCCTAAGTAACCCTACTAACAGACAAGAGAGAAACTTTGATCTTCTAAAATGTCCTATGAGAATCCTAAACAAAACATTTTTACCAAAACTTCTTGAAACATATGTATCATGGATTGGAGAAATTAGGTGAGGTAAGACAACTATAAGTTAGTTTTTGCATGCTCTTAAAGGTAGAATGAGAAGCATGTTATACAAGTTTATGTTCACTTTAAACACCCCTAAGTAACCCTACTAACAGACAAGAAAGAAACTTTGATCCTCTAAAATGTCCTATGAGAATCCTAAACAAAACATTTTTACCAAAACTTCTTGAAACATATGTGTCATGGATTAGAGAAATTAGGTGAGGTAAGACAACTATAAGTTAGTTTTTGCATGCTCTTAAAGGTAGAATGAGAAGCATGTTATACAAGTTTTTGTTCACTTTAAACACCCCCCTAAATAACCCTATTAACAGACAAGAAAGAAACTTTGATTTTCTAAAATGTCCTATGAGAATCCTAAACAAAACATTTTTACCAAAACTTTTTGAAACATATGTGTCATGGATTGGAGAAATTGGGTGAGGTAAGACAACTATAAGTTAGTTTTTGCATGCTCTTAAAGGTAGAATGAGAAGCATGTTATACAAGTTTATGTTCACTTTAAACACCCCTAAGTAACCCTACTAACAGACAAGAGAGAAACTTTGATCTTCTAAAATGTCCTATGAGAATCCTAAACAAAACATTTTTACCAAAACTTCTTGAAACATATGTGTCATGGATTAGAGAAATTAGGTGAGGTAAGACAACTATAAGTTAGTTTTTGCATGCTCTTAAAGGTAGAATGAGAAGCATGTTATACAAGTTTATGTTCACTTTAAACACCCCTAAGTAACCCTACTAACAGACAAGAGAGAAACTTTGATCTTCTAAAATGTCCTATGAGAATCCTAAACAAAACATTTTTACCAAAACTTCTTGAAACATATGTGTCATGGATTAGAGAAATTAGGTGAGGTAAGTCAACTATAAGTTAGTTTTTGCATGCTCTTAAAGGTAGAATGAGAAGCATGTTATACAAGTTTATGTTCACTTTAAACACCCCTAAGTAACCCTACTAACAGACAAGAAAGAAACTTTGATCTTCTAAAATGTCCTATGAGAATCCTAAACAAAACTTTTTTACCAAAACTTCTTGAAACATATGTATCATGGATTGGAGAAATTAGGTGAGGTAAGACAACTATAAGTTAGTTTTTGCATGCTCTTAAAGGTAGAATGAGAAGCATGTTATACAAGTTTTTGTTCACTTTAAACACCCCCCTAAATAACCCTATTAACAGACAAGAAAGAAACTTTGATTTTCTAAAATGTCCTATGAGAATCCTAAACAAAACATTTTTACCAAAACTTTTTGAAACATATGTGTCATGGATTGGAGAAATTGGGTGAGGTAAGACAACTATAATTAGTTTTTGCATGTTCTTAAAGGTAGAATGAGAAGCATGTTATACAAGTTTATGTTCACTTTAAACACCCCTAAGTAACCCTACTAACAGACAAGAGAGAAACTTTGATCTTCTAAAATGTCCTATGAGAATCCTAAACAAAACATTTTTACCAAAACTTCTTGAAACATATGTGTCATGGATTATAGAAATTAGGTGAGGTAAGACAACTATAAGTTAGTTTTTGCATGCTCTTAAAGGTAGAATGAGAAGCATGTTATACAAGTTTATGTTCACTTTAAACACCCCTAAGTAACCCTACTAACAGACAAGAAAGAAACTTTGATCCTCTAAAATGTCCTATGAGAATCCTAAACAAAACATTTTTACCAAAACTTCTTGAAACATATGTGTCATGGATTAGAGAAATTAGGTGAGGTAAGACAACTATAAGTTAGTTTTTGCATGCTCTTAAAGGTAGAATGAGAAGCATGTTATACAAGTTTATGTTCACTTTAAACACCCCTAAGTAACCCTACTAACAGACAAGAAAGAAACTTTGATCTTCTAAAATGTCCTATGAGAATCCTAAACAAAACATTTTTACCAAAACTTCTTGAAACATATGTGTCATGGATTAGAGAAATTAGGTGAGGTAAGACAACTATAAGTTAGTTTTTGCATGCTCTTAAAGGTAGAATGAGAAGCATGTTATACAAGTTTATGTTCACTTTAAACACCCCTAAGTAACCCTACTAACAGACAAGAAAGAAACTTTGATCTTCTAAAATGTCCTATGAGAATCCTAAACAAAACTTTTTTACCAAAACTTCTTGAAACATATGTATCATGGATTGGAGAAATTAGGTGAGGTAAGACAACTATAAGTTAGTTTTTGCATGCTCTTAAAGGTAGAATGAGAAGCATGTTATACAAGTTTTTGTTCACTTTAAACACCCCCCTAAATAACCATATTAACAGACAAGAAAGAAACTTTGATTTTCTAAAATGTCCTATGAGAATCCTAAACAAAACATTTTTACCAAAACTTTTTGAAACATATGTGTCATGGATTGGAGAAATTGGGTGAGGTAAGACAACTATAAGTTAGTTTTTGCATGCTCTTAAAGGTAGAATGAGAAGAATGTTATACAAGTTTATGTTCACTTTAAACACCCCTAAGTAACCCTACTAACAGACAAGAGAGAAACTTTGATCTTCTAAAATGTCCTATGAGAATCCTAAACAAAACATTTTTACCAAAACTTCTTGAAACATATGTGTCATGGATTAGAGAAATTAGGTGAGGTAAGACAACTATAAGTTAGTTTTTGCATGCTCTTAAAGGTAGAATGAGAAGCATGTTATACAAGTTTATGTTCACTTTAAACACCCCTAAGTAACCCTACTAACAGACAAGAGAGAAACTTTGATCTTCTAAAATGTCCTATGAGAATCCTAAACAAAACATTTTTACCAAAACTTCTTGAAACATATGTGTCATGGATTAGAGAAATTAGGTGAGGTAAGACAACTATAAGTTAGTTTTTGCATGCTCTTAAAGGTAGAATGAGAAGCATGTTATACAAGTTTTTGTTCACTTTAAACACCCCCCTAAATAACCATATTAACAGACAAGAAAGAAACTTTGATTTTCTAAAATGTCCTA
The DNA here is from genome assembly GCA_030180135.1 of Orychophragmus violaceus. Lineage (NCBI taxonomy): Eukaryota > Viridiplantae > Streptophyta > Magnoliopsida > Brassicales > Brassicaceae > Orychophragmus > Orychophragmus violaceus. The sequence goes on from CM058240.1 coordinate 72,082,678, forward strand.
TGAGAATCCTAAACAAAATTTTTTTACCAAAACTTCTTGAAACATATGTATCATGGATTAGAGAAATTAGGTGAGGTAAGACAACTATAAGTTAGTTTTTGCATGCTCTTAAAGGTAGAATGAGAAGCATGTTATACAAGTTTATGTTCACTTTAAACACCCCTAAGTAACCCTTCTAACAGACAAGAAAGAAACTTTGATCTTCTAAAATGTCCTATGAGAATCCTAAACAAAACTTTTTTACCAAAACTTCTTGAAACATATGTGTCATGGATTAGAGAAATTAGGTGAGGTAAGACAACTATAAGTTAGTTTTTTGCATGCTCTTAAAGGTAGAATGAGAAGCATGTTATACAAGTTTATGTTCACTTTAAACACCCCTAAGTAACCCTACTAACAGACAAGAAAGAAACTTTGATCCTCTAAAATGTCCTATGAGAATCCTAAACAAAACATTTTTACCAAAACTTCTTGAAACATATGTGTCATGGATTAGAGAAATTAGGTGAGGTAAGACAACTATAAGTTAGTTTTTGCATGCTCTTAAAGGTAGAATGAGAAGCATGTTATACAAGTTTATGTTCACTTTAAACACCCCTAAGTAACCCTACTAACAGACAAGAGAGAAACTTTGATCTTCTAAAATGTCCTATGAGAATCCTAAACAAAACATTTTTACCAAAACTTCTTGAAACATATGTGTCATGGATTAGAGAAATTAGGTGAGGTAAGACAACTATAAGTTAGTTTTTGCATGCTCTTAAAGGTAGAATGAGAAGCATGTTATACAAGTTTATGTTCACTTTAAACACCCCTAAGTAACCCTACTAACAGACAAGAAAGAAACTTTGATCTTCTAAAATGTCCTATGAGAATCCTAAACAAAACTTTTTTACCAAAACTTCTTGAAACATATGTATCATGGATTGGAGAAATTAGGTGAGGTAAGACAACTATAAGTTAGTTTTTGCATGCTCTTAAAGGTAGAATGAGAAGCATGTTATACAAGTTTATGTTCACTTTAAACACCCCTAAGTAACCCTACTAACAGACAAGAAAGAAACTTTGATCCTCTAAAATGTCCTATGAGAATCCTAAACAAAACATTTTTACCAAAACTTCTTGAAACATATGTGTCATGGATTAGAGAAATTAGGTGAGGTAAGACAACTATAAGTTAGTTTTTGCATGCTCTTAAAGGTAGAATGAGAAGCATGTTATACAAGTTTTTGTTCACTTTAAACACCCCCCTAAATAACCCTATTAACAGACAAGAAAGAAACTTTGATTTTCTAAAATGTCCTATGAGAATCCTAAACAAAACATTTTTACCAAAACTTTTTGAAACATATGTGTCATGGATTGGAGAAATTGGGTGAGGTAAGACAACTATAAGTTAGTTTTTGCATGCTCTTAAAGGTAGAATGAGAAGCATGTTATACAAGTTTATGTTCACTTTAAACACCCCTAAGTAACCCTACTAACAGACAAGAGAGAAACTTTGATCTTCTAAAATGTCCTATGAGAATCCTAAACAAAACATTTTTACCAAAACTTCTTGAAACATATGTGTCATGGATTAGAGAAATTAGGTGAGGTAAGACAACTATAAGTTAGTTTTTGCATGCTCTTAAAGGTAGAATGAGAAGCATGTTATACAAGTTTATGTTCACTTTAAACACCCCTAAGTAACCCTACTAACAGACAAGAGAGAAACTTTGATCTTCTAAAATGTCCTATGAGAATCCTAAACAAAACATTTTTACCAAAACTTCTTGAAACATATGTGTCATGGATTAGAGAAATTAGGTGAGGTAAGACAACTATAAGTTAGTTTTTGCATGCTCTTAAAGGTAGAATGAGAAGCATGTTATACAAGTTTATGTTCACTTTAAACACCCCTAAGTAACCCTACTAACAGACAAGAAAGAAACTTTGATCTTCTAAAATGTCCTATGAGAATCCTAAACAAAACTTTTTTACCAAAACTTCTTGAAACATATGTATCATGGATTGGAGAAATTAGGTGAGGTAAGACAACTATAAGTTAGTTTTTGCATGCTCTTAAAGGTAGAATGAGAAGCATGTTATACAAGTTTTTGTTCACTTTAAACACCCCCTAAATAACCCTATTAACAGACAAGAAAGAAACCTTGATTTTCTAAAATGTCCTATGAGAATCCTAAACAAAACATTTTTACCAAAACTTTTTGAAACATATGTGTCATGGATTGGAGAAATTGGGTGAGGTAAGACAACTATAAGTTAGTTTTTGCATGCTCTTAAAGGTAGAATGAGAAGCATGTTATACAAGTTTATGTTCACTTTAAACACCCCTAAGTAACCCTACTAACAGACAAGAGAGAAACTTTGATCTTCTAAAATGTCCTATGAGTATCCTAAACAAAACATTTTTACCAAAACTTCTTGAAACATATGTGTCATGGATTAGAGAAATTAGGTGAGGTAAGACAACTATAAGTTAGTTTTTGCATGCTCTTAAAGGTAGAATGAGAAGCATGTTATACAAGTTTATGTTCACTTTAAACACCCCTAAGTAACCCTACTAACAGACAAGAAAGAAACTTTGATCTTCTAAAATGTCCTATGAGAATCCTAAACAAAACTTTTTTACCAAAACTTCTTGAAACATATGTGTCATGGATTAAAGAAATTAGGTGAGGTAAGACAACTATAAGTTAGTTTTTGCATGCTCTTAAAGGTAGAATGAGAAGCATGTTATACAAGTTTATGTTCACTTTAAACACCCCTAAGTAACCCTACTAACAGACAAGAAAGAAACTTTGATCCTCTAAAATGTCCTATGAGAATCCTAAACAAAACATTTTTACCAAAACTTCTTGAAACATATGTGTCATGGATTAGAGAAATTAGGTGAGGTAAGACAACTATAAGTTAGTTTTTGCATGCTCTTAAAGGTAGAATGAGAAGCATGTTATACAAGTTTTTGTTCACTTTAAACACCCCCCTAAATAACCCTATTAACAGACAAGAAAGAAACTTTGATTTTCTAAAATGTCCTATGAGAATCCTAAACAAAACATTTTTACCAAAACTTTTTGAAACATATGTGTCATGGATTGGAGAAATTGGGTGAGGTAAGACAACTATAAGTTAGTTTTTGCATGCTCTTAAAGGTAGAATGAGAAGCATGTTATACAAGTTTATGTTCACTTTAAACACCCCTAAGTAACCCTACTAACAGACAAGAGAGAAACTTTGATCTTCTAAAATGTCCTATGAGAATCCTAAACAAAACATTTTTACCAAAACTTCTTGAAACATATGTGTCATGGATTAGAGAAATTAGGTGAGGTAAGACAACTATAAGTTAGTTTTTGCATGCTCTTAAAGGTAGAATGAGAAGCATGTTATACAAGTTTATGTTCACTTTAAACACCCCTAAGTAACCCTACTAACAGACAAGAGAGAAACTTTGATCTTCTAAAATGTCCTATGAGAATCCTAAATAAAACATTTTTACCAAAACTTCTTGAAACATATGTGTCATGGATTAGAGAAATTAGGTGAGGTAAGACAACTATAAGTTAGTTTTTGCATGCTCTTAAAGGTAGAATTGTCACAAAGTGAGGCAAATGATTGAACAAGGAGTTGTGTTACCTTGCTTCACAAGGAGTGAAGAACAACTAGCTGATGTGTTCACCAAGGCAGCTAGTTGGAAAGTGTGTGAGTCGATTCACAACAAGCTTGGACTCATGGAGCTTCCGGAATCCCCTAAGGCTATGAAATCTACACTCTTTTTCCCTTCATGAAGTTTTATCCCAAGTGGTTTTCTTCATGAAGGTTTTTAATGAGGTAGATCTTCATTGTCACTCCAAGCTTGATTCAATCCTTGAATTCAAGCTTGAGGGGGAGTATTGAAATGAAGATCATATTGAAGTAAAGATCACATAGTGAACTATACTGGACGTGAACTATATTGAATATAGTGAACTATACTGGACGTGAGCTATATTGAATATAGTAAACTATATTCATAAGAAGACAAAAACAGTCACACTTTTATGACCGTTGAAACTCACTCGTTTTAATTCTTTGTAAACCCTAGAGTAGCTAGTATATATATACTTGTTGTAACCTGTTTAATTAATACAGAGAATTATTCTTCTCTTACAGCCGCTTCTTTTATTCCCTAGTGCACAAGAACCCTAATTTGGTTCTTGGTGTGTTCTTCACAATTCTACTCAATTCTACTTTATTCTCTCAATCTAAATCTCATATTCTAATAATTCCTAGTATGCCTTGGGTTGATATATCAATGGACTTTGTTTTAGGCTTACCCAAAATCCGAGGAAAGGATTCTATTTTTGTTGTAGTGGACAGGTTCTCAAAGATGGCACATTTCATTCCCTGTGCCAAGACTAATGATGCCACTCAAACTGCTGAGTTATTCTTTAAAGAAGTAGTACGCTTACATGGGATCCCGAGGACTATTGTTTCTGACCGAGACACGAAGTTTCTGAGTCACTTCTGGAGGGTTCTTTGGAGGAAGCTAGGAACCAAGCTACTCTTCTCAACAACTTGTCATCCACAAACTGATGGACAAACTGAGGTTGTAAACAGGACTCTATCTACTCTCTTAAGAGCCACGGTTGGTAAGAACTTACGGAACTGGTTAGATTGTATTCCATATGTTGAGTTTGCTTATAATCATGCTAACCATTCTACTACTAAGTTGTCACCTTTTGAGATTGTCTATGGATTTCAGCCAGAAACCCCTTTAGATCTTGTTCCTTTGCCGCCATTAGATGTTACTAATCAGGATGGAGAATCAAAGGCTGAGTTAATCAAGAAACTGCATCAGAAGGTGAAGGCCAACATAGAGGAAAGGACGGCCAAGTATAAGAAGGCCGCTGACAAAGGGAGAAAGGAGCTCATCTTCAATCCAGGAGATTGGGTGTGGGTTCACATGCGTACAGAGAGGTTCCCAAATCAGAGGAAGTCTAAACTAGCGCCAAGAGGAGCTGGACCATTTCGAGTGTTGGAGAGAGTCAACAACAATGCCTACAAGCTGGATCTGCCAGGTGAGTTGACCATTTCACCAGTGTTCAATGTTGCTGACTTGCTTCCTTATAATGCAGATGATGGAATTCTGAGGTCAGAATCTTCTCAAGAGGGAGGGAATGATGAGGACATTGACTCAAGCATTGACTCAAGCATTGACTCAAGCGTAGAGATACGTCAAGAAGACCTAGAAGAAGTACCTGCTGCTCAAGACGTGACGACCATGAGAGATCCTCCAAGAACAAGATCAGGAACTAGAAGACTCAGAGCACTGTTCAACACGTCCATTCATAGTCTCCTAGCTCAAGATTATCAAGTGGACCGTGTAGAAGATCAAATGAAGACAATTGAAGACTCGATGATGATCTTCTCAATTCAGCCTACTTAGGTCCAACCATGGACGACCACACACGCTCAATAAGGTATGATTTCAATTCATATATTGTGTTTGTTCATTTTGCAGGTCCAGGTCTTATATTAGTTGTCTGAGTCAGAGTCTGTATTAGTCGTTAATTGAGTCAAGTTTCCCTGTATTACTTTAAGGTCGGACCATAGGATATTTTAGTATTTAGTAGCCGTTGTAATTAGGTTTTCTGCCCTAGAAGGCAACAGCTGCACGATCCCCTTTATAAGGATCCTTAGCAGCCGTGTATCATTTACCAAGTATCAATACAATAACGCAGTTCTTCTTCTTTGAGAGAAAACACCCTTCGAATTCTAAGCTTTCTTGTGAGTCATATCAAGCGACCTTAGATTCAGTCTTATCACAAGATCCTTCATCTCTTGTGTGGCGACAATCAATCCATCTTCTATCCATTCAATCATCTCACGTTCATTCTAAGGAGTCTAGAGACCCGAGGATTGAATCCATCTTACCACAACATCACCCACGATCTAGAATAGAGAGACCTCAGTCCCTGTTTTACGTCAAACTCGCTTCCATCTTGCATCATCAAGGGTAATCATTCCTGTGATTTTGAAAGGTGCCAACTATATTGTTTGGGCCAGGATGGTGAAGTCTACTCTTGGAGGCAGAGGTTTATGGAAGTACATCATGAGGAGCACGGCTCCAGAGAAGGTGATGAAGGCTAAGGGTGAAACCGAGGCTAAAGAAGAAGGTGAGCCTCATGAAGAGATAACTGAAGCCGTTGAAGAAGCGTGGCTTCAAGGGGATCAACATGTCCTCTCTAGACTCCAAAGCTCACTTGACCAGCACCTATTGGAAGCATACTCCTATTGCGTAACTTCCAAGCAGCTGTGGGATACCATTGAGAAGGTTTATGGAAACAAAACAAACCTAACAAGAGTCTTTGAAGTTAAGCTGTCCATTAACAATCTTCAACAAGAAGACATGAAGTTTAAAGCTCACTTTGGGAAGTTTAGCTCACTGTGGTCAGATTTGGAGATGTTAAGACCACCAAGCAATGATCCTTTGGTGTTGCAAGAAAGAAGAGAACAAGATAAAGTCTTTGCTCTTCTGCTCACCATGAACTCATCCTACAATGGGCTGAGTAAACACATCTTAAGGGCAGATACTCTCCCTGATATTGATGATGTATGTGGACAAATTCAAAAAGAGCAAGGTTCATTTGGGTTGTTCAAAGGGAAAGGAGAGTTGGTAACCGCCAACAAAGGAGTGTTTAAAGCTGAGGAAAGGCGGAACTATGGAGGTGACAAGAGAGGAGTCTTGATATGTGACTTTTGCAAGAAGAGTGGGCACTTGAAGGATAGATGCTGGCGTCTTCACCCAAACCTCAGACCATCATCTCACAACAACCGGTTCAAGGATCAAAGAGCAAACTACTCATATGGTGCAGCTGGACCAGGTTCTTCTTCTATGCAGCAATGTGATGAAGGGAGAGCAATGGTGGTGCATCAAGCTCCAGCTATGACTGATCAGGATGATGTGGTAAGAAGGTCAGACCTTGAGGCACTCATCAAAGCCCTCAAGGAAAACTCTGGTATGGTCCTTGGTACTTCACTCTTTGCATCAAATAAAATCAGACCATTGATTATTGATTCTGGAGCTTCTCATCACATGATCAGTGACCCTAAGTTGATAGAAAATGTTAAACCAGCTTTAGGATGTGTAGTGATTGCAAATGGTGATAAAATTCCAATTCAAGGCATAGGAAATCTGAAATTATTTGATAAAGAATCCAAAGCTTTCTTTATGCCTAGCTTCACATCCAACTTAGTATCTGTTAAAAGAATAGCCACTGATCTAAATTGCAATGTTGTTTTCAGTCCTAATGATGTTGTGTTTCAGGATATTAGAACAAGTAAGTTGATTGGGAAAGGTGTGACAAATGATGAGCTCTACATGATTGAAGACACTAATCCCTCTTCTGAATTATCTCCTGTTTTATCTACTGCTTTATCTACTTGTGCTGGTGTGGATGACTCTATTTGGCATGCTAGACTAGGACATCCACACTCTAGGGCTTTAGGGCTTTTATTACCTTCTGTTGTGTTTAAGAATGATGAATGTGAGGCTTGTATTCCTGGAAAACATTGCAAGTCTGTTTTTCCAACTTCTAAAACTACTTATGAAAGTTGCTTTGATCTTGTTCATTCTGATGTGTGGACTGCTCCTTGTTTGTCTAGAGAGAACCATAAGTATTTTGTCACTTTTATTGATGAAAAATCTAAGTATACTTGGATAACATTGATGCAAACTAAGGATAGAGTGTTAGAAGCCTTTATGAACTTTCAAAGTCATGTTACTAATCATTTCAATGGTAAGATCAAAAATTTTAGATCAGACAATGGTGGTGAGTATACAAGCAATGCTTTCAAACAACACTTGTCCAAACATGGGATTCCCCATCAAACAAGCTGTCCTTATACCCCACAACAAAATGGAGTGGCTGAGAGAAAGAACAGACACTTAATGGAGGTGGCAAGGTCCATGATGTTCTACAGGAATGTACAGGTTTTGGGGAGATGCAGTCATGACTGCTTGCTACTTGATCAATAGTGAGAGATTTTGAGATTAAGCATGAGTGTTCTTGAGTGTTCTTGAGAGAATAAAGAGAGATGGAGGCGCTGGAGAATAAGAGAAAGAGAGTCTCAAAACCTTTTTTTTTATTGTCTCAATTACAAGCTTTTATAAAGGATACATAAGAATAAAAGTTTAACCTAATGAAGCTTACACAACACTAGTTTTCTGATATAGTGAACTATGTTATCTCACGTCCAATATAGTTCACTCTATTCAATATAGCTCATGTCGAATATAGTTCACTATATTCAATATAGTTCACTAGGTGATCTTCACTTCATTAGAATCTCCATTCCAATGTATCTCAATAATCATGATCAATACTCCCCCTCAAGTTCAGACTTTGGAATCACCCTAAAGACTGAACTTGGAATGATCATGGCAACACCTCATTAAAAACCTTGATGTGGAAAACCACTTGGGACAAAACCACAACAAGGGAAAAAGAGTATGCTGCTCATGAATCAGGAGAGTTCTAATCATGTATATCCACCAGCCCTAGTTTGCCAAAGACACGAGTGCAAACCTTAAGACTAGCAGCCTTGGTGAAGATATCCGCAAGCTGATCTTCACTCTTTGTGTAGCAAGGCAGAATGGTTCCATCTTCAATCTTCTCCCTTACCTTGTGACAATCAATCTCTATGTGTTTGGTCCTCTCATGAAACACTGAGTTTGTAGCAATGTGTATAGCAGCCTGGTTGTCACAATGGAAGGTAATTGGACTTGATTGCTCTATGCCAAAGTCTTTGAGAAGAGCTTTCAGCCATGTTAACTCGGTTGCAAGCTTCCTCATTGCCCTATACTCAGCTTCAGCACTAGAACAAGACACCACCTTCTGCTTTTTTGTCTTCCAAGTTACCAAGTTGCCTCCAATGAAGGTACAATAGCCGGTTGTTGATCTCCTATCACTCTTATCTCCAGCCCAATCTGCATCACAATAGCCAACAATTTCTGTGCTATCATTCTTACCCATCCAAATGCCTTGTTCAGTTGATCCTTTGAGATATCTGAGTATCCTCTCAATCAAACTCCAATGGTACACTGTGGGTGATTGCATATGCTGGCTCACTTGATTCACAGCAAAGCATAAGTCTGGTCTTGTGAGAGTGAGGTAGATAAGCTTCCCAACCAGCCTCCTATACAATGAGACATCCTTGAACTTGACTTCATCTGATTTCTCCCCCTTTCTATTGACTTGGTAGCCATCTTCAAGAGGAGTCTTTGCAATCTTACAATCAAGCATACTTGTTTCTGTCAACAAGTCCTTAACATACTTCCTTTGGGACAGAAACAATCCATCATTGAATCTGCAAACTTCGATGCCCAAGAAGTACTTCAACTCTCCAAGGTCTTTAATATCAAAGGAACTCTTGAGAAAAGCCTTTGTGGATTGAATCCCATCATTATCACTTCCTGTGATAATCAAATCATCCACATATATAAGAACTACCACCACTCCTTGAGCACTTTGAAGCGTGAACAATGTGTGATCAGATTGAGACTTCTTAAAACCATGGTCCATGAGAGTGTGACTGAGCTTATGGTACCATGCCCTTGGTGATTGCTTCAAGCCATAAATCGCCCTTCTCAGCCTCAATACTTCACCATCTTTACACAAGTGCTTCAAACCTGGTGGTGGAGTCATATACACTTCCTCCTCAAGCTCACCTTGTAGAAAAGCATTCTTCACATCCATTTGCCATAGATTCCATGAGAGGTTTGTGGCTAAGCTCAATGTGACTCTCACTGTATGAAGTTTAGCCACTGGTGCAAAGGTATCCATATAGTCTTCTCCATAGGTTTGAGTGAATCCCCTTGCTACTAGCCTTGCCTTGTACCTCTCTATGTCTCCATTGCTTTTATACTTGATTGTGAAGACCCATTTAGAGCTAACAGTCTTCTTCTTTTTCGGCAGCTTCTCTACAATCCAAGTATGGTTCCTCTCCATAGCTTCTTTCTCATCCTTTACTGCATCCATCCAAACCTTGATACCTTCAGCCTCTTCATAAATCTTAGGAACCTGGTTTAGCTCAATCTTTCCAAGAAAGGCCTTGTGACTAGATGGTAGCAAGTCAATAGAACAAGTAGACTGACTAGGATGAGCTACTGCTTGGTTGTTGTAGTAGACTCTTGTTTTCATCCATTCTGATGGATCTTTCTTTTCCCTTGTGCTTCTCCTGAGTTGCTGAACCTGTTGATCAACCACATCCTCATTACCCACTGCCTCTTGATAAACCACCTCATCCTCATTCATGTCCAAGTCCACTTGGTTCTGATCTTGAGGTAGAGTGTCTTCTTGAGCTTCAGCCGGTTCATGTGTGTGTGTTGCTGGTTCAGTATCCTCTTGTTGAGCTTCTTGGGTAGTTGTGTCATGCTTCTCTGGCCGTGGGGTGTCATTGCCCAAGTGATCCAACAAGTCTTTCAAACTTGTAGCTAAATCAGAAGGTGATCTTGAGAGATCTTTCAAACCTTCCCAATCCTTCTTCTCATAGTAACTCTGCCCCTCAATGAACTTAACATCCCTTGAAACATAGGTCCTGTTGTTGCTTGGATCAAAACACTTGTAGCCCTTCTGAGTTGTGGAGTATCCAAGAAACATACACCTTGTGCTCTTAGCATCTAGCTTGTTCCTTTGATCTCCTGAGATATATACAAAACAAACACAACCAAACACACGTAAGTGTTCAATAAATGGTTTGGCTTTGTTCAATACCTCATATGGTGAAATGTCTTGAAGAACTCTAGTTGGGATCCTGTTGATGAGATAGCATGCTGCCAACACTGCATCTCCCCAAAATCTCTTAGGAACATTGGTGTGGAACATCATGGACCTAGCAGCTTCCATGAGGTGTCTGTTCTTCCTTTCAGCCACACCATTTTGTTGGGGAGTATGGGGACAGCTTGTTTGATGAAGGATCCCACATTTGTTCAAGTGAGCTTTGAATCTTTGGCTTGTATACTCTCCTCCATTATCTGACCTAAACACTTTGATCTTGGCATTAAACTGATTAGTAACATAATTTTGGAAATTTAAAAATGCATCAAACACCCTATCTTTAGATGGAAGCAAAGTTACCCAAGTATATTTTGATTTTTCATCTATGAAGGTCACAAAATACTTGTTTCTATCTCTAGACAGACAAGGTGAAGTCCAAACATCAGAGTGCACAAGATCAAAGCAATGTTCATAGATAGTAGTTGATTTAGGAAAGACAGTTCTACAATGTTTGCCAAGAATACAAGCTTCACAAGTTGAATGATCAAAGCTAACATTAGGCAACATTAAGTTCAAAGCACGAGCATGAGGATGTCCTAGTCTAGCATGCCATAGGACATTTTGATTGGAAGAAAAACAGGATTTAAAAGCTAAAGTATCCGAGTTGCTTGGAGAAGTGTCTTCAAGGAGGTAAAGCTCATCTTGTGTACCACCTCTTCCAATAACCTTTCCATTCTTAATATCCTGAAAACAAACTTCATTAGGCCCAAAGATAACATTGCAATTCAAGTCTTTAGTGATCCTTTTAACCGACAGCAAGTTAGATTTAAACTTAGGAACATAGAATGCATCACTTTCCTTGTTAAATAATCTCAACTTTCCTGTACCTATTATTGGAATCCCTTGACCATCAGCTATAGTTACTCTTCCTAGGGCAGGTTTAATGTTCTCCAACAACTTAGCATTACTAATCATATGGTGAGAAGCTCCTGAATCTACTACCAACTTATGATCAGTTTTACTAAGCAATTTATGTGAAAATAAAGAGATACCAGAGAGTTTAGAGGCATAAGCCTTGATGAGGTCCTCAAGGTCACTCTTCTTGACATACTCAGTGGCTGTGTAGAGTGCAAGCTCCCCTCCTTGAGCTGAAATGGAGGCTGGTTCATTCACAGCTTCTTGTGAGATGTTTGCATTTGGCCTTGAGTTCTTGAACTTGTCTGGTTTGAGGTGGGGATGAAGGACCCAACACTTATCCTTGGAGTGGCCTTTCCTCTTGCAATGATCACAAAATGGCGCCTTCTTCTCCTCAGGTTTGAAGCCGGCTTTGTTGGCAGTCACCAACTCCCCCTTTCCTCCAAACAAACCAATGTTTCCTTCTTCCTTTTGGAGCCTTGAGCACACCTCTTCAAAATCAGGAAGTGTAGTCTCCCTTAGGATCTTCATGATGGCATCATTGTAAACCGGATTCAAGTTGAGTAGAAGGCCAAAGATCTTGTCTTGCTCCTTTCTCTCAATGAGAACCTTGGGGTTTAAAGTGCTTGGCCTTAGCATCTCAAGTTCAGACCATGCTGAAGAGAACTTCCCAAGATACTTGGTAAAGTCATGGTCTTCTTGTTTCAGCTCATTTATGGCCTTCTTCACCTCATATACTCTGCTCAGATTTGAAACATCTCCATAAATCTTCTTGAGAGTATCCCACAGTGACTTGGCTGTCTCACAATGAGAATAAGCTTCAAGGATGGATGGGTCAAGAGAGTTTTGGAGAAACCCAAGCACCAGCTGATCTTCTTGAAACCATTTAGCCTCTGCCTTCTTGGTTTCTTCATCCTTCTTCTTGGTTTCATCTTCTTCAGTTGGAGTTTTATCCTCCAAGATGTGATCCCACAATCCTCTTCCACAAATGGCAGTCTTGATGGTCCTTTGCCATATCCTGTAGTTGATCCCTTTGAGCACAACAGGAACAACAGTAAGCCTCAAGCTTGAGTTGAGATGAGTAGAGTCTTCCATGGTGAGTGACTGAAGAGAGTGAGTGAGGACTGAAGTACCGAGAGAAGTGGTTAAGTTTCTAGGGTTTTAGGACCAGGAAACAAGAGAAGCTGAGGATCTGAAGCTTAGAACAAGTCTTGGAGTCTAGGGCAGAGAGTAAGAGAGTGATGAACAGAGAGAGGATAAGATACCGTGAGTGATTTTAGGACAGAGAGGATTAGGTTTTTCTCGGACAGAGAGAGAGAACCGTGAGAGAATGAAGAGAATAAGAGTGAGAGAATGATGAATCAAAGAGAGAATCAAGAGAATAACAAGAAGCTGTGAATGAACCAGCCTCCACTTCAGCTCAAGGAGGGGAGCTTGCACTCTACACAGCCACTGAGTATGTTAAGAAGAGTGACCTTGAGGACCTCATCAAGGTTTATGCCTCTAAACTCTCTGGTATCTCTTTATTCTCACATAAATTGCTTAGTAAAACTGATCATAAGTTGGTAGTAGATTCAGGAGCTTCTCACCATATGATTAGTAATGCTAAGTTGTTGGAGAACATTAAACCTGCCCTAGGAAGAGTAACTATAGCTGATGGTCAAGGGATTCCAATAATAGGTACAGGAAAGTTGAGATTATTTAACAAGGAAAGTGATGCATTCTATGTTCCTAAGTTTAAATCTAACTTGCTGTCGGTTAAAAGGATCACTAAAGACTTGAATTGCAATGTTATCTTTGGGCCTAATGAAGTTTGTTTTCAGGATATTAAGAATGGAAAGGTTATTGGAAGAGGTGGTACACAAGATGAGCTTTACCTCCTTGAAGACACTTCTCCAAGCAACTCGGATACTTTAGCTTTTAAATCCTGTTTTTCTTTCAATCAAAATGTCCTATGGCATGCTAGACTAGGACATCCTCATGCTCGTGCCTTGAACTTAATGTTGCCTAATGTTAGCTTTATTGATTTGAAGAATAAAAGAAGCATCAAGGAGTGTTACACAAGTTAGAGAGGCGCAGCCGGTTAGGGTTTATGGATGTTGGGAACTTTGGGACATAAACAATCATGTGTTATGAGTTGGTAAATGATTTGTTTATGATCCTAAGGTAGTACCCACTTGTCTGGAACAAGGCAGAGGCGCAGCAGGACTGATCCCAAGACTTGGACCACTTTATCTCTCCTTGGAACAAGATCAGGTCCTGTCGCTTTCACTAAGAGCCGTTGGGCTTTGTTCTTGTCCTCTACCTCCTGTTTAATCTATTTTAATGTTGTGTAGCCCTAGATGTCTTCCTATTTAAGTCTTGTAACACAGAAACATGAATACACACTTTTAGGGATTCATTTCCCAAGCAATATACTCTATACTCTCTCTCGGCTCATAATCTCTCTCTAGGAAGCCCTAGCGAGAACTCTCCACTTCTCTCTTCTTCTCTTAGCTCTAATCTCACTTATACACACTCAATCTCTTCTAGACTCTTAATTCTAACATGGTATCAGAGCTTCTAAGCTCCTGAACCACTCTTACTTCCGCAAAACTCTTGAAACTTTCTTGTTCTTAAACTCTCGGTTACTCTTCTCTCTACCCGGTTCTTATTCTTCTTTGTTCTAAACCCTTTGAAATCATTTTCTCTTGATACTCCCTCTTTGCTCAGTCATGGAGAACTCAAGGGTGATTATTCCAGTGACTCTTAAAGGAGCCAACTACTTGGTGTGGGCTAGAATGGCCAAAAGTGCTCTTGGAGGAAGAGGCTTGTGGAAGCATGTCTTATGTGACACTGCTCCAATGAAGATGAAGAAAGCTGAGCCCAAAGGTGAAGCTGCTAAAGGAGAAGCTGAGGCTGAGGCTAAGGCTGATGAGGAAGCTGTTGAAGAAGCAGCTCTTGAAGATGAAGAAGCATGGATCCAAGGAGACCAACATGTGCTGTCCATTCTTCAAAGCTCCCTTGAACCGTCTCTATTGGAAGCTTACTCCTACTGTGAGAGCTCCAAAGACTTATGGGACACCTTGTACAAGGTCTATGGCAACATGTCTAACCTCAGTAGGGTGTTTGAAGTGAAGATGGCCATCAACAATCTGAGCCAAGAAGATATGGAGTTCAAGCAACACTTTGGGAAGTTTAGATCACTGTGGGCAGAGTTGGAAATGCTGAGGCCGCCAACTGTTGATCCACAGGTTCTAAATGAGAGGAGGGAACAAGACAAGGTGTTTGCACTCTTGCTAACCCTCAATCCAGCTTACAATGGTCTTATCACACACATGTTGAGGGCAGAAACTCTTCCCAACCTAGATGAAGTGTGTGCACAAATCCAAAAGGAGCAAGGATCCTTTGGGTTGTTTGGAAGGAAAGGTGAGCTAGCCACTGCTCACAAAGGTGCTTACAAGTCTGAGGAAAGGAGGATTCCTGGTGTTTGTGATCATTGCAAGAGGAAGGGCCATTTCAAGGACAAATGTTGGTTACTTCATCCCCATCTCAAACCGGCTTTCACCAACAAGTTCAAGGACCAGAGAGCTCATTACTCAAGTGAATCAACCCATGTTCAAGCTGCTGGTGCTCCTGGTGCTTCCACTTCTTCAAACCGGCTTGGAAATGATTGTAGAGAGATGGTACCAGCCTTTGCCCCTGCTCCTAATGTGGCGCCTCAAAATGAATTGGTGAGGAGGTCTGATCTTGATGCTCTCATCAAAGCCTTCAAGGAAGGTTCTGGTAATGTTCTTGGTAGCTCCTTTCATGCTTTAATCAATCACAAACATTCCATATCTGATCATAAGCCATTGATAGTAGATTCAGGTGCTTCACATCACATGATTAGTGATTTAAACTTGATAAAGAATGTTGAACCTGCTCTTGGTAATGTTGTGATTGCTAATGGTGAAAGGATTCCAATTAAAGGCATAGGAAATGTTAGGTTGTTTGACAGAGAATCAAAAGCCTTTTACATGCCTAGTTTTACATCAAACTTGTTAAGTGTTAAGAGAGTAGCTACTGATCTTAAATGCAATGTTATCTTCAGTCCTAATGATGTGATTTTTCAGGATATTAAGACAAGTAAGTTGCTTGGAAAGGGTGTGACAAAGGATGAGTTATACATGCTTGAAGACACCAACCTTGCATCTGAATTATCTGCTTCTGTTTTTAGTTCTACTCTAGTTAATGATTCTGTATGGCATGCTAGACTTGGTCACCCTCACTCTCGTGCTTTAGGCTTAATGTTGCCCTTTGTTTCTTTTAAAAATGATGATTGTGAAGCTTGTATCCTTGGAAAACATTGCAAATCAGTCTTTCCTAGTTCTAAAACCGTGTATGCAAACTGCTTTGATCTTGTTCACTCTGATGTTTGGACTGCTCCATGTGTTTCTAGAGAGAATCATAAGTACTTTGTGACATTCATTGATGAGAAATCCAAGTATACTTGGTTAACTTTGATTCAATCTAAAGATAGGGTGTTAGAAGCATTCATAAACTTTCAAACCTATGTATCTAACAGTTTCAATGCCAAGATTAAGATATTTAGGTCAGATAATGGTGGGGAATACACAAGCAATGCATTCAAACATCATCTTGCAAAACATGGGATCATTCACCAAACAAGCTGTCCATACACTCCACAACAGAATGGTGTGGCTGAGAGGAAGAATAGACACTTGATGGAGGTGGCTAGTATTAGAGAGGAGGAGTAAATGGGATGAGGAGAGGCTGAAGAAGCCGAGCCTCAGTCCTAAACAAAGCAAGAAGAAGTGTTCCACAAGAAAAGAGGTGGTTCCACAAGCAAGAAAAGAGTGTTATCCAAGCAACACTCCTTGAAGAAGATTGTGCAAAGTTGGGGCACAAAATGGTCTGTGCAAAGTCAGGGCCAGATGATAATAAGATGATGGATTCAATGTGCAAAAGTGGGGCATATTCAGACACAAGTCTCGGATGCAACAAGGTTAAACAAGGGAAGATCACATGTTGAGATTAAGGGCTGAACAAGAGTGAAGACAAGTCACTATCACTCTTGGAAGCGTGGACTCTCTCTCTCCAGACCTACAACACGCCAAGGAAGGGAAGAGAGATGTCACTATCAGCACAAGAAGACACAAGAATCCAAATGAAAGAAGAAGATCCAACCGTTGAGTTCTTCCCCATGGATGTACCTAAACCACACTTGGATAGTTCTTTATTAGAGAGGAGGAGTAAATGGGATGAGGAGAGGCTGAAGAAGCCGAGCCTCAGTCCTAAACAAAGCAAGAAGAAGTGTTCCACAAGAAAAGAGGTGGTTCCACAAGCAAGAAAAGAGTGTTATCCAAGCAACACTCCTTGAAGAAGATTGTGCAAAGTTGGGGCACAAAATGGTCTGTGCAAAGTCAGGGCCAGATGATAATAAGATGATGGATTCAATGTGCAAAAGTGGGGCATATTCAGACACAAGTCTCGGATGCAACAAGGTTAAACAAGGGAAGATCACATGTTGAGATTAAGGGCTGAACAAGAGTGAAGACAAGTCACTATCACTCTTGGAAGCGTGGACTCTCTCTCTCCAGACCTACAACACGCCAAGGAAGGGAAGAGAGATGTCACTATCAGCACAAGAAGACACAAGAATCCAAATGAAAGAAGAAGATCCAACCGTTGAGTTCAAATCTACTTTCCCTCCAATGAATCAACGGTTGAGATCTTATGAATTGTTGTCTTTGTTTATTGTTGTCTTGACCTAGTTGTAAGCCTATTTAAAGGCCTTACACGCCATTGTATCCAGTTGCTAATTCACTCACAAGTAATCAACAAGATACTTGATATTCTCTCTTAAGTCTTTCTCTCTTTCCTTTAGTTTTGTTCTTGCGGTTTCTTTCTCTTTTAATCTCATTGTGATCTTCAACAAGACACAATGTAGACTCATGTAAGAGCATGGTTGGGCTGCTAAGGCAGTCCCAAATCCACACTTGGATAGTTCTTCCATAACTAATCCAAGTGTGAGAGTCTCTCGGTTTATAAAACTCTTACATGTTTTCCTTTTCTTTCTTCTTAGAACACCTCTTAGCTAATTACTGATTTGTCATCCATTATCATGAGTAAACAATCCTATGTGATGTTAAGCTCTTGGATAACATTTTCATATAGCTTAAGTGTTCATTTGTTTGAGGTAGAATAGCTTTTGTTTCCTTCTTTAACCGCAAACCCTAATACTCTCTCTCTAGCGCCTTAAGAACCCTAATTGGGTCTAAGGCTTGTTTCTTCTACTCTACCTCATTCTCTTGAGCCAGACTTGTTTCTCAGATCATCCCCATGGATGTATCTGAAATTCCAACATGGTATCAGAGCCACACAAGTTGTTGGCTCAAAGTTGTTTCAAGATAGAGAGCAAAATCTGTCTTGTTAAGTGTTTTGCTTCCGTAAAGTTTTCAAGGACCAAGCTTCTGTTTTCCTTGGTTCCTAACCATCAAAACTTGTTGCTCTACCTTCCTTGAGAGTTAACAAGCTGTTGATGAAAAATCAGAGAGAGTAAGAGCACATCTTTGCTTCTTTCACTCTTATCTCTCTGTTTTGCTTCCGCATTGTTTTAAATGGACCAAACTCAGTTCACTTGGTGCCATTCTCTTTGTCATGAGTCAAACTGAGAGAAAACCCTCAGTCCCTGAACCATAGACGTTTCTTGCTTGTTGCTTCATTTGTCTTTGGGAGACAACAAGTTCTTGTTGAGAAAAATCAGAGAAGTGTAAGAGCACATCATTGCTTCTTTCACTCTTAACTTCTCTGGTTATTTTTCATGTGATTGTTTATGAGTTAAACTGAGGAAAACACTCAGTCCCTGAACCTTAAACACATAAGTTTCTGAGTTAAACTAAGCTCAACTTAGTCCCTGAACCTGAAACATTTTCTTTTCTTTTCATTCTTTTCTTTCAATTCTCCCATACTCTCTAATACTCTGATTTTGGCTCACATACTCTTAAATCTGAGCTTTGTCTTCCAAAATCACATTCTCATTCTCTCTCACTCTCAAACTCCTTTATACTCTGATGCACACACTCTTAAATCTGAGTTGTGTCATCCATTCTCCCATTCTTCATTTTTCTTTTCTTTTCTTATTCTCTCTCTCAAAATTCACTCCTAAAGAGCCCATTCTTTTCTTTCACAGAAACTTAATCAAGCTCATGGTTCTGGCCAGACTTGTGTTGCTTGAGAATGTTATGTGTTTGTTCTTGGTGTTCTTAGGAGGAATGGAGAAGTGTTGGCAGTGAGGATCAGTCACAAAAGGAGGGTGCACACTCTAAGTGGCGGTTCAAGCTGATGTTATTGGAGTTGTGTGGTTGAGGAGCTGAAGAAGTCTCCAACAAAACCAGTGAACTCATGGAGTTGTGGATAAGCTGAAATCCTCATTTTGTTGGAGCCATAACCGAGTTGGGAGTCAGCTGGTGGATGAGCTCATGATTCAAGGATCTTCCCAAGAGTATTGGCGGTTTAGAAGCTGTCCATTCAAAGGAGGAAGAGGCCTTGTTCAAGAAGTTGTACAAGGAGTTGTACAAGTCATGTATGCGCATGGTGAAGAGCCATTCAAGGGTGCGGGGGAGCTTGTTGGATCAGTCATGGTTATGTTCCAACAAGGCAAACATTCAATCACTCCCAACCGCAACAAGAAATCAGGCTACTTCTAAACCCTCTTTTTCATTTTTCATTAAGCTTCCATCTTATGAGTTCTCTTGATTATGTGAAGTTTTCAAAGTCAAAATGTTTTAAACCTTATTCTCAAAACGTTTTAGACTTGTTTTTCTCTTAAGTATCTTGTTGTGATCATGTGTTTCAATTCAAAAACGTTTTAAAACTAATACTCAAAACGTTTCTAAACATAAAGGTTTAATGCTTAGCTAATGTTCTAAATGTCTTGCACACACTTAACATGTTTCCTTTAAACCTTTGTGTTGAAGGAAAAGATAAAGACATGCTTGAGGAGCATTAGAAAGTGAAGGAGCTATGAGGAGCATCCGCAAGTCTTGAAGTCTTTCCAAGAGGAAGATGAGACCAACTTGAAGTTCAACTCAGGAAGAGAAGGATTATCAATGTTGGGGTTAAAGGCCGGAGCACTATAGAGTCCAAGTTTCAAAAGACACAACAAAGATCAAAGAAGTTCATATCAAGAAGAGATCAAACCAAGGAATGCTAAGGAAAGAAAGAGTTGGAGAAAGAAGTGAGCCGTGAGTTCAAGATGATGATACCAAGGTCAAGTTACATCTTGAGTAGGTGGACTATACTCTTTTTGTCCTCCTTAAGGTTTTATCCCAAGAGGTTTTACTTAAGGAGGTTTTTAATGAGGTAGTTCAACCGCTCCAAGCTTGGCCTTTGGTCCTCTTCTCCCTTTGGTCTTATGGAGTCCCGGCGACCAAGCTTGCGGGGGAGTATTAGAGAGGAGGAGTAAATGGGATGAGGAGAGGCTGAAGAAGCCGAGCCTCAGTCCTAAACAAAGCAAGAAGAAGTGTTCCACAAGAAAAGAGGTGGTTCCACAAGCAAGAAAAGAGTGTTATCCAAGCAACACTCCTTGAAGAAGATTGTGCAAAGTTGGGGCACAAAATGGTCTGTGCAAAGTCAGGGCCAGATGATAATAAGATGATGGATTCAATGTGAAAAAGTGGGGCATATTCAGACACAAGTCTCGGATGCAACAAGGTTAAACAAGGGAAGATCACATGTTGAGATTAAGGGCTGAACAAGAGTGAAGACAAGTCACTATCACTCTTGGAAGCGTGGACTCTCTCTCTCCAGACCTACAACACGCCAAGGAAGGGAAGAGAGATGTCACTATCAGCACAAGAAGACACAAGAATCCAAATGAAAGAAGAAGATCCAACCGTTGAGTTCAAATCTACTTTCCCTCCAATGAATCAACGGTTGAGATCTTATGAATTGTTGTCTTTGTTTATTGTTGTCTTGACCTAGTTGTAAGCCTATTTAAAGGCCTTACACGCCATTGTATCCAGTTGCTAATTCACTCACAAGTAATCAACAAGATACTTGATATTCTCTCTTAAGTCTTTCTCTCTTTCCTTTAGTTTTGTTCTTGCGGTTTCTTTCTCTTTTAATCTCATTGTGATCTTCAACAAGACACAATGTAGACTCATGTAAGAGCATGGTTGGGCTGCTAAGGCAGTCCCAAATCCACACTTGGATAGTTCTTCCATAACTAATCCAAGTGTGAGAGTCTCTCGGTTTATAAAACTCTTACATGTTTTCCTTTTCTTTCTTCTTAGAACACCTCTTAGCTAATTACTGATTTGTCATCCATTATCATGAGTAAACAATCCTATGTGATGTTAAGCTCTTGGATAACATTTTCATATAGCTTAAGTGTTCATTTGTTTGAGGTAGAATAGCTTTTGTTTCCTTCTTTAACCGCAAACCCTAATACTCTCTCTCTAGCGCCTTAAGAACCCTAATTGGGTCTAAGGCTTGTTTCTTCTACTCTACCTCATTCTCTTGAGCCAGACTTGTTTCTCAGATCATCCCCATGGATGTATCTGAAATTCCAACAGCTAGATCAATCATGTTCCACACAAATGTTCCCAAAAGGTTTTGGAGTGATGCTGTGATGTCTGCTTGTTACTTAATCAATAGGACACCCACAAGAGTTCTACAAGATGCTTCACCATATCAGGTATTGAACAAAACTAAACCTTCAATTCATCACTTACGTGTGTTTGGATGTTTGTGTTTTGTTTTAAAACCAGGAGAGCAAAGAGATAAGCTTGATCATAAGAGTGTCAAGGCAATGTTCATTGGGTATTCTACAAACCAGAGAGGATACAAATGCTATGTACCTGAGACTAGAAGGGTATTGGTATCTAGAGATGTCAAGTTTGTGGAGTCAAAGGGCTTCTATGAAGAAAAGAGTTGGGAGAGCCTTAAGGACCTTCCTAATAACCCCTCTGACCGTGCCAACAACCTGAGGATGATCCTAGAGAGCTTAGGGATTACTCAACCCAAGAGGAGTGAGGAGACTCAAGTAAACAAACCGGCTGAGGAGACTCATATTGGGAATGACTCTACTCACCTTGATCATGAGGAGGGCAATGGAGAATCACAAGAAGAACCACAAGTTGATGGTTCTGCCACACATGATCAAGATGATAGAGAAGAGTTAGTTGGCCAACAACAACAAGAGGAACAACAACAGCCGGTTCAAGAGGAACATGAATCTGAGCAAGAGGAACCTGATGTTGTACAACAACAACAGCCGGTTCAAGTGCTCAGGAGGAGTACTAGAGAGAGAAAGGATCCATCTGAATGGAAGAAGACTAGGGTTTACTACAATTGCAAGGCAGTAGCTCATCCAACACAAGCTGTTTGTACACTTGCTCACTTCCCAAAGTGAGCACAAGGCGTTTATGGGTGCTATTGATGCTGAATGGGTTCCTAAAACCTATGAAGAAGCTAAGGAACACAAGAAGTGGACAGATGCAGTTGAAGATGAGATCAAGGCAATGGAAAACAACAACACTTGGTATGAAACAGATTTACCAAGGAAGAAGAGGGCAGTGAGTTCCAAATGGGTTTTCACTATCAAATACAAGAGCAATGGAGAGATAGAAAGGTACAAGGCCAGATTAGTTGCAAGAGGGTTTACACAAACCTATGGAGAGGACTATAGAGACACCTTTGCACCAGTAGCCAAGCTTCATACAGTGAGAGTGATTCTATCCTTAGCAACAAACTTGGAGTGGGATTTGCACCAAATGGATGTCAAGAATGCATTCCTCCAAGGAGAACTAGAGGATGAGGTTTATATGACTCCACCACCTGGTCTTGAAGGCATGGTTACACAAGGAAAGGTTCTGAGGTTGAAGAAGGCAATCTATGGTCTCAAACAATCTCCTAGAGCTTGGTACCACAAGCTAAGCACAACTCTCATGGAAAAGGGTTTTAGTAGATCAGAAGCTGATCATACTCTCTTCACTCAATCAAGCCAAGAAGGTATTGTTGTCATTCTCATTTATGTAGATGATATCATCATCTCAGGGAGTGACAAGGTAGGAATACAAGCTTGCAAAGATCATTTGAAATCTGTGTTTGATATCAAAGATCTTGGTGAACTAAAGTACTTCCTAGGGATAGAAGTGTGCCGCTCTAAAGAAGGCCTCTTCTTATCACAAAGGAAGTACACTCTTGATTTGTTGAGTGAAGCAGGTAAGCTCAATGGAAAGACAGCCAAGACACCCCTTGAAGAAGGCTACAAAGTCACAAGAGAGGGGGAGATTGCAAAGGAGCCGTTTGGAGACTTTACACTCTATAGGAGGATGGTTGGTAAGCTGATTTATCTTACCATTACAAGGCCTGATTTGTGTTTTGCAGTGAACCAGGTGAGCCAGCATATGCAAGCTCCAATGATGCATCATTGGAACATGGTGGACCGGATCCTAAGGTACCTCAATGGATCTCCTGGCCAAGGGATATGGATGGGGTGCAATCAAAGCACAGAGATTGTAGGATATTGTGATGCAGATTGGGCAGGAGATAGACAAGATAGGAGGTCCACTTCAGGCTATTGCACATTCATTGGAGGCAATCTTGTGACTTGGAAAACAAAGAAGCAGAAGGTGGTGTCTTGTTCAAGTGCAGAGGCAGAGTATAGAGCAATGAGGAAGCTTACCAATGAGTTGACATGGCTGAAGGCTTTACTTGAAGATTTGGGCATTGATCAACCAACTCCAATAACAATGCATTGTGATAATCAAGCAGCAATACACATAGCTTCCAACTCAGTGTTTCATGAGAGAACAAAACACATAGAGGTGGATTGTCACAAGGTGAGGCAGAAGGTTCAAGAGGGTGTGATCTTACCTTGTTACACAAGAAGCTCGGATCAACTAGCAGACATTTTCACCAAGGCTGCTACATTGAAGGTTTGTGAGTTCATTCTTCCTAGACTTGGACTCATTGATCTCTCACAAGCATGAAGAACCCTAGGCCGTAGAGCTTATACTCTTTTTCCCTTGATATAGTTTTTATCCCAAGTGGTTTTTCTATATCAAGGTTTTTAATGAGGTAAGTATCTACGGTTCCAAGCTTGATCACTCCATCTCCATGATCAAGCTTGAGGGGGAGTATTGATTTGAAGAATAAAAGAAGCATCAAGGAGTGTTACACAAGTTAGAGAGGCGCAGCCGGTTAGGGTTTATGGATGTTGGGAACTTTGGGACATAAACAATCATGTGTTATGAGTTGGTAAATGATTTGTTTATGATCCTAAGGTAGTACCCACTTGTCTGGAACAAGGCAGAGGCGCAGCAGGACTGATCCCAAGACTTGGACCACTTTATCTCTCCTTGGAACAAGATCAGGTCCTGTCGCTTTCACTAAGAGCCGTTGGGCTTTGTTCTTGTCCTCTACCTCCTGTTTAATCTATTTTAATGTTGTGTAGCCCTAGATGTCTTCCTATTTAAGTCTTGTAACACAGAAACATGAATACACACTTTTAGGGATTCATTTCCCAAGCAATATACTCTATACTCTCTCTCGGCTCATAATCTCTCTCTAGGAAGCCCTAGCGAGAACTCTCCACTTCTCTCTTCTTCTCTTAGCTCTAATCTCACTTATACACACTCAATCTCTTCTAGACTCTTAATTCTAACAAGCTTTGATCATTCAACTTGTGAAGCTTGTATTCTTGGCAAACATTGTAGAACTGTTTTTCCTAAATCAACTACTATCTATGAACAATGCTTTGATCTTGTGCACTCTGATGTTTGGACTTCACCTTGTCTGTCTAGAGATAGAAACAAGTATTTTGTGACCTTCATAGATGAAAAATCAAAATATACTTGGGTAACTTTGCTTCCATCTAAAGATAGGGTGTTTGATGCATTTTTAAATTTCCAAAACTATGTTACTAATCAGTTTAATGCCAAGATCAAAGTGTTTAGGTCAGATAATGGAGGAGAGTATACAAGCCAAAGATTCAAAGCTCACTTGAACAAATGTGGGATCCTTCATCAAACAAGTTGTCCCCATACTCCCCAACAAAATGGTGTGGCTGAAAGGAAGAACAGACACCTCATGGAAGCTGCTAGGTCCATGATGTTCCACACCAATGTTCCTAAGAGGTTTTGGGGAGATGCCGTGTTGGCAGCATGTTATCTCATCAACAGGATCCCAACTAGAGTTCTTCAAGACATTTCACCATATGAGGTATTGAACAAAGCCAAACCATTTATTGAACACTTACGTGTGTTTGGTTGTGTTTGTTTTGTATATATCTCAGGAGATCAAAGGAACAAGCTAGATGCTAAGAGCACAAGGTGTATGTTTCTTGGATACTCCACAACTCAGAAAGGCTACAAGTGTTTTGATCCAAGCAACAACAGGACCTATGTTTCAAGGGATGTTAAGTTCATTGAGGGGCAGAGTTACTATGAAAAGAAGGATTGGGAAGGTTTGAAAGATCTCTCAAGATCACCTTCTGATTTGGCTACAAGTTTGAAGTACTTGTTGGATCACTTGGGCAATGACACCTCACGGCCAGAAAAGGCTGAGACACCTACCCAGGAAGCTCAACAAGAGGATACTGAACCAGCAACACACACTCAGGAACCGGCTCAAGCTCAAGAAGACACTCTACCTCAAGATCAGAACCAAGTGGACTTGGATATGGATGAGGATGAGATGGTTTATCAAGAGGCAGTGGGTAATGAGGAAGTGGTTGATCAACAGGTTCAGCAACTCAGGAGAAGCACAAGGGAAAAGAAAGATCCATCAGAATGGATGAAGACAAGAGTCTACTACAACAACCAAGCAGTAGCTCATCCTAGTCAGTCTACTTATTCTATTGACTTGCTACCATCTAGTCACAAGGCCTTTCTTGGAAAGATTGAGCTAAACCAAGTTCCTAAGACTTATGAAGAGGCTGAGGGTATCAAGGTTTGGATGGATGCAGTAAAGGATGAGAAAGAAGCTATGGAGAGGAACCATACTTGGATTGTAGAGAAGCTGCCGAAAAAGAAGAAGACTGTTAGCTCTAAATGGGTCTTCACAATCAAGTATAAAAGCAATGGAGACATAGAGAGGTACAAGGCAAGGCTAGTAGTGATACGATCTTAATGGAGAAGATCCTTGTCCTTTGATGCACTTTGTGAGTCTGGTTGTTGGATGGATGAAGAACAGAATGGGATGGACAGATTGTATGATTTCGAAACAGGGAAATGAAGGAAACTTCCTGAAGTTTGCGGAATGACTTCAAGACTTTCAAACTCGGTTCTTCTAGGAGATAAACACCAAAAGAAGAATCCAAGACGAATGGATATTACACACCATTCAGATCAAACACTTTCAGAAGTTTTAGAATAAAAAAGAAGTTTGATAAAGTTCAGAAATGAATACAAAGTGTTTTAAATAGAAAACAGCAACAATGCTGCATGAACAGCAATAAATTCACCTAGGAAATAACACAAGACTTAATAAACACTTAGAATTCGAAATCCTCATAATAGAATGAGTTATGGGCCTTATGGATCAGTAATGGGCAAGGAAAATAGCATGTGGGCTTGCCTCATTAAAAACCTCTCTTGGAAAACCCATTGGGACAAAACCAAGAGGAGGGAAAAAGAGTACAAGTCCACACACCTCCATTACTGATGACTTAAGTGGCTTGAATCACAACCAAAGTGGCTGGATTAGCACACTCAATTTGGCCCTGGACGTGGTGTAGAAGTGTGTAGAAGGCTTGCTTGAATTGCTTTGCCTTAGCTCTGGTAATTGGTCCAATTGGTATGTGCAAAGCTTCTGATCCTTGTTCTCCATTCTCCTCAGGTTCAAGCTGCTCCTTAGCTCCATTCTCCTCAGCTACAAGCTTATCCTTAGCTCCATTCTCCTCTGGTTCAAGCTGCTCAATGTCTTCAGGTTCCAAGCTACCCATGATCACATCATCCCCTCCCTCTTGAAAAGGATTTGACCTCAAATCTGGTTCATCTGCAATAAAAGGAACCAAGTCAGAAACGTTGAAGCTTGAACTCACATTATACTTACCTTGCAAGTCAATTTGGTAGGCATTGTCATTGATCCGTTTGATGATCTTGAATGGTCCATCAATGCGTGGCATCAACTTGGACTTTCTCTCATTAGGAAACCGCTCTTTCCTCAGATGTATCCAGACCATGTCTCCTTCTTTGAAGATCATCTCCTTCCTGCCCTTGTTGGCATACTTAGCATAAAGCTTAGTCTTCTCCTCAATGTTGATCCTAGCTTTCTCATGAATCTGCTTGATGTAATCTGCCTTTTTCTTTCCATCCATACTAGCTCTTTCACTCAAAGGTAAAGGCATTAGATCCAATGGTGATAAAGGATTGAAACCATAAACAATTTCAAATGGAGAAAACTTAGATGCAGAATGTCTAGCATGATTATAAGCAAATTCAACATGTGGCAAACATTCTTCCCATGACTTAAGGTTCTTTTTGATCAATGCACGCAGAAGAGTAGACAATGTTCTATTAACTACTTCAGTTTGCCCATCAGATTGCGGATGACAAGTAGTAGAGAACAACAACTTAGTACCTAGCTTAAACCAAAGTGTCTTCCAAAAGTAACTAAGAAACTTAGTATCTCTATCAGAAACAATAGTCTTAGGCATGCCATGTAATCTCACAATATCCTTAAAGAACAGGTTAGCTACATGCATAGCATCATCAGTTTTGTGGCAGGGAATGAAATGAGCCATTTTAGAGAACCTATCTACCACAACAAATATAGAATCCTTCCCTGTTTTAGTCCTAGGCAATCCAACAACAAAATCCATAGAAATATCATTCCAAGGATGCAAAGGAATAGGTAAGGGAGTATACAAACCGTGAGGCTGGACTTTGGACTTAGCTAGTTTGCAAGTAGAACATCTTTCACAAGCTTTCTCAACGTCCCTTTTCATGTGTGGCCAATGGAAGTGTTCTTGCATCACCTTAAGTGTCTTAGCAACACCAAAGTGTCCCATTAATCCTCCACCATGTGCTTCCTTAACAAACAAATCTCTCAAAGAAGAATTAGGAACACACAAACGGTTTTCATAGAACAAGAACCCATCATGCCTATAGTACTTTTCAAATGCAAATTTCTCACAAGATGAATAAATCTGTCCGAAATCAGAATCATTTGCATAAAGAGACTTCATATGTTCAAAACCAAGTAACTTAGTCTCAAGAGAAGTCAGTAAGACATACCTTCTTGATAATGCATCAGCAACTACATTATCCTTACCTTTCTTGTATTTGATCACGTATGGAAATGTCTCAATGAATTCAACCCACCTGGCGTGTCTCTTGTTGAGTTTCTGCTGACCTTTTAGATGCTTAAGGGACTCATGATCAGTGTGTATGACAAACTCCTTTGGCCATAAGTAATGCTGCCATGTTTGCAATGCTCTCACCAATGCATAGAGTTCCTTGTCATAAGTTGGATAGTTCAGTGTTGATCCTCCAAGCTTCTCACTGAAGTAAGCAATTGGTTTCTTTTCCTGCATAAGCACAGCACCTATACCAATACCAGAAGCATCACATTCGATTTCAAAAGTCTTAGAAAAATCAGGAAGTGAAAGAACAGGTGAATGAGTAAGCTTCTCTTTCAAGGTTTGGAATGCTTGTTCCTGAGCTTGCTCCCACTTAAAACCCACGTTTTTCTTGATAACCTCAGTGAGTGGAGCTGCTAGAGTGCTAAAATCCTTCAAAAATCTCCTATAGAAACCAGCTAGGCCATGGAAACTTCTCACTTCTCCAACTGTCTTTGGGCTTGGCCATTCTTTGATAGCTTTCACTTTCTCTTCATCAACCTTGATTCCATCTGTACTCACAACAAAACCTAAGAACACAAGGTTATCTGTTCCAAAAGTACATTTCTTATAGTTGGCATAAAGACTTTCTTTCCTTAACACTTCAAAAACCAACCTAAGATGCCTAACATGCTTTTGTAGGTTCTGACTATACACTAGGATGTCATCGAAGTACACAACAACGAAATGCCCAATGAATGATCTAAGAACATGATTCATCAGTCTCATGAATGTACTAGGTGCATTAGTTAATCCAAATGGCATCACTAACCATTCATATAGCCCTTGTTTAGTTTTAAATGCAGTTTTCCATTCATCACCCTCTTTCATTCTAATCTGATGATATCCACTTTTAAGATCAACCTTAGAAAAGATGCTAGAACCATGCAATTCATCTAACATATCATCTAATCTAGGTATAGGGTGGCGATACTTCACTGTTATGTTGTTGATGGCTCTGCAATCTACACACATCCTCCAGCTACCATCTTTCTTTGGCACCAATAGGACAGGAACAGCACTAGGACTCATGCTCTCACGGATATGACCTTTCTCCATAAGCTCAGTGACTTGCTTCTCTAGCTCTTTGGTCTCCACTGGATTGGTTCTGTATGCAGGTCTATTTGGCAAGGAAGCTCCTGGGATGAAGTCTATTTGATGCTCAATACCTCTAATGGGAGGTAGACCTTCTGGATTTTCCTCAGGGAATACATCCTGGAACTCCTGCAAAAGTAATTCAATCTCGCTAGGCACAGCCTGCTTTGGGGCAGTTAAGTTCATATAACAACCTTTAAAAACAAGAAGTAAAGTTGTAGAATAACTTCCCTTTGGTTTCTGAAGCATGAGGTTGTTTGTTTGTTTTGTGGCAGGGGCTGATTGAGCTTTGGATGACTGAGCTTTGCTTTTCTTCATGCTAATCTGATCTTGATGCACTTCACTAGGAGTTAAAGGTACCAATATTGTCTTTCTGCCCTTGAACTCAAAGGAATGGCGATTGGTGTAGCCATCATGAGTTGCTTTCCTATCAGATTGCCATGGTCTCCCAAGTAGTATATGACTTGCATCCATTGGTAGCACATCACACAAAACCTCATCTTCATATTTTCCAATAGATAATGGAACCAGAACTTGGCTGTCCACTTCAAGTTCTCCTTCATCATTCAGCCACTGAAGTTTGTAAGGCTTAGGACGCTTCATCACTTGTAGCCCAAGCTTCTTAACCATTGATTCACTGGCGACATTGGTGCAACTACCTCCATCAATGATGAGACTGCATACTTTCTCTTGTACAATGCACCGAGTGTGAAACAAGTTCTCTCTTTGTTCATTTCCTTCAGTCTTGGCTTGCACATTCAAAGATCTTCTAGTGACCAGTAGCTCTCCTTTGGCTGCCATTTCCAGTTCTACTTCCAATGGTTCAGATTCTGATTTCTCTTCTTCTGATTCAACCTCACCATTGTCTCGGATAATCATGATCTTTTTGTTGGTGCATTCATTGGAGTAATGTCCAAAACCTTGGCATTTAAAGCACCTGATCTCCCTGGTCCTTGTAGAAGTCACTTTAGCCTTTCCTTTTGGATCATGCTCCTCACTCTTAACCTTTGGAAAAGGCTTGTAGTCTTTGCTGAATCCAGACTTCTCTTCCTTGTGATAATTTGATTTTCCAGAAACATAACTTGGTCTAGAACTCTTCCTTTTGAGTTGCTTCTCAAACATGACTGCCTTGTGCAACAACTCTTCTAATTCCACATAATGCTGAGTCTCCAGCCTGTCCAAGATGTCTCTGTTGAGGCCTCCCATGAATCTGGACATTGTAGCCTCAGTATCCTCTTGAATATCAGCTCTGAGCATCAAGGTTTCCAGCTCCTTGTAATACTCTTCTACAGTTCTGCTCCCTTGGGTACAGTTTCTCAGTTTAAAGTGCAGCTCTCTGTGGTAGTGGCTGGGAACGAACCTCTTCCTCATGATTGTCTTCATTTGGGTCCAAGTTTCCACTGGATAGTCTCCTGCACGTCTCCTAGCAGTAACCAGTTGATCCCACCAACTCAGAGCATACTCTTTGAATTCTGTTGGTGCAACCTTCACTTTACTTTCAGAAGTGTATTCTCTGCAGTTGAACACAAGTTCAATCTTCTTTTCCCACTCCAGGTACTCTTCAGGATCATTAGTGCCTAGGAAGGTAGGAATCTTAATCTTCAAGCCTGCTAAAGGATCTTTGGTTGGAGCTCTTTCTTCCTGATCACGCCTTCTTCTTCTGCAGTGATTTGAATTGGATGAATGGCTATAATAGCTTGCTGTTGCATCATTCTCTGGCTGTTGGCTGCGTTCCTTCCTTGATTTATCAGTCCCAGAGATATGAAGCTCTTCTCTAAATGCTGCAAGACTATCACTCAACATCTTAGCCAAATTTGCAGTGACTGCTTCAACCAAGGCTTTATTTTCTCTGACCCGACTGTGTTCCTCTTGATCATCAGTGTTCACCATGTTTCCTGTACACAAAGAAATCACAGAACAAGTAAGGAGTTCTTTGACACAAGAAAACAGATCAGAATACCAAAAGACAAAAGTTGCAGAAAAATCCTGAAAAGTTGCGAATTTTGATCTTCCTAGAAATCGCGTTTCTACTCTGATTCTAATGATTCCAAAGCCTAAACTGGATAGATCAGACTCTAAACTTCAAGTTCCTATAAAGATTTATCTCTCAAGTCGCTTCTAATTAATCGGAATACCAAGAGACAAATCGATCAGAAAAAGTTACGAATTTGCAAAGAAGTTTTGGGCTTGAAACAACACAACCTTTCACAAAGTGGCTCTGATACCACATGATACGATCTTAATGGAGAAGATCCTTGTCCTTTGATGCACTTTGTGAGTCTGGTTGTTGGATGGATGAAGAACAGAATGGGATGGACAGATTGTATGATTTCGAAACAGGGAAATGAAGGAAACTTCCTGAAGTTTGCGGAATGACTTCAAGACTTTCAAACTCGGTTCTTCTAGGAGATAAACACCAAAAGAAGAATCCAAGACGAATGGATATTACACACCATTCAGATCAAACACTTTCAGAAGTTTTAGAATAAAAAAGAAGTTTGATAAAGTTCAGAAATGAATACAAAGTGTTTTAAATAGAAAACAGCAACAATGCTGCATGAACAGCAATAAATTCACCTAGGAAATAACACAAGACTTAATAAACACTTAGAATTCGAAATCCTCATAATAGAATGAGTTATGGGCCTTATGGATCAGTAATGGGCAAGGAAAATAGCATGTGGGCTTGCCTCATTAAAAACCTCTCTTGGAAAACCCATTGGGACAAAACCAAGAGGAGGGAAAAAGAGTACAAGTCCACACACCTCCATTACTGATGACTTAAGTGGCTTGAATCACAACCAAAGTGGCTGGATTAGCACACTCAAGTTGGCCCTGGA
Organism: Orychophragmus violaceus; assembly: GCA_030180135.1. NCBI lineage: Eukaryota > Viridiplantae > Streptophyta > Magnoliopsida > Brassicales > Brassicaceae > Orychophragmus > Orychophragmus violaceus. The sequence continues at coordinate 72,114,627 of CM058240.1, forward strand.
CGTGGTGTAGAAGTGTGTAGAAGGCTTGCTTGAATTGCTTTGCCTTAGCTCTGGTCATTGGTCCAATTGGTATGTGCAAAGCTTCTGATCCTTGTTCTCCATTCTCCTCAGGTTCAAGCTGCTCCTTAGCTCCATTCTCCTCAGCTACAAGCTTATCCTTAGCTCCATTCTCCTCTGGTTCAAGCTGCTCAATGTCTTCAGGTTCCAAGCTACCCATGATCACATCAAGTAGCAAGGGGATTCACTCAAACGTATGGAGAAGACTATACAGATACCTTTGCACCAGTGGCTAAACTTCACACAGTGAGAGTCACATTGAGCTTAGCCACCAACCTCTCATGGAATCTATGGCAAATGGATGTGAAGAATGCTTTTCTACAAGGTGAACTTGAAGAGGAAGTGTATATGAATCCACCACCAGGTTTGAAGCACTTGTGTAAAGATGGTGAAGTATTGAGGCTGAGAAGGGCAATTTATGGTCTGAAGCAATCACCAAGGGCATGGTACCATAAGCTCAGTCACACTCTCATGGACCATGGTTTCAAGAAGTCTCAATCTGATCACACATTGTTCACGCTTCAAAGTGCCCAAGGAGTGGTGGTAGTTCTGATATATGTGGATGATTTGATTATCACAGGAAGTGATAATGATGGGATTCAGTCTACAAAGGATTTCCTCAAGAGTTCCTTTGATATTAAAGACCTTGGAGAGTTGAAGTACTTCTTGGGTATTGAAGTTTGCAGATTCAATGATGGGTTGTTTCTGTCCCAAAGGAAGTATGTTAAGGACTTGTTGACAGAAATAAGTATGCTTGATTGCAAGATTGCAAAGACTCCTCTTGAAGATGGCTACCAAGTCAATAGAAAGGGGGAGAAATCAGATGAAGTCAAGTTCAAGGATGTCTCATTGTATAGGAGGCTGGTTGGGAAGCTTATCTACCTTACTCTCACAAGACCAGACTTGTGCTTTGCTGTGAATCAAGTTAGCCAACATATGCAATCACCCACAGTGTATCATTGGAGTTTGATTGAGAGGATCCTCAGATATCTCAAAGGATCAATTGGACAAGGTATTTGGATGGGTAAGAATGAGAGCACAGAGATTGTTGGCTATTGTGATGCAGATTGGGCTGGTGATAAGAGTGATAGGAGATCAACAACCGGCTATTGCACCTTCATTGGAGGCAACTTGGTGACTTGGAAGACAAAGAAGCAGAAGGTGGTATCTTGTTCTAGTGCTGAAGCTGAGTATAGGGCCATGAGGAAGCTTGCAACCGAGTTAACATGGCTGAAGGCTTTGCTCAAGGACTTTGGCATAGAGCAGTCAAGTCCAATCACCTTCCATTGTGACAACCAGGCTGCTATTCACATTGCAACCAACTCAGTGTTTCATGAGAGGACCAAACACATTGAGATTGATTGTCACAAAGTAAGGGAGAAGATTGAAGATGGAACCATTCTGCCTTGTTACACAAAGAGTGAAGATCAGCTTGCGGATATCTTCACCAAGGCTGCTAGTCTTAAAGTTTGCACTCATGTCTTTGGCAAACTAGGGCTAGTAGCTATTCATGATTAGAACTCTCCTGATTCATGTGCAGCATACTCTTTTTCCCTTGATGTGGTTTTGTCCCAAGTGGTTTTCCACATCAAGGTTTTTTAATGAGGTGTTGCCATGATCATTCCAAGTTCAGTCTTTAGGGTGATTCCAAAGTCTGAACTTGAGGGGGAGTATTGATCATGTTAAGATCAATGTGTTAAGATTGTGCATTATCATAAAATGCACAAGACTTGCACATTGATGAAGTGCAAAGTTGGGGACTTAATATCATGAGGCGCCAACAACAATTCAAATGTACAAGTCTCGGATTGAAAGAAGAAAGAAGGGCTTTAGGGTTTAAGAGAGAGAGCCGTTAGGTTATGTGGTCCACACTCTCTCTCTCTCCCCTCTGCCACGCTTCAGAACTCCTTGGCATCTTGTGCATTTGTCTTTTACTTAGTTAGGTTAAACATTTTGGCTGAATGTATCCCTATAAAAGCTGATGTAAACCGCAAATGAATGTTAAGGGTTGTGAACCTCATTCTCTCTCTTTTCTGCTGCGCATTCTCTCTAAGTTTACCAAGAACCCTAATGTTCACATACTCTAAATCTCACACAAGGGAGAAAAAGGATCCATCTGAATGGAAGAAGACTAGGGTTTACTTCAACAGCAATGCAGTAGCTCATCCCATTCAAGCTGTTTGCAGTTTAGCTCAAGTACCATTGGAGCATCAAGTGTTCATTGGGAAGTTGGATCAAGAATATGTACCAATAACCTATGAAGAAGCAAAGGGAGATAAGAGGTGGATGCAGGCTGTGGATGAAGAGATAAAAGCAATGGACAACAATGGGACTTGGTATGAAGCTGAACTTCCTAGAGGAAAGAAGGCAGTGACTTCCAAATGGGTTTTCACCATCAAATACAGAAGTAATGGAGAAGTGGAGAGATACAAAGCAAGGATGGTTGCAAGAGGTTTCACTCAAACTTATGGAAAGGATTACTTGGACACCTTTGCACCAGTAGCTAAGCTTCACACAGTTAGGATCATCTTGTCCTTGGCAACAAATCTTGATTGGGAACTTTGGCAAATGGATGTCAAGAATGCATTCCTTCAAGGGGAGCTTGAAGATGAGGTATACATGACACCACCCACTGGTCTTGAAAGCCTTGTTAAAACAGGGAAAGTACTAAGACTCAAGAAGGTCATCTATGGGTTAAAACAATCACCTAGAGCTTGGTATCACAAGCTGAGTTCAACACTTATGCAAAGAGGTTTCAAGAGGTCTGAAGGAGATCATACATTGTTCACTCTCCAAGATCAGGAAGGTATCATTGTTATCCTTGTTTATGTTGATGACATTATCATATCAGGGAGTAACAAGTCAGGTATTCAAGAAACTAAAGCTTATCTCAAATCTGTTTTTGATATTAAAGATCTTGGTACTCTAAAGTACTTCCTTGGGATAGAAGTTTGTCGATCTAATGATGGACTCTTCTTATCTCAAAGGAAATACACACTTGATTTGTTATCTGAGGCAGGAAAGATTGGATCAAAACCAGCTAAGACACCATTGGAGGAAGGCTACAAAGTCATAAGAGAGGGGGAGCTTGAAGACAGACCATTTGAGGATATTACCCAATATAGAAGGATGGTTGGTAAGCTTATTTACTTAACCATAACCAGACCTGATTTGTGTTTTGCAGTGAACCAGGTAAGCCAACATATGCAAGCACCAAAGATGCATTATTGGGATATGGTTGAAAGGATACTCAGATATCTAAGTGGTGCTCCTGGTCAAGGCATTTGGATGGGTTGCAATCAAAGTACAGAGATAGTTGGGTATTGTGATGCTGATTGGGCAGGAGATAGAATGGACAGGAGATCTACTACTGGATATTGCACATTCATTGGAGGAAACCTTGTCACTTGGAAGAGCAAGAAGCAGAAGATAGTGTCATGTTCAAGTGCTGAAGCTGAATATATAGCAATGAGGAAGCTAGCAACAGAATTGGTGTGGATCGAAGCTCTTCTTGTGGATTTGGGGATTGAGAAGACAAAACCAATCACCATGCATTGTGACAACCAAGCAGCCATTCACATTGCCTCAAACTCAGTCTTCCATGAAAGGACTAAACATATTGAAGTGGATTGCCACAAAGTGAGGCAGTTGATTGAGCAAGGAGTTGTATTACCTTGCTTCACAAGAAGTGAAGAACAACTAGCAGATGTGTTCACCAAGGCAGCTAGCTTGAAGGTGTGAATGTGTGAGTCCATTCACACCAAGCTTGGACTCATGGAAATCCCGGAATCCTCTAAGGCCATGGAGTCTACACTCTTTTCCCTGTTGGGATTTCACAATCATGACTATGGAATCATGTTGAGAAACCTTGAGATTACTCTAAACCTTTGTTTAGAGAGAAAGAGCATAAGTGAACCGCAACCAAGTTTAGCTTGGAAGTTAGTGATTCTACTTAGCTTTAACAAGAGCACCACTCTATTTGAGACTTATCCAGGAGCCTAACATCACTTATAGAGTGTGTTTACTCATGAGGATTAAGAGAATCAGTAAGTAGAGGGTGTTGTTCTTGTGATATCCATGAAGAGCCGGTTTATGTTGTTCCTTGAATCAGCTATGGAAGAGCTGATCAAGAACCTAACAAGGAGCATTAAAGCATCCTTAGGACCGGGACTCTTCATGGTTTCATTGTGTTTGGAAGAAAGACACAATGAGAGAATGAGGAAGAAGAAAGCGCTAGAGAGAGAGTGAAAACCCTAGTTTTTGTATAAGTCTCTTCCTTCTTATTTCTGTGTAATGAATGTGTTACAAGAGATGTCTTTATATAGACACTTTACAATCCTTGAACACACACTAAAATGAGCATAAACCCTAATTGATACTCGGACTTAACAAGAAAAGGAGGCTGTATAACGGTCATAATTCAAACTTGGGAAGAGGAAAGGCCGAAGTCACAATGACAAGGCCTAGAAGTCATTCCTTGGATGCACTTTGGTGTGAGACAAAAAGAAGCACAAGAATTGAAGTCCACACTAGAAGTGACAAAGAAGAGCCAAAGGTGTTGGAACAGGCTCGGTTATGTTCCAACAATAAGAGTATAACCTAAACTTGGGATAGAAGCAAGAAGAGCCAAAGGTGTGAATGAAGCGGATAAGAAGAGAGGTTGGGATTCTTGGGAGTGTGTAACACGACCAAGAGAGTGTGGAACAAAGGAGGAGAAGTACATAAGCTTATCATGATGTCTTGATATCTTCCTCAGCTTATCACAAGAATAAAGTGTTGATAAGCTATCAAAGGAAGAGATAAGAGAGAAGTGAGCATGTGACCATTTAGGTCATGTCACTATCAATAAGGAAGCGTGACTCTCTCTCCTCAGACCACAAGGACCGCCTGTCCCTCTCTCATCAGCTCATGAAGGAATCAAACAAAGAAGTGGTCCCAAGGGTTAAGCACAAGTCACTATCAAGCATGTGAACCAAAACAAGACCACTCTTCCCAAGTTTGAATTATGACCGTTATACAGCCTCCTTTTCTTGTTAAGTCCGAGTATCAATTAGGGTTTATGCTCATTTTAGTGTGTGTTCAAGGATTGTAAAGTGTCTATATAAAGACATCTCTTGTAACACATTCATTACACAGAAATAAGAAGGAAGAGACTTATACAGAAACTAGGGTTTTCACTCTCTCTCTAGCGCTTTCTTCTTCCTCATTCTCTCATTGTGTCTTTCTTCCAAACACAATGAAACCATGAAGAGTCTCGGTCCTAAGGATGCTTTAATGCTCCTTGTTAGGTTCTTGATCAGCTCTTCCATAGCTGATTCAAGGAACAACATAAACCGGCTCTTCATGGATATCACAAGAACAACACCCTCTACTTACTGATTCTCTTAATCCTCATGAGTAAACACACTCTATAAGTGATGTTAGGCTCCTGGATAAGTCTCAAATAGAGTGGTGCTCTTGTTAAAGCTAAGTAGAATCACTAACTTCCAAGCTAAACTTGGTTGCGGTTCACTTATGCTCTTTCTCTCTAAACAAAGGTTTAGAGTAATCTCAAGGTTTCTCAACATGATTCCATAGTCATGATTGTGAAATCCCAACATGGTATCAGAGCATAAGATTCTAGGATTGAATCAAGCTCAAAAACCAGAGAAAAACAGAGCAAAACTCTGTCCCTTTCTCATTCAAAGCTTCCGCAAATTTCAGAGAGTAAACTGAGCAAAACTCAGTCAATGTTCTCAAAACCAAAAGCTCAAACTGAGCAAAACTCAGTCCCTGAACTTCCCTTTCATTCTCCCATTCATTCTCTCATTTATTCTCTCATTCATTTATACTCTCATTCTCATACATTCATTCTCTCATTCTCTGCATTTTTTTTTCTTTCATTCTCTGGTTCTTATACTTCACATATTCTCTCTGAGTTCTGTCCTTGAAGCTCCTTAGCTCACAATGACTTAAAAATCAGAGTGCATAGCTCCTGATCAAGGCTGTGTTATTTTGAGGATTATTGTGTGTTTCTTGGTGTTTTTAGGTGGAATGATGAACCAACTAGTGAGGACAGTTTAAAAAAGGGCTGGAGTTCAGTTTCTAAGTGGCTGTACCCACTGGTCTTGAGCTTACCTAAGAAGAAGAGGCATCCAGAAGCTGCTACAACAAGTTAGTCAAGAAAGGCAACACTGATTTCTTGGATAATCAAGTCTAGAAGCTGTTTCAAGAAGAGGCAGTGATGGAAGCTTGGATTCAAGGCTCAGTGTGCATCATGGTTAGGAAGATCAGTCTTGAAGCTGCTCTAAGATGGAGTAGTGATGGAGGATTGGCTCTTAGCATGGTGTGGTTAATCTGAAGCTAACAAAGGAGCAGACCAAAAGGTGTCCATACTTAAGGAAGGCTACAAGTTGAACAACCCATCAAGGCTGTTAAGGTCTCAAGAGAAGTCATCAAGGAGCAGCCAAAGAAGAGGAGCTAGAACCAGTTATGCAACTGATGAATCAACTCACATCTCAATGGTGCTTCCGACTCCATGAAGGCTTAACAGTCCGGGGGAGGTGTTAAACCTCAAAGAAACAGGAGTAAACCCTAGAGGAACTCCCAAAACCAGAAGCAACAACACCTTGATTGATGTTAGAACCGGGAATCACTAAGTGGAGCAGACCAAGAAGGAGTTGCAAGCTAGTGATAGGCGTTGAATCAGCTCAAATCAAGAGTGTTGGTGTGAAGAAGAAGCGCTTAGATTGGATGTGCAAAAATCCAGAGAGATATGCACAAGGTTTCAAAGTCCCAAACATGTCCAAAGGAAGGCTAAACCTCAACTCCTAAAAGGCTAAACTCCTAAACTCTTACTGTTTTTATTAAGTCTTCAATAAGTCAATTAAAATCACTTGTGTTACTTATCCATTGCTTAATCATATACTTAATCTCATGGCATTTTACTTTAACAAGTCTTCTTTGAATCTTTGATGTGAAGGTTCATTAGGAGGCCTAAAGGAGGAGTTAGACCATGGGCAGATTAAGTGACAAGGAGAGAGCTCAAGGAGTGACAAGAAAGAAGGCTAAGTCTTGAGGCAAGGTCATGGAAGGTGATACGATCTTAATGGAGAAGATCCTTGTCCTTTGATGCACTTTGTGAGTCTGGTTGTTTGATGGATGAAGAACAGAATGGATGGACTGATTGTATGATTTCGAAACAGGGAAATGAAGGAAACTTCCTGAAGTTTGCGGAATGACTTCAAGACTTTCAAACTCGGTTCTTCTAGGAGATAAACACCAAAAGAAGAATCCAAGACGAATGGATATTACACACCATTCAGATCAAACACTTTCAGAAATTTTAAAATAAAAAGAAGTTTGATAAAAGTTCAGAAATGGGTACAAAGAGTTTTAAATAGGAAAAAGCAACAAGGCTGCATGAACAGCAATTAAGACACCTAGGAAATAACACAAGACTAATTAAACACCAAATTTTGAAATCCCCTTATTAGAATGAGTTATGGGCCTTATGGATCAGTAATGGGCAAGGATAATAGCATGTGGGCTTGCCTCATTAAAAACCTCTCTTGGAAAACCCATTGGGACAAAACCAAGAGGAGGGAAAAAGAGTACAAGTCCACACACCTCCATTACTGATGACTTAAGTGGCTTGAATCACAACCAAAGTGGCTGGATTAGCACACTCAAGTTGGCCCTGGACGTGGTGTAGAAGTGTGTAGAAGGCTTGCTTGAATTGCTTTGCCTTAGCTCTGGTCATTGGTCCAATTGGTATGTGCAAAGCTTCTGATCCTTGTTCTCCATTCTCCTCAGGTTCAAGCTGCTCCTTAGCTCCATTCTCCTCAGCTACAAGCTTATCCTTAGCTCCATTCTCCTCTGGTTCAAGCTGCTCAATGTCTTCAGGTTCCAAGCTACCCATGATCACATCAGAAGATCCAATGGTGAAGCTTAGTCCAATGGAGAAGCTTGATCCAAGATGGAGAAGGCAATCTAAAGGAGAAGTCAACCTAATGAACCGGCTCATTCAAATGCACAAAGGAACATGTCAAAGCTTACATCAAGGGGATGTTGTGTCTATACTCCTTTTCCCTCCTTAAGGTTTTATCCCATGAGGTTTTACTTAAGGAGGTTTTTAATGAGGTAGCTCCCGCATCTCCAAGCTTGGCCTCTGGTCCTTTAGTGTCTCGGCGCCCAAGTTTGCAGGGGAGTATTAGAGAGGATGCATTCAAGGAGGAGGAAAGGCCGAAGTCACAATGACAAGGCCTAGAAGTCATTCCTTGGATGCACTTTGGTGTGAGACAAAAAGAAGCACAAGCAATGAAGTCCACACTAGAAGTGACAAAGAAGAGCCAAAGGTGTTGGAACAGGCTCGGTTATGTTCCAACAATAAGAGTATAACCTAAACTTGGGATAGAAGCAAGAAGAGCCAAAGGTGTGAATGAAGCGGATAAGAAGAGAGGTTGGGATTCTTGGGAGTGTGTAACACGACCAAGAGAGTGTGGAACAAAGGAGGAGAAGTACATAAGCTTATCATGATGTCTTGATATCTTCCTCAGCTTATCACAAGAATAAAGTGTTGATAAGCTATCAAAGGAAGAGATAAGAGAGAAGTGAGCATGTGACCATTTAGGTCATGTCACTATCAATAAGGAAGCGTGACTCTCTCTCCTCAGACCACAAGGACCGCCTGTCCCTCTCTCATCAGCTCATGAAGGAATCAAACAAAGAAGTGGTCCCAAGGGTTAAGCACAAGTCACTATCAAGCGTGTGAACCAAAACAAGAATAAATGAGAGAATGAATGGGAGAATGAAAGGGAAGTTCAGGGACTGAGTTTTGCTCAGTTTGAGCTTTTGGTTTTGAGAACATTGACTGAGTTTTGCTCAGTTTACTCTCTGAAATTTGCGGAAGCTTTGAATGAGAAAGGGACAGAGTTTTGCTCTGTTTTTCTCTGATTTTTGAGCTTGATTCAATCCTAGAATCTTATGCTCTGATACCATGTTGGGATTTCACAATCATGACTATGGAATCATGTTGAGAAACCTTGAGATTACTCTAAACCTTTGTTTAGAGAGAAAGAGCATAAGTGAACCGCAACCAAGTTTAGCTTGGAAGTTAGTGATTCTACTTAGCTTTAACAAGAGCACCACTCTATTTGAGACTTATCCAGGAGCCTAACATCACTTATAGAGTGTGTTTACTCATGAGGATTAAGAGAATCAGTAAGTAGAGGGTGTTGTTCTTGTGATATCCATGAAGAGCCGGTTTATGTTGTTCATTGAATCAGCTATGGAAGAGCTGATCAAGAACCTAACAAGGAGCATTAAAGCATCCTTAGGACCGAGACTCTTCATGGTTTCATTGTGTTTGGAAGAAAGACACAATGAGAGAATGTGATGTGATCCTCCCAAGGATGATGTACTCTAAGGTGGTAAGAGGATAGTCTTTGCTTCTAAGAAACCGTGAAGCTTCAAAGAACAAAGGATGTGGAGTGAATGGTAACACAAGAGGTGCGGAAAACTCTTGATAAACCGGTGGATCGAATGGTCGCACAGGAGATGCGGGAGGCTCCTGATATTCCGGGTGATCCCTAGGATATGACGCACCAAGACGGATCGAAGACTCCTTGGATATGACACACCAAGACAAGCCCAAATGATCAATGGATATTACACACCATGATCACATCAATGGATATTACACACCATTGAAAAGAGAATCACTCTCAAAGGTTCCAAAAATTATAATCAAAGTCTTATCTTTTTATTCAGCATATTAGACACTATAAATAAAGGTAATACATCATAAAAACGTCCATAATAATAGCTCAACATGCAGAGCTTCTAGGAAAGTTAAATTCAAATTCTAAACTGCATGTAAGAGAGAGAAATTGACAGAATTAAATGTTCTCTTTGCTGAGGACGAAAATTGATCTTCTTGGATAGTTTTTGGGCTGCATCCACTTTGTTGGGCTTCTCTGATGGACCAAGAATATAGTATAACTTAGTTTGTAGCTTAATTCATCCTGGTCTTGTCGGAATACTTCATTCAATGCACGCAGGTCTGAAACGCGTAAGTTGGAGATCGCCTGTTTTGTAAATTGAATAACTTCTTTGTCCGAACTCCGTTTGATATGATTCTTCTTCTGGAAGCTTTGTAATTGAGCTGAGCATATTATCCAGGTGGTTTCATGCATTTAATCCTTGTGGTTGAGAAGATACACTTCGAACACTGAACACATGTCCTGATGCTTCCCATGATCATATCAGAATGAGGAAGAAGAAAGCGCTAGAGAGAGAGTGAAAACCCTAGTTTTTGTATAAGTCTCTTCCTTCTTATTTCTGTGTAATGAATGTGTTACAAGAGATGTCTTTATATAGACACTTTACAATCCTTGAACACACACTAAAATGAGCATAAACCCTAATTGATACTCGGACTTAACAAGAAAAGGAGGCTGTATAACGGTCATAATTCAAACTTGGGAAGAGTGGTCTTGTTTTGGTTCACACGCTTGATAGTGACTTGTGCTTAACCCTTGGGACCACTTCTTTGTTTGATTCCTTCATGAGCTGATGAGAGAGGGACAGGCGGTCCTTGTGGTCTGAGGAGAGAGAGTCACGCTTCCTTATTGATAGTGACATGACCTAAATGGTCACATGCTCACTTCTCTCTTATCTCTTCCTTTGATAGCTTATCAACACTTTATTCTTGTGATAAGCTGAGGAAGATATCAAGACATCATGATAAGCTTATGTACTTCTCCTCCTTTGTTCCACACTCTCTTGGTCGTGTTACACACTCCCAAGAATCCCAACCTCTCTTCTTATCCGCTTCATTCACACCTTTGGCTCTTCTTGCTTCTATCCCAAGTTTAGGTTATACTCTTATTGTTGGAACATAACCGAGCCTGTTCCAACACCTTTGGCTCTTCTTTGTCACTTCTAGTGTGGACTTCATTGCTTGTGCTTCTTTTTGTCTCACACCAAAGTGCATCCAAGGAATGACTTCTAGGCCTTGTCATTGTGACTTCGGCCTTTCCTCCTCCTTGAATGAATCCTCTCTAATATTCCCTTCATGAAGTTTTATCCCAAGTGGTTTTCTTCATGAAGGTTTTTAATGAGGTAGATCTCCATTGTCACTCCAAGCTTGATTCAATCCTTGAATTCAAGCTTGAGGGGGGTATTGAATTGGAGATCACAAGTTAGACATGTGCATTGTGTTACAAGGAACCGAGAAGGAGTAATGTGCAAGCTAGGGTTTCTCACTCTAAAACCTAATACATCTAATCTCGGTTCTACACTATTTGGGGAGCTACTATTTGAAGACTACTATTTGGAACTATTTGGTCTCACCAACATCTCACCTAACTTTCACCAACATCTCACCAACATCTCACCTTATTATCGCCGGTTCTCTCTCTCTCTCTCCAAGACCGAGATTTTGTTTACTCTTTGTCATTACTTGCTTAACCTAGTTGTATTACCTATATATACCTTGTAACCTCACTTGTTAATAGATATTGAGAGTTATACTTCTCATTTCGCCATCTCTCTTACTCTCTCTCTAAATCGGCTCATAAACCCTAATCGGGTGCCGAGCTCTCTCTTTACATTCTCTCTTCATTCTCTCTTCAATCTAAGTTACTTTCTTGTTCTAAACATCATATTCTAACAACTGAGGGGTGTTTAAAGTGAACATAAACTTGTATAACATGCTTCTCATTCTACCTTTAAGAGCATGCAAAAACTAACTTATAGTTGTTATACCTCACCTAATTTCTCCAATCCATGACACATATGTTTCAAGAAGTTTTGGTAAAAATGTTTTGTTTTGGATTTTCATAGGACATTTTAGAAGATCAAAGTTTCTTTCTTGTCTGTTAGTAGGGTTATTTAGGGGTGTTTAAAGTGAACATAAACTAGTATAACATGCTTCTCATTCTACATTTAAGAGCATGCAAAAACTAACTTATAGTTGTCTTACCTCACCTAATTTCTCCAATCCGTGACACATATGTTTCAAGAAGTTTTGGTAAAAACGTTTTATTTAGGATTCTAATAGGACATTTTAGAATATCAAAGTTTCTTTCTTGTCTGTTAGTAGGGTTATTTAGGGGTGTTTAAAGTGAACATAAACTTGTATAACATGCTTCTCATTCTACCTTTAAGAGCATGCAAAAACTAACTTATAGTTGTCTTACCTCACCTAATTTCTCCAATCCATGACACATATGTTTCAAGAAGTTTTGGTAAAAATGTTTTGTTTTGGATTCTCAAAGGACATTTTAGAAGATCAAAGTTTCTTTCTTGTCTGTAAGTAGGGTTATTTAGGGGTGTTTAAAGTGAACATAAAATTGTATAACATGCTTCTCATTCTACCTTTAAGAGCACGCAAAAACTAACTTATTGTTGTTATACCTCACCTAATTTCTCCAATCCATGACACATATGTTTCAAGAAGTTTTGGTAAAAAAGTTTTGTTTAGGATTCTCATAGGACCTTTTAGAAGATCAAAGTTTCTCTCTTGTCTGTTAGTAGGGTTACTTAGGGGTGTTTAAAATGAACATAAACTTGTATAACATGTTTCTCATTCTACCTTTAAGAGCGTGCAAAAACTAACTTATAGTTGTCTTACCTCACCTAGTTTCTCCAATCCATGATACATATGTTTCATGATGTTTTTGTTAAAACGTCTTGTTTAGTATTCTCATAGGACCTTTTAGAAGATCAAAGTTTCATTTTTTTCTTTATGTAGGGTTACTTAGGGGTGTAAAAATGAACATAAACTTGTATAACATGCTTCTCATTCTACTTTTAAAAGCATGCAAAAACTAACTTATTGTTGTTTTACCTCACCTAATTTCTCCAATCCATGATACATATGTTTCAAGAAGTTTTAGTAACAAAAGTTTTGTTTAGGAGTCTCATAGGACATTTTAGAATATCAAAGTTTCTTTCTTGTCTGTTAGTAGGGTTACTTAGGGGTGTTTAAAGTGAACATAAACTTGTATAACATGCTTCTCATTCTACCTTTAAGAGCATGCAAAACCTAACTTATAGTTGTCTTACCTCACCTAATTTCTCCAATCCGTGACACATATGTTTCAAGAAGTTTTGGTAAAAACGTTTTGTTCAGGATTCTAATAGGACATTTTAGAATATCAAAGTTTCTTTCTTATCTGTTAGTAGGGTTATTTAGGGGTGTTTATAGTGAACATAAACTTGTATAACATGCTTCTCATTCTACCTTTAAGAGCATGCAAAAACTAACTTATAGTTGTCTTACCTCACCTAATTTCTCCAATCCATGACACTTATGTTTCAAGAAGTTTTGGTAAAAAAATCTGTTTAGGATTCTCATAGGGCCTTTTAGAAGATCAAAGTTTCTTTCTTGTCTGTTAGTAGGGTTACTTAGGGGTGTTTAAACGAACATAAACTTGTATAACATGCTTCTCATTCTACCTTTAAGAGCGTGCAAAAACTAACCTATAGTTGTCTTACCTCACCTAGTTTCTCTAATCCATGATACATATGTTTCAAGAAGTTTTTGTTAAAACGTTTTGTTTAGTATTCTCATAGGACCTTTTAGAAGATCAAAGTTTCGTTCTTTTCTTTAAGTAGGGTTACTTAGGGGTGTTAAAATGAACATAAACTTGTATAACATGCTTCTCATTCTACCTTTAAGAGCATGAAAAAACTAACTTATAGTTGTCTTACCTCACCTAATTTCTCTAATCCATGACACCTATGTTTCAAGAAGTTTTGGTAAAAATGTTTTGTTAGGGATTTTCATAGGACATTTTAGAATATCAAAGTTTCTTTCTTGTCTGTTAGTAGGGTTACTTAGGGGTGTTTAAAGTGAACATAAACTTGTATAACATGCTTCTCATTCTACCTTTAAGAGCATGCAAAAACTAACTTATAGTTGTCTTACCTCACCTAATTTCTCCAATCCGTGACACATATGTTTCAAGAAGTTTTGGTAAAAACGTTTTGTTTAGGATTCTAATAGGACATTTTAGAATATCAAAGTTTCTTTCTTGTCTGTTAGTAGGGTTATTTAGGGGTGTTTAAAATGAACATAAACTTGTATAACATGCTTCTCATTCTACCTTTAAGAGCATGCAAAAACTAACTTATAGTTGTCTTACCTCACCTAATTTCTCCAATCCATGACACATATGTTTCAAGAAGTTTTGGTAAAAAAAGATTTTGTTTAGAATTCTCATAGGGCCTTTTAGAAGATCAAAGTTTCTTTCTTGTCTGTTAGTAGGGTTACTTAGGGGTGTTTAAACGAACATAAACTTGTATAACATGCTTCTCATTCTACCTTTAGGAGCATACAAAAACTAACTTATAGTTGTCTTAACTCACCTAATTTATCCAATCCATGACAAATATGTATCAAGAAGATTTGGTAAAAACGTTTTGTTTAGGATTCTCTTAGGGCATTTTAGAATATCAAAGTTTCTTTCTTGTCTGTTAGTAGGGTTATTTAGGGGTGTTTAAAGTGAACAGAAACTTGTATAACATGCTTCTCATTCTACCTTTAAGAGCATGCAAAAACTAACTTATAGTTGTCTTACCTCACCTAATTTCTCCAATCCATGACACATATGTTTCAAGAAGTTTTGGTAAAAAAGTTTTGTTTAGGATTCTCATAGGACCTTTTAGAAGATCAAAGTTTCTCTCTTGTCTGTTAGTAGGGTTACTTAGGGGTGTTTAAAATGAACATAAACTTGTATAACATGCTTCTCATTCTACCTTTAAGAGCGTGCAAAAACTAACTTATAGTTGTCTTACCTCACCTAGTTTCTCCAATCCATGATACATATATTTCATGAAGCTTTTGTTAAAACGTTTTGTTTAGTATTCTCATAGGACCTTTTAGAAGATCAAAGTTTCGTTTTTTTCTTTATGTAGGGTTACTTAGGGGTGTTAAAATGAACATAAACTTGTATAACATGCTTCTCATTCTACCTTTAAAAGCATGCAAAAACTAACTTATTGTTGTTTTACCTCACCTAATTTCTCCAATCCATGATACATATGTTTCAAGAAGTTTTGGTAACAAAAGTTTTGTTTAGGAGTCTCATAGGACATTTTAGAATATCAAAGTTTCTTTCTTGTCTGTTAGTAGGGTTACTTAGGGGTGTTTAAAGTGAACATAAACTTGTATAACATGCTTCTCATTCTACCTTTAAGAGCATGCAAAAACTAACTTATAGTTGTCTTACCTCACCTAATTTCTCCAATCCGTGACACATATGTTTCAAGAAGTTTTGGTAAAAACGTTTTGTTTAGGATTCTAATAGGACATTTTAGAATATCAAAGTTTCTTTCTTATCTGTTAGTAGGGTTATTTAGGGGTGTTTATAGTGAACATAAACTTGTATAACATGCTTCTCATTCTACCTTTAAGAGCATGCAAAAACTAACTTATAGTTGTCTTACCTCACCTAATTTCTCCAATCCATGACACATATGTTTCAAGAAGTTTTGGTAAAAAAATATGTTTAGGATTCTCATAGGGCCTTTTAGAAGATCAAAGTTTCTTTCTTGTCTGTTAGTAGGGTTACTTAGGGGTGTTTAAACGAACATAAACTTGTATAACATGACATGCAAAAACTAACTTATAGTTGTCTTACCTCACCTAATTTCTCCAATCCATGACACATATGTTTCAAGAAGTTTTGGTAAAAAAGTTTTGTTTAGGATTCTCATAGGACCTTTTAGAAGATCAAAGTTTCTCTCTTGTCTGTTAGTAGGGTTACTTAGGGGTGTTTAAAATGAACATAAACTTGTATAACATGCTTCTCATTCTACCTTTAAGAGCGTGCAAAAACTAACTTATAGTTGTCTTACCTCACCTAGTTTCTCCAATCCATGATACATATGTTTCATGAAGCTTTTGTTAAAACGTTTTGTTTAGTATTCTCATAGGACCTTTTAGAAGATCAAAGTTTCGTTTTTTCTTTATGTAGGGTTACTTAGGGGTGTTAAAATGAACATAAACTTGTATAACATGCTTCACATTCTACCTTTAAAAGCATGCAAAAACTAACTTATTGTTGTTTTACCTCACCTAATTTCTCCAATCCATGATACATATGTTTCAAGAAGTTTTGGTAACAAAAGTTTTGTTTAGGAGTCTCATAGGACATTTTAGAATATCAAAGTTTCTTTCTTGTCTGTTAGTAGGGTTACTTAGGGGTGTTTAAAGTGAACATAAACTTGTATAACATGCTTCTCATTCTACCTTTAAGAGCATGCAAAAACTAACTTATAGTTGTCTTACCTCACCTAATTTCTCCAATCCGTGACACATATGTTTCAAGAAGTTTTGGTAAAAACGTTTTGTTTAGAATTCTAATAGGACATTTTAGAATATCAAAGTTTCTTTCTTATCTGTTAGTAGGGTTATTTAGGGGTGTTTATAGTGAACATAAACTTGTATAACATGCTTCTCATTCTACCTTTAAGAGCATGCAAAAACTAACTTATAGTTTTCTTACCTCACCTAATTTCTCCAATCCATGACACATATGTTTCAAGAAGTTTTGGTAAAAAAATCTGTTTAGGATTCTCATAGGGCCTTTTAGAAGATCAAAGTTTCTTTCTTGTCTGTTAGTAGGGTTACTTAGGGGTGTTTAAACGAACATAAACTTGTATAACATGACATGCAAAAACTAACTTATAGTTGTCTTACCTCACCTAATTTCTCCAATCCATGACACATATGTTTCAAGAAGTTTTGGTAAAAAAAGTTTTGTTTAGGATTCTCATAGGACCTTTTAGAAGATCAAAGTTTCTCTCTTGTCTGTTAGTAGGGTTACTTAGGGGTGTTTAAAATGAACATAAACTTGTATAACATGCTTCTCATTCTACCTTTAAGAGCGTGCAAAAACTAACTTATAGTTGTCTTACCTCACCTAGTTTCTCCAATCCATGATACATATGTTTCATGAAGCTTTTGTTAAAACGTTTTGTTTAGTATTCTCATAGGACCTTTTAGAAGATCAAAGTTTCGTTTTTTCTTTATGTAGGGTTACTTAGGGGTGTTAAAATGAACATAAACTTGTATAACATGCTTCTCATTCTACCTTTAAAAGCATGCAAAAACAAACTTATTGTTGTTTTACCTCACCTAATTTCTCCAATCCATGATACATATGTTTCAAGAAGTTTTGGTAACAAAAGTTTTGTTTAGGAGTCTCATAGGACATTTTAGAATATCAAAGTTTCTTTCTTGTCTGTTAGTAGGGTTACTTAGGGGTGTTTAAAGTGAACATAAACTTGTATAACATGCTTCTCATTCTACCTTTAAGAGCATGCAAAACCTAACTTATAGTTGTCTTACCTCACCTAATTTCTCCAATCCGTGACACATATGTTTCAAGAAGTTTTGGTAAAAACGTTTTGTTCAGGATTCTAATAGGACATTTTAGAATATCAAAGTTTCTTTCTTATCTGTTAGTAGGGTTATTTAGGGGTGTTTATAGTGAACATAAACTTGTATAACATGCTTCTCATTCTACCTTTAAGAGCATACAAAAACTAACTTATAGTTGTCTTACCTCACCTAATTTCTCCAATCCATGACACATATGTTTCAAGAAGTTTTGGTAAAAAAATATGTTTAGGATTCTCATAGGGCCTTTTAGAAGATCAAAGTTTCTTTCTTGTCTGTTAGTAGGGTTACTTAAGGGTGTTTAAACGAACATAAACTTGTATAACATGACATGCAAAAACTAACTTATAGTTGTCTTACCTCACCTAATTTCTCCAATCCATGACACATATGTTTCAAGAAGTTTTGGTAAAAAGTTTTGTTTAGGATTCTCATAGGACCTTTTTAGAGATCAAAGTTTCTCTCTTGTCTGTTAGTAGGGTTACTTAGGGGTGTTTAAAATGAACATAAACTTGTATAACATGATTCTCATTCTACCTTTAAGAGCGTGCAAAAACAAACTTATAGTTGTCTTACCTCACCTAGTTTCTCCAATCCATGATACATATGTTTCATGAAGCTTTTGTCAAAACGTTTTGTTTAGTATTCTCATAGGACCTTTTAGAAGATCAAAGTTTCGTTTTTTTCTTTATGTAGGGTTACTTAGGGGTGTTAAAATGAACATAAACTTGTATAACATGCTTCTCATTCTACCTTTAAGAGCATGCAAAAACTAACTTATTGTTGTTTTACCTCACCTAATTTCTCCAATCCATGATACATATGTTTCAAGAAGTTTTGGTAACAAAAGTTTTGTTTAGGAGTCTCATAGGACATTTTAGAATATCAAAGTTTCTTTCTTGTCTGTTAGTAGGGTTACTTAGGGGTGTTTAAAGTGAACCATAAACTTGTATAATATGCTTCTCATTCTACTTTTAAGAGCATGCAAAAACTAACTTATTGTTGTTTTACCTCACCTAATTTCTCCAATCCATGATACATATGTTTCAAGAAGTTTTGGTAACAAAAGTTCTGTCTAGGATTCTCATAGGATATTTTAGAATATCAAAGTTTCTTTCTTGTCTGTTAGTAGGATTACTTAGGGGTGTTTAAAGTGAACATAAACTTGTATAACATGCTTCTCATTCTACTTTTAAGAGCATGCAAAAACTAACTTATAGTTGTTATACCTCACCTAATTTCTCCAATCAATGACACATATGTTTCAAGAAGTTTTGGTAAAAATGTTTTGTTTTGGATTCTCATAGGACATTTTAGAAGATCAAAGTTTCTTTCTTGTCTGTTAGTAAGGTTATTTAGGGGTGTTTAAAGTGAACATAAACTTGTATAACATGCTTCTCATTCTACCTTTAAGAGCATGCAAAAACTAACTTATAGTTGTCTTATTAATTTCTCCATCATGATGAGATGTTTCAAAGTGTGCAAAGGCTGTGTATTCTCAAAATATTAGCACAAGTCTTGCACATTTGATAATGTGCAAAGTTGGGGACTTCCTGTTGACCTTAAGAAGGCGCCAACAACAATTCAAATTAGTCTCGGATCAAGCAAAGGGAATATGGCCGTTAGGGTTAAGGAAGAGCTTTGTCTTGTGAGGACCACAAAGTGGTCCACACTCTCTCTCTCTCTCCCTGCCACGGTGATGCGATCTTAATGGAGAAGATCAAGCCCTTTGATGCACTTTGTGAGTCTGGTTGTTGGATGGATGATAATCAAATGGGATGGACAGATTGAAAGGAATAGAAACAGTGGATTGAAAGAAACTTCTTGAAGCTGCGGAATCACTTCAAGACTTTCGAACTCTGATCTTCTAGGAGATGAAACACCAAAAGAAGAATCAAAGATGAATGGATATTACACACCATTCAGATCAAACAATCTCGAAAAGTTTTGATAAAAAGAAGTTTGATAAAATTCAGAAATGACTACAAAGTGTTTTAAATAGAAAATTGCAACAAGGCTGCATGAACAGCAATAAATTCACCTAGGAAATAACACAAGACTAAATGAACACTCTGATTTCGAAATCCCTTTATTAGATTGAGTTATGGGCCTTATGGATCAGTAATGGGCAAAGATAATAGCATGTGGGCTTGCCTCATTAAAAACCTCTCTTGGAAAACCCATTGGGACAAAACCAAGAGGAGGGAAAAAGAGTACAAGTCCACACACCTCCATTACTGATGACTTAAGTGGCTTGAATCACAACCAAGGTGGCTGGATTAGCACACTCAAGTTGTCCTTGGACGTGGTGTAGAAGGGTGTAGAAGGCTTGCTTGAATTGCTTTGCCTTAGCTCGGGTCATTGGTCCAATTGGTATGTGCAAAGCTTCTGATCCTTGCTCTCCTTTCTCCTCTGGTTTAAGCTGCTCCTTAGCTCCATTCTCCTCAGCTACAAGCTTATTTCCATCAGGTTCATGCTCCAGGTCTTTAGTTCCATCAGGTACAAGCTCAGGTTCAAGGTCCATGTTTTTAGTGCTGGGCAGGATCACATCACACGGTCTGACCTGTCCAGACTTTGTCCTCTTGTTCATTTGGTTTTTAGCTACTTTAGGTTAAGCATTTGGGTCTTTGTATTCCCTATAAAATGTTGTAACACCAAATGAATCAATTAAGGGTTTTGAAACCTCATTCTCTCTTTTGCTGCGCCACCAATCTCAAACTCTCTAAAGAACCCTAATGTTCACACTCTAAAAACTCACATGGTATCAGAGCAATGATCCTCATTCTCTTGATTTCCTCTCTTTGATTCATCATTCTCTCGGTTCTAGCTTATTCTCGGTCCAAAACCCTAACTCTCTCTCACTTCATTCTCTCGGTTTCTAAGCTTTCATTCTCTAAGTTCTTTCATTCTCTCTGTTCTAAAACCCTCACACTTGGTATCAGAGAGAAAGGAGCAAGACAAGATCTTTGGCCTTCTACTCAACTTGAATCCGGTTTACAATGATGCCATCCTAAGGGAGACTACACTTCCTGATTTTGAAGAGGTGTGTTCAAGGATCCAAAAGGAGGAAGGAAACATTGGCTTGTTTGGAGGAAAAGTGGAGTTGGTGACTGCCAACAAAGCCGGCTTCAAACCTGAGGAGAAGAAGGCTGCAGCTTGTGATCATTGCAAGAGGAAAGGCCACTCCAAGGATAAGTGTTGGATCCTTCATCCCCACCTCAAACCAGCCAAGTTCAAGGACTCAAGGGCAAATGCAAACATCTCCCAAGAAGCTGTGAATGAGCCGGCCTCTACTTCAGCTCAAGGAGGGGAGCTTGCACTCTACACCAACACTGAGTATGTTAGGAAGAGTGACCTTGAGGACCTCATCAAGGCTTATGCCTCTAAACTCTCTGGTATCTCTTTATTTTCTCATAAATTGCTTGCTAAAACTGATCATAAGTTGGTAGTAGATTCAGGAGCTTCTCACCACATGATTAGTAATGCTAAGTTGTTAAAAGATATTAAACCTGCCCTAGGAAGAGTAACTATAGCTGATGGTCAAGGGATTCCTATAATAGGTACAGGAAAGTTAAGATTGTTTAACAAGGAAAGTGATGCATTCTATGTTCCTAAGTTTAAATCTAACTTGCTGTCGGTTAAAAGGATCACTAAAGACTTGAATTGCAATGTTATCTTTGGGCCTAATGAAGTTTGTTTTCAGGATATTAAGAATGGAAAGGTTATTGGAAGAGGTGGTACACAAGATGAGCTTTACCTACTTGAAGACACTTCTTCAATCAACCTGGATACCATAGCTTTTAAATCCTGTTTTTCTTTCAATCAAAATGTCTTATGGCATGCTAGACTAGGACATCCTCATGCTCGTGCTTTGAACTTAATGTTGCCTAATGTTAGCTTTGATCATTCAACTTGTGAAGCTTGTATTCTTGGCAAACATTGTAGAACTATCTTTCCTAAATCAACTACTATCTATGAACATTGCTTTGATCTTGTGCACTCTGATGTTTGGACTTCACCTTGTCTTTCTAGAGATAGGAACAAGTATTTTGTGACCTTCATAGATGAAAAATAAAAATATACTTGGGTAACATTGCTTCCATCTAAAGATAGGGTGTTTGATGCATTTCTAACTTTCAAAACTATGTTACTAATCAATTTAATGCCAAGATTAAAGTGCTTAGATCAGATAATGGAGGAGAGTACACAAGCCAAAGATTCAAAGCTCACTTGAACAAGTATGGGATCCTACATCAAACAAGCTGCCCACATACTCCTCAACAAAATGGTGTAGCTGAAAGGAAGAATAGACATCTAATGGAGGTTGCTAGGTCCATGATGTTCCACACCAATGTTCCTAAGAGGTTTTGGGGAGATGCAGTGTTGGCAGCATGCTATCTTATCAACAGGATCCCAACTAGAGTCCTTCAAGACATTTCACCATATGAGGTATTGAACAAAACCAAACCATTTATTGAACACTTACGTGTGTTTGGTTGTGTTTGTTTTGTATATATCTCAGGAGATCAAAGGAATAAGCTAGATGCTAAGAGCACAAGGTGTATGTTCCTTGGATACTCCACAACTCAGAAGGGCTACAAATGTTTTGATCCAAGCAACAACAGGACCTATGTTTCAAAGGATGTTAAGTTCATTGAGGGGCAGAGATACTATGAGAAGAGGGATTGGGAAGGTTTGAAGGATCTCTCAAGATCACCTTCTGATTTGGCTACAAGTTTGAAGTACTTGTTGGATTACTTGGGAAATGATACCCCACGGACAAAGAAGCCTGAAACAACTACCCAAGAAGCTCAACAAGAGGATACTGAACCAGCAATACACACACATGAACCGGCTCAAGCTCAAGAAGACACTCTACCTCAAGATCAGAACCAAGTGGACTTGGATATGAATGAGGATGAGATGGTTTATCAAGAGGCAGTGGGTAATGAAGAGGTGGTTGATCAACAGATTCAGCAACTCAGGAGAAGCACAAGGGAAAAGAAAGATCCATCAGAATGGATGAAGACAAGAGTCTACTACAACAACCAAGCAGTAGCTCATCCTAGTCAGTCTACTTGTTCTATTGACTTGCTACCATCTAGTCACAAGGCCTTTCTTGGGAATATTGAGCTAAACCAGGTTCCTAAGACCTATGAAGAGGCTAAGGATATCAAGGAATGGATGGATGCAGTAAAGGATGAGAAAGAAGTGAAGGATTGTTTAGTGTTTATCCTGGTTAAATTCATTCAGATTAAACCCTACTAAACAAATTGGATCTAGGTTCTCTTGCAGAATCATAAAGAGATTGATAGATTTTAGAGAATCAGCATTAGGGTTCTTGAGAGTTTAAGAGAGAGGAGGCGCAGAACTAGAGAGAAAATGAGGTTTAAAACCCTTAACTTGTTTCTTTTATGTTACAACATACTTATAGGAGTTACAACACATAAGATGCTTAACCTAAAGTAGAAACAAGACAAAATGAGATGAGACAAAGGTCTGAATATGTCTGAACCGTAGCAGGAGGTGAGAGAAGGAGAGTGGTCCCCCCTTGTGGTCCAAAACACACCTTAACCCTAACGGCTCTCACTCCTCCCCAACGGCTCTCTTCTTCTACTTTAGGTCTCAAATAGTTGGCGCCTCATAATCTGATGTCCCCAACTTTTCACTTTTATTAATGTGCAAGTCTTGTGCATTTTATGATAATGAACAAGTCTTGACACATTGATCCTATCATGATCAATACTCCCCCTCAAGTTCAGACTTTGGAATCACCCTAAAGGCTGAACTTGGAATGATCATGGCAACACCTCATTAAAAACCTTGATGTGGAAAACCACTTGGGAAAAAACCACATCAAGGGAAAAAGAGTATGCTGCTCATGAATCAGGATAGTTCTAATCATGAATAACTACTAGTCCTAGTTTGCCAAAGACATGAGTGCAAACCTTAAGACTAGCAGCCTTAGTGAAGATCAACTTGTTCACTAAGGCTGCTAGTTCAGTTGATCCTTTGAGATATCTGAGTATCCTCTCAATCAAACTCCAATGATACACTGTGGGTGATTGCATATGTTGGCTAACTTGATTCACAGCAAAACACAAGTCTGGTCTTGTGAGAGTGAGGTAGATAAGCTTCCCAACCAGCCTCCTATACAATGAGACATCCTTGAACTTGACTTCATCTGATTTCTCCCCCTTTCTATTGACTTGGTAGCCATCTTCAAGAGGAGTCTTTGCAATCTTGCAATCAAGCATACTTGTTTCTGTCAACAAGTCCTTAACATACTTCCTTTGGGACAGAAACAATCCATCATTGAATCTGCAAACTTCAATGCCCAAGAAGTACTTCAACTCACCAAGGTCTTTGATATCAAAGGAACTGTTGAGAAACGCCTTTGTGGATTGAATCCCATCATTATCACTTCATGTGATGATCAAATCATCCACATATATCAGAACTACCACCACTCCTTGAGCACTTTGAAGTGTGAACAATGTGTGATCAGATTGAGACTTCTTGAAACCATGGTCCATGAGAGTGTGACTGAGCTTATGGTACCATGCCCTTGGTGATTGCTTCAGACCATAAATTGCCCTTCTCAGCCTCAACACTTCACCATCTTTACACAAGTGCTTCAAACCTGGTGGTGGAGTCATATACACTTCCTCTTCAAGTTCACCTTGTAGAAAAGCATTCTTCACATCCATTTGCCATAGATTCCATGAGAGGTTGGTGGCTAAGCTCAATGTGACTCTCACTGTGTGAAGTTTAGCCACTGGTGCAAAGGTATCTGTATAGTCTTCTCCATAGGTTTGAGTGAATCCCCTTGCTACTAGCCTTGCCTTGTACTTCTCTATGTCTCCATTGCTTTTATACTTGATTGTGAAGACCCATTTAGAGCTAACAGTCTTCTTCTTTTTCGGCAGCTTCTCTACAATCCAAGTATGGTTCCTCTCCATAGCTTCTTTCTCATCCTTTACTGCATCCATCCAAACCTTGGTACCCTCAGCCTCTTCATAAGTCTTAGGAACTTGGTTTAGCTCAATCTTTCCAAGAAAGGCCTTGTGACTAGATGGTAGCAAGTCAATAGAACAAGTAGACTGACTAGGATGAGCTACTGCTTGGTTGTTGTAGTAGACTCTTGTCTTCATCCATTCTGATGGATCTTTCTTTTCCCTTGTGCTTCTCCTGAGTTGCTGAACCTGTTGATCAACCGCTTCCTCATTACCCACTGCCTCTTGATAAACCATCTCATCCTCATCCATATCCAAGTCCACTTGGTTCTGATCTTGAGGTAGAGTGTCTTCTTGAGCTTGAGCCGGTTCCTGAGTGTGTGTTGCTGGTTCAGTATCCTCTTGTTGAGCTTCCTGGGTAGGTGTCTCAGCCTTTTCTGGCCGTGGGGTGTCATTGCCCAAGTGATCCAACAAGTACTTCAAACTTGTAGCCAAATCAGAAGGTGATCTTGAGAGATCTTTCAAACCTTCCCAATCCTTCTTCTCATAGTAACTCTGCCCCTCAATGAACTTAACATCCCTTGAAACATATGTCATGTTGTTGCTTGGATCAAAACACTTGTAGCCCTTCTGAGTTGTGGAGTATCCAAGAAACATACACTTTGTGCTCTTAGCATCTAGCTTGTTCCTTTGATCTCCTTAGATATATACAAAACAAACACAACCAAACACACGTAAGTGTTCAATGAATGGTTTGGCTTTGTTCAATACCTCATATGGTGAAATGTCTTGAAGAACTCTAGTTGGGATCCTGTTGATGAGATAGCATGCTGCCAACACTGCATCTCCCCAAAATCTCTTAGGAACATTGGTGTGGAACATCATGGACCTAGCAGCTTCCATGAGGTGTCTGTTCTTCCTTTCAGCCACACCATTTTGTTGGGGAGTATGGTGACAGCTTGTTTGATGAAGGATCCCACATTTGTTCAAGTGAGCTTTGAATCTTTGGCTTGTATACTCTCCTCCATTATCTGACCTAAACACTTTGATCTTGGCATTAAACTGATTAGTAACATAGTTTTGGAAATTTAAAAATGCATCAAACACCCTATCTTTAGATGGAAGCAAAGTTACCCAAGTATATTTTGATTTTTCATCTATGAAGGTCACAAAATACTTGTTTCTATCTCTAGACAGACAAGGTGAAGTCCAAACATCAGAGTGCACAAGATCAAAACAATGTTCATAGATAGTAGTTGATTTAGGAAAGACAGTTCTACAATGTTTGCCAAGAATACAAGCTTCACAAGTTGAATGATCAAAGCTAACATTAGGCAACATTAAGTTCAAAGCACGAGCATGAGGATGTCCTAGTCTAGCATGCCATAGGACATTTTGATTGAAAGAAAAACAGGATTTAAAAGCTAAAGTATCCGAGTTGCTTGGAGAAGTGTCTTCAAGGAGGTAAAGCTCATCTTGTGTACCACCTCTTCCAATAACCTTTCCATTCTTAATATCCTGAAAACAAACTTCATTAGGCCCAAAGATAACATTGCAATTCAAGTCTTTAGTGATCCTTTTAACCGACAGCAAGTTAGATTTAAACTTAGGAACATAGAATGCATCACTTTTGTTAGAATAATAAGATTAAGTTGAGAGAATGTAGTAGAACAGGTAGAATTTGTGAGATTTGTGAGAGAGGCACAGAACCTTTCTTAGGGTTTCTGTCGCAGAGAGTGAGAGAGAGAATGAGAGAGATAATAAGTTTTCAGAGAAGAATAATTCTCTTAATTATCAAATGGGAACTTTACAAGAGTTATATATGCATAAAACTAGGGCTACACAACTTTAAACAAAAGCAGAGAAGGCTCCAACGGTCACAAGAGTGTGACAGGATTTTGTCTTACAAGATACTAGTGTTGTTCTGATATAGTCAACTATGTAGTCTCACGTCCAGTATAGTTCGCATTCAGTATAGTTCACGTCCAGTATAGTTCACGCCCAGTATAGTTCACGATGAGATCTCTTCTTCAATATAGTGCACTATGTGATCTCCACTTCAATACTCCCCCTCAAGCTTGAATTCAAGAGATGAATCAAGCTTGGAATAGCAAAGGAGATCTACCTCATTAAAAACCTTCATGAAGAAAACCACTTGGGAAAAACTTCATGAAGGGAAAAAGAGTGTAGTCTCCAAGGCTTTAGGGGATTCCGGCAGCTCCACAAGTCCGAGCTTGGTGTGAATGGACTCACACACCTTTAAACTAGCTGCCTTGGTAAACACATCAGCCAATTGTTCTTCACTTCTTGTATAGCATGGTAACACCACTCCTTGCTCAATCATCTGCCTCACTTTGTGACAATCCACTTCTATGTGCTTGGTCCTTTCATGGAAGACTGAGTTTGATGCAATATGAATGGCTGCTTGATTATCACAGTGCATAGTGATAGGCTTGGCTGTTACAATCCCCAAATCTGCAAGAAGACCTTTTATCCATGCTAACTCGGTCACCAACTTCCTCATTGCTCTATACTCAGCTTCAGCACTTGAACATGATACTATCTTCTGCTTCTTGCTCTTCCAAGTAACAAGGTTTCCTCCAATGAAAGTACAGTATCCAGTAGTAGACCTCCTGTCCACTCTATCTCCTGCCCAATCAGCATCACAATACCCAACTATCTCTGTACTTTGATTGCAACCCATCCAAATGCCTTGCCCAGGAGTACCAATTAGATATCTGAGTATCCTCTCAACCATGTCCCAATGATGCATCTTTGGTGCTTGCATATGTTGACTAATCTGGTTCACAGCAAAGCACAAATCAGGTCTAGTTATGGTTAAGTAGATTAGCTTACCAACCATCCTTCTATAGAGCGTGGTGTCCTCAAATGGTCTGTCTTCAAGCTCCCCCTTTCTTATGACTTTGTAGCTATCCTCCAATGGTGTCTTAGCTGGTTTTGATCCAATCTTTCCTGCTTCAGACAATAAATCAAGTGTGTACTTCCTTTGAGATAAGAAAAGTCCATCTTTAGATCGACAAACTTTTATCCCAAGGAAGTACTTTAGAGTACCAAGATCCTTAATGTCAAAAACAGATTTGAGATAAGCTTTAGTTTCTTGGATACCTGACTTGTTACTCCCTGATATGATAATGTCATCAACATAAACAAGGATGACAATGATACCTTCCTGATCTTGAAGAGTAAACAAGGTATGATCTCCTTCAGACCTTTTGAATCCTCTTTGCATAAGGGTTGAGCTCAGTTTATGGTACCAAGCTCTAGGAGATTGCTTGAGTCCATAGATAGCCTTCTTGAGCCTTAACACCTTCCCTGGTTTCACAATACTTTCAAGACCAGAAGGTGGTCTCATGTATACCTCATCCTCAAGTTCTCCTTGAAGGAATGCATTCTTGACATCCATTTGCCATAGCTCCCAATCAAGGTTTGTTGCTAGAGACAAGATGATCCTAACTGTGTGAAGCTTAGCCACTGGTGCAAATGTATCCAAGTAATCCTTTCCATAAGTTTGAGTAAATCCTCTTGCGACCAGTCTTGCTTTGTATCTCTCAACTTCTCCATCACTTCTATACTTGATGGTGAAAACCCACTTAGAGGTCACTGCCTTCTTTCCTCTTGGAAGTTCAGATTCATACCAAGTCTCATTGTTCTCCATTGCTTTGATCTCTTCATCCACAGCCTGCATCCATCTCTTATCTCCCTTTGCTTCTTCATAGGTTGTTGGTACTTCTTCTTGATCCAATTTTCCAATGAACACTTGATGCTCCAACGGTACATGAGCTAAACTGCAAACGGCTTGAATGGGATGAGCTACTGCATTGCTGTTGAAGAACACTCTAGTCTTCATCCATTCTGATGGATCCTTTTTCTCCCTTGTACTCCTCCTTAGTGCTTGAATTTGTTGGTGTTGGTTCATTGGTTGCACAGTCTCCTCATTCTGATTACCCACTCCCTTAAGTTCTGACTCATGTTCTTCATGCTCATGTTCCTCATGCTCATGTTCTTCATGCTCATGTTCTGCATGCTCATGTTCTTCATGCTCTTCAACACCAGCTTGATTATGTGTAGCAGAATCAGTTTGCTGCGGTTCTTCTTGCCCTGATTCTGATTCTGATGTGTCCCCCTCATGATCAAGATGGGGTTGTTGTGAGTTTTCCACAGGTGCATTCGAGACTGGAGTAGGTTGTGTGTTTGTTTTAACCGGTTCTTGTGGTACACTAATGCCAAGACTCTCCATGATTCTTCTTAAGTTAGCAGCTCTATCTGATTGGGAAGTAGGAAGATCCTTCAAGCTGTCCCAATTCTTCTCATCATAGAAGCTCTTTGTCTCCATGAATTTCACATCTCTGGAGATTAAAACCTTCCTTGTTTCAGGTACATAGCACTTGTATCCTCTTTGTGTTGTGGAGTAACCAATGAACATAGCTTTGGTACTCTTAGCGTCCAACTTATCTCTCTGTTCCCCTGGTATTAATACAAAGCAAATACACCCAAACACACGTAAGTGATTAACTAATGGATTGGTCTTGTTGAGTACCTGAAATGGAGATTGATCCTTAAGAACTCTTGTGGGAGTTCTGTTGATCAAATAACAAGCCGTCATGACTGCATCTCCCCAAAACTTCTTAGGAACATTCTTGTAGAACATCATGGACCTTGCAACCTCCATTAAATGTCTGTTCTTCCTCTCAGCCACTCCATTTTGTTGTGGAGTATAAGGACAGCTAGTTTGATGAAGAATTCCATACTTTGACAAGTGTTGTTTGAAGGCATTGCTTGTGTACTCACCACCATTGTCTGATCTAAAAATTTTGATCTTAGCATTGAAATGGTTAGTAACATGACTTTGGAAGTTCATAAAAGCTTCTAGCACCCTATCCTTAGTTTGCATCAGTGTTATCCAAGTATATTTAGATTTTTCATCAATGAATGTGACAAAGTACTTATGGTTTTCTCTAGACACACACGGAGCAGTCCATACATCAGAGTGAACAAGGTCAAAGCAGTTTTCATAAGCAGTTTTAGAAGCTGGAAAAACAGATTTGCAATGTTTACCAAGGATACAAGCCTCACAATCATCATTTTTAAAAGAAACAGAAGGTAATAAGATTCCTAAAGCCCTAGAGTGTGGATGTCCTAATCTAGCATGCCAAATAGAATCATCCACACGGACACAAGTAGATAAAGCAGTAGATAAAGCAGCAGATAGTTCAGACGGAGGATTGGTGTCTTCAACCATGTAGAGCTCATCCTTTGTCACACCTTTCCCAATCAACTTACTGGTTTTAATATCCTGAAACACAACATCATTAGGACTGAAAATAACATTGCAGTTCAAGTCAGTGGCTATCCTTTTTACAGAAACTAAGTTGGATGTGAAACTGGGCATAAAGAAGGCTTTAGATTCTTTGTTAAACATTTTCAGATTTCCTATGCCTTGTATTGGAATTTTATCACCATTTGCAATCACTACGCTTCCTAAGGCAGGTTCAACATTGTTTATCAACTTAGAATCACTTATCATATGATGAGAGGCTCCTGAATCAATAATCAAAGGTTTCAGTTTGTTTGATGCAAAAAGAGAAGTACCAAGGGTCATACCAGAGTTCTCCTTGAGAGCTTTGATGAGAGCCTCAAGGTCTGACCTCCTTACCACATCATTCTGAGTAGTCACAGCTGGTGCTTGTTGAACCATCATTGCTCTCCCTTCATCACATTGCTGCACTGAAGAAGAACCTGGTCCAGCCGCACCATATGAGTAGTTTGCCCTTTGATCTTTGAACCTATTGTTGTGAAAAGGTAGTCTGAGGTTAGGGTGAAGGCGCCAGCATCTGTCCTTCAAATGCCCACTCTTTTTGCAGAAATCACACATCAAGACTCCTCTCTGGTCACCTCCATAGTTTTTCCTCTCATCAACCTTGTACAGCCCCTTGTTTGCGGTTACCAGCTCTCCTTTTCCTTTGAACAACCCAAATGAGCCTTGTTCCTTCTGAATTTGCCCACACACATCATCAATGTCAGGTAGAGTCTCTGCCCTTAGGATATGCTTGATCAAGGAATTATAGGATGAGTTCAAGGTGAGCAGAAGAGCAAATACTTTATCTTGCTCTCTCCTTTCTTGTAGCACCAAAGGATCACTGCTTGGTGGCCTCAGCATCTCCAACTCTGACCACAGTGAGCTAAACTTCCCAAAATGAGCTTTAAACTCCATATCTCCTTGCTGGAGATTGTTAATGGCCAGCTTTACTTCAAAGACTCTTGTTAAATTTGATTTATTCCCATAAACCTTCTCAAGAGTATCCCACAGCTGCTTAGAAGTTACACAGTAAGAGTAGGCTTCCAATAGGTGCTGGTCCAGTGAGCTTTGGAGTATAGAGAGCACATTCTGGTCCCCTTGCATCCACGCCTCTTCTTCTGCTTCAGCCACTTCTTCAAGAGACTCATCAATGCCTTTAGTCTCTGCATCAGCTCCTTTCTTGGCTTCAGCTTCGGACCTGGCCTTAAACACCTTCTGTGGAGCAGTTTCACTCAGGATATACTTCCACAGACCTCTGCCTCCAAGTGCAGATTTTACCATTCTAGCCCAAACAATATAGTTTGAGCCTTTCAAAATCACAGGAATCACAACTCTTGAGTTCTCCATTGCTGGAACTGATATGAAGCAAGGAGGGAGTATTCAAGATGAAATAGAGATTTCTCAACACACAGAGAACACAAGAAGAAAACGAAATGAGCTTATAAGATCTGAGAAATGAACTTAACAGCTTAAGAACTCAAGAACATGATTTTAAAAGATTCAGCGGAAGTAAATGAGGTACAGAAGCTTATAGCTCTGATACCATGTTAGAATAATAAGATTAAGTTGAGAGAATGTAGTAGAACAGGTAGAATTTGTGAGATTTGTGAGAGAGGCACATAACCTTTCTTAGGGTTTCTGTCGCAGAGAGTGAGAGAGAGAATGAGAGAGATAATAAGTTTTCAGAGAAGAATAATTCTCTTAATTATCAAATGGGAACTTTACAAGAGTTATATATGCATAAAACTAGGGCTACACAACTTTAAACAAAAGCAGAGAAGGCTCCAACGGTCACAAGAGTGTGACAGGATTTTGTCTTACAAGATACTAGTGTTGTTCTGATATAGTCAACTATGTAGTCTCACGTCCAGTATAGTTCGCATTCAGTATAGTTCACGTCCAGTATAGTTCACGCCCAGTATAGTTCACGATGAGATCTCTTCTTCAATATAGTGCACTATGTGATCTCCACTTCAATAACTTTCCTTGTTAAATAATCTCAACTTTCCTGTACCTATTATTGGAATCCCTTGACCATCAGCTATAGTTACTCTTCCTAGGGCAGGTTTAATGTTCTCCAACAACTTAGCATTACTAATCATATGGTGAGAAGCTCCTGAATCTACTACCAATTTATGATCAGTTTTACTAAGCAATTTATGTGAAAATAAAGAGATACCAGAGAGTTTAGAGGCATAAGCCTTGATGAGATCCTCAAGGTCACTCTTCTTGACATACTCAGTGGCTGTGTAGAGTGCAAGCTCCCCTCCTTGAGCTGAAGTGGAGGCTGGTTCATTCACAGCTTCTTGTGAGATGTTTGCATTTGCCCTTGAGTTCTTGAACTTGTCTGGTTTGAGGTGGGGATGAAGGACCCAACACTTATCCTTGGAGTGGCCTTTCCTCTTGCAATGATCACAAAATGGCGCCTTCTTCTCCTCAGTTTTGAAGCCGGCTTTGTTGGCAGTCACCAACTCCCCCTTTCCTCCAAACAAACCAATGTTTCCTTCTTCCTTTTGGAGCCTTGAGCACACCTCTTCAAAATCAGGAAGTGTAGTCTCCCTTAGGATCTTCATGATAGCATCATTGTAAACCGGATTCAAGTTGAGTAGAAGGCCAAAGATCTTGTCTTGTTCCTTTCTCTCAATGAGAACCTTGGGGTTTAAAGTGCTTGGCCTTAGCATCTCAAGTTCAGACCATGCTGAAGAGAACTTCCCAAGATACTTGGTAAAGTCATGGTCTTCTTGTTTCAGCTCATTTATGGCCTTCTTCACCTCATATACTCTGCTCAGATTTGAAACATCTCCATAAATCTTCTTGAGAGTATCCCACAGTGACTTGGCTGTCTCACAATGAGAATAAGCTTCAAGGATGGATGGGTCAAGAGAGTTTTGGAGAAAGCCAAGCACAAGCTGATCTTCTTGAAACCATTTAGCTTCTGCCTTCTTAGTTTCCTCATCCTTCTTCTTGGCTTCATCTTCTTCAGTTGGTGTTTTATCCTCCAAGATGTGTTCCCACAAACCTCTTCCACAAATAGCAGTCTTGATGGTCCTTTGCCATGTCCTATAGTTGATACCTTTGAGTACAACTGGTATGGCAGTAGGCCTCAAGCTTGAGCTGATGTGAGTCATGTCTTCCATGGTGAGAAGCTGAGAGATAGTATTTGAAGACTAAAGAACCGAGACTGAACAAGTTTAGGACAGAAACTGAGAGGACCGAGAGACTGAATCTTAAAACAGTTCTTAGGATTTTTAGGACAGAGAGTATGAAGAAACTGAGAGAATGAAAGCTTAAGAACAAGTGTGATGATTTTAGAACAGAGAGAACCTAGAGAATGAGGCTTAGAAACCGAGAGAATGAAGTGAGAGAGAGTTAGGGTTTTAGACCGAGAGTAAACAAGAACCGAGAGAATGATGAATCAAGAGAGAAAATCAAGAGAATGAGGAACATTGCTCTGATACCATGATAGATTTTAGAGAATCAGCATTAGGGTTCTTGAGAGTTTAAGAGAGAGGAGGCGCAGAACTAGAGAGAAAATGAGGTTTAAAACCCTTAACTTGTTTCTTTTGTGTTACAACATACTTATAGGAGTTACAACACATAAGATGCTTAACCTAAAGTAGAAACAAGACAAAATGAGATGAGACAAAGGTCTGAATATGTCTGAACCGTAGCAGGAGGTGAGAGAAGGAGAGTGGTCCCCCCTTGTGGTCCAAAACACACCTTAACCCTAACGGCTCTCACTCCTCCCCAACGGCTCTCTTCTTCTACTTTAGGTCTCAAATAGTTGGCGCCTCATAATCTGATGTCCCCAACTTTGCACTTTTATTAATGTGCAAGTCTTGTGCATTTTATGATAATGAACAAGTCTTGACACATTGATCCTATCATGATCAATAGAGATCTCAGTAAATACCTTGTTTATGCAGCGGATTGATGAGGTATTGTCAGAGATCAGTAGAACCGCCAAGGGACAGCTCCTCCAGAGGTTCACACACGCACACTTCAGGAAGAATGGCTGCTAGACCAGAGAGGAGGGAGGCGCAGAGAGAGTTCAGAGAGAGAGCAGCTAGGTTAAGTTTTAATTATAAAACTTTTGTCTAGTTCTTTTGGGCTTTTGGGCCCAAGTCCCAATCTGATTAAATTCCTTAGATTTAATCAGGCCCTTTATTCTCTCTAAGTATAGTAAATGCCTGGCACTTTTACCGTACTTCTGCTGAACCATTCCCTTATAGTTTCCTGTTAGCTTAGGCGTGTGACCCATATGGGATCATATAATAAAGGCAATAAATCCAAGACTTATAGATCATGAGCGGACTCTAGCAAGCCATCATGACCCCCAGTATTATATGACTTATGTCTGATCATTGACATACTCTTACTTTCCAGAGACAGTACAGAGATTACTGGACATAATTCCAACAATCTCCCACTTGTACTGGAATCTCTGTATTCATAATCCTTTTGTCTCAATATCTCGATTAGTCATAAGGCAAGATGAGTGTCATCCTTATAAAACCTAATCATGTTCATCGGACTCTGATTTGACACTGACAATCCAAACGACTCGGGACAGTCCGTTTGAGCATGGCCATGCACTTTCCAGTATTCAAATCTCCGATTGGCCTAGAGATATTCACTCCATTTATATTGGAGAGACAAATCCCGTCTTGTTCCATCACTGTAAACTACTCACTTCATAATACACCCAAACAAGGTCCTTATAACTATCGCTTGACGACAGCGTTAGACAATGATCAAAGCGCATCAGTTCATGTGTAGTCACATGCATGCGAACTCAGGTCTAAGGACTATACTCTATAGTCGTAGTTAGAATCTCTTATGACACAGATATAAATATCCTGAAGAGTTCTTATAAGCGGGTCATGTCCGGTCGTATGTACCCCAACATACACCTATGTACTGACTTTGATGCCGTGCATCTATGACACCTTGAAACTTGGTCATAAGTCACATACCAATCTAGTCTCACGCGGTTGTTGGTGTTCTAATTTCAACAACCTTCGACTAGGGACAGGATGATATAAGCCATCTATCAAATATAGGGTCTCACGATCAAGCTAAATGACTTCGATGACTCAAGATCAAGTCACTTACTTCGATGACCTATAAAATGGTTTATATCATTTTGGAACGATTATTTCATCACAGTTAAAATAATCTTGAAATAATAATTTTATTAAACATCTTAAAATGTTTTACAAGAACATATCAATAACTAAATAAAGCCCTCAAACTCCCACTCAAATTTAGATTACATTTCAATGTCTCTAATGCCTACAGCTTTAGTCAGGTACTCGAGCTTAGGCCTTGGGAGTGGCTTTGTCAATGGATCAGCGACATTATCATCTGTCGGAACTCGGCTGATCTTGACTTCCTTTCTATTAATGATATCACGTATCAAGTGAAATCTTCTTAGTATATGTTTGGATTTCTGGTGTGATCTTGGTTCCTTTGCCTGAGCTATAGCACCATTGTTATCACAAAACAGTGCCAGAGGCTCAGCTGCATTCGGTATCACACCTAGTTCAATAATGAACTTTCGTATCCAAACAGCTTCCTTCGCTGCTTCTGAGGCGGCGACATATTCAGCTTCTGTAGTGGAATCAGCAACGGTGTCTTGCTTGGAGCTTCTCCAACTAACTGCACCGCCATTCAGACAAAAGATATAACCGGACTGTGACCGGAAATCATCTTGGTCTGTCTGGAAACTTGCGTCCGTGAATCCACTGACTTCAAGCACATTACTTCCGCCGTACACCAAGAACTTATCCTTAGTATGTCTCAGATACTTCAGGATATTCTTGACGGCAATCCAGTGGCTTTCTCCTGGATTTGACTGGTATCTACTCGTCATGCTCAATGCATAAGCAACATCAGGACGAGTACAGATCATGGCATACATGACAGATCCTATTGCAGATGCATAAGGAATATTCTTCATGCGCTCAAGCTCAGCAGCCGTCGTTGGGCTCTGCTTCTTGCTTAGCGTTGTGCCATGTACCATTGGTGTGAAGCCCTTCTTGGAATCTGCCATGCTGAATCTATGCAGGACTTTGTCAATGTATGAATCTTGACACAAGCCTATCAGCCTTTTAGATCTATCCCGGTAGATCCTGATTCCAAGAACGTATGTGGCTTCACCCATGTCTTTCATGGAAAAACAACTTCCAAGCCAGTCCTTTACCGACCGCAGCATTGGTACGTCGTTTCCGAGAAGGAGTATGTCATCGACATACAGAATAAGAAATACTATCTTGCTCCCACTAGTCTTCTTATACACGCATTGTTCTTCTTCTTTTCTGATGAAGTCAAATTGCTTGATCGCTTCATCAAAACGAAGATTCCAGCTCCTCGATGCTTGCTTCAATCCATAAATGGATTTATGAAGCTTGCATACTTTCCCAGCATTCTTTGGATCTATGTAACCGTCAGGTTGTGTCATATACACATCCTCTTCCAGAATTCCATTCAGGAAGGCGGTTTTTACGTCCATCTGCCAAATTTCATAATCATGAAATGCTGCAGTTGCTAGTAGAATCCGAATAGATTTCATCATAGCCACTGGGGAATAGGTTTCATCATAATCCACACTGTGAACTTGCCTAAAACCTTTTGCCACCAACCTGGCTTTATAAATCTGGACATTTCCATCCACGTCAATCTTCTTCTTGAAGATCCATTTACACTCGATGGCTTTTACACCAGCGGGTAAGTCAACCAATGAAAACACTTGGTTGACCGACATGGAGTCCATTTCGGAATCAGTGGCCTTACGCCACTTAGAGGAATCTGGGCCCATCATGGCTTGATTGAAGTTCGATGGTTCATCACCATCAATGATCAGAAGATCATGACAGTCAGTCACGAGGAATCCTTGATATCTCTCGGGTTCGTGACGGATCCTCCCGGATCTTCGAACTTCAGGTACTACAGGTTCAGGCTCTACAATTTCTTGTAGGTCCTCCTGCTGCTCTTCCTCATTCGGTTGAGCAGTATCCTGTTCATCTTGAATTTCTTCAAGCAGTACCTTACTCCCACTGTTTTTCTTAGAGAGAAACTCCCTCTCAAGAAAATTACAATCCCGGGCAACAAAAATCTTGTTCTCGGATCGTAGGTAGAAGTAATAAGCCTTGGTCTCCTTCGGATAACCAATGAAGTAGCATTTATCAGACTCTGGTGTAAGCTTGTCAGAGATCAATCTCTTGACATAGGCTTCACAACCCCAAATTCTAAGATAAGACAGCGCTGGAGTTTCTCCAGTCCACAATTCATATGGTGTCTTGGCTACTGCTTTTGATGGCGCTCTATTTAGGGTGAACACTGCTGTTAGCAGAGCATATCCCCAAAGGGATATTGGAAGGTCTGTGTGACTCATCATAGACCGAACCATATCCAATAAGGTTCGATTCCTTCTCTCAGATACACCATTCCATTGAGGTGTTCCAGGAGGAGTGAGTTGGGAAACTATCCCACACTCTCTCAGATGATCACTGAACTCTTGGCTCAAGTATTCTCCTCCTCGGTCGGACCAAAGAGCTTTAATGCTTTTGCCAAGTTGGTTCTGTACTTCATTTTGGAATTCTCTGAATCTCTCAAACGATTCAGACTTATGTTTCATTAAATAAACATATCCATACCTACTGAAATTATCAGTGAAGGTAATGAAGTACTGATAGTTTCCTCTTGCATTTGTGGACATTGGGCCACACACATCAGTGTGTATCAGGCCCAATAAGTCACTGGCCCTCTCGTTGGGTTTATTAAAGGGGGCCCGCGTCATTTTGCCCATCAGGCAGGATTCACATTTCTCACATGACTCAAAGTCAAACGAGCCAAGAAGTCCATTCGAATGGAGCCTCTTAATGCGTTTCTCACTGATGTGCCCTAAACGACAATGCCATAGAAACGTTTGGTTCTCCTCATTAGGTTTGAACCGTTTGGTATCAATGTTATAAATTGGCGCGGATTGATCAAGTATATAAAGCCCATTCGTAAGAGGGGCACAACCATAGAACAAATTATTGCGATTGAAGGAACATAATTTATTCTTAACTGAAAAATCATAACCTTCCAAATCCAACAAAGAAACTGAAATAATATTTCTGCTTATCGCAGGTACAAAATAGCAGTTATTAAGTTCTAAAACCAATCCCGAAGGTAAAGACAACAAGTATGTGCCTACAGCTAGTGCAGGAACTTTCGCTCCATTCCCAACTCGTAGCTCCACTTGTCCTTGCTTCAGCCTCCTACTGTTGCTGAGTGCCTGCATATTAGTACAAATATGAGCCCCACAACCAGTATCCATAACCCATGAGGTATTATCAGAAGTAGTTGTATTAACTTCTATAACAAAAATACCTGATGAAGAAGTCTCCAGAGTCTTCTTCTTCAATTCCTTTAGACCTTCCAGGAATTTCTTACATTCTCTCCTCCAATGCCCTGGTTCTTTGCAGAACCTGCAGATGTCAGTAGGCCCAGCCTTGGACTTGGGCTTGGGCTTGGACGTGTCCTTGTCCGAGACTTGAACAGCCTTAGCCTTTCCCTTGTCCTTGGCAGAGGATTTCTTAAAGCCCTTGCCCTTTTGTACCATAAGCACGTTGGGGTCCTTGGCTTTCCTCAAGTTGGGCTCTGCAGTCTTGAGCATTCCATGAAGCTCAGGCAATGTCTTAGTCAAGCCATGCATATTGAAGTTCAGAATGAACTGATCATAGCTTGCAGGCAAAGACTGCAGAATGATGTCGCAGGCAAGTTCATGGCTGATAGGGCAGTCGAGTTTCTGAAGATGATCGAGATAACCCATCATCTTCAAGACATGAGGACTCACTGCCGCACTTGCAACCATCTTGCAGTCTAAGAGGTTCTTAACTGTCTGGAACCTCTCAGTCCTTGCCTGCTCCTGAAAAAGCGATTTCAGGCTTGCCATTATCTCGATGGGCGACAGCACACTCTCGAACTGCATTTGCAGTTCAGGAGTCATGGTTGCCAACATCAAGCAATAGACATCATTTTCATCTGACGAATGCTTTTCCCAAGCATTCTGCAGATTCCTGGCGGCATTGTTTGGAGGCCTCTCGGGGAGGGGATCACGAAGGACATATTCCTTCTTCTCCTGCTTGAGGACCAGCCTCAAGTTCCTTGACCACGTCAGGAAGTTCGTTCCAGTCAGCTTCTCCTTGTCGAGAACAGACCGGATTGAGAATGTGTTTTGTGTACTTGTTGTAGTCATTGCTGAAATTTAAGATAAAAGGATTTTAGTTAATATGTTCAATATGATTAATCTCGCATTATATTCAATAACATTAGTTATCCTCAAAAGAATATAATGATTCCAAGATCCACATATAACTAAGATCAAAGTGGGCCACTGGCCGTCACCCAACCTTAGCTTATATCGTTAAGCCCTATCTCGGCTAATTATATCCGTGATATAACTCTTGGTTGTGAATCTGGGCCCGAGGCCCAATCCACTCTGATGTCTCAAGGCCCGGGACTCCCGATGGCCTAGTCAAGAAAACCAGACTATACAGTCATGTAATCACTAATGTCTGGGACTCCCAATGACATTAATGAATCACAAACTGTCTTGCCCACGCAAAAAGTAGACACCCTCACACTGTAAGGCCATGTGTACAATTGAATGGGCTTCAACAGCTGACATAGACTGGACAAGACATCCAACGCTTGATATTATTTGAGGTTTATAGGTTTTCTTAAAATCTCATCCCAAAATAGAAGATTACTATTTTGGGAAACTTTCCATTTTGGGAAACCTTCTGTTTTTGGAAACTTTCATAATTGGAAACTTCCTAAAATTGGAAACTTTCTAACTATAGAAATTTCCTAAATATCCAAAACATGCAAATCTAGAAACTTCTATTCAAAGAAACTTTCTAATTCAATATTTTGGAAACTAATTAATTTAAAATCGATTTTTAATTATTAAATAAAATTTTAAATTAAATCTGAAGAAGAGACTCAAATAACTGGCCCAATTGTTTTAACTTCTTGGCCCAAGGCCCAAGAATTGGTCTAGGTCCAAGACATAACCCAATTGCCCAATTAAATGACATAACCGGTCTGGTTCATTAAAATTGGTCTAACCAAGATTAATTACTATGATAACCACAATTGTTAACCGGTCATTTACTAAACCGGATTTTCTCAATTTATTTGGTCCAACCAAATCAAATTAGAAAACCACTGGTTTAGGCACTAAATCCAATTTTAAACGACATTGGATTTCTTATCACGGTTTAACCAGATTTAATAATTTTTATTAAGTCTGTAAACCGTGACGATTAAATTTTAATTATTTTAAACCGAACCACAAACCAAAACCAGACCGGCACAAGCTGCGACCATCGATCCGGACAGCGCAGGCTTCACGCGATCGGGCAAGCTCGGGTCGTGCGATCGGGACGAGAGCGGGACGAGAGCATGACGCGATCGCTGTCGATCCATGCTATCGATCCTAGTGATCGATCCATGCGATCCGATCGGACCGACGACGCAACACGATCCATGATCGGTCCGTCCGTCATGTACCGATCCGGACGTGTGATCCTTTGCCGATCAACACTCCGACGCATACCAATCCAATTTGATCGGTTCATGCGGTTTTAGTTTAGGGTTTTAACTTTTGTTTCTTAAGTGTTTTCTTATCATATTTCAAGCAATGATTGATTCAAACACTTCTAAACAACCTAAATATGATTCTAACAAGAAATCCTAATAGAACCAATGGCTCTGATACCACTGAAGGATTGTTTAGTGTTTATCCTGGTTCAATTCATTCAGATTAAACCCTACTAAACAAATTGGATCTAGGTTCTCTTGCAGAATCATAAAGAGATCTCAGTAAATACCTTGTTTATGCAGCGGATTGATGAGGTATTGTCAGAGATCAGTAGAACCGCCAAGGGACAGCTCCTCCAGAGGTTCACACATGCACACTTCAGGAAGAATGGCTGCTAGACCAGAGAGGAGGGAGGCGCAGAGAGAGTTCAGAGAGAGAGCAGCTAGGTTAAGTTTTAATTATAAAACTTTTGTCTAGTTCTTTTGGGCTTTTGGGCCCAAGTCCCAATCTGATTAAATCCCTTAGATTTAATCAGGCCCTTTATTCTCTCTAAGTATAGTAAATGCCTGGCACTTTTACCGTACTTCTGCTGAACCATTCCCTTATAGTTTCCTGTTAGCTTAGGCGTGTGACCCATATGGGATCATATAATAAAGGCAATAAATCCAAGACTTATAGATCATGAGCGGACTCTAGCAAGCCATCATGACCCCCAGTATTATATGACTTATGTCTGATCATTGACATACTCTTACTTTCTAGAGACAGTACAGAGATTACTGGACATAATTCCAACAAGAAACTATGGAGAGGAACCATACATGGAATGTGGAGAAGTTACCAAAGGGTAAGAAGACTGTTAGCTCAAAGTGGGTCTTCACAATCAAGTATAAAAGCAATGGAGACATAGAGAGGTACAAGGCAAGGCTAGTAGCAAGGGGATTCACTCAAACCTATGGAGAGGACTATACGGATACCTTTGCACCAGTGGCTAAACTTCAAACAGTAAGAGTCACTTTGAGCTTAGCCACAAACCTCTCTTGGAATCTGTGGCAAATGGATGTGAAGAATGCTTTTCTACAAGGTGAACTTGAAGAGGAAGTGTATATGACTCCACCACCAGGATTGAAACACTTGTGTGAAGATGGTGAGGTATTGAGACTAAGAAGGGCGATTTATGGCTTGAAACAATCACCAAGGGCATGGTACCACAAGCTTAGTCATACACTTATGGACCATGGTTTCAAGAAGTCTCAATCTGATCACACATTGTTTACTCTTCAAAGTGATCAAGGAGTGGTGGTAGTGTTGATCTATGTGGATGATTTGATTATCACAGGAAGTGATAATGATGGGATTCAATCCACAAAGGCTTATCTCAAGAGTTCCTTTGATATCAAAGACCTTGGTGAATTGAAGTATTTCTTGGGCATTGAAGTATGCAGATTCAATGATGGATTGTTTCTGTCCCAAAGGAAGTATGTTCAAGACTTGTTGACAGAAACAAGTATGGATGATTGCAAGATTTCAAAGACTCCTCTTGAAGATGGCTACCAAGTCAATAGAAAGGGGGAGAAATCAGATGAAGTCAAGTTCAAGGATATTTCATTGTATAGGAGGCTGGTTGGGAAGCTTATCTATCTCACTCTCACAAGACCAGACTTATGCTTTGCTGTGAATCAAGTTAGCCAACATATGCAATCACCCACAGTGTATCATTGAATTTTGATTGAGAGGATCCTCAGATATCTCAAAGGATCAACTGGACAAGGTATTTGGATGGGTAAGAATGATAGCACAGAGATTGTTGGCTATTGTGATGCAGATTGGGCTGGTGATAAGAGTGATAGGAGATCAACAACCGGCTATTTCACCTTCATTGGAGGCAACTTGGTAACTTGGAAGACAAAGAAGCAGAAGGTGGTGTCTTGTTCTAGTGCTGAAGCTGAGTATAGGGCAATGAGAAAGCTTGCAACTGAGTTAACTTGGCTGAAGGCTTTGCTTAAGGACTTTGGCATAGAGCAATCAAGTCCAATCACCTTC
Source organism: Orychophragmus violaceus (assembly GCA_030180135.1). Taxonomy (NCBI): domain Eukaryota; kingdom Viridiplantae; phylum Streptophyta; class Magnoliopsida; order Brassicales; family Brassicaceae; genus Orychophragmus; species Orychophragmus violaceus. The sequence goes on from CM058240.1 coordinate 72,156,989, forward strand.
CATTGTGACAACCAGGCTGCTATTCACATTGCAACCAACTCAGTGTTTCATGAGAGGACCAAACACATTGAGATTGATTGTCACAAGGTAAGGGGAGAAGATTGAAGATGGAACCATTCTGCCTTACTACACTAAGAGTGAAGATCAGCTTTCAGATATCTTCACTAAGGCTGCCAGCCTTAAGGTTTGCACTCATGTCTTTAGCAAACTAGGGCTGGTGGATATTCATGATTAGAACTCTCCTGATTCATGAGCAGCATACTCTTTTTCCCTTGATGTGGTTTTGTCCCAAGTGGTTTTCCACATCAAGGTTTTTAATGAGGTGTTGCCATGATCATTCCAAGTTCAGTCTTTAGGGTGATTCCAAAGTCTGAACTTGAGGGGGAGTATTGATCATGATGAGATCAAATGTGCAAAGGCTGTGTATTATCAAAATATGCACAAGTCTTGCACATTTGATAATGTGCAAAGTTGGGGACTTCCTGTTGAGAATAAGAAGGCGCCAACAACAATTCAAACAAGTCTCGGATCAAGCAAAGGGAATATGGCCGTTAGGGTTAAGGAAGAGCTTTGTCTTGTGAGGACCACAAAGTGGTCCACACTCTCTCTCTCTCTCCTGCCATGGTCTGACATGTCCAGACTTTGTCCTCTTGTTCATTTGGTCTTTAGCTACTTTAGGTTAAGCATTTGGGTCTTTGTATTCCCTATAAAATGTTCTAACACCAAATGAATCAATTAAGGGTTTTGAAACCTCATTCTCTCTTTTGCTGCGCCACCAATCTCAAACTCTCTAAAGAACCCTAATGTTCACACTCTAAAAACTCACATGTCTTACCTCACCTAATTTCTCCAATCCGTGACACATATGTTTCAAGAAGTTTTGGTAAAAACGTTTTGTTTAGGATTCTAATAGGACATTTTAGAAGATCAAAGTTTCTTTCTTGTCTGTTAGTAGGGTTATTTAGGGGTGTTTATAGCGAACATAAACTTGTATAACATGCTTCTCATTCTACCTTTAAGAGCATGCAAACACTAACTTATAGTTGTCTTACCTCACCTAATTTCTCCAATCCATGATACATATGTTTCAAGAAGTTTTTGTTAAAACGCTTTGTTTAGTATTCTCATAGGACCTTTTAGAAGATCAAAGTTTCGTTCTTTTCTGTTAGTAGGGTTATTTAGGGGTGTTTAAAATGAACATAAACTTGTATAACATGCTTCTCATTCTACCTTTAAGAGCGTGCAAAAACTAACTTATAGTTGTCTTACCTCACCTAGTTTATCCAATCCATGACACATGTTTCAAGAATTTTTGGTAAAAAAGTTTTGTTTAGTATTCTCATAGGGCCTTTTAGAAAATCAAAGTTTCTTTCTTGTCTGTTAGTAGGGTTACTTAGGGGTGTTTAAACGAACATAAACTTGTATAACATGCTTCTCATTCTACCTTTAGGAGCATACAAAAACTAACTTATAGTTGTCTTAACTCACCTAATTTATCCAATCCATGACAAATATGTATCAAGAAGTTTTGGTAAAAACGTTTTGTTAAGGATTCTCATAGGACATTTTAGAAGATCAAAGTTTCTTTCTTGTTTGTTAGTAGGGTTATTTAGGGGTGTTTAAAGTGAACATAAACTTGTATAACATGCTTCTCATTCTACCTTTAAGAGCGTGCAAAACTAACTTATAGTTGTCTTACCTCACCTAATTTCTTCAATCCATGACACATATGTTTCAAGAATTTTTGGTAAAAAAGTTTTGTTTAGGATTCTCATAGAACCTTTTAGAAGATCAAAGTTTCTCTCTTGTCTGTTAGTAGGGTTACTTAGGGTTGTTTAAAATGAACATAAACTTGTATAACATGCTTCTCATTCTACCTTTAATAGCGTGCAAAAACTAACTTATAGTTGTCTTACCTCACCTAGTTTCTCCAATCCATGATACATATGTTTCAAGAAGTTTTTGTTAAAACGTTTTGTTTAGTATTCTCATAGGACTTTTTAGAAGATCAAAGTTTCGTTTTTTTCTCTATGTAGGGTTACTTAGGGGTGTTAAAATGAACATAAACTTGTATAACATGCTTCTCATTCTACCTTTAAGAGCATGCAAAAACTAACTTATAGTTGTCTTACCTAACCTAATTTCTCCAATCCATGACACATATGTTTCAAGAAGTTTTGGTAAAAATGTTTTGTTTTGGATTCTCATAGGACATTTTAGAAGATCAAAGTTTCTTTCTTGTCTGTTAGTAGGGTTATTTAGAGGTGTTTAAAGTGAACATAAACTTGTATAACATGCTTCTCATTCTACCTTTAAGAGCATGCAAAAACTAACTTATAGTTGTCTTTATTAGAGAGGAAGAAGAAATGAGATGAGGAGAGGCTGAAGAAGCCGAGCCTCAGTCCTAAACAAAGCATGAGAAGAAGGTTCCACAAGAAAAGAGGTGGTTCCACAAGCAAGAAGAGAGTGTTACACAAGCAACACTCATAGATGAAGATGTGCAAAGTTGGGGCACACAGACACAGACACAGATGATCAATGTGCAAAGTTGGGGCAAGATCATCATGTGCAAAGTCAGGGCCAAACTTATGAAGTACAAAGTTGGGGCACTTAGATAATCAGAAGATGAAGATGTGCAAAGTTGGGGCCAAACAGATGTCTGTACAAAAACAGACTCAAGAAGAGTCACATGTGGAGTTATGGTCTGAACACAAGTGAAGACCAGTCACTATCACACTTGGGAGCGTGAATCCCTCTCTCTCCAGACCTGCAACACACCAAACAAGAGAGAGGAGAAGTCACTTTCAGCACAAGAAGACACAAGACTTCAAATGGAAGAAGAAGATCCAACCATTGATTCAAATTCGGATTTCCCTCCAAGAGAATCAATGGCTGAGATTAAGTGTCTTTATTTATGAGTGTTTGCCCTAATTGTAACTCTATTTAAAGGCCTTACACGCCTCTTGTATCAGTTGCTAATTCACAAACATTTATAAGACTTCTTGTAACAAACAAAGTATCTCTTCTTCTCTCATTGTGATCTTCAATAAGACACAATGTAGTTTTGTTCTTGCGGTTTCTTTCTTTAATTCTCATTGTGATCTTCAATAATACACAATGTAGACTCATGTAAGAGCCTTGATGGGCTGCTAAGGCAGTCCCAAATCCACACTTGGATAGTTCTTCCATAACTAATCCAAGTGTGAGAGTCTCTCGGTTTTATAAGCTCTTACATAGTTTTTCTTTCTTTCTTCTTTTAGAACACCTCTTAGCTAATTACTGATTTGTATCCATTCTCATGAGTAAACATTCCTATGTGATGTTAAGCTCTTGGATATCATTTTCATATAGCTTAAGTGTTCATTGTCTTGAGGTAGAATAACTTTCTTCTCTTTTAGAACCGCAAACCCTAGTTTTCTCTCTCTAAGCGGCTTAAGAACCCTAACCGTGTCTTAAGCCTCTTTCTTCATTCTACCTCATTCTCTATAACCAGACTTGATATTAAGAGCTTCCTCATGGATGTCTCTTGAAATTCTAACATGGTATCAGAGCCACAAGTTCTTGGCTCAAAGTTGTTTCAAGATAGAGAGCAAAATCTGTCTTGATTTTTCTTTTACTTCCGCAATGTTTTAGATGGACCAAGCTTCTGGTTTTACTTGGTTTCATGTTCCTAATACTTGTAGCTCTCTGTTTTGAAGAGATGACAAGTTGGTTAAGAAATCAGAGAGGAACAAGAGCATATAGTTATGTCTTTACTTGTTGCTTCTCTGGTTTGTTTGTTGCTTGTTTCAAACTGAGCAAACTCAGTCCCTGAAATGTTGAGATGTTTATGAGTTAAACTGAGCAAGAAACTCAGTCCCTGAACCTTAAACATGTGTTGGTTTCTAAGTTAAACTAAGCTATCTTAGTCCCTGAACTAGAAACATATTCTCTAACTTTTTATTTTCTATGTTTCAGGTTCATTCTCCCATACTCACATTCTACTATACTCTGAGTTTGGTTTACATGCTCTTAAATCTGAGTTTATGCATTCCAAACTCACATACTCTCTATACTCTCATTCTCTGGTGCACACTCTCTTAAATCTGAGTTGTGTGTCATCCCATTCTCCTTATACTCTCTGGTTACTTCTATTTTACTCTAAAGTTTACTCCTAAAGAACTATCTTATTATTGCACAGAAACTTAAAGCTCATTAGTCCTGATCAAACTTGTGTTGCTTGAGTGTTATCTTGTGTTTAGGTGTTCTTAGGAGGAATGAAGAGATGTTGGCAGTGAGGATCAGTCATAAAAAGAGGATGCATACTCTAAGTGGCGGTTCAAGCTGATGATATTGGAGTTGTGTGGTTGAGGAGCTGAAGAAGTCTCCAACAAAACCAGTGAACTCATGGAGTTGTGGATTAGCTGAAATCCTCATTTCAAGCTGATGGTGTTATTGGAGTTGTGTGGTTGAGGAGCTGAAGAAGTCTCCAACAAAACCAGTGAGCTCATGGAGTTTTGGATAAACTGAAATCCTCATCTTGTTGGAGCCATCACCGAGTTGGGAATCAGCTGGTGGATGAGCTTATGGTTCAAGGATCTTCCCAAAGAAGAAGGCGGTTTACAAGCTGTCCATTCAAAGGAGGAAGAGGCCTTGTTCAAGAAGTTGTACAAGGAGTTGTACAAGTCATGTATGCGCATGGTGAAGAGCCATTCAAGGGTGCGGGGGAGCTTGTTGGATCAGTCATGGTTATGTTCCAACAAGACAAAGAAATCACTCCCAACCGCAACAATAAATCAGGCTACTTCTAAACCCTCTCATTTCATTTCCATTAAGCTTCCATCTTATGAGTTCTCTTGATTATGATTGTTTTTCAAAGTCAAAATGTTTTAAACCTAATTCTCAAAACGTTTTAGACTTGTTTTCTCTTAAGTATCTTGTTGTGATCATGTGTTTCAATTCAAAAACGTTTTAAAACTAATACTCAAAACGTTTCAAAATATTAAGGTTTAATGCTTAGCTAATGTTCTAAATGTCTTGCACACACTTAACATGTTTCCTTAAACCTTTGTGTTGAAGGAAAAGATAAAGACATGCTTGAGGAGCATTAGAAAGTGAAGGAGCTATGAGGAGCATCCGCAAGTCTTGAAGTCTTTCCAAGAGGAAGATGAGACCAACTTGAAGTTCAACTCAGGAAGAGAAGGATTATCAATGTTGGGGTTAAAGGCCGGAGCACTATAGAGTCCAAGTTTCAAAAGACACAACAAAGATCAAAGAAGTTCATATCAAGAAGAATCAAATCAAGGAATGCTAAGGAAAGAAAGAGATGGGAAAAGGAGTGAGCCGTGAGTTAAGATGATGATACCAAGGTCAAGTTACATCTTGAGTAGGTGACTATACTCTTTTTGTCCTCCTTAAGGTTTTATCCCAAGAGGTTTTACTTAAGGAGGTTTTTAATGAGGTAGTTCAACCGCTCCAAGCTTGGCCTTTGGTCCTCTTCTCCCTTTGGTCTTTTGGAGTCCCGACGACCAAGCTTGCGGGGAAGTATTAGAGAGGAAGAAGAAATGAGATGAGGAGAGGCTGAAGAAGCCGAGCCTCAGTCCTAAACAAAGCAAGAGAAGAAGGTTCCACAAGAAAAGAGGTGGTTCCACAAGCAAGAAGAGAGTGTTACACAAGCAACACTCATAGATGAAGATGTGCAAAGTTGGGGCACACAGACATAGACACAGATGATCAATGTGCAAAGTTGGGGCAAGATCATCATGTGCAAAGTCAGGGCCAAACTTATGAAGTACAAAGTTGGGGCACTTAGATAATCAGAAGATGAAGATGTGCAAAGTTGGGGCCAAACAGATGTCTGTACAAAAACAGACTCAAGAAGAGTCACATGTGGAGTTATGGTCTGAACACAAGTGAAGACCAGTCACTATCACACTTGGGAGCGTGATTCCCTCTCTCTCCAGACCTGCAACACACCAAACAAGAGAGAGGAGAAGTCACTTTCAGCACAAGAAGACACAAGACTTCAAATGGAAGAAGAAGATCCAACCATTGATTCAAATTCGGATTTCCCTCCAAGAGAATCAATGGCTGAGATTAAGTGTCTTTATTTATGAGTGTTTGCCCTAATTGTAACTCTATTTAAAGGCCTTACACGCCTCTTGTTATTGATCATGATATTGTCAAATGTGCAATGGCTGTGTATTATCAAAATATGCACAAGTCTTGCACATTTGATAATGTGCAAAGTTGGGGACATCTAGTTATGATCAGAAAATGATCATTCAAATAATGTGCATAACTTGGAACAAAGAAGAGCCATATAGCCGTTAGGGTTTGGAGGTGTTGGCGCCAATGGTGAGGACCACAAGTGGTCCACACCCTCTCTCTCTCTCCTGCCAAGCCTGCCACGGTTCAGAAGATGCTGTACTATTGTTTTATTATGCATTTTGTCCCTTTCTCTATTAGGTTAAACCATTGTAAGGTTGAATCACCTATATAATGTCTTGTAACCTCATAATGAATTTTAAGGGTTTTGAAACCTCATTCTCTCTCAAGCTGCGCCACTAATCTCTAATTATGATGTTCATACTCTAAAATCTCACATGGTATCAGAGCAATGCTCCTCATTCTCTTGATTCTCTCTCTTTGATTCATCACTCTCCGGCTGCAGCTTGTTCTCGGTCTAAAAACCCTAACTCTCTCTCACCTAATTCTCTCGGTTCCTAAGCTTCCATTCTCTAATTTCTTTCATCATCTCTGCTCTAAAACCCTCATACTTGTTCCTAAGCTCTCATTCTCTCAGTTTCCTCATACTCTCGGTCCACAGAAAAACCCTAAAGTTCTCGGTCTAAACTTGTTCACTCTCGGTCCTTCAAAGTTTCAACTACTCTCACTCAGCTTTTCGCCATGGAAGACTCTGCTCATCTTAGCTCCAGCTTGAGGCCTACTGTTGTCCCTGTTGTGCTCAAAGGTACAACTATAGGACATGGCAAAGGACCATCAAGACTGCCATTTGTGGAAGAGGATTGTGGGATCACATCTTGGAGGATAAAACACCAACTGAAGAAGATGAAGCCAAGAAGAAGGATGAGGAAACTAAGAAGGCAGAAGCTAAATGGTTTCAAGAAGATCAGCTTGTGCTTGGATTTCTCCAAAACTCTCTTGACCCATCCATCCTTGAAGCTTATTCTCATTGTGAGACAGCCAAGTCACTGTGGGACACTCTCAAGAAGATTTATGGAGATGTTTCAAATCTGAGCAGAGTATATGAGGTGAAGAAGGCCATAAATGAGCTGAAACAAGAAGACCATGACTTTACCAAGTATCTTGGGAAGTTCTCTTCAGCATGGTCTGAACTTGAGATGCTAAGGCCAAGTACTTTAAACCCTAAGGTTCTCATTGAGAGAAAGGAGCAAGACAAGATCTTTGGCCTTCTACTCAACTTGAATCCGGTTTACAATGATGCCATCATGAAGATCCTAAGGGAGACTACACTTCCTGATTTTGAAGAGGTGTGCTCAAGGCTCCAAAAGGAAGAAGGAAACATTGGCTTGTTTGGAGGAAAGGGAGAGTTGGTGACTGCCAACAAAGCCGGCTTCAAACCTGAGGAGAAGAAGGCGCCATTTTGTGATCATTGCAAGAGGAAAGGCCACTCCAAGGATAAGTGTTGGGTCCTTCATCCCCACCTCAAACCAGACAAGTTCAAGAACTCAAGGGCAAATGCAAACATCTCACAAGAAGCTGTGAATGAACCAGCCTCCACTTCAGCTCAAGGAGGGGAGCTTGCACTCTACACAGCCACTGAGTATGTCAAGAAGAGTGACCTTGAGGACCTCATCAAGGCTTATGCCTCTAAACTCTCTGGTATCTCTTTATTTTCACATAAATTGCTTAGTAAAACTGATCATAAGTTGGTAGTAGATTCAGGAGCTTCTCACCATATGATTAGTAATGCTAAGTTGTTGGAGAACATTAAACCTGCCCTAGGAAGAGTAACTATAGCTGATGGTCAAGGGATCCCTATAATTGGTACAGGAAAGTTGAGATTATTTAACAAGGAAAGTGATGCATTCTATGTTCCTAAGTTTAAGTCTAACTTGCTGTCGGTTAAGAGGATCACTAAAGACTTGAATTGCAATGTTATCTTTGGGCCTAATGATGTTTGTTTTCAGGATATTAAGAATGGAAAGGTTATTGGAAGAGGTGGTACACAAGATGAGCTTTACCTCCTTGAAGACACTTCTCCAAGCAACTCGGATTCATTAGCTTTTAAATCCTGTTTTTCTTTCAATCAAAATGTCCTATGGCATGCTAGACTAGGACATCCTCATGCTCGTGCTTTGAACTTAATGTTGCCTAATGTTAGCTTTGATCATTCAACTTGTGAAGCTTGTATTCTTGGCAAACATTGTAGAACTATCTTTCCTAAATCAACTACTATCTATGAACATTGCTTTGATCTTGTGCACTCTGATGTTTGGACTTCACCTTGTCTGTCTAGAGATAGAAACAAGTATTTTGTGACTTTCATAGATGAAAAATCAAAATATACTTGGGTAACATTGCTGCCATCTAAAGATAGGGTGTTTGATGCATTTTTGAATTTCCAAAACTATGTTACTAATCAGTTTAATGCCAAGATCAAAGTGTTTAGGTCAGATAATGGAGGAGAGTATACAAGCCAAAGATTCAAAGCTCACTTGAACAAATGTGGGATCCTTCATCAAACAAGCTGTCCCCATACTCCTCAACAAAACGGTGTGGCTGAAAGGAAGAACAGACATCTCATGGAGGTTGCTAGGTCTATGATGTTCCACACCAATGTTCCTAAGAGGTTTTGGGGAGATGCAGTCTTGGCAGCTTGTTATCTCATCAATAGGATCCCAACTAGAGTCCTTCAAGACATTTCACCATATGAGGTATTGAACAAAGCCAAACCATTTATTGAACACTTACGTGTGTTTGGTTGTGTTTGTTTTGTGTATATCTCAGGAGATCAAAGGAATAAGCTAGATGCTAAGAGCACAAGGTGTATGTTCCTTGGATACTCCACAACTCAGAAGGGCTACAAGTGTTTTGATCCAAGCAACAACAGGACCTATGTTTCAAGGGATGTTAAGTTCATTGAGGGGCAGAGATACTATGAGAAGAGGGATTGGGAAGGTTTGAAGGATCTCTCAAGATCACCCTCAGATTTGGCTACCAGTTTGAAGTACTTGCTGGACCACTTGGGTAATGATACCCCACAGCCCGAAAAGTCTGAGACACCTACCCAGGAAGCTCAACAAGAGGATACTGAACCAGCAACACACACTCAGGAACCGGCTCAAGCTCAAGAAGACACTCTACCTCAAGATCAGAACCAAGTGGACTTGGATATGGATGAGGATGAGATGGTTTATCAAGAGGCAGTGGGTAATGAGGAAGTGGTTGATCAACAGGTTCATCAACTCAGGAGAAGCACAAGGGAAAAGAAAGATCCATCAGAATGGATGAAGACAAGAGTCTACTACAACAACCAAGCAGTAGCTCATCCTAGTCAGTCTACTTGTTCTATTGACTTGCTACTATCTAGTCACAAGGACTTTCTTGGAAAGATTGAGCTAAACCAAGTTCCTAAGACTTATGAAGAGGCTGAGGGTATCAAGGTTTGGATGGATGCAGTAAAGGATGAGAAAGAAGCTATGGAGAGGAACCATACTTGGATTGTAGAGAAGCTGCCGAAAAAGAAGAAGACTGTTAGCTCTAAATGGGTCTTCACAATCAAGTATAAAAGCAATGGAGACATAGAGAGGTACAAGGCAAGGCTAGTAGCAAGGGGATTCACTCAAACCTATGGAGAAGACTATACAGATACCTTTGCACCAGTGGCTAAACTTCACACAGTGAGAGTCACATTGAGCTTAGCCACCAACCTCTCATGGAATCTATGGCAAATGGATGTGAAGAATGCTTTTCTACAAGGTGAACTTGAAGAGGAAGTGTATATGACTCCACCACCAGGATTGAAGCACTTGTGTAAAGATGGTGAGGTATTGAGGCTGAGAAGGGCAATTTATGGCTTGAAGCAATCACCAAGGGCATGGTACCATAAGCTCAGTCACACTCTCATGGACCATGGTTTCAAGAAGTCTCAATCTGATCACACATTGTTCACGCTTCAAAGTGCTCAAGGAGTGGTGGTAGTTCTGATATATGTGGATGATTTGATTATCACAGGAAGTGATAATGATGGGATTCAATCTACAAAGGCTTTCCTCAAAAGTTCCTTTGATATCAAAGACCTTGGTGAGTTGAAGTACTTCTTGGGCATTGAAGTTTGCAGATTCAATGATGGATTATTTCTGTCCCAAAGGAAGTATGTTAAGGACTTGTTGACAGAAACAAGTATGCTTGATTGCAAGATTGCAAAGACTCCTCTTGAAGATGGCTACCAAGTCAATAGAAAGGGGGAGAAATCAGATGAAGTCAAGTTCAAGGATGTCTCATTGTATAGGAGGCTGGTTGGGAAGCTTATCTACCTCACTCTCACAAGACCAGACTTGTGCTTTGCTGTGAATCAAGTAAGCCAACATATGCAATCACCCACAGTGTATCATTGGAGTTTGATTGAGAGGATCCTCAGATATCTCAAAGGATCAACTGGACAAGGTATTTGGATGGGTAAGAATGAGAGCACAGAGATTGTTGGCTATTGTGATGCAGATTGGGCTGGTGATAAGAGTGATAGGAGATCAACAACCGGCTATTGCACCTTCATTGGAGGCAACTTGGTGACTTGGAAGACAAAGAAGCAGAAGGTGGTATCTTGTTCTAGTGCTGAAGCTGAGTATAGGGCCATGAGGAAGCTTGCAACCGAGTTAACATGGCTGAAGGCTTTGCTCAAGGACTTTGGCATAGAGCAGTCAAGTCCAATCACCTTCCATTGTGACAACCAGGCTGCTATTCACATTGCAACCAACTCAGTGTTTCATGAGAGGACCAAACACATTGAGATTGATTGTCACAAAGTAAGGGAGAAGATTGAAGATGGAACCATTCTGCCTTGTTACACAAAGAGTGAAGATCAGCTTGCAGATATCTTCACCAAGGCTGCTAGTCTCAAGGTTTGCACTTATGTCTTTGGCAAACTAGGGCTAGTAGCCATTCATGATTAGAACTCTCCTGATTCATGAGCAGCATACTCTTTTTCCCTTGATGTGGTTTTGTCCCAAGTGGTTTTCCACATCAAGGTTTTTAATGAGGTGTTGCCATGATCATTCCAAGTTCATTCTTTAGGGTGATTCCAAAGTCTGAACTTGAGGGGGAGTATTGATCATGATATTGTCAAATGTGCAATGGCTGTGTATTATCAAAATATGCACAAGTCTTGCACATTTGATAATGTGCAAAGTTGGGGACATCTAGTTATGATCAGAAAATGATCATTCAAATAATGTGCATAACTTGGAACAAAGAAGAGCCATATAGCCGTTAGGGTTTGGAGGTGTTGGCGCCAATGGTGAGGACCACAAGTGGTCCACACCCTCTCTCTCTCTCCTGCCAAGCCTGCCACGGTTCATAAGATGCTGTACTATTGTTTTATTATGCATTTTGTCCCTTTCTCTATTAGGTTAAACCATTGTAAGGTTGAATCACCTATATAATGTCTTGTAACCTCATAATGAATTTTAAGGGTTTTGAAACCTCATTCTCTCTCAAGCTGCGCCACTAATCTCTAATTCTGATGTTCATACTCTAAAATCTCACACTTGTATCAGTTGCTAATTCACAAACATTTATAAGACTTCTTGTAACAAACAAAGTCTCTCTTCTTCTCTCTTTCCCTTTAGTTTTGTTCTTGCGGTTTCTTTCTTTAATTCTCATTGTGATCTTCAATAAGACACAATGTAGACTCATGTAAGAGCCTTGATGGGCTGCTAAGGCAGTCCCAAATCCACACTTGGATAGTTCTTCCATAACTAATCCAAGTGTGAGAGTCTCTCGGTTTTATAAGCTCTTACATAGTTTTTCTTTCTTTCTTCTTTTAGAACACCTCTTAGCTAATTACTGATTTGTATCCATTCTCATGAGTAAACATTCCTATGTGATGTTAAGCTCTTGGATATCATTTTCATATAGCTTAAGTGTTCATTGTCTTGAGGTAGAATAGCTTTCTTCTCTTTTAGAACCGCAAACCCTAGTTTTCTCTCTCTAAGCGGCTTAAGAACCCTAACCGTGTCTTAAGCCTCTTTCTTCATTCTACCTCATTCTCTAGAACCAGACTTGATATTAAGAGCTTCCTCATGGATGTCTCTTGAAATTCTAACAGTCTTACCTCACCTAATTTCTCCAATCCGTGACACATATGTTTCAAGAAGTTTTGGTAAAAACGTTTTGTTTAGGATTCTAATAGTATTAGAGAGGAGGAGTAAATGGGATGAGGAGAGGCTGAAGAAGCCGAGCCTCAGTCCTAAACAAAGCAAGAAGAAGTGTTCCACAAGAAGAGAGGTGGTTCCACAAGCAAGAAAAGAGTGTTATCCAAGCAACACTCCTTGAAGAAGATTGTGCAAAGTTGGGGCACAAGTTGGTCTGTGCAAAGTCAGGGCCAAATGATAATAAGAAGATGTTGAATACAATGTGCATAAGTGGGGCATAATCATATGCATATCTCGGATGTGCAAGAAGAATAAACAAGGAGAGATCACATGTTGAGTTAAGGTCTGAACACAAGTGAAGACCAGTCACTATCAGCCTTTGGGAGCGTGTCTCTCTCTCTCTCCAGACCTACAACACGCCAAAGGAGCAAGAGGAGAAGTCACTTTCAGCACAAGAAGACACAAGACTTCAAATGGAAGAAGAAGATCCAACCGTTGAAGTTCAAATCCGAATCTCCCTCTCTTAATCAAGGGCTGTGATTTAATGCTTTGTTTATTGTGGTCTTGACCTAATTGTATCTCTATATAAGAGAGTCCCACGCCATTGTATCAAGTTGCTAATTCACAAACATTTATAAGACTTATTGTTATACACAAAGTCTCTCTTCTTCTCTCTTTCCCTTAGTTCTTTTCTTGCGGTTCTCTTTCAAACATCTCATTGTGTTCTTCAACAAGACACAATGTAGACTCATGTAAGAGCCTTGGTGGGCTGCTAAGGCAGTCCTAAACCACACTTGGATAGTTCTTCCATAACTAATCCAAGTGTGAGAGTCTCTCGGTTTATAATGCTCTTACATGTTTTTCCTTTTCTTTCTTCTTAGAACACCTCTTAGCTAATTACTGATTTGTCATCCATTATCATGAGTAAACAATCCTATGTGATGTTAAGCTCTTGGATAACATTTTCATATAGCTTAAGTGTTCATTTGTTTGAGGTAGAATAGCTTTTGTTTCCTTCTTTAACCGCAAACCCTAGTTTTCTCTCTCTAGCGCCTTAAGAACCCTAATTGGGTCTTAGGCTTGTTTTCCCTATTCTACCTCATTTCTCTTGAGCCAGACTTGTTTCTCAGAGCATCCCCATGGATACATCTGAAATTCCAACATGGTATCAGAGCCACACAAGTGGTTGGCTCATTTTTGTTTCAAGATAGAGAGCAAAATCTGTCTTGTTATGTTTTTGCTTCCACAAAGTTTTAAGAGGACCAAGCTTCTGTTTTTCTTGGATCCTAACCATCAAAACTTGTTGCTCTACCTTCCTTGAGAGTTAACAAGCTGTTGATGAAAAATCAGAGAGAGTAAGAGCACATCTTTGCTTCTTTCACTCTTATCTCTCTGTTTTGCTTCCGCATTGTTTTAAATGGACCAAACTCAGTTCACTTGGTGCCATTCTCTTTGTCATGAGTCAAACTGAGAGAAAACCCTCAGTCCCTGAACCATAGACGTTTCTTGCTTGTTGCTTCATTTGTCTTTGGGAGACAACAAGTTCTTGTTGAGAAAAATCAGAGAAGTGTAAGAGCACATCATTGCTTCTTTCACTCTTAACTTCTCTGGTTATTTTTCATGTGATTGTTTATGAGTTAAAATGAGGAAAACACTCAGTCCCTGAACCTTAAACACATAAGTTTCTGAGTTAAACTAAGCTCAACTTAGTCCCTGAACCTGAAACATTTTCTTTTCTTTTCATTCTTTTCTTTCAATTCTCCCATACTCTCTAATACTCTGATTTTGGCTCACATACTCTTAAATCTGAGCTTTGTCTTCCAAAATCACATTCTCATTCTCTCTCACTCTCAAACTCCTTTATACTCTGATGCACACACTCTTAAATCTGAGTTGTGTCATCCATTCTCCCATTCTTCATTTTTCTTTTCTTTTCTTATTCTCTCTCTCAAAATTCACTCCTAAAGAGCCCATTCTTTTCTTCCACAGAAACTTAATCAAGCTCATGGTTCTGGCCAGACTTGTGTTGCTTGAGAATGTTATGTGTTTGTTCTTGGTGTTCTTAGGAGGAATGGAGAAGTGTTGGCAGTGAGGATCAGTCACAAAAGGAGGGTGCACACTCTAAGTGGCGGTTCAAGCTGATGTTATTGGAGTTGTGTGGTTGAGGAGCTGAAGAAGTCTCCAACAAAACCAGTGAACTCATGGAGTTGTGGATAAGCTGAAATCCTCATTCTGTTGGAGCCATAACCGAGTTGGGAGTCAGCTGGTGGATGAGCTCAAGGTTCAAGGATCTTCCCAAAGAAGAAGGCGGTTTACAAGCTGTCCATTCAAAGAAGGAAGAGGCCTTGTTCAAAGAAGCTGTACAAGGAGTTGTACAAGCTGTGTATACATGGTGAAGAGCCATTCAAGGGTGCGGGGGAGCTTGTTGGATCAGTCATGGTTATGTTCCAACAAGGCAAACATTCAATCACTCCCAACCGCAACAAGAAATCAGGCTACTTCTAAAACCTCCTTTTCATTTTCATTAAGCTTCCATCTTATGAGTTCTCTTGATTATGTGAAGTTTTCAAAGTCAAAATGTTTTAAACCTTATTCTCAAAACGTTTTAGACTTGTTTTTCTCTTAAGTATCTTGTTGTGATCATGTGTTTCAATTCAAAAACGTTTTAAACTAATACTCAAAACGTTTCTAAACATAAAGGTTTAATGCTTAGCTAATGTTCTAAATGTCTTGCACACACTTAACATGTTTCCTTTAAACCTTTGTGTTGAAGGAAAAGATAAAGACATGCTTGAGGAGCATTAGAAAGTGAAGGAGCTATGAGGAGCATCCGCAAGTCTTGAAGTCTTTCCAAGAGGAAGATGAGACCAACTTGAAGTTCAACTCAGGAAGAGAAGGATTATCAATGTTGGGGTTAAAGGCCGGAGCACTATAGAGTCCAAGTTTCAAAAGACACAACAAAGATCAAAGAAGTTCATATCAAGAAGAGATCAAACCAAGGAATGCTAAGGAAAGGAAGAGTTGGAGAAAGAAGTGAGCCGTGAGTTAAGATGATGATACCAAGGTCAAGTTACATCTTGAGTAGGTGACTATACTCTTTTTGTCCTCCTTAAGGTTTTATCCCAAGAGGTTTTACTTAAGGAGGTTTTTAATGAGGTAGTTCAACCGCTCCAAGCTTGGCCTTTGGTCCTCTTCTCCCTTTGGTCTTATGGAGTCCCGGCGACCAAGCTTGCGGGGGAGTATTAGAGAGGAGGAGTAAATGGGATGAGGAGAGGCTGAAGAAGCCGAGCCTCAGTCCTAAACAAAGCAAGAAGAAGTGTTCCACAAGAAGAGAGGTGGTTCCACAAGCAAGAAAAGAGTGTTATCCAAGCAACACTCCTTGAAGAAGATTGTGCAAAGTTGGGGCACAAGTTGGTCTGTGCAAAGTCAGGGCCAAATGATAATAAGAAGATGTTGAATACAATGTGCATAAGTGGGGCATAATCAGATGCATATCTCGGATGTGCAAGAAGAATAAACAAGGAGAGATCACATGTTGAGTTAAGGTCTGAACACAAGTGAAGACCAGTCACTATCAGCCTTTGGGAGCGTGTCTCTCTCTCTCTCCAGACCTACAACACGCCAAAGGAGCAAGAGGAGAAGTCACTTTCAGCACAAGAAGACACAAGACTTCAAATGGAAGAAGAAGATCCAACCGTTGAAGTTCAAATCCGAATCTCCCTCTCTTAATCAAGGGCTGTGATTTAATGCTTTGTTTATTGTGGTCTTGACCTAATTGTATCTCTATATAAGAGAGTCCCACGCCATTGTATCAAGTTGCTAATTCACAAACATTTATAAGACTTATTGTTATACACAAAGTCTCTCTTCTTCTCTCTTTCCCTTAGTTCTTTTCTTGCGGTTCTCTTTCAAACATCTCATTGTGTTCTTCAACAAGACACAATGTAGACTCATGTAAGAGCCTTGGTGGGCTGCTAAGGCAGTCCTAAACCACACTTGGATAGTTCTTCCATAACTAATCCAAGTGTGAGAGTCTCTCGGTTTATAATGCTCTTACATGTTTTTCCTTTTCTTTCTTCTTAGAACACCTCTTAGCTAATTACTGATTTGTCATCCATTATCATGAGTAAACAATCCTATGTGATGTTAAGCTCTTGGATAACATTTTCATATAGCTTAAGTGTTCATTTGTTTGAGGTAGAATAGCTTTTGTTTCCTTCTTTAACCGCAAACCCTAGTTTTCTCTCTCTAGCGCCTTAAGAACCCTAATTGGGTCTTAGGCTTGTTTTCCCTATTCTACCTCATTTCTCTTGAGCCAGACTTGTTTCTCAGAGCATCCCCATGGATACATCTGAAATTCCAACAAATAGGACATTTTAGAATATCAAAAGTTTCTTTCTTATCTGTTAGTAGGGTTATTTAGGGGTGTTTATAGTGAACATAAACTTGTATAACATGCTTCTCATTCTACCTTTAAGAGCATGCAAAAACTAACTTATAGTTGTCTTACCTCACATAATTTCTCCAATCCATGACACATATGTTTCAAGAAGTTTTGGTAAAAAAATCTGTTTAGGATTCTCATAGGGCCTTTTAGAAGATCAAAGTTTCTTTCTTGTCTATTAGTAGGGTTACTTAGGGGTTTTTAAACGAACATAAACTTGTATAACATGCTTCTCATTCTACCTTTAAGAGCGTGCAAAAACTAACTTATAATTGTCTTACCTCACCTAGTTTCTCCAATCCATGATACATATGTTTCAAGAAGTTTTTGTTAAAACGTTTTGTTTAGTATTCTCATAGGACCTTTTAGAAGATCAAAGTTTCGTTCTTTTCTTCAAGTAGGGTTACTTAGGGGTGTTAAAATGAACATAAACTTGTATAACATGCTTCTCATTCTACCTTTAAGAGCATGCAAAAACTAACTTATAGTTGTCTTACCTCACCTAATTTCTCTAATCCATGACACATATGTTTCAAGAAGTTTTGGTAAAAATGTTTTGTTTTGGATTCTCATAGGACATTTTAGAAGATCAAAGTTTCTTTCTTGTCTGTTAGTAGGGTTATTTTGGGGTGTTTAAAGTGAACATAAACTTGTATAACATGCTTCTCATTCTACCTTTAAGAGCATGCAAAAACTAACTTATAGTTGTCTTATTGATCATGATGAGATCAAATGTGCAAAGGCTGTGTATTATCAAAATATGCACAAGTCTTGCACATTTGATAATGTGCAAAGTTGGGGACTTCCTGTTGAGAATAAAAAGGCGCCAACAACAATTCAAATTAGTCTCGGATCAAGCAAATGGAATATGGCCGTTAGGGTTAAGGAAGAGCTTTGTCTTGTGAGGACCACAAAGTGGTCCACACTCTCTCTCTCTCTCTCTCCTGCCACGGTCTGACCTGTCCAGACTTTGTCCTCTTGTTCATTTGGTCTTTAGCTACTTTAGGTTAAGCATTTGGGTCTTTGTATTCCCTATAAAATGTTGTAACACCAAATGAATCAATTAAGGGTTTTGAAACCTCATTCTCTCTTTTGCTGCGCCACCAATCTCAAACTCTTTAAAGAACCCTAATGTTCACACTCTAAAAACTCACATGTCTTACCTCACCTAATTTCTCCAATCCGTGACACATATGTTTCAAGACGTTTTGGTAAAAACGTTTTGTTTAGGATTCTAATAGGAAATTTTAGAAGATCAAAGTTTCTTTCTTGTCTGTTAGTAGGGTTATTTAGGGGTGTTTATAGTGAACATAAACTTGTATAACATGCTTCTCATTCTACCTTTAAGAGCATGCAAAAACTAACTTATAGTTGTCTTACCTCACCTAATTTCTCCAATCCATGATACATATGTTTCAAGAAGTTTTTGTTAAAACGCTTTGTTTAGTATTCTCATAGGACCTTTTAGAAGATCAAAGTTTCGTTCTTTTCTGTTAGTAGGGTTATTTAGGGGTGTTTAAAATGAACATAAACTTGTATAACATGCTTCTCATTCTACCTTTAAGAGCGTGCAAAAACTAACTTATAGTTGTCTTACCTATTAGAATTTGAGAATAAAAACCAGAGATTTAGAACAAAGAATCACAAGAATCGAAGATTAGAAAGAGTTTGAGAGAATAAGAACAAGAGCGAGAGTAGAGAGAGAATTGGAGAAGAGAATAATCCTTCTTAGTCTTTGAATTCGAAATTTTTCCTTACAATATACTGAAACTAGCTGTTAGACTTATCCTAAATCATGTGGCTCATAATTGTCCACATATTTAGCTTACAAGGGAAGCTAGCCCAAAATATCTTAAGGTAACTAAAACTGTTTTTACTGTTCATCTGTGGGTACTATTCACAGATGCTTCTCTTCTAGTTACCTCTTCTAGTTTGGTTACTCCAAGACCTCTTATAACCAATAACACATTGATCTTCTATGGTCTCCATTTCAATATCATGATCAATACTCCCCCTCAAGTTCAGACTTTGGAATCACCCTAAAGGCTGAACTTGGAATGATCATGGCAACACCTCATTAAAAACCTTGATGTGGAAAACCACTTGGGACAAAACCGCATCAAGGGAAAAAGAGTATGCTGCTCATGAATCAGGAGAGTTCTAATCATGAATAGCCACCAGCCCTAGTTTGCCAAAGACATGAGTGCAAACCTTAAGACTAGCAGCCTTAGTGAAGATATCCGCAAGCTGATCTTCACTCTTTGTGTAGCAAGGCAGAATGGTTCCATCTTCAATCTTCTCCCTTACCTTGTGACAATCAATCTCAATGTGTTTGGTCCTCTCGTGAAACACTGAGTTGGTTGCAATGTGAATAGCAGCCTAGTTGTCACAATGGAAGGTGATTGGACTTGATTGCTCTATGCCAAAGTCCTTAAGCAAAGCCTTCAGCCATGTTAACTCAGTTGCAAGCTTCCTCATGGCCCTATACTCAGCTTCAGCACTAGAACAAGATACCACCTTCTGCTTCTTTGTCTTCCAAGTCACCAAGTTGCCTCCAATGAAGGTGCAATAGCCGGTTGTTGATCTCCTATCACTCTTATCACCAGCCCAATCTGCATCACAATAGCCAACAATCTCTGTGCTCTCATTCTTACCCATCCAAATGACTTTTCCGATTGATCCTTTGAGATATCTGAGGATTCTCTCAATCAAACTCCAATGATACACTGTGGGTGATTGCATATGTTGGCTAACTTGATTCACATCAAAGCATAAATCTGGTCTTGTGAGAGTGAGGTAGATAAGCTTCCCAACCAGCCTCCTATACAATGAGACATCCTTGAACTTGACTTCATCTGATTTCTCCCCCTTTCTATTGACTTGGTAGCCATCTTCAAGTGGAGTCTTTGCAATCTTGCAATCTTGCATACTTGTTTCTGTCAACAAGTCTTTAACATACTTCCTTTGGGACAGAAACAATCCATCATTGAATCTGCATACTTCAATGCCCAAGAAGTACTTCAACTCACCAAGGTCTTTGATATCAAAGGAACTCTTGAGGAAAGCCTTTGTGGATTGAATCCCATCATTATCACTTCCTGTGATAATCAAATCATCCACATAGATCAGAACTACCACCACTCCTAGAGCACTTTGAAGTGTGAACAAAGTGTGATCAGATTGAGACTTCTTGAAACCATGGTCCATAAGTGTATGACTGAGCTTATGGTACCAAGCTCTTGGTGATTGCTTCAAGCCATAAATCGCCCTTCTCAGCCTCAATACCTCATCATCCTTACATAAGTGTTTCAATCCTGGTGGTGGAGTCATGTACACCTCCTCCTCAAGCTCACCTTGTAGAAAAGCATTCTTCACATCCATTTGCCATAGATTCCATGAGAGGTTTGTGGCTAAGCTCAATGTGACTCTCACTGTATGAAGTTTAGCCACTGGTGCAAAGGTATCCGTATAGTCTTCTCCATAGGTTTGAGTGAATCCCCTTGCTACTAGCCTTGCCTTGTACCTCTCTATGTCTCCATTGCTTTTATACTTGATTGTGAAGACCCATTTAGAGCTAACAGTCTTCTTCCTTTTTGGCAGCTTCTCCACAATCCAAGTGTGGTTCCTCTCCATAGCTTCTTTCTCATCCTTTACTGCATCCATCCAAACCTTAATACCCTCAGCCTCTTCATAAGTCTTAGGAACCTGGTTTAGCTCAATCTTTCCAAGAAAGGCCTTGTGACTAGATGGTAGCAAGTCAATAGAACAAGTAGACTGACTAGGGTGAGTTACTGCTTGGTTGTTGTAGTAGACTCTTGTCTTCATCCATTCTGATGGATCTTTCTTTTCCCTTGTGCTTCTCCTGAGTTGCTGAACCTGTTGATCAACCACCTCCACATTACCCACTGCCTCTTGATAAACCATCTCATCCTCATTCATATCCAAGTCCACTTGGTTCTGATCTTGAGGTAGAGTGTCTTCTTGAGCTTCAGCCGGTTCATGTGTGTGTGTTGCTAGTTCAGTATCCTCTTGTTGAGCTTCTTGGGTAGTTGTTTAAGGCTTCTCTGGCCGTGGGGTGTCATTTCCCAAATGATCCAACAAGTACTTCAAACTTGTAGCCAAATCAGAAGGTGATCTTGAGAGATCCTTCAAACCTTCCCAATCCTTCTTCTCATAGTATCTCTGCCCCTCAATGATGAGATCTTCCCTAGATCGGCACTTGTGAGGTTGAGACTTGGATAGATTGTGGCTGTGAAGCCGTGATGATGGAAGGAATAAGATGATCGATTGGTTAGATCAGAGATTTGCGGAATGAATCTCTAAACACCACAGCTTAGTCTCTTTCAGAATCACACCAAAAGAAACTAAGGATTTGTTGATATGAAACACCAACAGAATTGTTTGATCCAAGCTCAGAAAGATTTTTGATAAAAAGATTGGATAAAAACGAAATGAAAGAAGTACATGAGTTTAAAAAGAGTTTAGAAGAAGGCTTGCATGAAGAGCAAGCATTAAATGACCTAGGAACTAGCTAAAACACTTATTACAACTCATTTTCGAAATTTAAAATCCTAGGGAATATTCTGGACGAATAATTGAAGTTCTGGGCTTGAGGAGAATCAACTAATGGACCAAATAATGTGAAACAATTGCCTCATTAAGAACCTTTCCAAGAAAACCCATTGGGACAAAACTTGGATAAGGGAAAAAGAGTACAATTGATTCACATACCCAATTAGTGATCTCTTTGGGCCTGAATCAAAACCAGAATGGTTTGATTGTATTCTTCATGCTCCATGCTTAAGTGATTAAGCATTCCTCCAATGGCTTTGTTGAACAGCTTGTGCATTTGCTGAAGTTAACATAGAGTTCCTCATGTCTAAGAACACTTAAGACAGAATTAAGATGCTGAACATGCTCTTCTAAACTTTTGCTGTAAATCAGAATGTCATCAAAATACACTACAACAAAATGACCAATGAAAGCTCTAAGAACATGATTCATTAACCTCATGAATGTACTAGGTGCATTTGTCAAACCAAATGGCATAACTAACCATTCATATAAACCATGCTTCGTTTTAAATTCAGTTTTCCATTCATCACCCTCCTTCATCCTAATCTGATGATAACCACTTTTAAGATCAATTTTAGAAAATATGCTAGAACCATGCAATTCATCAAGCATATCATCTAATCTAGGAATAGGGTGTCGATACTTTACAGTGATATTGTTGATTGCTCTACAATCAACACACATGCGCCAGCTCCCATCCTTTTTAGGCACAAGTAAGACTGGTACAGCACATGGACTCATGCTTTCTCTGATATGTCATTTGGCCATGAGCTCATCAACCTGTTTTTGTAGCTCTTTTGTTTCCACGGGATTGGTGCGGTATGCTGGACGGTTTGGGAGTGTGGCTCCTGGTATGAAGTCAATTTGGTGTTCAATGCCACGAATTGGTGGTAAACCACTTGGATTCTCCTCATGAAACACATCCTTATAATCCTGTAAAAGCTCACTTAGTTCACTCGGCAAAGCCGGTGCTTGGTTAGTCAAGCTCAGACGAGCTTCTTTAAATACAAACAACAAGATAGGCTTATCTGAACAAATAGATTTCTTAACTTCATTAGCCTTTATAAAAAGATTTGGTTGTTTGCTTAACCTGGTTTCCTTGCGTTGGAGATAGAGTTGATCCTCATAAACCTCTTGTGGTGTCATAGGAATGAGAGTGGTCTTTCTGCCCTTGAACATAAGAGTGTGCTTGTTGGTGAAGCCATCATGAATCACTCTCCTATCAGATTGCCATGGACGTCCAAGAAGAATATGTCCAGCTTCCATAGGTAGAACATCACACAGAACTTCATCCTCATACTTTCCAATAGAGAATGGCACAAGCACTTGGTTCTTGACCTTCATTTCCCCTTCGTCATTAAGCCACTGAAGCTTATATGGTTTAGGATGCTTCTTTTCCTCCAAACAGAGCTTCTTAACCATTGTTTCACTTGCCACATTGGTACAGCTACCTCCATCAATGATTAAGCTACAGACTTTTTCTTTGACATGGCATCTAGTGTGAAACAGATTCTCCCTCTGCTCTTGCTCTTCAGTTTGGCTTTGGATGCTCAAAGACCTTCTAGCAACAAGAGACAGTCCTTTGTCTACTCTTTTACAATCTTCAGAAGATGATTGATCTCCTTGCTCAGGTTCATCCTCAGACTCAAACTCCCCATTGTCTCTAATAACCATGATTCTGCGGTTAGTGCACTCATTTGCATAATGTCCTCTGCCTTGGCACTTATAACACTTAAGATCACGAGTGCTAGTTGCAGTAGCTTCTGATTTTCCTTTGTCCTTCTCTTGATTGGCTGTGAATGGCTTAACTTCTGGTTTTGGAGTCATGATTTGCTTTCCCTCTCTTTGATAGCTCAGCTTGCTTGAATCATAACTAGGCCTTGAGGTTCCTTTCCTCTTAACTTGCTGCTCAACCAGAATTGCTTTATGCAACATTTCTTCAATATCCTCATAGTGCTGCATCTCCACTCTATCTTGCACTTCTCTATTTAATCCTCCTAGAAACCGAGACATAGTAGCTTCTTGGTCCTCAGAAATGTGTGCTCTCAGCATCAGGGTTTCCATTTCTTGATAATAATCTTCTACTGATCGGCTGCCTTGGGACAGCTTCCCTAGCTTGGAGTGAAGCTCACGGTGATAATGACTTGGCACAAACCTTCTTCTCATAAGGAGCTTCAATTCTGACCAAGTTTCAACAGGGTACTCTCCATTGCGTCTTCTAGAAGTGACAATCTGATCCCACCAGCTCAAGGCATAATCATAGAACCCAGTAGCAGCCACTTTAACTCTGTTTACTTCTGCATAATTTTGACAGTTAAAGACCAGCTCAATCTTCTTCTCCCAATCCAAGTAAGCATCTGGATTGTTGGTTCCATGAAAGGATGGGATTTTGATCTTCAATCCTTTGAGATTCTCTTGCATTAAGTCTCTGCCTCCCCTTGTACGGCTAGATCTTCTATGACTTCTCTGAGATGAATGACTATAATAACCATGTGCACCTTCATCTCTGATTCGCCTTCTTTCTTCTCTGGTTTCTTGTTCTCTTTCTCTTTCTCTTTCAGAAGCATGACTCCCTCTTCCTGTTGACTGCTTATCCTTGTTTGATGACTTGACATTCAGCTCTTCTCTCATAGCCTCAAACTTGTCATCCATTACCCTAGTCAATTGAGCAGTAATTTGGGCTGTAATAGCTTCAGCCAAGAGTTTCTGACTTCTGTTGATACTGGTTTCTTCTTCTTCTTCAGACATCCTGAAACAATTCACACAAACTCTATTAGAGAGGATGCATTCAAGGAGGAGGAAAGGCCGAAGTCACATGACAAGGCCTAGAAGTCATTCCTTGGATGAGCTTTGGTGTGTGACAAAGAAGACCAAAGATGGATCAATACTTAGCTAAGCTAAGGATGAGGGCATCAAGAGGCTATGAAGTCCACACTAGAAGCTCATCCAAGGAATGACTTCTAGGCCTTGTCATTGTGACTTCGGCCTTTGTCACACACCAAAGCTCATCCAAGGAATGACTTCTAGGCCTTGTCATTGTGACTTCGGCCTTTCCTCCTCCTTGAATGCATCCTCTCTAATAAACTCAGCAGTAACTGTTCTTATAGAAATTTGATGCAGAACTTAAAACAGAAACACAAGATGATGATTTATAAATGACCAGAAACAAATCAACAACAACAACAACTTCAAACAGTGATGAATAAATCAGATCAGAAGATGAAGAGTTGTTTTCGTACTGGTATATTGTGATGAACAAATCAGTGACAGAAATGATGATTTTGATGATAAAATACTGCAAATGATCATACGAAAGTGATAGACACAATGATAGACAGAACAAACACAACAAATCTGTAAATCTATGATGAACACAGAAAACAGAACATGAACAAAAAAAAAAAAAAAACGAAAATGATAGATAGAAAACTCAACTTCTCAAGTGTGCTCTGATACCACTTGATGAGATCTTCCCTAGATCGGCACTTGTGAGGTTGAGACTTGGATAGATTGTGGCTGTGAAGCCGTGATGATGGAAGGAATAAGATGATCGATTGGTTAGATCAGAGATTTGCGGAATGAATCTCTAAACACCACAGCTTAGTCTCTTTCAGAATCACACCAAAAGAAACTAAGGATTTGTTGATATGAAACACCAACAGAATTGTTTGATCCAAGCTCAGAAAGATTTTTGATAAAAAGATTGGATAAAAACGAAATGAAAGAAGTACATGAGTTTAAAAAGAGTTTAGAAGAAGGCTTGCATGAAGAGCAAGCATTAAATGACCTAGGAACTAGCTAAAACACTTATTACAACTCATTTTCGAAATTTAAAATCCTAGGGAATATTCTGGACGAATAATTGAAGTTCTGGGCTTGAGGAGAATCAACTAATGGACCAAATAATGTGAAACAATTGCCTCATTAAAAACCTTTCCAAGAAAACCCATTGGGACAAAACTTGGATAAGGGAAAAAGAGTACAATTGATTCACATACCCAATTAATGATCTCTTTGGGCCTGAATCAAAACCAGAATGGTTTGATTGTATTCTTCATGCTCCATGCTTAAGTGATTAAGCATTCCTCCAATGGTTTTGTTGAACAACTTAGCTCTTGCTCGGGTCATTGGTCCACTTGGTGCGGTTAGGACATCCTCATCTCCATGTATATCCTCTGGTTCAAGCTTAGCATCCTCAGGTTCAAGCTCTGGTTCAAGCTCCATATCCTCCTTGCTAGCCATGATCATATCACTCAATGAACTTAACATCCCTTGAAACATAGGTCCTGTTGTTGCTTGGATCAAAACACTTGTAGCCCTTCTGCGTTGTGGAGTATCCAAGGAACATACACCTTGCGCTCTTAGCATCTAGCTTATTCCTTTGATCTCCTGAGATATATACAAAACACACACAACCAAACACACGTAAGTGTTCAATAAATGGTTTGGCTTTGTTCAATACCTCATATGGTGAAATGTCTTGAAGGACTCTTGTTGGGATCCTGTTGATAAGATAGCATGCTGCCAACACTGCATCTCCCCAAAAACTCTTAGGAACATTGGTGTGGAACATCATAGACCTAGCAACCTCCATTAGATGTCTATTTTTCCTTTCAGCCACACCATTTTGTTGAGGAGTATGTGGGCAGCTGATGTGATCATGGGTAGCTTGGAACCTGAAGACATTGAGCAGCTTGAACCAGAGGAGAATGGAGCTAAGGATAAGCTTGTAGCTGAGGAGAATGGAGCTAAGGAGCAGCTTGAACCTGAGGAGAATGGAGAACAAGGATCAGAAGCTTTGCACATACCAATTGGACCAATGACCAGAGCTAAGGCAAAGCAATTCAAGCAAGCCTTCTACACACTTCTACACCACGTCCAGGGCCAACTTGAGTGTGCTAATCCAGCCACTTTGGTTGTGATTCAAGTCACTTAAGTCATCAGTAATGGAGGTGTGTGGACTTGTACTCTTTTTCCCTCCTCTTGGTTTTGTCCCAATGGGTTTTCCAAGAGAGGTTTTTAATGAGGCAAGCCCACATGCTATTATCCTTGCCCATTACTGATCCATAAGGCCCATAACTCATTCTAATAAGGGGATTTCGAAATTTGGTGTTTAATTAGTCTTGTGTTATTTCCTAGGTGTCTTAATTGCTGTTCATGCAGCCTTGTTGCTTTTTTCCTATTTAAAACTCTTTGTACCCATTTCTGAACTTTTATCAAACTTCTTTTTATCAAAACTATTCGAGATTGTTTGATCTGAATGGTGTGTAATATCCATTCATCTTTGATTCTTCTTTTGATGTTTCATCTCCTAGAAGATCAGAGTTCGAAAGTCTTGAAGTGATTCCGCAGCTTCAGGAAGTTTCTTTCAATCCACTGTTTCTATTCCTTTCAATCTGTCCATCCCATTTGATTATCATCCATCCAACAACCAGACTCACAAAGTGCATCAAAGGGCTTGATCTTCTCCATTAAGATCGCATCATGTGGTATCAGAGCCACTTTGTGAAAGGTTGTGTCTTTTCATCTCCCTACTGTTCTGAATCTTTTGTTTATGTCTGATTTGTTAGTTCTAGGGTTTGTTCTTGTTAAATTCGAATCTGAACCTGTTAGAACTAAGATTTACTTGCAAATCATTAAGGAATTGTTCTGAATTTCGAAATTGACTATTGGACTTCTGATCTGATCTTTAGGGTTTATGGTTTATCTGTTTTCTGCAATTTACACCCTGTTTCAGATTGTTGTTGTTCTGTTTAATGTTTTTGAGTGTTTAATTTCGAAATTCAAAACCCAGAAACTATCATCTGTTGTTAAAGTTGTTTTGTGCAAGAAAACCACTCATTTTGCATCTAATTTCGTGGCTGGATCATTCATTTTGTGCCTAATAGAATTCCCTGCAATTGACTTGTTTTGATCTCAGTGTTTCTGTTTTGTCCATTCAAATTCCTTTGCACTTGATCTCTGTTTGTTGAGTGTATGAGACAGGATTTGTGGGCTATGGGAGATCAAGGTTTTTATTTTAACCAGAGCACATATAATGAGGCCAGAAAGAAAATCATGTCTGCAACAAAATCCAGAAGTGAAAAATCAGTCACCAAGAAGACTGATCATGGCAAAGAAACCAGCTACTGGAACAATCAACTGATTGTGGAAAAGCTTATGGCTAATATGGAGCACCTATTGAACAAAGAATTGGATTCCTTACGCCAAGAACTGCATCAGAGGAGGAAACAAACGAAATCTCCAAGGAAAGAGAGAGAGCAACAGAAGCAGACAAGTGCTAGAACAGTTCATAAAGTGTTGATTCAATCAGAACTAAGTTCACCCTCATTTGAACCACAAGGACATCACACTAAAGCTAAGTCTTCTGATACTTTGAATTCACTTGAAGTAATCTGTTATGAGTGTCTAAACCTTGGTCACCATGCTAAAGAATGTCCATCTAAGCGAGTAACAAATAACATATCTCTGGAACTGAAAAAGAATAATGTTGGTAAGAGTAATGGGTTTGTTAGCTCTGATCTTAGTTCTAGTTTAATGCACTTGTTTCCATCCAAAGGCACTGATACAGGTTCATTTGCTGGAGAAGAGCACTTGGATAAGAATCTGGACATACAAAAGAAGCTCACTGAGCAAGGAGATGATGTGTATGTTCAACTTAGACCAGAACCATGTGCACCACCACCTGTTCTTGTTTCAGAAAGAACAAATGCTACAGCTGCTAAGTCTGTGCAACACACAGCAACAGTTCAAGATCAGCAACACTTAAGCAGCAAAGAAGAGCAAACTAAAACTGTGAAACATCTCTACTCTCTCAGAAAATCCTTTGAGGCTAAGTGTGATCTTCCCATTATTTATTCTGATTTTGTGCCTGAAAAACTAACCTACTTAGAACCGGTGCAACCGAGTAGTATTGTTTCTGTTTCACAGCTCTTAGAAGAAGAATCACAAGGAGAAACACAAAGGAGTTTGTCTTTGGTTAGTAACTTGGAGCAGCCAACCCAACTTGTCCTAGAACCAGTCCTTATGCCATTTTCTTTTGACTACCCAAGAAAGCACTGTAAGGAAATTGATTTGGTTAGGACTGAACCTAATTTGTTTATTTTGATTTCTGCTCAAGATGAAAAACGCTTTGGTTTCGAAAATGTGAAAGAGGTTCGTGTTTCAAACCCTGTTTTTGACAAAATGATTCCAAGTTTTGAAACATTCACACCTGAAAAGTTCTTTAAGCCAAAAGATTTTATGTTTGACGAGTTTCATGAATTTAACTCTTCTTTGAGAGTTTCTTTGTTTAGCAATGCATTTGAGCTATTTAAAACTAAAACCGAATATGCATTGGTTAAAACTTTTCCTGAATTGAATCATTTGCTTGAAAACTTGTTGAGTGAATCAAATCTGTTCAATGATTTTTGCAATTCAACTCTGAAATATAAAGTTTTTGAATTCTCTACTTCAAGTATAATGCACTTGTTCTGCCCCTTGAGTGTTCAAAAAGGAACAGGAGCCATGGAGAAGCAGAAGTATTTGGGAAAACTGACAATCAAAGAGAAACCACCAGATGCATTACTTATGCTCATACCAAACTACAATTCCCAGCAAGGTAAGGAAATTATTGTGGCTAATACAATAATTCCAAGGTATGCATCTCTTCTTATCCCTAATGCTGAATTGCTGGAACTTGAACACATTAGAATGCTTTACAATTCAAATGATAACTTGAAGAATGTGTTTCCATTTTGTGAAAAGTTTGAGCACAAGAAGTTCTTTAGGCATGGAGGTTTTATATTTGATAGAAATAAATTGTGTCAGCCTAGTTGTTCTTCGCTGAATTCTGTTTTGAATTTTGTTGATAAACTCACTAGAGCTTTGGATATTGCTGAACTGTTCTTTGGAGAGATTGTTTACTATGATAGCATTCTGAATTTTAACTTAGATGATCCTGCTAGACATTCTGCATCTAAGTTTTCTCCATTTGAAATTGTTTATGGTTTCAATCCTTTATCACCATTGGATCTAATGCCTTTACCTTTGAGTGAAAGAGCTAGTATGGATGGAAAGAAAAAGGCAGATTACATCAAGCAGATTCATGAGAAAGCTAGGATCAACATTGAGGAGAAGACTAAGCTTTATGCTAAGTATGCCAACAAGGGCAGGAAGGAGATGATCTTCAAAGAAGGAGACATGGTCTGGATACATCTGAGGAAAGAGCGGTTTCCTAATGAGAGAAAGTCCAAGTTGATGCCACGCATTGATGGACCATTCAAGATCATCAAACGGATCAATGACAATGCCTACCAAATTGACTTGCAAGGTAAGTATAATGTGAGTTCAAGCTTCAACGTTTCTGACTTGGTTCCTTTTATTGCAGATGAACCAGATTTGAGGTCAAATCCTTTTCAAGAGGGAGGGGATTATTGAAATAAGGATTGAAGAAGTTAACAAGAGTGTGAAACAAGGCATAAGAAGTGTGGAACAAGGAATGAGCCGGTTTAGGGTTTGCGGTTGTTGAAGACTTTGGGGTATAATACAAACATGTGATCTTGATATAAATGTTTGTTTATATCCCCAACATCATAGTACAACAGGTCTGAAGCTCAGCAGGACTGATCCCTAGGGCAGAGCATCTTTCTCTCTCTTCAGAACCGGTTGAAGAGCTGTCACTATCACCTTGGAGCCGTTGCACTCCTTTGTCCTCTTCTCACTCTTATTTTATTGTTTCTTGTATCCAGAACCCTACTTACTCTCCTATATATGTCTTGTAACACTTGAAGTATCAATACACACTTTTAGGGATTCATTTCCCAAGTTTACACTCAATACTCTCTCTCGGCCGCATACTCTCTCTCTATAAACCCTAGCGACATCTCTCTTCTTCCCTTCACTCTAAACTCTCTTATACTCACTCAATCTCTCTTAAACTCTTAATTCTAACATGGTATCAGAGCCTACAAGCTCCTGAACCTATTCTCTCTTAATTCACTGCCGGTTCTTACCATTTCTGTCCCAAACTCTTTTGAAGACCTCTTCTCTTGATATTCCCTCTTTGCTCAGCCATGGAGAACTCAAGGGTGATTATTCCAGTGACTCTTAAAGGAGCCAACTACTTGGTGTGGGCCAGAATGGCCAAAAGTGCTCTTGGTGGAAGAGGCTTGTGGAAACATGTCTTATGTGACACTGCTCCAATGAAAATGAAGAAAGCTGAGCCCAAAGGTGAAGCTGCTAAAGGTGAAGCTGAAGCTGAGGCTAAGGCTGATGAGGAAGCTGTTGAAGAAGCAGCCCTTGAAGATGAAGAAGCATGGATCCAAGGAGATCAACATGTACTGTCCATTCTTCAAAGCTCTCTTGAACCGTCTCTGTTGGAAGCTTACTCCTACTGTGAGAGCTCCAAAGACTTATGGGACACCTTGTATAAGGTATATGGCAACATGTCTAACCTCAGTAGGGTGTTTGAAGTAAAGATGGCCATCAACAATCTGAGCCAAGAAGATATGGAGTTCAAGCAACACTTTGGGAAGTTTAGATCATTGTGGGCAGAGTTGGAAATGCTGAGGCCACCAACAGTTGATCCACAGGTTCTAAATGAGAGGAGGGAACAAGACAAGGTGTTTGCACTCTTGCTAACCCTCAATCCAGCTTACAATGGTCTTATCACACACATGTTGAGGGCAGAAACTCTTCCCAACCTAGATGAAGTGTGTGCACAAATCCAAAAGGAGCAAGGATCCTTTGGGTTGTTTGGAAGGAAAGGTGAGCTAGCCACTGCTCACAAAGGTGCTTACAAGCCTGAGGAAAGAAGGATCCCTGGTGTGTGTGACCATTGCAAGAGGAAGGGCCATTTCAAGGACAAATGTTGGTTACTTCATCCCCATCTCAAGCCGGCCTTCACCAACAAGTTCAAGGACCAGAGAGCTCATTACTCAAGTGAATCAACCCATGTTCAAGCTGCTGGTGCTCCTGGTGCTTCCACTTCTTCAAACCGGCTTGGAAATGATTGTAGAGAGATGGTACCAGCCTTTGCTCCTGCTCCTAATGTGGCGCCTCAAAATGATTTGGTGAGGAGGTCTGATCTTGATGCACTCATCAAAGCCTTCAAGGAAGGTTCTGGTAATGTTCTTGGTAGCTCCTTTCATGCTTTAATCAATCACAAACATTCCATATCTGATCATAAGCCATTGATAGTAGATTCAGGTGCTTCACATCACATGATTAGTGATTTAAACTTGATAAAGAATGTTGAACCTGCTCTTGGTAATGTTGTGATTGCTAATGGTGAAAGGATTCCAATTAAAGGCATAGGAAATGTTAAGTTGTTTGATAGAGAATCAAAAGCTTTTTACATGCCTAGTTTCACATCAAACTTGCTAAGTGTTAAGAGAGTAGCTACTGATCTTCAATGCAATGTTATCTTCAGTCCTAATGATGTGATTTTTCAGGATATTAAGACAAGTAAGTTGCTTGGAAAGGGTGTGACAAAGGATGAGTTATACATGCTTGAAGACACCAACCTTGCATCTGAATTATCTGCTTCTGTTTTTAGTTCTACTCTAGTTAATGATTCTGTATGGCATGCTAGACTTGGTCACCCTCACTCTCGTGCCTTAGGTTTAATGTTGCCCTTTGTTTCCTTTAAAAATGATGATTGTGAAGCATGTATCCTTGGAAAACATTGCAAATCAGTCTTCCCTAGTTCTAAAACCGTGTATGCAAACTGCTTTGATCTTGTTCACTCTGATGTTTGGACTGCTCCATGTGTTTCTAGAGAGAATCATAAGTATTTTGTGACATTCATTGATGAGAAATCCAAGTATACTTGGTTAACTTTGATTCAATCTAAAGATAGGGTGTTAGAAGCATTCATGAACTTTCAAACCTATGTATCTAACAATTTCAATGCCAAGATTAAGATATTTAGGTCAGATAATGGTGGGGAATACACAAGCAATGCATTCAAACATCATCTTGCAAAACATGGGATCATTCACCAAACAAGCTGTCCATACACTCCACAACAGAATGGTGTGGCTGAGAGGAAGAATAGACACTTGATGGAGGTGGCCAGATCAATCATGTTTCATACAAATGTTCCCAAAAGGTTTTGGAGTGATGCTGTGATGTCTGCTTGCTATCTAATCAATAGGACACCCACAAGAGTTCTACAAGATGCTTCACCATATCAGGTATTGAACAAAACTAAACCTTCAATTCATCACTTACGTGTGTTTGGATGTTTGTGTTTTGTTTTAAAACCAGGAGAGCAGAGAGATAAGCTTGATCATAAGAGTGTCAAAGCAATGTTCATTGGGTATTCTACAAACCAGAGAGGGTACAAGTGCTATGTACCTGAGACTAGAAGGGTATTAGTCTCTAGAGATGTCAAGTTTGTGGAGTCAAAGGGTTTCTATGAAGAAAAGAGTTGGGAGAGCCTTAAGGACCTTCCTAATAACCCTTCTGACCGTGCCAATAACCTAAGGAGGATCTTAGAGAGCCTGGGAATTGCTCAGCCAAAGAGGAGTGAGGCGACTCAAGTGGATAAACCGGCTGAGGAAACTAACATTATGGATGAGCCTACTCATCTTGATCATGAGGAGGGCAATGGAGAATCACAAGAGGAACCACAAGCTGATGGTTCTGCCACACATGATCAAGATGATAGAGAAGAGATTGTTGGCCAACAAATGGAACCTGAAGCTATGCAAGAGGAATCTGTAGTGCAAGAGGAACCTGAAGTAGTACAACATCAACAGCCGGTTCAAATGCTTAGAAGAAGTACTAGAGAGAGAAAGGACCCGTCTGAATGGATGAAGACTAGGGTTTACTACAATTGCAAGGCAGTAGCTCATCCAACACAAGCTGTTTGCACACTTGCTCACTTCCCAACTGAGCACAAGGTGTTTATGAGTGCTATTGATGCTGAATGGGTTCCTAAAACCTATGAAGAAGCTAAGGAGCACAAGAAGTGGACTGATGCAGTTGGAGAAGAGATCAAGGCAATGGAAAACAACAACACTTGGTATGAAACAGATTTACCAAGGAAGAAGAGGGCAGTGAGTTCCAAATGGGTTTTCACTATCAAATACAAGAGCAATGGAGAGATAGAGAGGTACAAGGCCAGATTAGTTGCAAGAGGGTTTACACAAACCTATG
This sequence comes from Orychophragmus violaceus, assembly GCA_030180135.1. NCBI lineage: Eukaryota > Viridiplantae > Streptophyta > Magnoliopsida > Brassicales > Brassicaceae > Orychophragmus > Orychophragmus violaceus. The sequence goes on from CM058240.1 coordinate 72,190,490, forward strand.
GAGAGGATTATAGAGACACTTTTGCACCAGTAGCCAAGCTTCATACAGTGAGAGTGATTCTGTCCTTAGCAACAAACTTGGAGTGGGATTTGCATCAAATGGATGTCAAGAATGCATTCCTCCAAGGAGAGCTAGAAGATGAGGTTTACATGACTCCACCACCTGGTCTTGAAGGCATGGTAACACAAGGAAAGGTTCTGAGGTTGAAGAAGGCAATCTATGGTCTCAAACAATCTCCTAGAGCTTGGTACCACAAGCTAAGCACAACTCTCATGGAAAAGGGTTTTAGTAGATCAGAAGCTGATCATACTCTCTTCACTCAATCAAGCCAAGAAGGTATTGTTGTCATTCTCATTTATGTAGATGATATCATCATCTCAGGGAGTGACAAGGTAGGAATTCAAGCTTGCAAAGATCATTTGAAATCTGTGTTTGATATCAAGGATCTTGGTGAACTAAAGTACTTCCTAGGGATAGAACTGTGCCGGTCTAAGGAAGGCCTCTTCTTATCACAAAGGAAGTACACTCTTGATTTGTTGAGTGAAGCAGGTAAGCTAAATGGAAAGACAGCCAAGACACCTCTTGAAGAAGGCTACAAAGTCACAAGAGAGGGGGAGATTGCAAAGGAGCCATTTGGAGACATTACACTCTATAGGAGGATGGTTGGTAAGCTGATTTATCTTACCATTACACGGCCTGATTTGTGTTTTGCTGTGAACCAGGTGAGCCAGCATATGCAAGCTCCAATGATGCATCATTGGAACATGGTGGACCGGATCCTAAGGTACCTCAATGGATCTCCTGGCCAAGGGATATGGATGGGGTGCAATCAAAGCACAGAGATTGTAGGATATTGTGATGCAGATTGGGCAGGAGATAGACAGGATAGGAGGTCCACTTCAGGCTATTGTACATTCATTGGAGGCAATCTTGTGACTTGGAAAACAAAGAAGCAGAAGGTGGTGTCTTGCTCAAGTGCAGAGGCAGAGTATAGAGCAATGAGGAAGCTTACCAATGAGTTGACATGGCTGAAGGCTTTACTTGAAGATTTGGGCATTGATCAACCAACTCCAATCACAATGCATTGTGATAATCAGGCTGCAATACACATAGCTTCCAACTCAGTGTTTCATAAGAGAACAAAGCACATAGAGGTGGATTGTCACAAGGTGAGGCAGAAGGTTCAAGAAGGTGTGATCTTACCTTGTTACACAAGAAGCTCGGATCAACTAGCAGACATCTTCACCAAGGCTGCTAGCTTGAAGGTTTGTGAGTTCATTCTTCCTAAGCTTGGACTCATTGACCTCTCTCAAGCTTGAAGAACCCTAGGCCGTAGAGCTTATACTCTTTTTCCCTTGATATAGTTTTTATCCCAAAGTGGTTTTTCTATATCAAGGTTTTTAATGAGGTAAGTATCTACGGTTCCAAGCTTGATCACCCCATCTCCATGATCAAGCTTGAGGGGGAGTATTGAAATAAGGATTGAAGAAGTTAACAAGAGTGTGAAACAAGGCATAAGAAGTGTGGAACAAGGAATGAGCCGGTTTAGGGTTTGCGGTTGTTGAAGACTTTGGGGTATAATACAAACATGTGATCTTGATATAAATGTTTGTTTATATCCCCAACATCATAGTACAACAGGTCTGAAGCTCAGCAGGACTGATCCCTAGGGCAGAGCATCTTTCTCTCTCTTCAGAACCGGTTGAAGAGCTGTCACTATCACCTTGGAGCCGTTGCACTCCTTTGTCCTCTTCTCACTCTTATTTTATTGTTTCTTGTATCCAGAACCCTACTTACTCTCCTATATATGTCTTGTAACACTTGAAGTATCAATACACACTTTTAGGGATTCATTTCCCAAGTTTACACTCAATACTCTCTCTCGGCCGCATACTCTCTCTCTATAAACCCTAGCGACATCTCTCTTCTTCCCTTCACTCTAAACTCTCTTATACTCACTCAATCTCTCTTAAACTCTTAATTCTAACAGGGATGATGTGATCATGGGTAGCTTGGAACCTGAAGACATTGAGCAGCTTGAACCAGAGGAGAATGGAGCTAAGGATAAGCTTGTAGCTGAGGAGAATGGAGCTAAGGAGCAGCTTGAACCTTAGGAGAATGGAGAACAAGGATCAGAAGCTTTGCACATACCAATTGGACCAATGACCAGAGCTAAGGCAAAGCAATTCAAGCAAGCCTTCTACACACTTCTACACCACGTCCAGGGCCAACTTGAGTGTGCTAATCCAGCCACTTTGGTTGTGATTCAAGCCACTTAAGTCATCAGTAATGGAGGTGTGTGGACTTGTACTCTTTTTCCCTCCTCTTGGTTTTGTCCCAATGGGTTTTCCAAGAGAGGTTTTTAATGAGGCAAGCCCACATGCTATTATCCTTGCCCATTACTGATCCATAAGGCCCATAACTCATTCTAATAAGGGGATTTCGAAATTTGGTGTTTAATTAGTCTTGTGTTATTTCCTAGGTGTCTTAATTGCTGTTCATGCAGCCTTGTTGCTTTTTCCTATTTAAAACTCTTTGTACCCATTTCTGAACTTTTATCAAACTTCTTTTTATCAAAACTTTTCGAGATTGTTTGATCTGAATGGTGTGTAATATCCATTCATCTTTGATTCTTCTTTTGGTGTTTCATCTCCTAGAAGATCAGAGTTCGAAAGTCTTGAAGTGATTCCGCAGCTTCAGGAAGTTTCTTTCAATCCACTGTTTCTATTCCTTTCAATTTGTCCATCCCATTTGATTATCATCCATCCAACAACCAGACTCACAAAGTGCATCAAAGGGCTTGATCTTCTCCATTAAGATCGCATCAGCAGCTTGTTTGATGTAGGATCCCATACTTGTTTAAGTGAGCTTTGAATCTTTGGCTTGTGTACTCTCCTCCATTATCTGATCTAAACACCTTAATCTTGGCATTAAACTGATTAGTAACATAGTTTTGAAAGTTTAGAAATGCATCAAACACCCTATCTTTAGATGGAAGCAATGTTACCCAAGTATATTTTGATTTTTCATCTATGAAGGTCACAAAATATTTGTTCCTATCTCTAGAAAGACAAGGTGAAGTCCAAACATCAGAGTGCACAAGATCAAAGCAATGTTCATAGATAGTAGTTGATTTAGGAAAGATAGTTCTACAATGTTTGCCAAGAATACAAGCTTCACAAGTTGAATGATCAAAGCTAACATTAGGCAACATTAAGTTCAAAGCACGAGCATGAGGATGTCCTAGTCTAGCATGCCATAGGACATTTTGATTGAAAGAAAAACAGGATTTAAAAGCTAAGGTATCCGGGTTGCTTGGAGAAGTGTCTTTGAGAAGATAGAGCTCATCTTGTGTCCCACCTCTGCCAATAACCTTTCCATTCTTAATATCCTGAAAACAAACTTCATTAGGCCCAAAGATAACATTGCAATTCAAGTCTTTAGTGGTCCTTTTAACCGACAGCAAGTTAGACTTAAACTTAGGAACATAGAATGCTTCACTTTCCTTGTTAAACAATCTTAACTTTCCTGTACCAATTATAGGAATTCCTTGACCATCAGCTATAGTTACTCTTCCTAGGGCAGGTTTAATGTCTTTTAACAACTTAGCATTACTGATCATGTGGTGAGAAGCTCCTGAATCTACTACCAAGTTGTGATCAGTTTTAGCAAGCAGTTTATGAGACAATAAAGTGATACCAGAGAGCTTAGAGGCATAAGCCTTGATGAGATCCTCCAAGTCGCTCTTCCTCACATACTCAGTGTTGGTGAAGAGTGCAAGCTCTCCTCCTTGAGCTGAAGAAGTAGCCTGCTCATTTCCAGCTTCTTGAGAGATGTTTGCATTTGCCCTAGTGATGCAAGATGGAAGCGGGTTTGACGTAGAACAAGGACTGAGGTCTCTCTATTCTAGATCGTGGATGATGTTGTGGTAAGATGGATTCAATCCTCGGGTCTCTAGACTCCTTAGAATGAACGTGAGATGATTGAATGGATAGAAGATGGATTGATTGTCGCCACACAAGAGATGAAGAGCTTGTGATAAGACTGAACCTAAGGTCGCTTGATATGACTCACAAGAAAGCTTAGAATTCGAAAGGTGTTTTCTCACGAAGAAGAAGAACTGCGTTATTGTATTGATACTTTGTAAATGATACACGGCTGCTAAGGATCCTTATAAAGGGGATCGTGCAGCTGTTGCCTTCTAGGGCAGAAAACCTAATTACAACGGCTACTAAATAAAATATCCTAAGGTCCGACTTTAAAGTAATACAGGGAAACTTGACTCACTTAACTACTAATACAGACTCTGACTCAGACAACTAATATAAGACTTGGACCTGCAAAATGAACAAACACAATATATGAATTGAAACCATACCTTATTGAGCGCGCGTGGTCGTCCATGGTTGGGCCTAAGTAGGCTGAATTGAGAAGATCATCATCGAGTCTTCAATTGTCTTCATTTGATCTTCTACACGCTCCACTTGATAATCTTGAGCTAGGAGACTCTGAATGGACGTGTTGAACAGTGCTCTGAGTCTTCTAGTTCCTGATCTTGTCCTTGGAGGATCTCTCATGGTCGTCACGTCTTGAGCCGCAGGTACTTCTTCTACGTCTTCTCGACGTATCTCTACGCTTGAGTCAATGCTTGAGTCAACGCTTGAGTCGATGTCCTCATCATTCCCTCCCTCTTGAGAAGATTCTGACCTCAGAATTCCATCATCTGCATTATAAGGAAGCAAGTCAGCAACATTGAACACTGGTGAAATGGTCAACTCACCTGGCAGATCCAGCTTGTAGGCATTATTGTTGACTCTCTCCAACACTCGGAATGGTCCAGCTCCTCGTGGTGCTAGTTTCGACTTCCTCTGATTTGGGAACCTCTCTGTTAGCATGTGAACCCACACCCAATCTCCTGGATTGAAGATGAGCTCCTTTCTCCCTTTGTCAGCGGCCTTCTTGTACTTGGCCGTCTTCTCCTCTATGTTGGCCTTCACCTTCTGATGCAGTTTCTTGATTAACTCAGCCTTTGATTCTCCATCTTGATTAGTAACATCTAATGGCGGCAAAGGAACAAGATCTAAAGGGGTTTCTGGCTGAAATCCATAGACAATCTCAAAAGGTGACAACTTAGTAGTAGAATGGTTAGCATGATTATAAGCAAACTCAACATATGGAATACAATCTAACCAGCTCCGTAAGTTCTTACCAACCGTGGCTCTTAAGAGAGTAGATAGAGTTCTGTTTACAACCTCAGTTTGTCCATCACTTTGTGGATGACAAGTTGTTGAGAAGAGTAGCTTGGTTCCTAGCTTCCTCCAAAGAACTCTCCAGAAGTGACTCAGAAACTTCGTGTCTCGGTCAGAAACAATAGTTCTCGGGATCCCATGTAAGCATACTACTTCTTTAAAGAATAACTCAGCAGTTTGAGTGGCATCATTAGTCTTGGCACAGGGAATGAAATGTGCCATCTTTGAGAACCTGTCCACTACAACAAAAATAGAATCCTTTCCTCGGATTTTGGGTAAGCCTAAAACAAAGTCCATTGATATATCAACCCAAGGCATACTAGGAATAGGAAGTGGCATATATAAACCATGTGGATGTGACCTGGATTTGGCTTTGAGGCAAGTGACACACTTGGAACAAAATCGTTCCACATCCTTCTTGAGGTGAGGCCAAAAGAAGTGTTCTACCAAAACGCTCAGAGTCTTATCCACTCCAAAATGTCCCATGAGTCCACCACCATGTGCTTCCTTGATCAACAAGTCTCGCATAGAACCCTGTGGAACACACAAACGTTTTTCCCTAAACAAATAACCATTATGTAAGTAGAAGGAACCTGTTGGGGCAGTAGTACAATCTTGGTAGACTGAACCGAAGTCTGGATCACCCTTATATGCATCCTTAAGGTGTTCAAACCCTAAGACCTTAGCCTCCAAAGTTATGATCAGCATGTGTCGCCTTGAGAGTGCGTCAGCCACAACATTCTCTTTGCCCTTCTTATACTTTATTACATACGGGAATGCTTCTACAAACTCCATCCACTTAGCATGTCTTCTCTTCAGTGTTGTTTGTCCTCTAAGATGCTTCAAAGTCTCATGATCAGTATGTATGACAAACTCCTTGGACAGAAGATAGTGCTGCCATGTCTCCAACGACCTCACTAGCGCATAGAGTTCCTTGTCGTACGTTGGGTAGTTCAAGCTGGCTCCACTTAGTTTCTCACTGAAGTAGGCTACTGGACGCCCTCCTTGAGTTAGCACAGCTCCAATACCTAAACCTGAAGCATCACATTCAATCTCAAAGGTTTTGTTAAAATCAGGTAATACCAAAACCGGTGCGTGCGTCAAGCGATCCTTGAGTCTGTTGAACGCGTCTTCTTGAGCTGATCCCCACTAAAATGCTACGTCCTTCTTGATCACAGCAGTGAGAGGGGCGGCTATAGTACTGAAATCTTTGACAAAACGCCGGTAGAAGCTTGCCAATCCGTGGAAGCTCCTGACTTGTCCTATGTTGTTTGGTCTCGGCCATTCTTGGATGGCTTTGATCTTCTCTTGATCAACCTGTAAACCTTTGGAATTGACAACAAAACCTAAGAAAACCACTTCATTAGTACAAAAGGAGCACTTCTTAAGATTACCATATAGGCTTTCTTTTCGAAGTGTGTCAAGGACTAGCTCAAGATGCTTCTGGTGATCCTCAAACGATTTGCTATAAACCAATATATCATCAAAGTAAACTACTACAAATTTACTGATGTAAGCTCTGAGAACCTGGTTCATTAACCTCATGAAGGTGCTGGGTGCATTGGTTAGACCAAATGGCATGACTAACCACTCGTATAGCCCCTGCTTAGTCTTGAAAGCAGTCTTCCATTCGTCACCTTCTTTCATTCTTACTTGATGGTATCCACTCCTAAGATCAATCTTTGAAAACACATTAGATCCAGATAGTTCATCAAGCATATCATCTAACCTTGGAATTGGATGTCGATATTTTATGGTGATGTTGTTGATTGCTCTGCAGTCTACACACATCCTCCAAGTTCCATCTTTCTTTGGCACTAAGAGAACTGGTACAGCACACGGACTCAAGCTTTCTCTAATGTAACCTTTCTCCATTAAGTCTTGAATCTGCTTCTCCAACTCCTTAGTTTCTGTTGGGTTCATACGGTAAGCTGGACGGTTGGGCAATGGTACACCGGGAACTAGATCAATCTGATGCTCTATTCCTCTAATAGGTGGTAGCCCAGCCGGTATCTCTTCGGGGAACACATCTTTGTATCTGTCAAGCAGTGATACAATCTCTGGTACAAGCACATTATCCTGTGAACCTGTAATCAACACATCTCTAAACACCATTAGTAGCACCGTTTCTTTTCGCTCTAAAGCCTTATAGACAGTACTAGGAGTGATGTAAAGGTTAGTTTTACTTACCTTGGCCTCAGCAGCAAATTTGGATTGCATCTCATGTACTTCTTGAGGAGATAATGGAGCAAGCTGGAATTTGCGCTTGTCATGCGTGAAGGAATGAGTATTGGTGCGTCCGTTGTGTATGACTTCTCTATCAAATTGCCATGGTCTGCCGAGAAGCATATGGCCTACTTGCATTGGGACAACATCGCACAAGACTTCATCCTCATACTTCCCTATCTTGAACTGAATCAGGACTTGCTCATGTATCCTGATCTCGGTGCTTGAATCTAACCATCTAAGGCGGTATGGCCTCGGATGTTGGGTGTCTTCAAACCTAGCTTTTCCACCATAATCTTGCTAGCAGCATTAGTACAAGATCCACCATCAATTATGAGACTACATACCTTGTTCTGAACTGAACATCGAGTGAAAAACAAGTTTTCTCTCTGGATGGTGTCTGGGTCACTCAAGGCACTCAATGCCCTGCAAACAACTAACATCTCTCCTGTCTCGGGAAATGCTACTTCCTCTTCTGAGTCCGCAGCTTCAAGGTGTTCCACTTCATCTTGAGACTCATATCCTCCATCAGGTGTTAAGATCATAACTCGCTGATTTGGACAATCTCGTGCATAGTGTCCTTTACCCTGACACTTGAAACAAGTTATGTCTCGCGCTCTTGTACTAGTGGTTGAAGACTTACCTGAGTCAGTACGGTTGTTCCTTGGTGCTTCATAAGCTGGCCTCTTATCTTGGGAACCTGAGGCAACAGTCTTGCCTTTGTCAAGGTTCTTAGCGTGCGGTGCACTCCATGAGTTAGGTCTTGAGCGACTCGCTGCCGCTGTCTTTCTCTTGATTCCTTGTTCAGCCTGCACGGCTGCATGCAATAAATCATTAAGATCATGACAAGGTTGACGTTCTACCTTTCTGGCGATTCGGTCATTGAGTCCATCAATGAAATGGCCCATGAGAATTTCTTCACTCTCGTCCAACGCCATCCGGTTCTTGAGTTGTTCAAACTCTTCATAGTACTCCTCAACACTCTTGTTCTTCTGTGACAGCTGCCTGAACTGCTTTTGCATATCTCTGTGGTAATGAGGTGGCACAAATCGCCTCCTGAAGTTGTACTTCATGGCTGCCCAGGTTGTGATCCGCTCAAAGTTGTTTCGCCTACGGTCTTGGACTTCTCTGTCCCACCAAGTTAAGGCATGGTCCGTGAGTTGAGCCGAAGCTAGAGCTATCTTCTTCTGGTCATTGTACTCGTAGTAGTCAAAGATGTACTCCATACGCCTCTCCCAATCAAGGTATGCTTCCGGATTAACCCTACCTGCAAAAGTTGGCACAGTTAGTTTCAAGTCTTTTGCAAAGTTACGGTTTACCTCTTGTTGTGGTTGGCGATCACGGCGGTGATGTTGATGATCTCGGTTCCTCCCTCCTGCTCCTGCATTCAGAGTATTCTCACTCTCATCATCATCCGACTGCTCATCATTCCTTGGAAGTTCTAGTCGTCCAACCCTTTGATCAATCCGTCCGATCTGAGCCGACAAGTCGTTCATCATGGCTTGTAGCGCTTCTAGTAGAGCTGCATTAGGGTCGACGTGGTCTCCTGCCATTGGTTTCCTGTTCCTATACACACTAGAGCAAGCGATCAAGTGACTAAGGAACAAAAGGCACAAAATAAGGAGAAAGATCCTAAGCAAACCTATGATAACTTGTGATACAAGCGATGCGTCAAGTGTTGGGAATGTCCTGAAATCTACCGTACTATCTCTAGAAAGTATGATAAATGTCGAGATCAGACATAAGTCATAAATACTGGGTGATCATGATGACTTGCTAGAGTCCGCTCTTGATCTATAAGTTTAGGACTTATTACCAGTATTGTATGATCCCAAAGGGTCACACACCATAGCTAACGGGAAAGTTAACATGGAATGAATACGGTAAGATGCAAGGCATTTACTATATTTGTGCAAAGAGTTGGGCCGTTAGTATAATCACTTGGGCCCATATCGAGACAAATGACTTGTGTCGATCGACACAAGTGTATGTGTCGGTCGACACAGTTGCGAAACCGAGACATCGGTTTAGGTTTATGACAGAGTCGATATTTATTTGAGTTGTCTTATAATTTCGACTCTAATGGTCTGCGACCTAAAACGTGAGCCGTCTCTCTTCTCTCTCTGATCAATCCATTGCTTTGGTCTAGCAACCATCCCGGCTTGTAAGAGTGTGGATACTGAAGGAGGAACAGGCATCTGATCTGTTCTAGCTGATCTCATCATTACCATCCATCAATCCGCTGCAAACTGAAAGGTAATGATCAGGTTTGGTTTATGATTCATTTGTCAAGAACCTAGATCTGAGTTATATGTGCTAGGTTGCAATCTGTTAATTGAACCATGAACACACATATAATCCTACAGTGGTATCAGAGCACCAGGTTATTGGTTTTTGCTTTATGAATCTGATTTAGGTTGTTCTTACTGTTTAAAATCGAATTTGGTTAAGAAATTTGATCAGAAAACATGAAAACCTAAGAATTAGATCGCATCAATCCGATTGAAAGCCATTGGTGTGCGATCTGGTCGCCCGTGTCGATCGACGAGGGAGCGAGGTATCGGTCGATATCGATCGATCCGATTGACATCTCGCGGTCCTGATGACCCGATTGACCCGAGCTGATAATCGCTAGTATCGATCGACATGAAAGACTCATATCGATCGATACGAAGGCGATGCAGATGATCCGCGAGTAGCCAATCGGTTCAGCCGAGCTTCGTGGTTCACCTTTCCCTAAACCGAGACAATGAACCGATCAATCCGATTGTGGTTCATTGTCTACTTTAGCCAGAACCGCAAGTTAGGTCAAAATTGGCTAAAACACAAGGTTTTTTTTTTCCGGTTTTGGACTTAACTGAACCGATCCAATTTAATTGGTGGTTCAAGCAGTTAACCCAAATCGCGGTTTGCTGGAAATAATTTTATTTCTGGTTAAACCGGATTGAAATTCATAAAATTGAATTTTAACCTAAACCGAAGGCTGGTCTAAGTTTGATTTGGTTGGACCAAATAATTTAGAGCTGGTCTGGTTTAGTAAATAACCGATGGTTTTGATAGTTAATTTGGTCTTGGACCAGAATTAATAAACCGGATCGGTTATGTCAAATTATTGGGCCAGCTGGAATTCTATGGTCTTGGGCCAAGAATTGGGCCTATAATTTGTGACCCAACCCAAAATATTTAATGAAATATTTAAATTAGAAATTTCTAATTTTAGTAAGTTACTAAATTTAGAAAGTTTCTGAAATAAGAAAGTTTCCCAAAATAGTAATCTTCTATTTTTGGAAATAAAACTTAAAAATCCTCAAAAACAATATCAAGCTTGGATGTCTTTCCAATCTTGTCAGCTACTTACCGCTTATTTGATTACAGACATGGCTTACAGTGTGAGGTGTCTGTTTTCGCGTAAGTAGTATATAGTCACTAATTTCATTGGGAGTCCCAGATTTTAGTGATTATTTGGCTGTAAGAGATTGGTTTCCTTGACTGGGCCATCGGGAGTCCCGGGCCTTGAGACATCTGGTGAATTTGGGCCTCGGGTCCAATTCACAACCGAGAGTTATTGGTTATAACTAGCTGTGTGTATGCTTACCAAGTATAGCTAATTCTGGGTGACGGCCAGTGGCCCACTTTGGATTTAGCTAAACATGGGTCTCAGAATCATTGTATTCTTATGAGGTTAAAACAAAGAAATTTTGAATACAATGCGAGTTTTCTTATAAGCTGTTAAGATTGCTCTTTTATGAACTTAATAACTAAACCTTTATTGTCTCATATTTTCAGCTATGTCAAGCACAACAACACAAAACACTTTCTCGATCCGGTCTGCCCTTGAGAAGGACAAACTGAACGGATCAAACTTCCTGAACTGGTCCAGGAACCTGAGACTTGTGCTCAGGCAGGAGAAGAAGGCTTATGTCCTTGAAAGAGCTCTCTCTCCTAGACCTGCGAATAATGCCGCACAAGCTGTGAAGAATGCTTGGGATACGCATTCTTCAGATGCTAATGACGTGATTTGCCTGATGTTGGCGACAATGGCTCCCGAACTGCAGATGCAGTGGGAAGGCCTGACTTGTCCCATGGAGCTGATGGCAAATCTGAAAGCGTTGTTTCAGGAGCAGGCTCGTACAGAGAGATTCCAAACTGTTAAGAATCTCTTGGACTGTAAAATGGCTAAGGATGCAGCAGTGAGTCCTCATGTTCTGAAAATGATGGGTTATCTCGATCATTTGACGAGGCTCGACTGTCCTATAAGCCAAGAGCTTGCTTGTGATATCGTTCTGCAGTCTCTTACTCCTGCATATGACCAGTTCATTTTGAACTATAATATGCATGGGTTGATAAAGACGTTGCCTGAGCTACATGGTATGCTCAAGACTGCAGAACCGAATCTGAAGAAAACCAAGGAGTCGTCTGTACTCATGGTGTAGAAGGGCAAGGGTTTCAAGAAATCCGCTGCAGACAAGGGAAAGGGCAAAGTAGTTGGCAATGAAAACGCCAAGCCCAAGCCCGTGTCCAAAGCTGGGCCTTCTGACATCTGCCACTTTTGTAAAGAGGCAGGGCATTACCGCAGGGACTGTAAGAAATACCAGGAAAGTCTGAAGAAGAAGAAGTCCTTCGAGACTAAATCTTCAGGTATTTTTGTTATTGAAGTAAATACCACTACTTCTGATAATACCACTTGGGTATTAGATACTGGATGTGGGGCTCATATTTGTACTAATATGCAGGCGCTCAGCAACAGTAGAAGGTTGAAGCAAGGGCAAGTAGAGTTGCGGGTTGGCAATGGAGCGAAGGTTCCAGCACTGGCCGTTGGCACTTATTTGTTGTCTTTACCTTCTGGATTGATTTTAGAACTTGAGAATTGTTATTTTGTACCTGCTATAAGCAGAAATATCATTTCAGTTTCATTGTTGGATTTGCAAGGATTTGATTTTTCTATTAAGAATAAATTATGTTCCTTTAATCTCAATGATATGTTCTATGGCTGTGCCCCTCTTATAAATGGGCTGTACATGCTGGATCAATCTGCTCCAGTATATAACATAAATACAAAACGGTTCAAATCTAACGAAGAAAATGAAACGTTTCTCTGGCATTGTCGTTTGGGGCACATTAGTGAGAAACGCGTCAAGAGGCTCCATTCAAATGGACTCTTGGGCTCATTTGACTTTGAGTCTTGTGAGCAATGCGAATCTTGCCTAATGGGCAAAATGACAAGGGCGCCTTTCAATAAACCCACAGAAAGGGCCAGTGAACTATTGGGCCTGATACATACTGACGTGTGTGGCCCAATGTCCACAAGTGCTAGAGGAAACTTTCAGTACTTCATTACATTCACTGATGATTTCAGTAGATATGGATATGTCTACTTGATGAAACATAAGTCGGAAACCTTTGAAAAGTTCAAAGAATTCCAGAATGAAGTACAGAACCAGCTTGGTAAAAGTATTAAAGCTCTTCGGTCGGACCGAGGAGGAGAATACTTGAGCCAGGAATTTCGTGATCATCTGAGTGAGTGTGGGATTATCTCCCAACTCACACCTCCTGGAACACCACAGTGGAATGGTGTGTCTGAGAGAAGGAATCGGACATTGTTAGATATGGTCCGATCCATGATGAGTCACACAGACCTTCCTACATCCCTTTGGGGATATGCTTTGCTCACCGCAACGTTCACACTGAACAGAGTGCCATCAAAGGCAGTAGCAAAGACACCATATGAGATATGGACTGGAAAAGCTCCAGCAATGTCTTTTCTCAGAATTTGGGGTTGTGAAGCCTATGTCAAAAGATTAATCTCAGACAAGCTTACACCAAAATCTGACAAATGCTACTTCATTGGTTATCCTAGGGATACCAAGGCTTATTACTTCTATCTGCGATCCGAGAACAAAATCTTTGTTGCTCGGGATTGTACTTTTCTTGAAAGGGAGTTTCTCTCTAGAAAAGATAGTGGGAGTAAGGTACAACTTGATGAAATTCAAGAAGGACAGGAATCTGTTCAACCTAATGAGGAAGAACAGCAGGATGAATTACATGAAGTTGTAATAGAACCTGAACCTGCAGTACCTGAAGTTCGAAGATCCGGAAGGATCCGTCAGGAACCTGATAGATATCAGGGATTCCTTGTGACTAATTGCCATGATCTTTTGATCATTGACGGTGATGAACCCTCGAACTTTGCAGAAGCCATGATGGGCCCTGACTCCTTAAAGTGGCGTGAAGCCACAGAATCCGAGATGGACTCCATGTCTGCTAACCGAGTGTTTTCACTGGTTGATTTACCTGCTGGTGCAAAAGCCATCGAGTGTAAATGGTCTTCAAGAAGAAGATAGACGTGGATGGAAATGTCCAGATTTACAAAGCCAGGTTGGTGGCAAAAGGTTTCAAGCAAATTCATGGTATAGACTATGATGAAACCTATTCACCAGTGGCAATGATGAAATCAATTCGGATTCTCCTAGCAACTGCCGCTTATTATGATTATGAGATTTGGCAGATGGATGTGAAAACCGCCTTCCTGAATGGAATCTTGGAGGAGGATGTGTATATGACACAACCTGACGGTTACATTGATCCTAAGAATGCTGGGAAAGTATGCAAGCTTCACAAATCCATTTATGGATTGAAGCAAGCATCGAGGAGTTGGAATCTTCGTTTTGATGAAGCAATAAAGAACTTTGACTTCATCAGAAACCAAGAGGAACAATGTGTGTATAAGAAAACTAGTGGGAGCAAAGTGGCGTTTCTTATCCTATATGTCGATGACATATTGCTTCTTGGAAATGATATTCCAATGCTGAAGTCTGTTAAAGACTGGCTGGGAAGTTGTTTTTCCATGAAGGACATGGGTGAAGCCGCGTATGTTCTTGGAATCCGAATCTTTAGAGACAGATCTAAAAAGCTGATTGGACTTTGTCAAGATGCTTATATAGATAAAGTCCTGCATCGATTCGGAATGGATAAATCCAAGAAGGGGTTCACGCCAATGATACATGGTGCTTCACTAAGCAAGGATCAGTGTCCTAAGAGACCTGATGAGCTTAAGCGCATGAGTAGGATTCCTTATGCTTCGGCTATAGGATCTATCATGTATGCCATGATCTGTACTCGTCCTGATGTTGCTTATGCACTAAGCATGACGAGTAGGTACCAGTCTAATCCAGGTGAGAGTCACTGGATTGCCGTAAAGAATATCCTGAAGTATTTGAGGAATACTAAGGATAAGTTCTTGGTTTACGGAGGAAGTGAAGTGCTTGAAATTAGTGGATTCACGGATGCAAGTTTTCAGACAGATAAGGATGATTTCCGGTCACAGTCTGGCTACATCTTCTGTCTGAATGGCGGTGCAGTAAGTTGGAAGAGTTCCAAGCAGAGCACCGTAGCAGATTCCACAACTGAAGCTGAATACATCGCTGCTTCAGAAGCTGCGAAGGAAGGAGTTTGGATTAGGAACTTCTTGATTGAACTCGGTGTATTCCCTAATGCCACTGAGCCTTTGGCACTGTATTGTGACAACAATGGTGCAATTGCTCAAGCCAAGGAACCGAGACATCATCAGAAATCCAAACACATTATGAGAAGGTATCACCTGATTCGTGATATAGTGAATAGAGGCGAAGTGATGGTCAACAGAGTTCCCACTGATGAGAACGTGGCTGACCCGTTGACAAAGCCACTCCCGAGACCTAAGCACGAGTTGCATACTGCTGCTGTAGGAATTAGAGATATTCAAATGTAATCTCTTTTTGAGTGGGAGTTGTGAGGGCTTTTGTTTTAGTTATTTTGATTGGTTCTTGTAAACATTTTCTTAAATGTTAATGAAATTTTTATTTCTGGATTATTTTTAACTGTGATATAAAATAATCGTTCCAAAATAATTCATGTCATTATATATGGGCCATCGAAGTACATGAGTAGACTTGATCCTGAAACCCCATATTTAACGAAGTGACATAAATCATAGTGTCCATAGTCGAAGGTTGTTGAAATTGGAACAACAACAACCTGTTGAGACTAGATTGTGTTGAGACTTATGACCAGGTTTCGAGGGGTCATAGATGCGCGGCATCAAAGTCGACACACAGGTATATGTAGGGGAACATATGACCGGACATGGCCCGCTAATGAGAACTCTGCAAGATATTAATATCTGTGTCATAAGAGAGTTCTCATATACGACTATAGAGTATAGTCCTTAGACCTGAGTTCGCATGCATGTGGCTGCACATGGAGTAATGCGCTTTGATCATTGTCTAACGCTGTTTCGTAACTGGGAGCTATACGGACCTTGGTTGGGTATATTATGAATTGTGTAGTTCATAGTGATGGAACAAGATGGGATTTGTCCCTGCCGTTTAACGGAGGTAATATCTCTAGGCCAATCGGAGATTTGATAGCTGGTAAGAGAATGGCCATTCCCAAACGGACTTGCCCAAGTCGTTTGCATTGTCAGTATCAAATCTGGTCCGATAAACATGGTCTGGCTATATAAGGATGACACGCATCTTGCCTTATGCCAGATCGAGATATTAAGACAAAAGGACTAGGGAATGTAGGATTCCAGTACAATCGGAAGATTGTTGGGAATGTCCTTTGTAGGATTCCAGTACAAGTGGGAGATTGTTGGGAATGTCCTGAAATCTACCGTACTATCTCTAGAAAGTATGATAAATGTCGAGATCAGACATAAGTCATAAATACTGGGTGATCATGATGACTTGCTAGAGTCCGCTCTTGATCTATAAGTTTAGGACTTATTACCAGTATTGTATGATCCCAAAGGGTCACACACCATAGCTAACGGGAAAGTTAACATGGAATGAATACGGTAAGATGCAAGGCATTTACTGCTATTTGTGCAGAGAGTTGGGCCGTTAGTATAATCACTTGGGCCCATATCGAGACAAATGACTTGTGTCGATCGACACAAGTGTATGTGTCGGTCGACACAGTTGCGAAACCGAGACATCGGTTTAGGTTTATGACAGAGTCGATATTTATTTGAGTTGTCTTATAATTTCGACTCTAATGGTCTGCGACCTAAAACGTGAGCCGTCTCTCTTCTCTCTCTGATCAATCCATTGCTTTGGTCTAGCAACCATCCCGGCTTGTAAGAGTGTGGATACTGAAGGAGGAACAGGCATCTGATCTGTTCTAGCTGATCTCATCATTACCATCCATCAATCCGCTGCAAACTGAAAGGTAATGATCAGGTTTGGTTTATGATTCATTTGTCAAGAACCTAGATCTGAGTTATATGTGCTAGGTTGCAATCTGTTAATTGAACCATGAACACACATATAATCCTACATCAAGGACTGACACAAGAGAAGGCTCGGTTACAAGTAAAATAAATCACGCTCGGTTTAGACAAAAAGAGTTTGAAAAGTTGAAAACCGATATAGGAAAATATAAAATCTTTTGAACGTTTGAAAAGATTTGGAAAACTTTTTTTTTTTTTTTTTGAGAATGATATTTAACCCAAAAATAGGAACCAGAACAATCTTAAGATATGGAAAATATTTTCGAAATCTTTGGAAAAGGAAATGAACACTTTGAACCAAAATTCAAATGGGAAAATCGGATCAAAAGATCACACTTCTTCTTCTTCGTAAATCTTTTTTTTTTTTTTGAAAGCAAGAATCAAGAACACAAAACAATTTTTTTTTTGAAAGTTGAAAAACAAGTGCAAGAAAAGAAAAGTTTTGATTCTAAAACCCTAAGATTGACAAAAGAATTCGCTTATTGGCTCAAGCACAAAGAAGCGATTCCTAACTTGAATCAAGGATGTAGATCAACAATGAAACTAGATGAAACAAAAGACTTTTTGTGGGTTTTTTTTTTGAATGTAAAAATCGAAAGCTATAAACTAGATTGCAAAGAAACCGAAAGGAAAAGGGATATATACACCTGATCTAGGAACCTTTCGGCTCTGATACCAGATGATGCAAGATGGAAGCGGGTTTGACGTAGAACAAGGACTGAGGTCTCTCTATTCTAGATCGTGGATGATGTTGTGGTAAGATGGATTCAATCCTCGGGTCTCTAGACTCCTTAGAATGAACGTGAGATGATTGAATGGATAGAAGATGGATTGATTGTCGCCACACAAGAGATGAAGAGCTTGTGATAAGACTGAACCTAAGGTCGCTTGATATGACTCACAAGAAAGCTTAGAATTCGAAAGGTGTTTTCTCACGAAGAAGAAGAACTGCGTTATTGTATTGATACTTTGTAAATGATACACGGCTGCTAAGGATCCTTATAAAGGGGATCGTGCAGCTGTTGCCTTCTAGGGCAGAAAACCTAATTACAACGGCTACTAAATAAAATATCCTAAGGTCCGACTTTAAAGTAATACAGGGAAACTTGACTCACTTAACTACTAATACAGACTCTGACTCAGACAACTAATATAAGACTTGGACCTGCAAAATGAACAAACACAATATATGAATTGAAACCATACCTTATTGAGCGCGCGTGGTCGTCCATGGTTGGGCCTAAGTAGGCTGAATTGAGAAGATCATCATCGAGTCTTCAATTGTCTTCATTTGATCTTCTACACGCTCCACTTGATAATCTTGAGCTAGGAGACTCTGAATGGACGTGTTGAACAGTGCTCTGAGTCTTCTAGTTCCTGATCTTGTCCTTGGAGGATCTCTCATGGTCGTCACGTCTTGAGCCGCAGGTACTTCTTCTAGGTCTTCTCGACGTATCTCTACGCTTGAGTCAACGCTTGAGTCAACGCTTGAGTCGATGTCCTCATCACCTAGAGTCCTTGAACTTGGCTGGTTTGAGATGGGGATGAAGGATCCAACACTTATCCTTGGAATGGCCTTTCTTCTTGCAGTGATCACAAGCTGCAGCCTTCTTCTCCTCTGGTTTGAAACCAGCTTTGTTGGCAGTCACCAACTCCCCTTTTCCTCCAAACAAACCAATGTTTCCTTGCTCCTTTTGGATCCTTGAACACACCTCTTCAAAATCAGGGAGTGTAGTCTCCCTTAGGATCTTCATTATGGCATCATTGTAGACCGGATTCAAGTTGAGTAGAAGGCCAAAGATCTTGTCTTGCTCCTTTCTCTCAATGAGAACCTTAGGGTCCATAGTACTAGGCCTTAGCATATCAAGCTCAGACCATGCTGAAGAGAACTTCCCAAGGTACTTGGTAAAGTCATGGTCTTCTTGTTTCAGCTCACTAATGGCTTTCTTCACCTCATACACCCTGCTCAGATTTGATACATCACCATAAACCTTCTTGAGAGTGTCCCACAGTGACTTGGCTGTCTCACAATGGGAGTAAGCTTCAAGAATAGATGGGTCAAGAGAGTTTTGGAGGAAGCCAAGCACTAACTGATCTTCCTGGAACCATCTTGCCTCTTCTTTCTTGGTCTGCTCATCTTTCTTCTTAGTTGTATCTTCTTCACTTGGAGTTTTGTCTTCCAAAATGTGATCCCACAGCCCTCTTCCACAAATGGCAGTCTTGGTGGTTCTCTGCCATGTCCTATAGTTAAGACCTTTGAGCACAACAGGGATAACAGTAGGCCTTAAGCTTGAGCTGATTTGAACCGTGTCTTCCATGGTGAGAGAGAAACCAGGGATTTTGGGACAGAGAACAAGTATCAAGATTTTAGGACAGAAAGAATAAAAGGAACCGAGAGAATTATGAAATAAAGAGAGAATTAAGAGAATAGAGATCAAAGCTCTGATACCATATTAGAATTTGAGAATAAAAACCAGAGATTTAGAACAAAGAATCACAAGAATCGAAGATTAGAAAGAGTTTTAGAGAATAAGAACAAGAGAGAGAGAGTAGAGAGAGAATTGGAGAAGAGAATAATCCTTCTTAGTCTTTGAATTCGAAATTTTTCCTTACAATATACTGAAACTAGCTGTTAGACTTATCCTAAATCATGTGGCTCATAATTGTCCACATATTTAGGTTACAAGGGAAGCTAGCCCAAAATATCTTAAGGTAACTAAAACTGTTTTTACTGTTCATCCGTGGGTACTATTCACAGATGCTTCTCTTCTAGTTACCTCTTCTAGTTTGGTTACTCCAAGACCTCTTATAACCAATAACACATTGATCTTCTATGGTCTCCATTTCAATATCATGATCAATATTACCTCACCTAGTTTCTCCAATCCATGATACATATGTTTCAAGAAGTTTTTGTTAAAACGTTTTGTTTAGTATTCTCATAGGACTTTTTAGAAGATCAAAGTTTCGTTTTTTTCTCTATGTAGGGTTACTTAGGGGTGTTAAAATTAACATAAACTTGTATAACATGCTTCTCATTCTACCTTTAAG
Organism: Orychophragmus violaceus; assembly: GCA_030180135.1. Classification (NCBI taxonomy): domain Eukaryota; kingdom Viridiplantae; phylum Streptophyta; class Magnoliopsida; order Brassicales; family Brassicaceae; genus Orychophragmus; species Orychophragmus violaceus. Next base: position 72,210,287 of record CM058240.1, read on the forward strand.
AGCATGCAAAAACTAACTTATTGTTGTTTTACCTCACCTAATTTCTCCAATCCATGATACATATGTTTCAAAAAGTTTTGGTAACAAAAGTTTTGTTTAGGATTCTAATAGGACATTTTAGAATATCAAAGTTTCTTTCTTGTCTGTTAGTAGGGTTACTTAGGGGTGTTTAAAGTGAACATAAACTTGTATAATATGCTTCTCCTTCTACCTTTAAGAGCATGCAAAAACTAACTTATTGTTGTTTTACCTCACCTAATTTCTCCAATCCATGATACATATGTTTCAAGAAGTTTTGGTAACAAAAGTTTTGTCTAGGATTCTCATAGGACATTTTAGAATATAAAAGTTTCTTTCTTGTCTGTTAGTAGGGTTACTTAGGGGTGTTTAAAGTGAACATAAACTTGTATAACATGCTTCTCATTCTACCTTTAAGAGCATGCAAAAACTAACTTATAGTTGTCTTACCTAACCTAATTTCTCCAATCCATGACACATATGTTTCAAGAAGTTTTGGTAAAAATGTTTTGTTTTGGATTCTCATAGGACATTTTAGAAGATCAAAGTTTCTTTCTTGTCTGTTAGTAGGGTTATTTAGGGGTGTTTAAAGTGAACATAAACTTGTATAACATGCTTCTCATTCTACCTTTAAGAGCATGCAAAAACTAACTTATAGTTGTCTTACCTCACCTAATTTCTCCAATCCGTGACACATATGTTTCAAGAAGTTTTGGTAAAAACGTTTTGTTTAGGATTCTTATAGGACATTTTAGAAGATCAAAGTTTCTTTCTTGTCTGTTAGTAGGGTTATTTAGGGGTGTTTATAGTGAACATAAACTTGTATAACATGCTTTTCATTCTACCTTTAAGAGCATGCAAAAACTAACTTATAGTTGTCTTACCTCACCTAATTTCTCCAATCCATGACACATATATTTCAAGAAGTTTTGGTAAAAAATTTTGTTTAGGATTCTCATAGGGCCTTTTAGAAGATCAAAGTTTCTTTCTTGTCTGTTAGTAGGGTTACTTAGGGGTGTTTAAACGAACATAAACTTGTCTAACATGCTTCTCATTCTACCTTTAAGAGCATGCAAAAACTAACTTATAGTTGTCTTACCTCACCTAGTTTCTCCAATCCATGATACATATGTTTCAAGAAGTTTTTGTTAAAACGTTTTGTTTAGTATTCTCATAGGACCTTTTAGAAGATCAAAGTTTCGTTCTTTTCTTTAAGTAGGGTTACTTAGGGGTGTTAAAATGAACATAAACTTGTATAACATGCTTCTCACTCTACCTTTAAGAGCATGCAAAAACTAACTTATAGTTGTCTTACCTCACCTAATTTCTCTAATCCATGACACATATGTTTCAAGAAGTTTTGGTAAAAATGTTTTGTTTAGGATTTTCATAGGACATTTTAGAATATCAAAGTTTCTTTCTTGTCTGTTAGTAGGGTTATTTAGGGGTGTTTAAAATGAACATAAACTTGTATAACATGCTTCTCATTCTACCTTTAAGAGCGTGCAAAAACTAACTTATAGTTGTCTTACCTATTAGAATTTGAGAATAAAAACCAGAGATTTAGAACAAAGAATCACAAGAATCGAAGATTAGAAAGAGTTTGAGAGAATAAGAACAAGAGCGAGAGTAGAGAGAGAATTGGAGAAGAGAATAATCCTTCTTAGTCTTTGAATTCGAAATTTTTCCTTACAATATACTGAAACTAGCTGTTAGACTTATCCTAAATCATGTGGTTCATAATTGTCCACATATTTAGCTTACAAGGGAAGCTAGCCCAAAATATCTTAAGGTAACTAAAACTGTTTTTACTGTTCATCCGTGGGTACTATTCACAGATGCTTCTCTTCTAGTTACCTCTTCTAGTTTGGTTACTCCAAGACCTCTCATAACCAATAACACATTGATCTTCTATGGCCTCCATTTCAATATCATGATCAATACTCCCCCTTAAGTTCAGACTTTGGAATCACCCTAAAGACTGAACTTGGAATGATCATGGCAACACCTCATTAAAAACCTTGATGTGGAAAACCACTTGGGACAAAACCGCATCATGGGAAAAAGAGTATGCTGCACATGAATCAAGAGAGTTCTGATAGAATTTGAGATTAAGCATGAGTGTTCTTGAGAGAGTAAAGAGAGAATAAAAGAGAGAATTCGCTGGAGTATAAGAGAAAGAGAGTTTGAAAACCCTTAACATTCATTTGAGGTTTACACTTGCTTTTATATGGTTACAATCAGTCAAATGTTTAACCTAACTAAGTAAAAGACAAGAACACAAGATGCCAAGGAGCTCTGAAGCGTGGCAGAGGAGAGAGAGAGAGTGTGGACCACATAACCAACGGCTCTCTCTCTTTAAACCCTAAAGCCTTCTGTCTCCTTTATGCAACCGAGTCTTGTTCTTGTTCTTTCAAATAGTTGACGCCTTAAGTCTTCTTCAAAGGTCCCCAACTTTGCACATTATCAAATGTGCAAGACTTGTGCATATTTTGATAATACACAGCCTTTGCACATTTGATCTCATCATGATCAATACTCCCCCTCAAGTTCAGACTTTGGAATCACCCTAAAGACTGAACTTGGAATGATCATGGCAACACCTCATTAAAAACCTTAATGTGGAAAACCACTTGGGACAAAACCACATCAAGGGAAAAAGAGTATGCTGCTCATGAATCAGGAGAGTTCTAATCATGGATAGCCACAGCCCTAGTTTGCCAAAGACATGAGTGCAAACCTTAAGACTAGCAGCCTTCGTGAAGATGTCTGCAAGCTGATCTTCACTCTTTGTGTAACAAGGCAGAATGGTTCCATCTTCAATCTTCTCCCTTACCTTGTGACAATCAATCTCAATGTGTTTTGTCCTCTCATGAAACACTGAGTTGGTTGCAATGTGAATAGCAGCCTGGTTGTCACAATGGAAGGTGATTGGACTTGATTGCTCTATGCCAAAGTCCTTGAGCAGAGCCTTCAGCCATGTTAACTCGGTTGCAAGCTTCCTCATTGCCCTATACTCAGCTTCAGCACTAGAACAAGATACCACCTTTTGCTTCTTTGTCTTCCAAGTTACCAAGTTGCCTCCAATGAAGGTACAATAGCCGGTTGTTGATCTCCTATCACTCTTATCTCCAGCCCAATCTGCATCACAATAGCCAACAATCTATGTGCTCTCATTCTTACCCATCCAAATACCTTGTTCAGTTGATCCTTTGAGATATCTGAGTATCCTTTCAATCAAACTCCAATGATACACTGTGGGTGATTGCATATGTTGACTAACTTGATTCACAGCAAAGCATAAGTCTTGTCTTGTGAGAGTGAGGTAGATAAGCTTCCCAACCAGCCTCTTATACAATGAGACATCCTTGAACTTGACTTCATCTGATTTCTCCCCCTTTCTATTGACTTGGTAGCCATCTTCAAGAGGAGTCTTTGCAATCTTGCAATCAAGCATACTTGTTTCTGTCAACAAGTCCTTAACATACTTCCTTTGGGACAGAAACAACCCATCATTGAATCTGCAAACTTCAATGCCCAAGAAGTACTTCAACTCTCCAAGGTCTTTAATATCAAAGGAACTCTTGAGGAAATCCTTTGTAGACTGAATCCCATCATTATCACTTCCTGTGATAATCAAATCATTCACATATATCAGAACTACCACCACTCCTTGGGAACTTTGAAGCGTGAACAATGTGTGATCAGATTGAGACTTCTTGAAACCATGGTCCATGAGAGTGTGACTAAGCTTATGGTACCATGCCCTTGGTGATTATTTCAAGCCATAAATCGCCCTTCTCAACCTCAATACCTCACCATCTTTACACAAGTGCTTCAATCCTGGTGGTGGAGTCATATACACTTCCTCTTCAAGTTCACCTTGTAGAAAAGCATTCTTCACATCCATTTGCCATAGATTCCATGAGAGGTTGGTGGCTAAGCTCAATGTGACTCTCACTGTGTGAAGTTTAGCCACTGGTGCAAAGGTATCTGTATAGTCTTTTCCATAGGTTTGAGTGAATCCCCTTGCTACTAGCCTTGCCTTGTACCTCTCTATGTCTCCATTGCTTTTATACTTGATTGTGAAGACCCATTTAGAGCTAACAGTCTTCTTCTTTTTCGGCAGCTTCTCTACAATCCAAGTATGGTTCCTCTCCATAGCTTCTTTCTCATCCTTTACTGCATCCATCCAAACCTTGATACCCTCAGCCTCTTCATAAGTCTTAGGAACCTGGTTTAGCTCAATCTTTCCAAGAAAGGCCTTGTGACTAGATGGTAGCAAGTCAATAGAACAAGTAGACTGACTAGGATGAGCTACTGCTTGGTTGTTGTAGTAGACTCTTGTCTTCATCCATTCTGATGGATCTTTCTTTTCCCTTGTGCTTCTCCTGAGTTGCTGAACCTGTTGATCAACCACTTCCTCATTACCCACTGCCTCTTGATAAACCATCTCATCCTCATCCATATCCAAGTCCACTTGGTTCTGATCTTGAGGTAGAGTGTCTTCTTGAGCTTGAGCCGGTTCCTGAGTGTGTGTTGCTGGTTCAGTATCCTCTTGTTGAGCTCCCTGGGTAGGTGTCTCAGACTTTTCTGGCCGTGGGGTATCATTACCCAAGTGGTCCAGCAAGTACTTCAAACTGGTAGCCAAATCTGAGGGTGATCTTGAGAGATCCTTCAAACCTTCCCAATCCCTCTTCTCATAGTATCTCTGCCCCTCAATGAACTTAACATCCCTTGACACATAGGTCCTGTTGTTGCTTGGATCAAAACACTTGTAGCCCTTCTGAGTTGTGGAGTATCCAAGGAACATACACCTTGTGCTCTTAGCATCTAGCTTATTCCTTTGATCTCCTGAGATATACACAAAACAAACACAACCAAACACACGTAAGTGTTCAATAAATGGTTTGGCTTTGTTCAATACCTCATATGGTGAAATGTCTTGAAGGACTCTAGTTGGGATCCTATTGATGAGATAACAAGCTGCCAAGACTGCATCTCCCCAAAACCTCTTAGGAACATTGGTGTGGAACATCATAGACCTAGCAACTTCCATGAGATGTCTGTTCTTCCTTTCAGCCACACCATTTTGTTGAGGAGTATGGGGACAGCTTGTTTGATGAAGGATCCCACATTTGTTCAAGTGAGCTTTGAATCTTTGGCTTGTATACTCTCCTCCATTATCTGACCTAAACACTTTGATCTTGGCATTAAACTGATTAGTAACATAGTTTTGGAAATTCAAAAATGCATCAAACACCCTATCTTTAGATGGCAGCAATGTTACCCAAGTATATTTTGATTTTTCATCTATGAAAGTCACAAAATACTTGTTTCTATCTCTAGACAGACAAGGTGAAGTCCAAACATCAGAGTGCACAAGATCAAAGCAATGTTCATAGATAGTAGTCTATTTAGGAAAGATAGTTCTACAATGTTTGCCAAGAATACAAGATTCACAAGTTGAATGATCAAAGCTAACATTAGGCAACATTAAGTTCAAAGCACGAGCATGAGGATGTCCTAGTCTAGCATGCCATAGGACATTTTGATTGAAAGAAAAACAGGATTTAAAAGCTAATGAATCCGAGTTGCTTGGAGAAGTGTCTTCAAGGAGGTAAAGCTCATCTTGTGTACCACCTCTTCCAATAACCTTTCCATTCTTAATATCCTGAAAACAAACATCATTAGGCCCAAAGATAACATTGCAATTCAAGTCTTTAGTGATCCTCTTAACCGACAGCAAGTTAGACTTAAACTTAGGAACATAGAATGCATCACTTTCTATTGAAATAAGGATTGAAGAAGTAAACAAGAGTGTGGAACAAGGCATAAGAAGTGTGGAACAAGGAATGAGCCGGTTTAGGGTTTGCGGTTGTTGAAGACTTTGGGGTATAATACAAACATGTGATCTTGATATAAATGTTTGTTTATATCCCCAACATCATAGTACAACAGGTCTGAAGCTCAGAAGGACTGATCCCTAGGGCAGAGCATCTTTCTCTCTCCTCAGAACCGGTTGAAGAGCTGTCACTATCACCTTGGAGACGTTGCACTCCTTTGTCCTCTTCTCACTCTTTATTTTATTGTTTCTTGTATCCAGAACCCTAGTTATCCTCCTATATATGTCTTGTAACACTTGAAGTATTGATGCACACTTTAGGGAACTCATTTCCCAAGTTACACAAACTCTTCTCTCTCTCGGATACTCTCTCGCTCTTGAAAACCCTAGCGGCTTCTCTCTTCTTCTCTCATCTCTAAACTCTCTTATACTCACTCAATCTCTCCTAAACTCCTAATTCTAACATGGTATCAGAGCCTACAAGCTCCTGAACCTAATCTCTCTTCCGCATTACTCTCTTATTCTCTCTTGTTCTTTACTCATTTCACTGCCGGTTTCTTCCATTCTTGTTCTAAACCTTTTTGAAACCATTTTCTCTTGATATTCCCTCTTTGCTCAGTCATGGAGAACTCAAGGGTGATTATTCCAGTGACTCTTAAAGGAGCCAACTACTTGGTATGGGCTAGAATGGCCAAAAGTGCTCTTGGAGGAAGAGGCTTGTGGAAGCATGTCTTAAGTGACACGGCTCCAATGAAGATGAAGAAAGCTGAGCCAAAAGGTGAAGCTGAGGCTGAGGCTAAGGCTGATGAGGAAGCTGTTGAAGAAGCAGCCCTTGAAGATGAAGAAGCATGGATCCAAGGAGACCAACATGTGCTATCCATTCTTCAAAGCTCCCTTGAACCGTCTCTGTTGGAAGCTTACTCCTACTGTGAGAGCTCCAAAGACTTATGGGACACCTTGTACAAGGTCTATGGCAACATGTCTAACCTCAGTAGGGTGTTTGAAGTGAAGATGGCCATCAACAATCTGAGCCAAGAAGATATGGAGTTCAAGCAACACTTTGGGAAGTTTAGATCATTGTGGGCAGAGTTGGAAATGCTGAGGCCACCAACAGTTGATCCACAGGTTCTAAATGAGAGGAGGGAACAAGACAAGGTGTTTGCACTCTTGCTAACCCTCAATCCAGCTTACAATGGTCTTATCACACACATGTTGAGGGCAGAAACTCTTCCCAACCTAGATGAAGTGTGTGCACAAATCCAAAAGGAGCAAGGATCCTTTGGGTTGTTTGGAAGGAAAGGTGAGCTAGCCACTGCTCACAAAGGTGCTTACAAGCCTGAGGAAAGAAGGATCCCTGGTGTGTGTGACCTTTGCAAGAGGAAGGGCCATTTCAAGGACAAATGTTGGTTACTTCATCCCCATCTCAAGCCGGCTTTCACCAACAAGTTCAAGGACCAGAGAGCTCATTACTCAAGTGAATCAACCCATGTTCAAGCTGCTGGTGCTCCTGGTGCTTCCACTTCTTCAAACCGGCTTGGAAATGATTGTAGAGAGATGGTACCAGCCTTTGCCCCTGCTCCTAATGTGGCGCCTCAAAATGAATTGGTGAGGAGGTCTGATCTTGATGCACTCATCAAAGCCTTCAAGGAAGGTTCTGGTAATGTTCTTGGTAGCTCCTTTCATGCTTTAATCAATCACAAACATTCCATATCTGATCATAAGCCATTGATAGTAGATTCAGGTGCTTCACATCACATGATTAGTGATTTAAACTTGAGAAAGAATGTTGAACCTGCTCTTGGTAATGTTGTGATTGCTAATGGTGAAAGGATTCCAATTAAAGGCATAGGAAATGTTAAGTTGTTTGATAGAGAATCAAAAGCTGATTCTGTTTGGCATGCTAGACTTGGTCACCCTCACTCTCGTGCCTTAGGTTTAATGTTGCCTTTTGTTTCCTTTAAGAATGATGATTGTGAAGCTTGTATCCTTGGAAAACATTGCAAATCAGTCTTTCCTTGTTCCAAAATTGTGTATGCAAACTGCTTTGATCTTGTTCACTCTGATGTATGGACTGCTCCATGTGTTTCTAGGGAAAATCATAAGTACTTTGTGACCTTTATAGATGAGAAGTCTAAGTATACTTGGCTGACATTGATTCAAACTAAAGATAGGGTGTTAGAAGCATTCACAAACTTTCAAAACTATGTGACTAACAACTTCAATGCCAAGATTAAGATCTTTAGGTCAGATAATGGTGGGGAATACACAAGCAATGCATTCAAACAACATCTTGCAAAACATGGGATCATTCACCAAACAAGCTGTCCATACACTCCACAACAGAATGGTGTGGCTGAGAGAAAGAATAGACACTTGATGGAGGTGGCCAGATCAATCATGTTCCATACAAATGTCCCTAAGAGGTTTTGGAGTGATGATGTGATGTCGGCTTGTTATCTAATCAATAGGACACCCACCAGAGTTCTACAAGATGCTTCACCATATCAGGTATTGAACAAAACTAAACCTTCAATTCATCACTTACGTGTGTTTGGATGTTTGTGTTTTGTTTTAAAACCAGGAGAGCAGAGAGATAAGCTTGATCATAAGAGTGTCAAAGCAATGTTCATTGGGTACTCTACAAACCAGAGAGGATACAAGTGCTATGTACCTGAGACTAGAAGGGTATTGGTCTCTAGAGATGTCAAGTTTGTGGAGTCAAAGGTGTTGGAATTTCAGATACATCCATGGGGATGATCTGAGAAACAAGTCTGGCTCAAGAGAAATGAGGTAGAATAGGGAAAACAAGCCTAAGACCCAATTAGGGTTCTTAAGGCGCTAGAGAGAGAAAACTAGGGTTTGCGGTTAAAGAAGGAAACAAAAGCTATTCTACCTCAAACAAATGAACACTTAAGCTATATGAAAATGTTATCCAAGAGCTTAACATCACATAGGATTGTTTACTCATGATAATGGATGACAAATCAGTAATTAGCTAAGAGGTGTTCTAAGAAGAAAGAAAAGGAAAACATGTAAGAGCATTATAAACCGAGAGACTCTCACACTTGGATTAGTTATGGAAGAACTATCCAAGTGTGGTTTAGGACTGCCTTAGCAGCCCATCAAGGCTCTTACATGAGTCTACATTGTGTCTTGTTGAAGATCACAATGAGAGTTTAAGAGAAAGAAACCGCAAGAACAAAACTAAAGGAAAGAGAGAAAGACTTAAGAGAGAATATCAAGAATCTTGTTGATTACTTGTGAGTGAATTAGCAACTGGATACAATGGCGTGTAAGGCCTTTAAATAGGCTTACAACTAGGTCAAGACAACAATAAACAAAGACAACAATTCATAAGATCTCAACCGTTGATTCATTGGAGGGAAAGTAGATTTGAACTCAACGGTTGGATCTTCTTCTTTCATTTGGATTCTTGTGTCTTCTTGTGCTGATAGTGACATCTCTCTTCCCTTCCTTGGCGTGTTGTAGGTCTGGAGAGAGAGAGTCCACGCTTCCAAGAGTGATAGTGACTTGTCTTCACTCTTGTTCAGCCCTTAATCTCAACATGTGATCTTCCCTTGTTTAACCTTGTTGCATCCGAGACTTGTGTCTGAATATGCCCCACTTTTGCACATTGAATCCATCATCTTATTATCATCTGGCCCTGACTTTGCACAGACCATTTTGTGCCCCAACTTTGCACAATCTTCTTCAAGGAGTGTTGCTTGGATAACACTCTTTTCTTGCTTGTGGAACCACCTCTTTTCTTGTGGAACACTTCTTCTTGCTTTGTTTAGGACTGAGGCTCGGCTTCTTCAGCCTCTCCTCATCCCATTTACTCCTCCTCTCTAATATGTTGGAATTTCAGATACATCCATGGGGATGATCTGAGAAACAAGTCTGGCTCAAGAGAAATGAGGTAGAATAGGGAAAACAAGCCTAAGACCCAATTAGGGTTCTTAAGGCGCTAGAGAGAGAAAACTAGGGTTTGCGGTTAAAGAAGGAAACAAAAGCTATTCTACCTCAAACAAATGAACACTTAAGCTATATGAAAATGTTATCCAAGAGCTTAACATCACATAGGATTGTTTACTCATGATAATGGATGACAAATCAGTAATTAGCTAAGAGGTGTTCTAAGAAGAAAGAAAAGGAAAACATGTAAGAGCATTATAAACCGAGAGACTCTCACACTTGGATTAGTTATGGAAGAACTATCCAAGTGTGGTTTAGGACTGCCTTAGCAGCCCATCAAGGCTCTTACATGAGTCTACATTGTGTCTTGTTGAAGATCACAATGAGAGTTTAAGAGAAAGAAACCGCAAGAACAAAACTAAAGGAAAGAGAGAAAGACTTAAGAGAGAATATCAAGAATCTTGTTGATTACTTGTGAGTGAATTAGCAACTGGATACAATGGCGTGTAAGGCCTTTAAATAGGCTTACAACTAGGTCAAGACAACAATAAACAAAGACAACAATTCATAAGATCTCAACCGTTGATTCATTGGAGGGAAAGTAGATTTGAACTCAACGGTTGGATCTTCTTCTTTCATTTGGATTCTTGTGTCTTCTTGTGCTGATAGTGACATCTCTCTTCCCTTCCTTGGCGTGTTGTAGGTCTGGAGAGAGAGAGTCCACGCTTCCAAGAGTGATAGTGACTTGTCTTCACTCTTGTTCAGCCCTTAATCTCAACATGTGATCTTCCCTTGTTTAACCTTGTTGCATCCGAGACTTGTGTCTGAATATGCCCCACTTTTGCACATTGAATCCATCATCTTATTATCATCTGGCCCTGACTTTGCACAGACCATTTTGTGCCCCAACTTTGCACAATCTTCTTCAAGGAGTGTTGCTTGGATAACACTCTTTTCTTGCTTGTGGAACCACCTCTTTTCTTGTGGAACACTTCTTCTTGCTTTGTTTAGGACTGAGGCTCGGCTTCTTCAGCCTCTCCTCATCCCATTTACTCCTCCTCTCTAATACTCCCCCGCAAGCTTGGTCGCCGGGACTCCATAAGACCAAAGGGAGAAGAGGACCAAAGGCCAAGCTTGGAGCGGTTGAACTACCTCATTAAAAACCTCCTTAAGTAAAACCTCTTGGGATAAAACCTTAAGGAGGACAAAAAGAGTATAGTCCACCTACTCAAGATGTAACTTGACCTTGGTATCATCATCTTGAACTCACGGCTCACTTCTTTCTCCAACTCTTTCTTTCCTTAGCATTCCTTGGTTTGATCTCTTCTTGATATGAACTTCTTTGATCTTTGTTGTGTCTTTTGAAACTTGGACTCTATAGTGCTCCGGCCTTTAACCCCAACATTGATAATCCTTCTCTTCCTGAGTTGAACTTCAAGTTGGTCTCATCTTCCTCTTGGAAAGACTTCAAGACTTGCGGATGCTCCTCATAGCTCCTTCACTTTCTAATGCTCCTCAAGCATGTCTTTATCTTTTCCTTCAACACAAAGGTTTAAAGGAAACATGTTAAGTGTGTGCAAGACATTTAGAACATTAGCTAAGCATTAAACCTTTATGTTTAGAAACGTTTTGAGTATTAGTTTTAAAACGTTTTTGAATTGAAACACATGATCACAACAAGATACTTAAGAGAAAAACAAGTCTAAAACGTTTTGAGAATAAGGTTTAAAACATTTTGACTTTGAAAACTTCACATAATCAAGAGAACTCATAAGATGGAAGCTTAATGAAAAATGAAAAAGAGGGTTTAGAAGTAGCCTGATTTCTTGTTGCGGTTGGGAGTGATTGAATGTTTGCCTTGTTGGAACATAACCATGACTGATCCAACAAGCTCCCCCGCACCCTTGAATGGCTCTTCACCATGCGCATACATGACTTGTACAACTCCTTGTACAACTTCTTGAACAAGGCCTCTTCCTCCTTTGAATGGACAGCTTCTAAACCGCCAATACTCTTGGGAAGATCCTTGAATCATGAGCTCATCCACCAGCTGACTCCCAACTCGGTTATGGCTCCAACAAAATGAGGATTTCAGCTTATCCACAACTCCATGAGTTCACTGGTTTTGTTGGAGACTTCTTCAGCTCCTCAACCACACAACTCCAATAACATCAGCTTGAACCGCCACTTAGAGTGTGCACCCTCCTTTTGTGACTGATCCTCACTGCCAACACTTCTCCATTCCTCCTAAGAACACCAAGAACAAACACATAACATTCTCAAGCAACACAAGTCTGGCCAGAACCATGAGCTTGATTAAGTTTCTGTGAAAGAAAAGAATGGGCTCTTTAGGAGTGAATTTTGAGAGAGAGAATAAGAAAAGAAAAGAAAAATGAAGAATGGGAGAATGGATGACACAACTCAGATTTAAGAGTGTGTGCATCAGAGTATAAAGGAGTTTGAGAGTGAGAGAGAATGAGAATGTGATTTTGGAAGACAAAGCTCAGATTTAAGAGTATGTGAGCCAAAATCAGAGTATTAGAGAGTATGGGAGAATTGAAAGAAAAGAATGAAAAGAAAAGAAAATGTTTCAGGTTCAGGGACTAAGTTGAGCTTAGTTTAACTCAGAAACTTATGTGTTTAAGGTTCAGGGACTGAGTGTTTTCCTCAGTTTAACTCATAAACAATCACATGAAAAATAACCAGAGAAGTTAAGAGTGAAAGAAGCAATGATGTGCTCTTACACTTCTCTGATTTTTCTCAACAAGAACTTGTTGTCTCCCAAAGACAAATGAAGCAACAAGCAAGAAACGTCTATGGTTCAGGGACTGAGGGTTTTCTCTCAGTTTGACTCATGACAAAGAGAATGGCACCAAGTGAACTGAGTTTGGTCCATTTAAAACAATGCGGAAGCAAAACAGAGAGATAAGAGTGAAAGAAGCAAAGATGTGCTCTTACTCTCTCTGATTTTTCATCAACAGCTTGTTAACTCTCAAGGAAGGTAGAGCAACAAGTTTTGATGGTTAGGAACCAAGGAAAACAGAAGCTTGGTCCTTGAAAACTTTACGGAAGCAAAACACTTAACAAGACAGATTTTGCTCTCTATCTTGAAACAACTTTGAGCCAACAATTTGTGTGGCTCTGATACCATGTTGGAATTTCAGATACATCCATGGGGATGATCTGAGAAACAAGTCTGGCTCAAGAGAAATGAGGTAGAATAGGGAAAACAAGCCTAAGACCCAATTAGGGTTCTTAAGGCGCTAGAGAGAGAAAACTAGGGTTTGCGGTTAAAGAAGGAAACAAAAGCTATTCTACCTCAAACAAATGAACACTTAAGCTATATGAAAATGTTATCCAAGAGCTTAACATCACATAGGATTGTTTACTCATGATAATGGATGACAAATCATTAATTAGCTAAGAGGTGTTCTAAGAAGAAAGAAAAGGAAAACATGTAAGAGCATTATAAACCGAGAGACTCTCACACTTGGATTAGTTATGGAAGAACTATCCAAGTGTGGTTTAGGACTGCCTTAGCAGCCCATCAAGGCTCTTACATGAGTCTACATTGTGTCTTGTTGAAGATCACAATGAGAGTTTAAGAGAAAGAAACCGCAAGAACAAAACTAAAGGAAAGAGAGAAAGACTTAAGAGAGAATATCAAGAATCTTGTTGATTACTTGTGAGTGAATTAGCAACTGGATACAATGGCGTGTAAGGCCTTTAAATAGGCTTACAACTAGGTCAAGACAACAATAAACAAAGACAACAATTCATAAGATCTCAACCGTTGATTCATTGGAGGGAAAGTAGATTTGAACTCAACGGTTGGATCTTCTTCTTTCATTTGGATTCTTGTGTCTTCTTGTGCTGATAGTGACATCTCTCTTCCCTTCCTTGGCGTGTTGTAGGTCTGGAGAGAGAGAGTCCACGCTTCCAAGAGTGATAGTGACTTGTCTTCACTCTTGTTCAGCCCTTAATCTCAACATGTGATCTTCCCTTGTTTAACCTTGTTGCATCCGAGACTTGTGTCTGAATATGCCCCACTTTTGCACATTGAATCCATCATCTTATTATCATCTGGCCCTGACTTTGCACAGACCATTTTGTGCCCCAACTTTGCACAATCTTCTTCAAGGAGTGTTGCTTGGATAACACTCTTTTCTTGCTTGTGGAACCACCTCTTTTCTTGTGGAACACTTCTTCTTGCTTTGTTTAGGACTGAGGCTCGGCTTCTTCAGCCTCTCCTCATCCCATTTACTCCTCCTCTCTAATAAAAGGGTTTCTATGAAGAAAAGAGTTGGGAGAGCCTTAAGGATCTTCCTAACAACCCCTCTGACCGTGCCAACAACCTGAGGATGATCCTAGAGAGTTTAGGGATTACTCAACCCAAGAGGAGTGAGGAGACTCAAGTAAACAAACCGGCTGAGGAGACTCACATTGTGGATGACTCTACTCACCTTGATCATGAGGAGGGCAATGGAGAATCACAAGAAGAACCACAAGTTGATGGTTCTGCCACGCATGATCAAGTTGATAGAGAAGAGATAGTTGGCCAACAAATGGAACCTGAAGTTGTACAAGAGGATCATGAAGTTGTGCAAGAGGAATCTGAAGTTGTGCAACAACAACAGCCGGTTCAAGTGCTTAGGAGAAGTACTAGAGAGAGAAAGGATCCATCTGAATGGAAGAAGACTAGGGTTTACTACAATTGCAAGGCAGTAGCTCATCCAACACAGGCTGTTTGCACACTTGCTCACTTCCCAACTAAGCACAAGGCGTTTATGGGTGCTATTGATGCTGAATGGGTTCCTAAAACATATGAAGAAGCTAAGGAACACAAGAAGTGGACTGATGCAGTTGAAGATGAAATCAAGGCAATGGAAAACAACAACACTTGGTATGAAACAGATTTACCAAGGAAGAAGAGGGCAGTGAGTTCCAAATGGGTTTTCACTATCAAATACAAGAGCAATGGAGAGATAGAAAGGTACAAGGCCAGATTAGTTGCAAGAGGGTTTACCCAAACCTATGGAGAGGATTATAGAGACACCTTTGCACCAGTAGCTAAGCTCCATACAGTGAGAGTGATTCTATCCTTAGCAACAAACTTGGAGTGGGATTTGCACCAAATGGATGTCAAGAATGCATTCCTCCAAGGAGAGCTAGAGGATGAGGTTTATATGACTCCACCACCTGGTCTTGAAGGCATGGTTACACAAGGAAAGGTTTTGAGGTTGAAGAAGGCAATCTATGGTCTCAAACAATCTCCTAGAGCTTGGTACCACAAGCTAAGCACAACTCTCATGGAAAAGGGTTTTAGTAGATCAGAAGCTGATCATACTCTCTTCACTCAATCAAGCCAAGAAGGTATTGTTGTCATTCTCATTTATGTAGATGATATTATCATCTCAGGGAGTGACAAGATAGGAATACAAGCTTGCAAAGATCATTTGAAATCTGTGTTTGATATCAAAGATTTGGATGAACTAAAGTACTTCCTAGGGATAGAAGTGTGCCGATCTAAAGAAGGCCTCTTCTTATCACAAAGGAAGTACACTCTTGATTTGTTGAGTGAAGCAGGTAAACTCAATGGAAAGACAGCCAAGACACCCCTTGAGGAAGGATACAAAGTCAAAAGAGAGGGGGAGATTGCAAAGGAACCATTCGGAGACATCACACTCTATAGAAGAATGGTTGGTAAGCTGATTTATCTTACTATCACATGGCCTGATTTGTGTTTTGCATTGAACCAAGTGAGCCAGCATATGCAAGCTCCAATGATGCACCATTGGAACATGGTGGACCGGATCCTAAGGTACCTCAATGGATCTCCTGGCCAAGGGATATGGATGGGGTGCAATCAAAGCACAGAGATTGTAGGATATTGTGATGCAGATTGGGCAGGAGATAGAGAGGATAGGAGATCCACTTCAGGCTATTGTACATTCATTGGAGGAAATCTTGTGACTTGGAAAACAAAGAAGCAGAAGGTGGTGTCTTGTTCAAGTGCAGAGGCAGAGTATAGAGCAATGAGAAAGCTTACCAATGAGTTGACATGGCTGAAGGCTTTACTTGAAGAGTTGGGCATTGATCAACCAACTCCAATCACAATGCATTGTGATAATCAAGCAGCAATACACATAGCTTCCAACTCAGTGTTTCATGAGAGAACAAAGCACATTGAGGTGGATTGTCACAAGGTGAGGCAGAAGGTTCAAGAAGGTGTGATCTTACCTTGTTACACGAGAAGCTCGGATCAACTAGCTGACATCTTCACCAAGGCTGCTACATTGAAGGTTTGTGAGTCCATTCTTCCTAAGCTTGGACTCATTGATCTCTCACAAGCTTGAAGAACCCTAGGCCGTAGAGCTTATACTCTTTTTCCCTTGATATAGTTTTTATCCCAAGTGGTTTTTCTATATCAAGGTTTTTAATGAGGTAAGTATCTACGGTTCCAAGCTTGATCACTCCATCTCCATGATCAAGCTTGAGGGGGAGTATTGAAATAAGGATTGAAGAAGTAAACAAGAGTGTGGAACAAGGCATAAGAAGTGTGGAACAAGGAATGAGCCGGTTTAGGGTTTGCGGTTGTTGAAGACTTTGGGGTATAATACAAACATGTGATCTTGATATAAATGTTTGTTTATATCCCCAACATCATAGTACAACAGGTCTGAAGCTCAGCAGGACTGATCCCTAGGGCAGAGCATCTTTCTCTCTCCTCAGAACCGGTTGAAGAGCTGTCACTATCACCTTGGAGACGTTGCACTCCTTTGTCCTCTTCTCACTCTTTATTTTATTGTTTCTTGTATCCAGAACCCTAGTTATCCTCCTATATATGTCTTGTAACACTTGAAGTATTGATGCACACTTTAGGGAACTCATTTCCCAAGTTACACAAACTCTTCTCTCTCTCGGATACTCTCTCGCTCTTGAAAACCCTAGCGGCTTCTCTCTTCTTCTCTCATCTCTAAACTCTCTTATACTCACTCAATCTCTCCTAAACTCCTAATTCTAACACTTTCCTTGTTAAATAATCTCAACTTTCCTGTACCAATTATAGGAATCCCTTGACCACCAGCTATAGTTACTCTTCCTAGGGCAGGTTTAATATCTTTTAACAACTTAGCATCACTAATCATGTGGTGAGAAGCTCCTGAATCTACTACCAACTTATGATCAGTTTTACTAAGCAATTTATGTGAAAATAAAGAGATACCAGAGAGCTTAGAGGCATAGGTCTTGATGAGGTCCTCAAGGTCACTCCTCTTCACATATTCAGTGGCTGTGTAGAGTGCAAGCTCCCCTCCTTGAGCTGAAGTAGAGGCAGGTTCATTCACAGCTTCTTGAGAAATGTTTGCATTTGCCCTTGAGTCCTTGAACTTGGCTGGTTTGAGGTGGGGATGAAGGACCCAACACTTATCCTTGGAGTGGCCTTTCCTCTTGCAATGCTCACAAGCTGGCGCCTTCTTCTCCTCAGGTTTAAAGCCTGCTTTGTTGGCAGTCACCAACTCCCCCTTTCCTCCAAACAAACCAATGTTTCCTTCTTCCTTTTGGAGCCTTGAGCACACCTCTTCAAAATCAGGAAGTGTAGTCTCCCTTAGGATCTTCATGATGGCATCATTGTAAACTGGATTCAAGTTGAGTAGAAGGCCAAAGATCTTGTCTTGCTCCTTTCTCTCAATGAGAACCTTGGGGTTCATAGTACTTGGCCTTAGCATCTCAAGTTCAGACCATGCTGAAGAGAACTTCCCAAGATACTTGGTAAAGTCATGGTCTTCTTGTTTCAGCTCACTTATGGCCTTCTTCACCTCATATACTCTGCTCAGATTTGAAACATCTCCATAAATCTTCTTGAGAGTATCCCACAGTGACTTAGCTGTCTCACAATGAGAATAAGCTTCAAGAATGGATGGATCAAGAGAGTTTTGGAGAAAGCCAAGCACCAGCTGATCTTCTTGAAACCATTTAGCTTCTGCCTTCTTGGTTTCCTCATCCCTCTTCTTGGCTTCATCTTCTTCAGTTGGAGTTTTATCCTCCAAAATGTGATCCCACAATCCTCTTCCACAAATGGCAGTCTTGATGGTCCTTGCCATGTCCTGTAGTTGATTCCTTTGAGCACAACAGGGACAACAGTAGGCCTCAAGCTTGAGCTGAGATGAGTAGAGTCTTCCATGGTGAGAGACTGAAGAGAGTAGATGGAAGCTTGAATGACCGAGATGAGTAACTAGCTTCTAGGGTTTTTGGACCGAGAAATTTGTAAGTCTGAAGCTTAGAACCGGTCTTAGAGTTTAGGGCAGAGAGTAAGAGAGTGATGAACACAAGAGAAGAGCTGAGAGAGACTAAGAAACCGTGAGTGATTTTAGGACAGAGAGAATTAGGTTTTCGGACAGAGAATAAAGAACCGAGAGAGATTGGTAAGATTAAGTGTGAGAGAATGATGAAACAAAGAGAGAATCAAGAGAATAGAGATCTATGCTCTGATACCATGATAGAATTTGAGATTAAGCATGAGTGTTCTTGAGAGAGTAAAGAGAGAATAAGAGAGAATTCGCTGGAGTATAAGAGAAAGAGAGTTTGAAAACCCTTAACATTCATTTGAGGTTTACACTTGCTTTTATATGGTTACAATCAGTCAAATGTTTAACCTAACTAAGTAAAAGACAAGAACACAAGATGCCAAGGAGCTCTGAAGCGTGGCAGAGGAGAGAGAGAGTGTGTGGACCACATAACCAACGGCTCTCTCTCTTTAAACCCTAAAGCCTTCTGTCTCCTTTATGCAACCGAGTCTTGTTCTTGTTCTTTCAAATAGTTGGCGCCTTAAGTCTTCTTCAAAGGTCCCCAACTTTGCACATTATCAAATGTGCAAGACTTGTGCATATTTTGATAATACACAGCCTTTGCACATTTGATCTCATCATGATCAATAAGTTCTAATCATGGATAGCCACCAGCCCTAGTTTGCTAAAGACATGAGTGCAAACCTTAAGGCTGGCTGTTAGAATTAGGAGTTTAGGAGAGATTTAGTGAGTATTGAGGAGTTTAGAGATGAGAGAAGAAGAGAGAATGCGCTAGGGTTTTAAGAGAGAGAGTAGTAGCCGAGAGAGAGTAAAGAGATTGTAACTTGGGAAATATGTTCCCTAAAGTGTGTATTGATACTTCAAGTGTTACAAGACATATATAGTAGGATAACTAGGGTTCTGGATACAAGAAACAATAAAATAAAGAGAGAGAAGAGGACAAAGGAGTGCAACGGCTCCAAGGTGATAGTGACAGCTCTTCAACCGGTTCTGAGGAGAGAGAAAGATGCTCTGCCCTAGGGATCAGTCCTGCTGAGCTTCAGACCTGTTGTACTATGATGTTGGGGATATAAACAAACATTTATATCAAGATCACATGTTTGTATTATACCCCAAAGTCTTCAACAAACCGCAAACCCTAAACCGGCTCATTCCTTGTTCCACACTTCTCATGCCTTGTTCCACACTCTTGTTTACTTCTTCAATCCTTAATTCAATACTCCCCCTCAAGCTTGATCATGGAGATGGAGTGATCAAGCTTGGAACCGTAGATACTTACCTCATTAAAAACCTTGATATAGAAAAACCACTTGGGATAAAAACTATATCAAGGGAAAAAGAGTATAAGCTCTACGGCCTAGGGTTCTTTAAGCTTGTGAGAGATCAATGAGTCCAAGCTTAGGAAGAATGGACTCACAAACCTTCAATGTAGCAGCCTTGGTGAAGATGTCTGCTAGTTGATCCGAGCTTCTTGTGTAACAAGGTAAGATCACACCTTCTTGAACCTTCTGCCTCACCTTGTGACAATCCACCTCAATGTGCTTTGTTCTCTCATGAAACACTGAGTTGTAAGCTATGTGTATTGCTGCTTGATTATCACAATGCATTGTGATTGGAGTTGGTTGATCAATGCCCAAATCTTCAAGTAAAGCCTTCAGCCATGTCAACTCATTGGTAAGCTTCCTCATTGCTCTATACTCTGCCTCTGCACTTGAACAAGACACAACCTTCTGCTTCTTTGTTTCCCAAGTCACAAGATTTCTTCCAATGAATGTACAATAGCCTGAAGTGGATCTCCTATCCTCTCTATCTCCTGCCCAATCTGCATCAGAATATCCTACAATCTTTGTGCTTTGATTGCACCCCATCCATATCCCTTGGCCAGAAGTGATAGATTTTAGAGAATCAACATTAGGGTTCTTGAGAGTTTAAGAGAGAGGAGGCGCAGAACTAGAGAGAAAATGAGGTTTAAAACCCTTAACTTGTTTCTTTTGTGTTACAACATACTTATAGGAGTTACAACACATAAGATGCTTAACCTAAAGTAGAAACAAGACAAAATGAGAAGAGACAAAGGTCTGAGTATGTCTGAACCGTAGCAGGAGGTCAGAGAAGGAGAGTGGTCCCCCCTTGTGGTCCAAAACACACCTTAACCCTAACGGCTCTCACTCCTCCCCAACGGCTCTCTTCTTCTACTTTAGGTCTCAAATAGTTGGCGCCTCATAATTTGATGTCCCCAACTTTGCACTTTTATTAATGTGCAAGTCTTGTGCATTTTATGATAATGAACAAGTCTTGACACATTGATCCTATCATGATCAATAATCCCCCTCAAGTTCAGACTTTGGAATCACCCTAAAGGCTGAACTTGGAATGATCATGGCAACACCTCATTAAAAACCTTGATGTGGAAAACCACTTGGGACAAAACCACATCAAGGGAAAAAGAGTATGCTGCTCATGAATCAGGAGAGTTCTAATCATGAATAGCTACTAGTCCTAGTTTGCCAAAGACATGAGTGCAAACCTTAAGACTAGCAGCCTTAGTGAAGATGTCTGCAAGTTGATCTTCACTCTTTGTGTAACAAGTCAGAATGGTCCCATCTTCAATCTTCTCCCTTACCTTGTGACAATCAATCTCAATGTGTTTTGTCCTCTCATGAAACACTGAGTTGGTTGCAATGTGAATAGCAGCCTGGTTGTCACAATGGAAGGTGATTGGACTTGTTTGCTCTATGCCAAAGTCCTTGAGCAGAGCTTTCAGCCATGTTAACTTGGTTGCAAGCTTCCTCATTGCCCTATACTCAGCTTCAGCACTAGAACAAGATACCACCTTCTGCTTCTTTGTCTTCCAAGTTACCAAGTTGCCTCCAATGAAGGTACAATAGCCGGTTGTTGATCTCCTATCACTCTTATCTCCAGCCCAATCTGCATCACAATAGCCAACAATCTCTGTGCTCTCATTCTTACCCATCCAAATACCTTGTTCAGTTGATCCTTTGAGATATCTGAGTATCCTCTCAATCAAACTCCAATGATACACTGTGGGTGATTGCATATGTTGGCTAACTTGATTCACAGCAAAACACAAGTCTGGTCTTGTGAGAGTGAGGTAGATAAGCTTCCCAACCAGCCTCCTATACAATGAGACATCCTTGAACTTGACTTCATCTGATTTCTCCCCCTTTCTATTGACTTGGTAGCCATCTTCAAGAGGAGTCTTTGCAATCTTGCAATCAAGCATACTTGTTTCTGTCAACAAGTCCTTAACATACTTCCTTTGAGACAGAAACAATCCATCATTGAATCTGCAAACTTCAATGCCCAAGAAGTACTTCAACTCACCAAGGTCTTTGATATCAAAGGAACTGTTGAGAAACGCCTTTGTGGATTGAATCCCATCATTATCACTTCCTGTGATGATCAAATCATCCACATATATCAAAACTACCACCACTCCTTGAGCACTTTGAAGTGTGAACAATGTGTGATCAGATTGAGACTTCTTGAAACCATGGTCCATGAGAGTGTGACTGAGCTTATGGTACCATGCCCTTGGTGATTACTTCAGACCATAAATTGCCCTTCTCAGCCTCAACACTTCACCATCTTTACACAAGTGCTTCAAACCTGGTGGTGGAGTCATATACACTTCCTCTTCAAGTTCACCTTGTAGAAAAGCATTCTTCACATCCATTTGCCATAGATTCCATGAGAGGTTGGTGGCTAAGCTCAATGTGACTCTCACTGTGTGAAGTTTAGCCACTGGTGCAAAGGTATCTGTATAGTCTTCTCCATAGGTTTGAGTGAATCCCCTTGCTACTAGCCTTGCCTTGTACCTCTCTATGTCTCCATTGCTTTTATACTTGATTGTGAAGACCCATTTAGAGCTAACAGTCTTCTTCTTTTTCGGCAGCTTCTCTACAATCCAAGTATGGTTCCTCTCCATAGCTTCTTTCTCATCCTTTACTGCATCCATCCAAAACTTGGTACCCTCAGCCTCTTCATAAGTCTTAGGAACTTGGTTTAGCTCAATCTTTCCAAGAAAGGCCTTGTGACTAGATGGTAGCAAGTCAATAGAACAAGTAGACTGACTAGGATGAGCTACTGCTTGGTTGTTGTAGTAGACTCTTGTCTTCATCCATTCTGATGGATCTTTCTTTTCCCTTGTGCTTCTCCTGAGTTGCTGAACCTGTTGATCAACCACTTCCTCATTACCCACTGCCTCTTGATAAACCATCTCATCCTCATCCATATCCAAGTCCACTTGGTTCTGATCTTGAGGTAGAGTGTCTTCTTGAGCTTGAGCCGGTTCCTGAGTGTGTGTTGCTGGTTCAGTATCCTCTTGTTGAGCTTCCTGGGTAGGTGTCTCAGTCTTTTCTGGCCGTGGGGTGTCATTGCCCAAGTGATCCAACAAGTACTTCAAACTTGTAGCCAAATCAGAAGGTGATCTTGAGAGATCTTTCAAACCTTCCCAATCCTTCTTCTCGTAGTAACTCTGCCCCTCAATGAACTTAACATCCCTTGAAACATTGGTCCTGTTGTTGCTTGGATCAAAACACTTGTAGCCCTTCTGAGTTGTGGAGTATCCAAGAAACATACACTTTGTGCTCTTAGCATCTAGCTTGTTCCTTTGATCTCCTGAGATATATACAAAACAAACACAACCAAACACACGTAAGTGTTCAATGAATGGTTTGGCTTTGTTCAATACCTCATATGGTGAAATGTCTTGAAGAACTCTAGTTGGGATCCTGTTGATGAGATAGCATGCTGCCAACACTGCATCTCCCCAAAATCTCTTAGGAACATTGGTGTGGAACATCATGGACCTAGCAGCTTCCATGAGGTGTCTGTTCTTCCTTTCAGCCACACCATTTTGTTGGGGAGTATGGGGACAGCTTGTTTGATGAAGGATCCCACATTTGTTCAAGTGAGCTTTGAATCTTTGGCTTGTATACTCTCCTCCATTATCTGACCTAAACACTTTGATCTTGGCATTAAACTGATTAGTAACATAGTTTTGGAAATTTAAAAATGCATCAAACACCCTATCTTTAGATGGAAGCAAAGTTACCCAAGTATATTTTGATTTTTCATCTATGAAGGTCACAAAATACTTGTTTCTATCTCTAGACAGACAAGGTGAAGTCCAAACATCAGAGTGCACAAGATCAAAACAATGTTCATAGATAGTAGTTGATTTAGGAAAGACAGTTCTACAATGTTTGCCAAGAATACAAGCTTCACAAGTTGAATGATCAAAGCTAACATTAGGCAACATTAAGTTCAAAGCACGAGCATGAGGATGTCCTAGTCTAGCATGCCATAGGACATTTTGATTGAAAGAAAAACAGGATTTAAAAGCTAAAGTATCCGAGTTGCTTGGAGAAGTGTCTTCAAGGAGGTAAAGCTCATCTTGTGTACCACCTCTTCCAATAACCTTTCCATTCTTAATATCCTGAAAACAAACTTCATTAGGCCCAAAGATAACATTGCAATTCAAGTCTTTAGTGATCCTTTTAACCGACAGCAAGTTAGATTTAAACTTAGGAACATAGAATGCATCACTTTCCTTGTTAAATAATCTCAACTTTCCTGTACCTATTATTGGAATCCCTTGACCATCAGCTATAGTTACTCTTCCTAGGGCAGGTTTAATGTTCTCCAACAACTTAGCATTACTAATCATATGGTGAGAAGCTCCTGAATCTACTACCAACTTATGATCAGTTTTACTAAGCAATTTATGTGAAAATAAAGAGATACCAGAGAGTTTAGAGGCATAAGCCTTGATGAGATCCTCAAGGTCACTCTTCTTGACATACTCAGTGGCTGTGTAGAGTGCAAGCTCCCCTCCTTGAGCTGAAGTGGAGGCTGGTTCATTCACAGTTTCTTGTGAGATGTTTGCATTTGCCCTTGAGTTCTTGAACTTGTCTGGTTTGAGGTGGGGATGAAGGACCCAACACTTATCCTTGGAGTGGCCTTTCCTCTTGCAATGATCACAAAATGGCACCTTCTTCTCCTCAGTTTTGAAGCCGGCTTTGTTGGCAGTCACCAACTCCCCCTTTCCTCCAAACAAACCAATGTTTCCTTCTTCCTTTTGGAGCCTTGAGCACACCTCTTCAAAATCAGGAAGTGTAGTCTCCCTTAGGATCTTCATGATAGCATCATTGTAAACCGGATTCAAGTTGAGTAGAAGGCCAAAGATCTTGTCTTGCTCCTTTCTCTCAATGAGAACCTTGGGGTTTAAAGTGCTTGGCCTTAGCATCTCAAGTTCAGACCATGCTGAAGAGAACTTCCCAAGATACTTGGTAAAGTCATGGTCTTCTTGTTTCAGCTCATTTATGGCCTTCTTCACCTCATATACTCTGCTCAGATTTGAAACATCTCCATAAATCTTCTTGAGAGTATCCCACAGTGACTTGGCTGTCTCACAATGAGAATAAGCTTCAAGGATGGATGGGTCAAGAGAGTTTTGGAGAAAGCCAAGCACAAGCTGATCTTCTTGAAACCATTTAGCTTCTGCCTTCTTAGTTTCCTCATCCTTCTTCTTGGCTTCATCTTCTTTAGTTGGTGTTTTATCCTCCAAGATGTGTTCCCACAAACCTCTTCCACAAATAGCAGTCTTGATGGTCCTTTGCCATGTCCTATAGTTGATACCTTTGAGTACAACTGGTATGGCAGTAGGCCTCAAGCTTGAGCTGATGTGAGTCATGTCTTCCATGGTGAGAAGCTGAGAGATAGTATTTGAAGACTAAAGAACCGAGACTAAACAAGTTTAGGACAGAAACTGAGAGGACCGAGAGACTGAATCTTAGAACAGTTCTTAGGATTTT
Source organism: Orychophragmus violaceus (assembly GCA_030180135.1). Lineage (NCBI taxonomy): Eukaryota > Viridiplantae > Streptophyta > Magnoliopsida > Brassicales > Brassicaceae > Orychophragmus > Orychophragmus violaceus. The sequence continues at coordinate 72,235,210 of CM058240.1, forward strand.
TAGGACAGAGAGTATGAAGAAATTGAGAGAATGAAAGCTTAAGAACAAGTGTGATGATTTTAGAACAGAGAGAACCTAGAGAATGAGGCTTAGAAACCGAGAGAATGAAGTGAGAGAGAGTTAGGGTTTTAGACCGAGAGTAAACAAGAACCGAGAGAATGATGAATCAAGAGAGAAAATCAAGAGAATGAGGAACATTGCTCTGATACCATGATAGATTTTAGAGAATCAACATTAGGGTTCTTGAGAGTTTAAGAGAGAGGAGGCGCAGAACTAGAGAGAAAATGAGGTTTAAAACCCTTAACTTGTTTCTTTTGTGTTACAACATACTTATAGGAGTTACAACACATAAGATGCTTAACCTAAAGTAGAAACAAGACAAAATGAGAAGAGACAAAGGTCTGAGTATGTCTGAACCGTAGCAGGAGGTGAGAGAAGGAGAGTGGTCCCCCCTTGTGGTCCAAAACACACCTTAACCCTAACGGCTCTCACTCCTCCCCAACGGCTCTCTTCTTCTACTTTAGGTCTCAAATAGTTGGCGCCTCATAATCTGATGTCCCCAACTTTGCACTTTTATTAATGTGCAAGTCTTGTGCATTTTATGATAATGAACAAGTCTTGACACATTGATCCTATCATGATCAATAAGAAGATCCATTGAGGTACCTTAGGATCCGGTCCACCATGTTCCAATGATGCATCATTGGAGCTTGCATATGCTGGCTCACCTGGTTCACTGCAAAACACAAATCAGGTCTTGTAATGGTAAGATAAATCAGCTTACCAACCATCCTCCTATAGAGTGTAATGTCTCCAAACGGCTCCTTTGCAATCTCCCCCTCTCTTGTGACTTTGTAGCCTTCTTCAAGAGGTGTCTTGGCTGTCTTTCCATTGAGCTTACCTGCTTCACTCAACAAATCAAGAGTGTACTTCCTTTGTGATAAGAAGAGGCCTTCTTTAGACTGGCACACTTCTATCCCTAGGAAGTACTTTAGTTCACCAAGATCCTTGATATCAAACACAGATTTCAAATGATCTTTGCAAGCTTGAATTCCTACCTTGTCACTCCCTGAGATGATGATATCATCTACATAAATGAGAATGACAACAATACCTTCTTGTCTTGATTGAGTGAAGAGAGTATGATCAGCTTCTGATCTAGTAAAGCCCTTTTCCATGAGAGTTGTGCTTAGCTTGTGGTACCAAGCTCTAGGAGATTGTTTGAGACCATAGATTGCCTTCTTCAAACTTAGAACCTTTCCTTGTGTAACCATGTCTTCAAGACCAGGTGGTGGAGTCATGTAAACCTCATCCTCTAGCTCTCCTTGAAGGAATGCATTCTTGACATCCATTTGATGCAAATCCCACTCCAAGTTTGTTGCTAAGGATAGAATGACTCTCACTGTATGGAGCTTAGCTACTGGTGCAAAGGTGTCTCTATAATCCTCTCCATAGGTTTGTGTAAACCCCCTTGCAACTAATCTGGCCTTGTACCTTTCTATCTCTCCATTGCTCTTGTATTTGATAGTGAAAACCCATTTGGAACTCATTGCCCTCTTCTTCCTTGGTAAATCTGTTTCATACCAAGTGTTGTTGTTTTCCATTGCCTTGATCTCTTCTCCAACTGCATCAGTCCACTTCTTGTGCTCCTTAGCTTCTTCATAGGTTTTAGGAACCCATTCAGCATCAAGAGCACCCATAAAGACCTTGTGCTCAGTAGGGAAGTGAGAAAGTGTGCAAACCGCTTGTGTTGGATGAGCTACTGCCTTGCAATTGTAGTAAACCCTAGTCTTCTTCCATTCAGATGGGTCCTTTCTCTCTCTAGTACTTCTTCTAAGCACTTGAACCGGCTGTTGTTGTTGCACAACCTCAGTTTCCTCTTGTACATCTTCATGTTCCTCTTGTACAGCTTCAGGTTCCATTTGTTGGCCAACTATCTCTTCTCTATCATCTTGATCATGCGTGGCAGAACCATCAGGTTGTGGTTCTTCTTGTGATTCTCCATTGCCCTCCTCATGATCAAGGTGAGTAGATTCATCCACAATGTGAGTTTCCTCAGCCGGTTTGTCCACTTGAGTCTCCTCTTTCCTTTTGGGCTGCGCAATCCCAAGGCTCTCTAGGATCATCCTCAGGTTGTTATCACGGTCATAGGGGTTATTAGGAAGGTCCTTAAGGTTCTTCCAGCTCTTCTCCTCATAGAAACCCTTTGACTCCACAAACTTGACATCTCTAGAGACCAATACCCTTCTAGTTTCAGGTACATAGCACTTGTAACCTTTTTGGCTTGTTGAATATCCAATGAACATTGCCTTAACACTCTTATGATCAAGCTTATCTCTCTGCTCTCCTGGTTTTAAAACAAAACACAAACATCCAAACACACGTAAGTGATGAATTGAAGGTTTAGTTTTGTTCAATACCTGATATGGTGAAGCATCTTGTAGAACTCTGGTGGGTGTCCTATTGATTAGATAACAAGCAGACATCACAGCATCACTCCAAAACCTCTTGGGAACATTTGTATGAAACATGATTGATCTGGTGATGTAAGACTCAGATGAACAGAGCCTCACTCGGTGGTAGATGGAAGAAACAGGTTGGCTTTGACGCTCTCTCCTGTTACTCAAGGGATGGTCGTGTGTAAGAGGTGGGATTGAACAGGCTGGCTTTGACGCTCTCTCCTGTTGAATCGGATGATGGTAAGGCTGGTGGATCGAAGGCACCACAGAGATGATGATCGGGTCTCTGATACTGCACAACACTTGTCCTCTCTGTGAATCACACACAAGGAACACAAGCAACACAAGAACAGTCGGCGGCTGCTCAAGAAAGGGCGAAAATCGCTAAAGGTTTATTGATAATTCAAAAGGTATCTAACACAATGATACAAAGTTGTTTAAGTACAAAAACAAAGAAGAACAAAAAGGAAAATCAAATATCTCGGCCTTGAATGAGAGAGAGCCGAGTTACACAGAAAAGGAAAGTGTGTAATTCCTTCCTTGGCGGCCAAGCCTTGAGTTATGGTGTGGGTGGGCCGACTTGCCTCATTAAAAACCTTGGGAGTAAAACCTCTTTGGGATAAAACCACCCAAGGGAAAAAGAGTGCAAGAGAGTCCACCAACTCTCGGACTTAGCATGGGCCGAGCCGGATGGTAAGGACTTGGCATAGTCCGGCCCATGGTTCCCCTAGACGCGTAGAAGGTCCAGCTTCCTTGTTGCTTACACAGTCCACGCCTCCTGTGTTATCCACGTCGCTTACACAGTCCAAATCTCCTGTGTTATCCGTATTGTTTACACAGCCCAAGTCTTCTATCGCCTCTAGCTTCTTGGGCTCGTTCTTGAGGTAGTCTCCAAGTTCCATTGAGTTCATGAGGTTCTCTACTGCAGTGTTGAATCCTTCCCTGAGCCTCCTTGTCCTAGATCGAGTCATTGGAGCTTCCTTGACCTCAGGAATGGCTTGTGGATGGGTGCTTAGCTGGATGTCCTCATCATTCCCACCCTCTTCAGAAGGTTTTGTCCTCAAAACTGGATCATCTGCAACATATGGAGACAAATCAGTCACATTGAAGCTATGTGAAATATTGAGCTCACCCGGGAGTTCTAGCTTGTAGGCGTTGTTATTGATTCGTTCTAGAACTTTGAAGGGACCATCTCCCCTAGGCGCCAGCTTTGAGCTTCTCTTCTGTGGAAACCTCTCAGGTCTCATGTGGAGCCAAACCCACTCTCCTGGCTCAAAGACTAACTCCTTGCGGCCCTTGTCTGCTCGCCTCTTGTACTCTTCAGTCTTCTTAAGAATGTTGTCTCTTGCTTTCTGGTGTAGCTTCTTAACAAACTCTCCTTTCCTGAGACCATCTAGATTAACTTGCTCAACTTGGGGAATTGGCGACAAATCAAGAGGTGTTAGTGGATTAAAACCATACACAATTTCAAATGGAGACATTTTAGTAGCAGAATGTGTAGCATGGTTATAGGCAAACTCAATGAATGGCAAACAATCTAACCATGTGTTTAAGTTCCTGCCAAGAGTTACCCTAAGTAAAGTAGATAAGGTACGGTTTACCACTTCGGTTTGACCATCCGTTTGAGGATGACAGGTTGTGGAGAATAGAAGTTTTGTCCCGAGCTTCTTCCACAATGTCTTCCAGAAATGGCTCAAGAATTTTGTGTCTCGGTCAGATACTATGGTCCTTGGTATACCATGTAAACGCACCACCTCTTTGAAGAATAGATCAGCAACTTGTGTGGCATCATTGGTTTTGTCACATGGAATGAAGTGAGCCATCTTAGAAAATCGATCCACAACAACAAAGACAGAGTCTTTGTGTTTGATCTTAGGCAACCCTAGCACAAAGTCCATAGAAATATCCACCCATGGTGCGTTAGGAATAGGTAAAGGTAGATAAAGTCCATGAGGGTGTAACCTGGATTTTGCTTTGTGACAAGTTACACATCTTGCACAATGCCTTTCAACGTCTCTCTTGAGGTGCGGCCAGAAGAAGTGATCAGCCACCACAGCTAGTGTCTTGTCCACTCCAAAATGGCCCATAAGACCACCTCCATGCGCCTCCTTAAGCAGTAGCTCACGCATTGAGCATTGAGGAATGCACAGCCTCTTGTCTCGGAACAGGAACCCTTCTTGAAGATAGTAGGATCCGAATGCTCCTCTTCCACAGGCTTGGTAAGCCTCTCCTAGTTCTGGATCATCTTTATATAGATCCTTGATGTGTTCAAATCCTAGAACCTTAGCCTCCATGGTAGCTATCAGGGCATGCCTTCTTGACAGGGCATCAGCCACCACATTCTCCTTTCCCTTCTTGTACTTGATTACATAGGGAAATGTCTCTACAAACTCCAACCACTTAGCATGTCTCCTCTTGAGTGAAGTCTGACCTCGCAGGTGTTTGAGTGTCTCGTGATCAGTATGGATGATGAATTCCTTGGACAACAAGTAATGCTGCCATGTCTCTAGTGCTCGCACCAATGCATACAATTCCTTGTCGTAGGTTGGGTAATTCAAAGAAGCACCACTGAGTTTCTCACTGAAGAAGGCCACTGGTTTCTTCCTCTGGTGTAACACAGCTCCAATCCCTATGCCAGACGCATCACATTCTACCTCAAACACTTCTTCAAAATCGGGTAAGGCAAGAACCGGCGCCTGTGTAAGCCTTTCTTTGAGCAGTTTGAAGGCTGATTCTTGCGCTGGACCCCATGAGAATGGCACATTCTTCTTTATCACGGCGGTAAGAGGTGAGGCCACCGTACTGAAGTCCCTCACAAACCTCCTATAGAAGCTAGCTAAGCCATGAAAACTCCTTACATGGCCGACGGTTGTTGGTGTAGGCCACTCACGGATGGCTTTGACCTTTTCCTCGTCCACTTGTAGTCCCTGTTCACTTACTACAAAGCCTAAGAAAACAAGCTTGTTAGTACAGAAGATGCACTTCTTTAGGTTAGCATAAAGGCCTTCCTTCCGAAGTGATTTGAGCACTAGTTCAAGATGTGAGATATGATCATCTAGGTTCTTACTATATATAAGTATGTCATCGAAATAGACAACTACAAATTTACTTATGTAAGCACGAAGAACCTGGTTCATGAGTCGCATGAATGTACTTGGGGCATTAGTTAAACCAAAAGGCATAACCAGCCACTCATACAATCCTTGCTTTGTCTTGAATGCGGTTTTCCACTCATCTCCTTCTCGCATCCTAACTTGATGGTAACCACTCTTCAAGTCCACCTTTGAGAAGATGGTAGAACCACTTAGCTCATCCAGCATGTCGTCTAAGCGGGGTATAGGGTGCCTGTATTTGATCGTGATGTTGTTGATGGCACGGCAGTCCACACACATCCTCCATGACCCATCCTTCTTGGGTACTAAGAGTACTGGCACAGCACAAGGGCTGAGGCTCTCCCTAATGTACCCTCGGCCCATGAGGTCTCTCACTTGCCTCTCGAGCTCCTTAGTCTCCTCCGGGTTCATCCTGTATGCTGGCTTGTTAGGTAAGGCTGCGCCAGGGACAAGATCGATTTGGTGTTCAATCCCACGGATTGGAGGTAAGCCAGGCGGAAGCTCTTCAGGGAAGATGTCTTGAAACCTGTCTAACACAGCCTGTACTCCTGTGGGTAACAACAGCTCACCTGAACCTGAACTTAAACACTCCTTAAACAACATCAGTAGCACAGTGCGCTTGGCACTAAGAGTTTTACAAATAGCCCCACGAGATATATAGAGACTGGATTTGCTAGACTCAACTTCCTTGCTCATATGTACTTGTAAATCATGTACCTCAGTTGGTGTAAGAGGTGCAAGAGTGAACTTACGATCCTTGTGTAAGAAGGTGTACTGGTTAGTACGTCCATTATGACTTGTGGCTCGGTCATACTGCCACGGTCGGCCAAGCAAGAGATGTCCAGCTTGCATGGGTACCACATCACAAGTAACTTGGTCTTGGTACTTCCCCACACTGAATGGAACAATGACTTGCTCCGAAATCTTCAGCTCTGTCTCATCATTGAGCCATCTCAGCCTGTATGGTCTTGGATGCTTGGTCTTAATAAGACCTAACCTGTCTACCATATGCTTGCTAGCCACGTTAGTGCATGAACCTCCATCAATGATCAGATTACATACCTTGTCTTTGACAGTGCATCTAGTGTGGAAGATGTTTTCCCTTTGAGCTGCCTCAGGGTTGATCATGACACTTAACATCCTCCTGGTCACAAGCAACTCTCCAACGTCAGGGTATGCAAGCTCTTCTTCTGGTTCGTTTGGATCATCCTCAAGCTCATCTTGTGATTCATACTCCCCATCGTTGTGGATAATCATTACTCTCTGGTTTGGGCACTCTCTAGCCATGTGTCCCCTGCCTTGACACTTAAAACAAGTGATGTCACGAGTTCTCTGATTAGTGCTAGGGAACTTACCTTGTTCTGGCCGGTTGGACTTGGGAGCCTCGGCTGTTTTGCCTTTGAACCGTGAGTCAATCTCCACGGTCTTCCCTTTCTCAAATGGTCTCGAGCTACTTGCAGCCCACGGTTGTGTTGGTTTGCTGCGGCTTGTCATGGCTGTCTTACGCTTGATCTGTTGTTCCACTTGGACAGCAAGATGCAACAACTCATGTAGCCCACCATACTGAGCTCTCTCCACCTTCCTAGCAATGCGTTCTTGTAGGCCATCAATGAACTGTGCCATAAGAGCTTCCTCGGATTCTTCTAACTCCAGCGAGTTCATGAGCTTCTCAAACTCCTCAAAATACTCATCCACACTTCTTGTACCCTGTGACAACTTACGGAACCGCTTTTGTAAGTCTCTATGATAATGTTCAGGGACATACCTAAGTCGTAGAAGGTATTTCATGTCACTCCAAGTGGCTACTGCTCCAAAGCGTTGCCGTCTCCTTTCAGCTATAGTTCTGTCCCACCAAGCTAACGCGTTCTCAGTGAGTTGTGCAGCAGCAACAGCAATCTTCTTGCGTTCTCCATAGCCATAACACTCAAAGATATGCTCCAGCCTTCTTTCCCAGTCCATGTACGCCTCTGGGTCGGACTTTCCTGCAAAAAGTGGAGGGGTTACTTTGATATCACGGTTTGTTTCTCTAGCCTCACCTTCCCGGGCTGGGTTCCTCCATAAAGGATCTTGACGCCTTGGCTGTGGACGCCTAAAGGGGTCAGGCGGTTGCCTATCCTCCTCTAAGTCGGGCATATCATCATCTTCATCTCCAGCTTGATATCTTGGTGGTATAGGTGCTCCTCGGATTGGTCCTCTCCTTGGTGGAGCTTCTATGCGTCCTATACGCTCACCAAACTCTTGGCGCATTGTGCCAACTTGCTGGTTTATGTTACTCATCTCTTCTCTAATAGCAGTCATCATTTGGATGATAGGATCAACGGGCTGTCTTCCTTCATCTCCCATGGCGTCTATCCTTGTTGTTAATCGGTTCAATTTGCACTCAACAAAAACAACAAGATGTCAAGGTACCACAGAATAGGTAGTTGTGTAAAACAGGAACAGAGACAGGGTTGTGTAACACAAGACGAATTTCAGTGCAATCGACAGAAGTGGAAAATTGACAATTTTTTTTTTTGGGTTTTATGAATAATAACTAGCAAGATAGAACCAAAAACAGGAAATCTACTAATTCTCAAAAAGAAATTCGACCAGGAAACTAAGAACAAGATTTTTATGGGGTTTTCTTATGACTTAGACAAAAACATAAACTAGAACAAAGCAACAAACCTAATTTTTTTTTTTTTTTTTGGATTTTTAGATTTAATCAAAGCAATAACAAGACAAAACAAAAGAGATAAGAGATAGAAAACCAAAGGTAGGAACCTTTGGCTCTGATACCAGATGATGTAAGACTCAGATGAACAGAGCCTCACTCGGTGGTAGATGGAAGAAACAGGTTGGCTTTGACGCTCTCTCCTGTTACTCAAGGGATGGTCGTGTGTAAGAGGTGGGATTGAACAGGCTGGCTTTGACGCTCTCTCCTGTTGAATCGGATGATGGTAAGGCTGGTGGATCGAAGGCACCACAGAGATGATGATCGGGTCTCTGATACTGCACAACACTTGTCCTCTCTGTGAATCACACACAAGGAACACAAGCAACACAAGAACAGTCGGCGGCTGCTCAAGAAAGGGCGAAAATCGCTAAAGGTTTATTGATAATTCAAAAGGTATCTAACACAATGATACAAAGTTGTTTAAGTACAAAAACAAAGAAGAACAAAAAGGAAAATCAAATATCTCGGCCTTGAATGAGAGAGAGCCGAGTTACACAGAAAAGGAAAGTGTGTAATTCCTTCCTTGGCGGCCAAGCCTTGAGTTATGGTGTGGGTGGGTCGACTTGCCTCATTAAAAACCTTGGGAGTAAAACCTCTTTGGGATAAAACCACCCAAGGGAAAAAGAGTGCAAGAGAGTCCACCAACTCTCGGACTTAGCATGGGCCGAGCCGGATGGTAAGGACTTGGCATAGTCCGGCCCATGGTTCCCCTAGACGCGTAGAAGGTCCAGCTTCCTTGTTGCTTACACAGTCCACGCCTCCTGTGTTATCCACGTCGCTTACACAGTCCAAATCTCCTGTGTTATCCGTATTGTTTACACAGCCCAAGTCTTCTATCGCCTCTAGCTTCTTGGGCTCGTTCTTGAGGTAGTCTCCAAGTTCCATTGAGTTGATGAGGTTCTCTACTGCAGTGTTGAATCCTTCCCTGAGCCTCCTTGTCCTAGATCGAGTCATTGGAGCTTCCTTGACCTCAGGAATGGCTTGTGGATGGGTGCTTAGCTGGATGTCCTCATCATCTGGCCACCTCCATCAAGTGTCTATTCTTCCTCTCAGCCACACCATTCTGTTGTGGAGTGTATGGACAGCTTGTTTGGTGAATTATCCCATGTTTTGCAAGATAATGTTTTAATGCATTGCTTGTGTATTCCCCACCATTATCTGACCTAAATATCTTAATCTTGGCATTGAAATTGTTAGATACATAGGTCTGAAAGTTTATGAATGCTTCTAACACTCTATCTTTAGATTGAATCAAAGTTAACCAAGTATACTTGAATTTCTCATCAATGAATGTCACAAAATACTTATGATTCTCTCTAGAAACACATGGAGCAGTCCAAACATCAGAGTGAACAAGATCAAAACAGTTTGCATAAACAGTTTTAGAACTAGGAAAGACTGATTTGCAATGTTTTCCAAGGATACAAGCTTCACAATCATCATTCTTAAAAGAAACAAAGGGCAACATTAAACCTAAAGCATGAGAGTGAGGGTGACCAAGTCTAGCATGCCATACAGAATCATTAACTAGAGTAGAACTAAAAACAGAAGCAGATAATTCAGATGCAAGGTTGGTGTCTTCAAGCATGTATAACTCATCCTTTGTCACACCCTTTCCAAGCAACTTACTTGTCTTAATATCCTGAAAAATCACATCATTAGGACTGAAGATAACATTGCATTTAAGATCAGTAGCTACTCTCTTAACACTTAACAAGTTTGATGTAAAACTAGGCATGTAAAAGGCTTTTGATTCTCTATCAAACAACCTAACATTTCCTATGCCTTTAATTGGAATCCTTTCACCATTAGCAATCACAACATTACCTAGAGCAGGCTTAACATCTTTAATCAAGTTTAAGTCACTAATCATGTGGTGTGAAGCCCCTGAATCTACAATTAGTGGCTTATGATCAGATACTAAAGCTTTGTGATTGATTAAAGCATGAAAGGAGCTACCAAAAACATTACCAGCACCTTCCTTGAAGGCTTTGATGAGTGCATCAAGATCAGACTTCCTCACCAACTCATTTTGAGGCGCCACATTAGGAGCAGGAGCAAAGGCTGGTACCATCTCTCTACAATCATTCCCACCACGGTTTGAAGAGGTAGAAGCACCAGGAGCACCAGCAGCATGAGCATGAGTTGATTCACTTGAGTAATGAGCTCTCTGGTCCTTGAACTTGTTGGTGAAAGCCGGCTTGAGATGGGGATGAAGTAACCAACATTTGTCCTTGAAATGGCCCTTCCTCTTGCAATGGTCACAAACACCAGGGATCCTTCTTTCCTCAGGCTTGTAAGCACCTTTGTTAGCAGTGGCTAGCTCACCTTTCCTTCCAAACAACCCAAAGGATCCTTGCTCCTTTTGGATTTGTGCACACACTTCATCTAGGTTGGGAAGAGTTTCTGCCCTCAACATGTGACCATTGTAAGCTGGATTGAGGGTTAGCAAGAGTGCAAACACCTTGTCTTGTTCCCTCCTCTCATTTAGAACCTGTGGATCAACTGTTGGTGGCCTCAGCATTTCCAACTCTGCCCACAATGATCTAAACTTCCCAAAGTGTTGCTTGAACTCCATATCTTCTTGGCTCAGATTGTTGATGGCCATCTTCACTTCAAACACCCTACTGAGGTTAGACATGTTGCCATAGACCTTGTACAAAGTGTCCCATAAGTCTTTGGAGCTCTCACAGTAAGAGTAAGCTTCCAACAGAGAAGGTTCAAGGGAGCTTTGAAGAATGGACAGCACATGTTGGTCTCCTTGGATCCATGCTTCTTCATCTTCAAGGGCTGCTTCTTTAACAGCTTCCTCATCAGCCCTAGCCTCAGCTTCAGCTTCACCTTTGGGCTCAGCTTTCTTCATCTTCATTGGAGCAGTGTCACATAAGACATGCTTCCACAAGCTTCTTCCACCAAGAGCACTTTTGGCCATTCTAGCCCACACCAAGTAGTTGGCTCCTTTAAGAGTCACTGGAATAATCACCCTTGAGTTCTCCATGACTGAGCAAAGAGGAAATATCAAGAGAAAATGGTTTCAAAAGGTTTAGAACAAGAATGGAAGAAACCGGCAGTGATATGAACAAGGAACAAGAGAGAATAAGAGAGAATAAGTGAGTAATGCGGAAGAGAGATTAGGTTCAGGAGCTTGTAGGCTCTGATACCATGTTAGAATTAGGAGTTTAGGAGAGATTGAGTGAGTATTGAGGAGTTTAGAGATGAGAGAAGAAGAGAGAATGCACTAGGGTTTTAAGAGAGAGAGTAGTAGCCAAGAGAGAGTAAAGAGATTGTAACTTGGGAAATATGTTCCCTAAAGTGTGTATTGATACTTCAAGTGTTACAAGACATATATAGTAGGATAACTAGGGTTCTGGATACAAGAAACAATAAAATAAAGAGAGAGAAGAGGACAAAGGAGTGCAACGGCTCCAAGGTGATAGTGACAGCTCTTCAACCGGTTCTGAGGAGAGAGAAAGATGCTCTGCCCTAGGGATCAGTCCTGCTGAGCTTCAGACCTGTTGTACTATGATGTTGGGGATATAAACAAACATTTATATCAAGATCACATGTTTGTATTATACCCCAAAGTCTTCAACAAACCGCAAACCCTAAACCGGCTCATTCCTTGTTCCACACTTCTCATGCCTTGTTCCACACTCTTGTTTACTTCTTCAATCCTTAATTCAATACTGGCGGCCTTAGTGAAGATATCTGCTAGCTGATCTTCACTCTTTGTGTAGCAAGGCAGAATGGTTCCATCTTCAATCTTCTCCCTTACCTTGTGACAGTAAATCTCTATGTGTTTGGTCCTCTCATGAAACACAGAGTTGGTTGCAATGTGAATGGCAGCCTGGTTGTCACAATGGAAGGTGATTGGGCTTGATTGCTCTATGCCAAAGTCCTTGAGAAGAGCCTTCAGCCAAGTCAACTCTGTTGCAAGCTTTCTCATGGCCCTATACTCAGCTTCAGCACTTGAACAAGAGACTACCTTCTGCTTCTTTGTCTTCCAAGTCACCAAGTTACCTCCAATGAAGGTGCAATAGCCGGTTGTTGATCTCCTATCACTCTTATCACCAGCCCAATCTGCATCACAATAGCCAACAGTTTCAGTGCTATTATTCTTACCCATCCAAATGCCTTGTCCTGTTGATCCTTTGAGATATCTGAGGATTCTCTCAATCAAACTCCAATGATAAACCGTGGGTGATTGCATATGTTGGCTAACTTGATTCACATCAAAGCACAAGTCTGGTCTTGTGAGAGTGAGATAGATAAGCTTCCCAACCAGCCTCCTATACAAGGAGACATCCTTGAACTTGACTTCGTCTGATTTCTCCCCCTTTCTATTGACTTGGTAGCCATCTTCAAGAGGAGTCTTTGCTATCTTGCAATCATGCATACTCGTTTCTGTCAACAAGTCTTGAACATACTTCCTTTGGGACAGAAACAATCCATCATTGAATCTGCATACTTCAATGCCCAAGAAGTATTTCAGTTCACCAAGGTCTTTGATATCAAAGGAACTCTTGAGAAATGCCTTTGTGGATTGAATCCCATCATCATCACTTCCTGTAATGATCAAATCGTCCACATAGATCAGAACTACCACCACTCCTTGAGCACTTTGAAGAGTAAACAATGTGTGATCAGATTGAGACTTCTTGAAACCATGGTCCATGAGTGTATGACTCTGAGCTTATGGTACCATGCTCTTGGTGATTGCTTCAAGCCATAAATTGCCCTTCTCAGCCTCAATACCTCACCATCTTTACATAAGTGTTTCAATCCTGGTGGTGGAGTCATGTACACCTCCTCCTCAAGTTCACCTTGTAGAAAAGCATTCTTCACATCCATTTGCCATAGATTCCATGAGAGGTCTCAATGTGACTCTCACTGTATGAAGTTCAGCCACTGGTGCAAAGGTATCCGTATAGTCTTCTCCATAGGTTTGAGTGAATCCCCTTGCTACTAGCCTTGCCTTGTACCTCTCTATGTCTCCATTGCTTTTATACTTGATTGTGAAGACCCATTTTGAGCTAACAGTCTTCTTCCTCTTTGGCAACTTCTCTACAATCCAAGTGTGATTCCTCTCCATAGCTTCTTTCTCATCCCTCACCGCATCCATCCATACCTTGATATCCTTAGCCTCTTCATAAGTCTTAGGAACCTGGTTTAGCTCAATCTTCCCAAGAAAGGCCTTGTGACTAGATGGTAGCAAGTCAATAGAACAAGTAGACTGACTAGGATGAGCTACTGCTTGGTTGTTGTAGTAGACTCTTGTCTTCATCCATTCTGATGGATCTTTCTTTTCCCTTGTGCTTCTCCTGAGTTGCTGAACGTGTTGATTAACCACCTCCTCATTACCTACTGCCCCTTGATAAACCATCTCATCCTCATTCATATCCAAGTCCACTTGGTTCTGATCTTGAGGTAGAGTGTCTTCTTGAGCTTGAGCCGGTTCATAGGTTTTAGGAACCCATTCAGCATCAAGAGCACCCATAAAGACCTTGTGCTCAGTAGGGAAGTGAGCAAGTGTGCAAACCGCTTGTGTTGGATGAGCTACTGCCTTGCAATTGTAGTAAACCCTAGTCTTCTTCCATTCAGATGGGTCCTTTCTCTCTCTAGTACTTCTTCTAAGCACTTGAACCGGTTGTTGTTGTTGCACAACCTCAGTTTCCTCTTGTACATCTTCATGTTCCTCTTGTACAGCTTCAGGTTCCATTTGTTGGCCAACTATCTCTTCTCTATCATCTTGATCATGCGTGGCAGAACCATCAGGTTGTGGTTCTTCTTGTGATTCTCCATTGCCCTCCTCATGATCAAGGTGAGTAGATTCATCCACAATGTGAGTTTCCTCAGCCGGTTTGTCCACTTGAGTCTCCTCTTTCCTTTTGGGTTGCGCAATCCCAAGGCTCTCTAGGATCATCCTCAGGTTGTTGGCACGGTCAGAGGGGTTATTAGGAAGGTCCTTAAGGTTCTCCCAGCTCTTCTCCTCATAGAAACCCTTTGACTCCACAAACTTGACATCTCTAGAGACCAATACCCTTCTAGTTTCAGGTACATAGCACTTGTAACCTTTTTGGCTTGTTGACTATCCAATGAACATTGCCTTAACACTCTTATGATCAAGCTTATCTCTCTGCTCTCCTGGTTTTAAAACAAAACACAAACATCCAAACACACGTAAGTGATGAATTGAAGGTTTAGTTTTGTTCAATACCTGATATGGTGAAGCATCTTGTAGAACTCTGGTGGGTGTCCTATTGATTACAGCATCACTCCAAAACCTCTTGGGAACATTTGTATGAAACATGATTGATCTGGCCACCTCCATCAAGTGTCTATTCTTCCTCTCAGCCACACCATTCTGTTGTGGAGTGTATGGACAGCTTGTTTGGTGAATTATCCCATGTTTTGCAAGATGATGTTTGAATGCATTGCTTGTGTATTCCCCACCATTATCTGACCTAAATATCTTAATCTTGGCATTGAAATTGTTAGATACATAGGTCTGAAAGTTTATGAATGCTTCTAACACTCTATCTTTAGATTGAATCAAAGTTAACCAAGTATACTTGGATTTCTCATCAATGAATGTCACAAAATACTTATGATTCTCTCTAGAAACACATGGAGCAGTCCAAACATCAGAGTGAACAAGATCAAAACAGTTTGCATAAACAGTTTTAGAACTAGGAAAGACTGATTTGCAATGTTTTCCAAGGATACAAGCTTCACAATCATCATTCTTAAAAGAAACAAAGGGCAACATTAAACCTAAAGCACGAGAGTGAGGGTGACCAAGTCTAGCATGCCATACAGAATCATTAACTAGAGTAGAACTAAAAACAGAGGCAGATAATTCAGATGCAAGGTTGGTGTCTTCAAGCATGTATAACTCATCCTTTGTCACACCCTTTCCAAGCAACTTACTTGTCTTAATATCCTGAAAAATCACATCATTAGGACTGAAGATAACATTGCATTTAAGATCAGTAGCTACTCTCTTAACACTTAACAAGTTTGATGTAAAACTAGGCATGTAAAAGGCTTTTGATTCTCTATCAAACAACCTAACATTTCCTATGCCTTTAATTGGAATCCTTTCACCATTAGCAATCACAACATTACCTAGAGCAGGCTTAACATCTTTAATCAAGTTTAAGTCACTAATCATGTGGTGTGAAGCCCCTGAATCTACTATTAGTGGCTTATGATCAGATACTAAAGCTTTGTGATTGATTAAAGCATGAAAGGAGCTACCAAAAATATTACCAGCACCTTCCTTGAAGGCTTTGATGAGTGCATCAAGATCAGACTTCCTCACCAACTCATTTTGAGGCGCCACATTAGGAGCAGGAGCAAAGGCTGGTACCATCTCTCTACAATCATTCCCACCACGGTTTGAAGAGGTAGAAGCACCAGGAGCACCAGCAGCATGAGCATGAGTTGATTCACTTGAGTAATGAGCTCTCTGGTCCTTGAACTTGTTGGTGAAAGCCGGCTTGAGATGGGGATGAAGTAACCAACATTTGTCCTTGAAATGGCCCTTCCTCTTGCAATGGTCACAAACACCAGGGATCCTTCTTTCCTCAGGCTTGTAAGCACCTTTGTGAGCAGTGGCTAGCTCACCTTTCCTTCCAAACAACCCAAAGGATCCTTGCTCCTTTTGGATTTGTGCACACACTTCATCTAGGTTGGGAAGAGTTTCTGCCCTCAACATGTGACCATTGTAAGCTGGATTGAGGGTTAGCAAGAGTGCAAACACCTTGTCTTGTTCCCTCCTCTCATTTAGAACCTGTGGATCAACTGTTGGTGGCCTCAGCATTTCCAACTCTGCCCACAATGATCTAAACTTCCCAAAGTGTTGCTTGAACTCCATATCTTCTTGGCTCAGATTGTTGATGGCCATCTTCACTTCAAACACCCTACTGAGGTTAGACATGTTGCCATAGACCTTGTACAAAGTGTCCCATAAGTCTTTGGAGCTCTCACAGTAAGAGTAAGCTTCCAACAGAGAAGGTTCAAGGGAGCTTTGAAGAATGGACAGCACATGTTGGTCTCCTTGGATCTATGCTTCTTCATCTTCAAGGGCTGCTTCTTTAACAGCTTCCTCATCAGCCCTAGCCTCAGCTTCAGCTTCACCTTTAGCAGCTTCACCTTCGGGCTCAGCTTTCTTCATCTTCATTGGAGCAGTGTCACATAAGACATGCTTCCACAAGCTTCTTCCACCAAGAGCACTTTTGGCCATTCTAGCCCACACCAAGTAGTTGGCTCCTTTAAGAGTCACTGGAATAATCACCCTTGAGTTCTCCATGACTGAGCAAAGAGGAAATATCAAGAGAAAATGGTTTCAAAAGGTTTAGAACAAGAATGGAAGAAACCGGCAGTGATATGAACAAGGAACAAGAGAGAATAAGAGAGAATAAGTGAGTAATGCGGAAGAGAGATTAGGTTCAGGAGCTTGTAGGCTCTGATACCATGTTAGAATTAGGAGTTTAGGAGAGATTGAGTGAGTATTGAGGAGTTTAGAGATGAGAGAAGAAGAGAGAATGCGCTAGGGTTTTAAGAGAGAGAGTAGTAGCCGAGAGAGAGTAAAGAGATTGTAACTTGGGAAATATGTTCCCTAAAGTGTGTATTGATACTTCAAGTGTTACAAGACATATATAGTAGGATAACTAGGGTTCTGGATACAAGAAACAATAAAATAAAGAGAGAGAAGAGGACAAAGGAGTGCAACGGCTCCAAGGTGATAGTGACAGCTCTTCAACCGGTTCTGAGGAGAGAGAAAGATGCTCTGCCCTAGGGATCAGTCCTGCTGAGCTTCAGACCTGTTGTACTATGATGTTGGGGATATAAACAAACATTTATATCAAGATCACATGTTTGTATTATACCCCAAAGTCTTCAACAAACCGCAAACCCTAAACCGGCTCATTCCTTGTTCCACACTTCTCATGCCTTGTTCCACACTCTTGTTTACTTCTTCAATCCTTAATTCAATACTGGCGGCCTTAGTGAAGATATCTGCTAGCTGATCTTCACTCTTTGTGTAGCAAGGCAGAATGGTTCAATCTTCAATCTTCTCCCTTACCTTGTGACAGTAAATCTCTATGTGTTTGGTCCTCTCATGAAACACAGAGTTGGTTGCAATGTGAATGGCAGCCTGGTTGTCACAATGGAAGGTGATTGGGCTTGATTGCTCTATGCCAAAGTCCTTGAGAAGAGCCTTCAGCCAAGTCAACTCTGTTGCAAGCTTTCTCATGGCCCTATACTCAGCTTCAGCACTTGAACAAGAGACTACCTTCTGCTTCTTTGTCTTCCAAGTCACCAAGTTACCTCCAATGAAGGTGCAATAGCCGGTTGTTGATCTCCTATCACTCTTATCACCAGCCCAATCTGCATCACAATAGCCAACAATTTCAGTGCTATTATTCTTACCCATCCAAATGCCTTGTCCTGTTGATCCTTTGAGATATCTGATGATTCTCTCAATCAAACTCCAATGATAAACCGTGGGTGATTGCATATGTTGGCTAACTTGATTCACAGCAAAGCACAAGTCTGGTCTTGTGAGAGTGAGATAGATAAGCTTCCCAACCAGCCTCCTATACAAGGAGACATCCTTGAACTTGACTTCGTCTGATTTCTCCCCCTTTCTATTGACTTGGTAGCCATCTTCAAGAGGAGTCTTTGCTATCTTGCAATCATGCATACTCGTTTCTGTCAACAAGTCTTGAACATACTTCCTTTGGGACAGAAACAATCCATCATTGAATCTGCATACTTCAATGCCCAAGAAGTATTTCAGTTCACCAAGGTCTTTGATATCAAAGGAACTCTTGAGAAATGCCTTTGTGGATTGAATCCCATCATCATCACTTCTTGTAATGATCAAATCGTCCACATAGATCAGAACTACCACCACTCCTTGAGCACTTTGAAGAGTAAACAATGTGTGATCAGATTGAGACTTCTTGAAACCATGGTCCATGAGTGTATGACTCTGAGCTTATGGTACCATGCTCTTGGTGATTGCTTCAAGCCATAAATTGCCCTTCTCAGCCTCAATACCTCACCATCTTTACATAAGTGTTTCAATCCTGGTGGTGGAGTCATGTACACCTCCTCCTCAAGTTCACCTTGTAGAAAAGCATTCTTCACATCCATTTGCCATAGATTCCATGAGAGGTCTCAATGTGACTCTCACTGTATGAAGTTCAGCCACTGGTGCAAAGGTATCCGTATAGTCTTCTCCATAGGTTTGAGTGAATCCCCTTGCTACTAGCCTTGCCTTGTACCTCTCTATGTCTCCATTGCTTTTATACTTGATTGTGAAGACCCATTTTGAGCTAACAGTCTTCTTCCTCTTTGGCAACTTCTCTACAATCCAAGTGTGATTCCTCTCCATAGCTTCTTTCTCATCCCTCACCGCATCCATCCATACCTTGATATCCTTAGCCTCTTCATAAGTCTTAGGAACCTAGTTTAGCTCAATCTTCCCAAGAAAGGCCTTGTGACTAGATGGTAGCAAGTCAATAGAACAAGTAGACTGACTAGGATGAGCTACTGCTTGGTTGTTGTAGTAGACTCTTGTCTTCATCCATTCTGATGGATCTTTCTTTTCCCTTGTGCTTCTCCTGAGTTGCTGAACCTGTTGATTAACCACCTCCTCATTACCTACTACCCCTTGATAAACCATCTCATCCTCATTCATATCCAAGTCCACTTGGTTCTGATCTTGAGGTAGAGTGTCTTCTTGAGCTTGAGCCGGTTCATGTGTGTGTGTTGCACGTTCAGCATCCTCTTGTTGAGCTTCTTGGGTAGTTGTTTCAGGCTCTTTTGGCCGTGGGATATCATTTCCCAAGTGATCCTACAAGTACTTCAAACTTGTAGCCAAATCAGAAGGTGATCTTGAGAGATCCTTCAAACCTTCCCAATCTCTTTCCTCAAAGTATCTCTGCCCCTCAATGAACTTAACATCCCTTGAAACATAGGTCCGGTTGTTGCTTGGATCAAAACACTTATAGCCCTTCTGAGTTGTGGAGTATCCAAGGAACATAGACCTTGTGCTCTTAGCCTCCAGCTTATTCCTTTGATCTCCTGAGATATATACAAAACAAACACAACCAAACACACGTAAGTGTTCAATAAATGGTTTGGTTTTGTTCAATACCTCATATGGTGAGATGTCTTGAAGAACTCTAGTTGGGATCCTGTTGATAAGATAGCATGCTGCCAAGACTGCATCTCCCCAAAACTTCTTAGGAACATTGGTGTGGAACATCATAGACCTAGCAACCTCCATTAGATGCCTGTTCTTCCTTTCAGCCACACCATTTTGTTGAGGAGTATGTGGGCAGCTTGTTTGATGTAGGATCCCATATTTGTTCAAGTGAGCTTTGAATCTTTGGCTTGTGTACTCTCCTCCATTATCTGATCTAAACACTTTAATATTGGCATTAAACTGATTAGTAACATAGTTTTGAAAGTTTATAAATGCATCAAACACCCTATCTTTAGATGGAAGCAATGTTACCCAAGTATATTTTGATTTTTCATCTATGAAAGTCACAAAATACTTGTTCCTATCTCTAGAAAGACAAGGTGAAGTCCAAACATCAGAGTGCACAAGATCAAAGCAATGTTCATAGATAGTAGTTGATTTAGGAAAGATAGTTCTACAATGTTTGCCAAGAATACAAGCTTCACAAGTTGAATGATCAAAGCTAACATTAGGCAACATTAAGTTCAAAGCACGAGCATGAGGATGTCCTAGTCTAGCATGCCATAGGTGATGCAAGATGGAAGCGTGTCTGACGTAGAACAGGGACTGAGGTCTCTCTATTCTAGATCGTGGGTGATATGGTGGTAAAATGGATTCAAACCTCGGGTCTCTAGACTCCTTAGAATGAACGTGAGATGATTGAATGGATAGAAGATGGATTGATTGTCGCCACACAAGAGATGAAGGATCTTGTGATAAGACTGAATCTAAGGTCGCTTGATATGACTCACAAGAAAGCTTAGAATCGAAAAGGTGTTTTCTCTCAAAGAAGAAGAACTGCGTTATTGTATTGATACTTGGTAAAATGATACACGGCTGCTAAGGATCCTTATAAAGGGGATCGTGCAGCTGTTGCCTTCTAGGGCAGAAAACCTAATTACAACGGCTACTAAATACTAAAATATCCTATGGTCCGACTTAAAAGTAATACAGGGAAACTTGACTCACTTAACGACTAATACAGACTCTGACTCAGACAACTAATGTAATACTTGGACCTGCAAAATGAACAAACACAATATATAATTGAAATCATACCTTATTGAGCGTGTGTGGTTGTCCATGGTTGGGCCTAAGTAGACTGAATTGAGAAGATCATCATCGAGTCTTCAATTGTCTTCATTTGATCTTCTACACGCTCCACTTGATAATCTTGAGCTAGGAGACTCTGAATGGATGTGTTGAACAGTGCTCTGAGTCTTCTAGTTCCTGATCTTGTCCTTGGAGGATCTCTCATGGTCGTCACGTCTTGAGCAGCAGGTACTTCTTCTAGGTCTTCTCGACGTATCTCTACGCTTGAGTCAACGCTTGAGTCAACGCTTGAGTCGATGTCCTCATCATTCCCTCCCTCTTGAGAAGATTCTGACCTCAGAATTCCATCATCTGCATTATAAGGAAGCAAGTCAGCAACATTGAACACTGGTGAAATGGTCAACTCACCTGGCAGATCCAGCTTGTAGGCATTGTTGTTGACTCTCTCCAACACTCGAAATGGTCCAGCTCCTCTTGGCGCTAGTTTGGACTTCCTCTGATTTGGGAACCTCTCTGTACGCATGTGAACCCACACCCAATCTCCTGGATTGAAGATGAGCTCCTTTCTCCCTTTGTCAGCAGCCTTCTTATACTTGGCCGTCCTTTCCTCTATGTTGGCCTTCACCTTCTGATGCAGTTTCTTGATTAACTCAGCCTTTGATTCTCCATCCTGATTAGTAACATCTAATGGCGGCAAAGGAACAAGATCTAAAGGGGTTTCTGGCTGAAATCCTTAGACAATCTCAAAAGGTGACAACTTAGTAGTAGAATGGTTAGCATGATTATAAGCGAACTCAACATATGGAATACAATCTAACCAGTTCCGTAGGTTCTTACCAACCGTGGCTCTTAAGAGAGTAGATAGAGTCCTGTTTACAACCTCAGTTTGTCCATCAGTTTGTGGATGACAAGTTGTTGAGAAGAGTAGCTTGGTTCCTAGCTTCCTCCAAAGAACCCTCCAGAAGTTACTCAGAAACTTCGTGTCTCGGTCAGAAACAATAGTCCTCGGGATCCCATGTAAGCGTACTACTTCTTTAAAGAATAACTCAGCAGTTTGAGTGGCATCATTAGTCTTGGCACAGGGAATGAAATGTGCCATCTTTGAGAACCTGTCCACTACAACAAAAATAGAATCCTTTCCTCGGATTTTGGGTAAGCCTAAAACAAAGTCCATTGATATATCAACCCAAGGCATACTAGGAATAGGAAGTGGCATATATAAACCATGTGGATGTGACCTGGATTTGGCTTTGAGGCAAGTGACACACTTGGACCAAAATCGTTCCACATCCTTCTTGAGGTGAGGCCAAAAGAAGTGTTCTACCAAAACGCTCAGAGTCTTATCCACTCCAAAATGTCCCATGAGTCCACCACCATGTGCTTCCTTGATCAACAAGTCTCGCATAGAACCCTGTGGAACACACAAACGTTTTTCCCTAAACAAATAACCATTATGTAAGTAGAAGGAACCTGTTGGGGCAGTAGTACAATCTTGGTAGACTGAACCGAAGTCTGGATCATCCTTATATGCATCCTTAAGGTGTTCAAACCCTAAGACCTTAGCCTCCAAAGTTGTGATCAGCATGTGTCGCCTTGAGAGTGCGTCAGCCACAACATTCTCTTTGCCCTTCTTATACTTTATCACATATGGGAATGCTTCTACAAACTCCATCCACTTAGCATGTCTTCTCTTCAGTGTTGTTTGTCCTCTAAGATGCTTCAAAGTCTCATGATCAGTATGTATGACAAACTCCTTGGACAGAAGATAGTGCTGCCATGTCTCCAACGACCTCACTAGCGCATAGAGTTCCTTGTCGTACGTTGGGTAGTTCAAGCTGGCTCCACTTAGTTTCTCACTGAAGTAGGCTACTGGACGCCCCCCTTGAGTTAGCACGGCTCCAATACCTAAGCCTGAAGCATCACATTCAACCTCAAAGGTTTTATTAAAATCAGGTAATACCAAAACTGGTGCATGCGTCAAGCGATCCTTGAGTCTGTTGAACGCGTCCTCTTGAGCTGATCCCCACTGAAATGCTACGTCCTTCTTGATCACAGCAGTGAGAGGGGCGGCTATAGTACTGAAATCTTTGACAAAACGCCGGTAGAAGCTTGCCAATCTGTGGAAGCTCCTGACTTGTCCTATGTTGTTTGGTCTCGGCCATTCTTGGATTGCTTTGATCTTCTCTTGATCAACCTGTAAACCTTTGGAACTGACAACAAAACCTAAGAAAACCACTTCATTAGTACAAAAGGAGCACTTCTTAAGATTACCATATAGGCTTTCTTTTCGAAGTGTGTCAAGGACTAGCTCAAGATGCTTTTGGTGATCCTCAAACGATTTGCTATAAACCAATATATCATCAAAGTAAACTACTACAAATTTACTGATGTAAGCTCTGAGAACCTGGTTCATTAACCTCATGAAGGTGCTGGGTGCATTGGTTAGACCAAATGGCATGACTAACCACTCGTATAGCCCCTGCTTAGTCTTGAAAGCAGTCTTCCATTCGTCACCTTCTTTCATCCTCACTTGATGGTATCCACTCCTAAGATCAATCTTGGAAAACACATTAGATCCAGATAGTTCATCAAGCATATCATCTAACCTTGGAATTGGATGTCGATATTTTATGGTGATGTTGTTGATTGCTCGGCAGTCTACACACATCCTCCAAGTTCCATCTTTCTTTGGCACTAAGAGAACTGGTACAGCACACGGGCTCAAGCTTTCTCTAATGTAACCTTTCTCCATTAAGTCTTGAATCTGCTTCTCCAACTCCTTAGTTTCTGTTGGGTTCATACGGTAAGCGGGACGGTTGGGCAATGGTACACCGGGAACTAGATCAATCTGATGCTCTATTCCTCTAATAGGTGGTAACCCAGCCGGTATCTCTTCAGGGAACACATCTTTGTATCTGTCAAGCAGTGATACAATCTCTGGTACAAGTACATTATCCTGTGAACCTGTAATCAACGCATCTCTAAACACCATTAGTAGCACCGTTTCTTTTCGCTCTAAAGCCTTATAGACAGTACTAGGAGTGATGTAAAGGTTAGTTTTACTTACCTTGGCCTCGGTAGCAAATTTGGATTGCATCTCATGTACCTCTTGAGGAGATAATGGAGCAAGCTGGAATTTGCGCTTGTCGTGCGTGAAGGAATGAGTATTGGTGAGTCCGTTGTGTGTGACTTCTCTATCAAATTGCCATGGTCTGCCGAGAAGCATATGGCCTTCTTGCATTGGGACAACATCGCACAAAACTTCATCCTCATACTTCCCTATCTTGAACTGAATCAGGACTTGCTCATGTATCCTGATCTCGGTGCTTGAATCTAACCATCTAAGGCGGTATGGCCTCGGATGTTGGGTTGTCTTCAAACCTAGCTTTTCCACCATAATCTTGCTAGCAGCATTAGTACAAGATCCACCATCAATTATGAGACTACATACCTTGTTTTGAACTGAACATCGAGTGAAAAACAAGTTTTCTCTCTGGATGGTGTCTGGGTCAATCAAGGCACTCAATGCCCTGCAAACAACTAACATCTCTCCTGTCTCGGGAAATGCGACTTCCTCTTCTGAATCCGCAGCTTCAAGGTGTTCCACTTCATCTTGAGACTCATATCCTCCATCAGGTGTTAAGATCATAACTCGCTGATTTGGACAATCTCGTGCATAGTGACCTTTACCCTGACACTTGAAACAAGTTATGTCTCGCGCTCTTGTATTAGTGGTTGAAGACTTACCTGAGTCAGTACGGTTGTTCCTTGGAGCGTCATAAGCTGACCTCTTATCTTGGGAACCTGAGGCAACAGTCTTGCCTTTGTCAAGGTTCTTAGCTTGCGGTGCACTCCATGAGTTAGGTCTTGAGCGACTCGCTGCCGCTGCCTTTCTCTTGATTCCTTGTTCAGCCTGCACGGCTGCATGCAATAAATCATTAAGATCATGACAAGGTTGACGTTCTACCTTT
This sequence comes from Orychophragmus violaceus, assembly GCA_030180135.1. Classification (NCBI taxonomy): domain Eukaryota; kingdom Viridiplantae; phylum Streptophyta; class Magnoliopsida; order Brassicales; family Brassicaceae; genus Orychophragmus; species Orychophragmus violaceus. Next base: position 72,259,785 of record CM058240.1, read on the forward strand.
CTGGCGATTCGGTCATTGAGTCCATCAATGAAATGGCCCATGAGAATTTCTTCACTCTCGTCCAACGCCATCCGGTTCTTGAGTTGTTCAAACTCTTCATAGTACTCCTCAACACTCTTGTTCTTCTGTGACAGCTGCCTGAACTGCTTTTGCATATCTCTGTGGTAATGAGGTGGCACAAATCGCCTCCTGAAGTTGTACTTCATGGCTGCCCAGGTTGTGATCCGCTCAAAGTTGTTTCGCCTACGGTCTTGGACTTCTCTGTCCCACCAAGTTAGGGCATGGTCCGTGAGTTGAGCCGAAGCTAGAGCTATCTTTTTCTGGTCATTGTACTCGTAGTAGTCAAAGATGTACTCCAGACGCCTCTCCCAATCAAGGTATGCTTCCGGATTAACCCTACCTGCAAAAGTTGGCACAGTTAGTTTCAAATCTTTTGCAAAGTTACGGTTTACCTCTTGTTGTGGTTGGCGATCACGGCGGTGATGTTGATGATCTCGGTTCCTCCCTCCTGCTCCTGCATTCAGAGTATTCTCACTCTCATCATCATCCGACTGCTCATCATTCCTTGGAAGTTCTAGTCGTCCAACCCTTTGATCAATCCGTCCGATCTGGGCCGACAAGTCGTTCTTCATGGCTTGTAGCGCTTCTAGTAGAGCTGCATTAGGGTCGACGTGGTCTCCTGCCATTGGTTTCCTGTTCCTATACACACTAGAGCAAGCGATCAAGTGACTAGGGAACAAAAGGCACAAAATAAGGAGAAAGATCCTAAGCAAACCTATGATAACTTGTGATACAAGCGATGCGTCAAGGACTGACACAAGAGAAGGCTCGGTTACAAGTAAAATAAATCACGCTCGGTTTTGACAAAAGGATTTTGGAAAGTTGTAAACCGATTTGATTAAATATAGGAGATCTTTAGAAATTTGAAAAGATTTGGAAAACTTTCTTCTTTTTTTTTTTTTTTGAAAACGAAATTTAGTAAAAATAGGAACTAGAAAATCTTAAAATATGGAAAATATTTTCGAAATCTTTGGAAAAGGAAATGAACACTTTGAACCAAAATTCAAATGGGAAAATCGGATCAAAAGATCACACTTCTTCTTCTTCGTAAATCTCTTTTTTTTTTTTTTTTGAAAGCAAGAATCAAGAACACAAAACAAAATTTTTTTTTTTTTTTTTGAAAGTTGAAAACCGAGTGCAAGAAAAGAAAAGCTTTGATTCTAAAACCCTAAGATTGACAAGAGAATCCGCTTATTGGCTCAAGCACAAAGAAGCGATTCCTAACTTGAATCAAGGATGTAGATCAACAATGAAACTAGATTGCAAAGAAACCGAAAGGAAAAGGGATAGATACACCTGATCTAGGAACCTTTCGGCTCTGATACCAGATGATGCAAGATGGAAGCGTGTCTGACGTAGAACAGGGACTGAGGTCTCTCTATTCTAGATCGTGGGTGATATGGTGGTAAAATGGATTCAAACCTCGGGTCTCTAGACTCCTTAGAATGAACGTGAGATGATTGAATGGATAGAAGATGGATTGATTGTCGCCACACAAGAGATGAAGGATCTTGTGATAAGACTGAATCTAAGGTCGCTTGATATGACTCACAAGAAAGCTTAGAATCGAAAAGGTGTTTTCTCTCAAAGAAGAAGAACTGCGTTATTGTATTGATACTTGGTAAAATGATACACGGCTGCTAAGGATCCTTATAAAGGGGATCGTGCAGCTGTTGCCTTCTAGGGCAGAAAACCTAATTACAACGGCTACTAAATACTAAAATATCCTATGGTCCGACTTAAAAGTAATACAGGGAAACTTGACTCACTTAACGACTAATACAGACTCTGACTCAGACAACTAATGTAATACTTGGACCTGCAAAATGAACAAACACAATATATAATTGAAATCATACCTTATTGAGCGTGTGTGGTTGTCCATGGTTGGGCCTAAGTAGACTGAATTGAGAAGATCATCATCGAGTCTTCAATTGTCTTCATTTGATCTTCTACACGCTCCACTTGATAATCTTGAGCTAGGAGACTCTGAATGGATGTGTTGAACAGTGCTCTGAGTCTTCTAGTTCCTGATCTTGTCCTTGGAGGATCTCTCATGGTCGTCACGTCTTGAGCAGCATGTACTTCTTCTAGGTCTTCTCGACGTATCTCTACGCTTGAGTCAACGCTTGAGTCAACGCTTGAGTCGATGTCCTCATCAATAGGACATCTTGATTAAAAGAAAAACAGGATTTAAAAGCTAAAGAATCCAGGTTGCTTGGAGAAGTGTCTTTGAGAAGGTAGTGCTCATCTTGTGTCCCACCTCTGCCAATAACCTTTCCATTCTTAATATCCTGAAAACAAACTTCATTAGGCCCAAAGATAACATTGCAATTCAAGTCTTTAGTGATCCTTTTAACCGACAGCAAGTTAGACTTAAACTTAGGAACATAGAATGCTTCACTTTCCTTGTTAAACAATCTTAACTTTCCTGTACCAATTATAGGAATTCCTTGACCATCAGCTATAGTTACTCTTCCTAGGGCAGGTTTAATGTCTTTTAACAACTTTGCATTACTGATCATGTAGTGAGAGGCTCCTGAATCTACTACCAAGTTGTGATCAGTTTTAGCAAGCAGTTTATGAGACAATAAAGTGATACCAGAGAGCTTAGAGGCATAAGCCTTGATGAGATCCTCCAAGTCACTCTTCCTCACATACTCAGTGTTGGTGAAGAGTGCAAGCTCTCCTCCTTGAGCTGAAGAAGTAGCCTGCTCATTTCCAGCTTCTTGAGAGATGTTTGCATTTGCCCTAGAGTCCTTGAACTTGGCTGGTTTGAGATGGGGATGAAGGATCCAACACTTATCCTTGGAATGGCCTTTATTCTTGCAATGATCACAAGCTGCAGCCTTCTTCTCCTCTGGTTTTAAACCAGCTTTGTTGGCAGTCACCAACTCCCCTTTTCCTCCAAACAAACCAATGTTTCCTTGCTCTTTTTGGATCCTTGAACACACCTCTTCAAAATCAGGGAGTGTAGTCTCCCTTAGGATCTTCATTATGGCATCATTGTAGACCGGATTCAAGTTGAGTAGAAGGCCAAAGATCTTGTCTTGCTCCTTTCTCTCAATGAGAACCTTAGGGTCCATAGTACTAGGCCTTAGCATATCAAGCTCAGACCATGCTGAAGAGAACTTCCCAAGGTACTTGGTAAAGTCATGGTCTTCTTGTTTCAGCTCACTAATGGCTTTCTTCACCTCATACACCCTGCTCAGATATGATACATCACCATAAACCTTCTTGAGAGTGTCCCACAATGACTTGGCTGTCTCACAATGAGAGTAAGCTTCAAGAATAGATGGGTCAAGAGAGTTTTGGAGGAAGCCAAGCACTAACTGATCTTCCTGGAACCATCTTGCCTCTTCTTTCTTGGTCTGCTCATCTTTCTTCTTAGTTGTATCTTCTTCACTTGGAGTTTTGTCTTCCAAAATGTGATCCCACAGCCCTCTTCCACAAATGGCAGTCTTGGTGGTTCTCTGCCATGTCCTATAGTTAAGACCTTTGAGCACAACAGGGATGACAGTAGGCCTTAAGCTTGAGCTGATTTGTGTTAGAATTATGAGTTTAGGAGAGATTGAGTGAGTATAAGAGAGTTGAGAGATGAGAGAAGAGGAGAGAACTCACTAGGGTTTCCTAGAGCGAGAGTAGTATCCCAGAGAGAGTAAAAGAGTGTAACTTGGGAAATGAGTTCCCTAAAGTGTATATTTGATTATCTTGGTCACATTACATATATAGAGAGGTTTCCTAGGGTTCTCAACAATAAACAATAAAGAAAGAAGAAGAAAACAAAGAGTCTTGGAAGGTAGTGAGTAACGGCTACAAGGAGTGATAGTGACTTGTCATTAGCCGCTTCTGAGGAGAGAGAGAAGGATGGTCTGCACTAGGAATCAGTCCTCCTGCTCCTGATCAGCTCCAGACCTGTTGTACTATGTTGTTGGGGACATAAACAACTATAAACCGAGATCACATGTTGCTTATGTTCCAATGTCCCCATATTTGCACCAAACCCTCAAACCGGCTGTTATACCTTGAGACACACTCTAGTACTTCTTCAATCTTTAATTAAATACTCCCCCTCAAGATTGATCATGGAGATGGAGTGATCAAGCTTGGAACCGTAGATACTTACCTCATTAAAAACCTTGATATAGAAAAACCACTTGGGATAAAAACTATATCAAGGGAAAAAGAGTATAAGCTCTACGGCCTAGGGTTCTTCAAGTTTGTGAGAGATCCATGAGTCCAAGCTTAGGAAGAATGAACTCACAAACCTTCAAGCTAGCAGCCTTGGTGAATATGTCTGCTAGTTGATCCGAGCTTCTTGTGTAACAAGGTAAGATCACACCTTCTTGAACCTTCTGCCTCACCTTGTGACAATCCACCTCTATGTGCTTTGTTCTCTCATGAAACACTGAGTTTCAAGCTATGTGTATTGCTGCTTGATTATCACAATGCATTGTGATTGGAGTTGGTTGATTAATGCCCAAATCTTCAAGTAAGTCCTTCAGCCATGTCAACTCATTGGTAAGCTTCCTCATTGCTCTATACTCTGCTTCAGCACTTGAGCAAGATACCACCTTCTGCTTCTTTGTTTTCCAAGTCACAAGATTGCCTCCAATGTATTAGAGAGGATGATGAAATGGAGGAGGAGAGGCTGAAGTCATGAAGACAAAGCCGAGCCTCATTCCTTGAAGAAGCCTTGGTGTTGAGAACAAGCAAGCAAAGCAATGCTTAAGTGAGCAACAAAGGCAACTATCAAGATGTGCAAAGTTGGGGCACACAGACACAGACACAGACAAATGATCAATGTGCAAAGTTGGGGCAAGATCATCATGTGCAAAGTCAGGGCCAAGTGTTGAAGTGCAAAGTTGGGACACTTATATATTCAGACAACCAAGAATGTGCAAAGTTGGGGGCAAACAGAAGTCTGTCAAGAATCAGACTCAAGAAGAGTCACATGTGCGTTTAAGGAGGAAAGTGGTTACAAGGACAAGTCACACTCACCCTTGGGAGTGTGCACTCTCTCTCTCCAGAAGCAAGTGGCTAAGACAAGTCACTATCAAGGTGTGAACACACCCAATTCGGATCTGAACAAGAGGACAAGATCCAGCCATTCATTCAAACTTAGTTTTCCCTCCATTAAATCAATGGCTGTGATTCAAAGTCTTAGTTTATGATTTTAACCTAATTGTATGCCTATATAAAGGCCACACACGACCATTGTAAGCTTTGCTAAGTCACTTGATAAGAAATCAACAAGATTCTTGATACAAACTCTTCTCTCTTTCTCTCTTCTTCTTAGAACCGGTTTTACTCTTTGTCTCCATTGTTTATACAAGTTTATACACAATGTAGACCCTAAAGAGCCACAGTTATGGCTGCTTAAGGCAGCCTCTTATCATGCTTGGATAACTCTTCCATAGTTAGTCCAAGTATGATGAGAGAATCATTCATAGTTGTTCTTTAGCTTCTCTTAGTTGTTCCTTAAGCTAATTACTGATTCTCTTCCATGTCATGAGTAAACTCTTCTAGATAAGATGTTAAGCTCTTGGAAGTGTTTTCATATAGCTAAGGACTTCATTTATATAACTAGATTACTGTCTTTATAAGTACAAACTAGTTAGACTTCTTTAGAACAGAACCGGTTATCTTCTTCTTCTTTAAGTGTTTCTGTTCTTGTGTTGAGTTATGGTTCAGAGCTTCCATGAATGTCTCATGAACCAAACTAGATGATCAGAGCTTCCTCATGGATGCCTCTGAAATTCTAACATGGTATCAGAGCAGCAAGTTCTTGGCTGCAAATCATTTCAAGATAGAGAGCAAAATTTGTCTTGTTTAATCTTTTACTTCCGCAATGTTTTTCATGGACCAAGCTTCTGATTTACTTGGTTCCATGCTCTTAATGCTTGTAGCTCTCTGTTTTGAAGAGATGACAAGTTGTTGTTAAGAAATCAGAGAAGAACTAGAGCATATAGTTATGTCTTTACTTGTTGCTTCTCTGGTTTGTTTGTTGCTTGTTTCAAACTGAGCAAACTCAGTCCCTGAACTTTTGAAATGTTTATGAGTTAAACTGAGCAAGAAACTCAGTCCCTGAACCTTAAACATGTGGTTGTTTCTAAGTTAAACTAAGCTATCTTAGTCCCTGAACTAGAAACATATTCTCTAACCTTTTATTATCTGTGTTTCAGGTTCATTCTCCCATTCTCCCATTCTACTATTCTCTGAGTTTGGTTTACATGCTCTTAATCTGAGTTTATGCATTCCAAAGTCACATACTCTCTATACTCTCATTCTCTGGTGCACACTCTCTTAATCTGAGTTGTGTGACATCCCATACTCTTTATACTCTGGTTACTTCTATTTTACTCTAAAGTTTACTCCTAAAGAACTATCTTATTCTTGCACAGAAACTTAAAGCTCATTAGTCCTGATCAAACTTGTGTTGCTTGAGTGTTTTCTTGTGTTTAGGTGTTCTTAGGAGGAATGGCGAGTTGTTGGCAGTAAGGATCAGTCTTAATGGCGGTTCATGCTGAAGTTAAAGGGCCGTGTGGTTGAGGAGCTGAAGTCTCCAACAAATCAGTGAGCTCTAGTTGGGTTGTGGATAAGCCAAAAATCCTCATGGATAGTTGTGGGTTAGCTGAAATCCTCATGGAGCATTCATCAAGATGGTGGATTTGCTTATTGTTGAAGGATCTTCCCAAGAGAGAATGGCGGTTTATACTCTGTCCATTCAAGAAGGGAGAGGCCTTGTTTGTTGTTGTTAAAATTGGTGTTAGAACCGTGGTTCAACCAAGTGGAGTAAGACCACAAGACAAGCCCAACATAGTTCAACCCAAAGAGATGGCTATGGTGGAAGATCTAGTGGATATGCAAGCTGGTGACACGATGAATCAGCCCAACTTGTTTTTTGTGATCTTTCTTCTTGAATACTCCCTCCATAACAATGGAGAACTCAAGAGTGATAGATCCGTTTTATGAAGTCATGGTGAAAAGCCATGGACAATTCAAGAGTGCGGGGGAGTTTAAGCTCAAATCCAAACCGCAACTCACATTACTATGATCAGGCTACTTCTAAAACTCTCTTTTTCATTACCATTTAGATTGCCTAAAGACTTGATAGTGTTGGATAGATTTGAAGTGTTGAAAACGTTTCCCAATTCTCAAAATGTTTTCAATATTTTCTTAAAAGGTTTTGAAACCTATTGAAGTTCAAACTCTTATGATTCTCTTGATTATGATGTTGTTATGTTTCATTTCAAAGTCGAAAACATTTCTTATTCTCAAAATGTTTTCAGACTTGATTTTTCATTTGTATCTTGTTGTGATCATGTGTCTCAAAGTGAAAACGTTTTACAATCTATTCTCTAAAACGTTTCAAACATAAAGGTCTTATTTATAGCTAATGCCTTAGATGCCATTACATATACTTTAACCTTTTTCCTTTGAACCTTTGTGTTGAAGGTTTATGATAGTTTTAGAGATTGAACATGACTGAATATTAGAGTTCTTGATGAGTATGGTGGCGGAAGAGAGAAGAGAGAATAGAGACTCTCAAAACCCTTACATTTCATTTGCGGTTTACACAGCTTTTATATGTGATACAATGAGCTAAATGTTTAACCTAAAGGAGTAAAAGACAAATGCACTAAGAGCCAAGAATGTCTGAAGCATAGCAGAGGAGAGAGAGAGTGTGTGGACCACAACTCCAACGGCTCCATTCCTTAAACCCTAGCGGCTCTCTCTCTTAAACCCTAACCGCTTTCCTTCTTCTTGAATGATCCAAAACTTGTGCATTCAAATGTTTGGCTCCTCATGATATTAAGTCCCCAATTTTGCACTTCCTCAATGTGCAAGACTTGTGCATTTTGTGATAATGCACAATCTAAACACATTGGTCTTAACATGATCAATACTCCCCCTCAAGTTCAGACTTTGGAATCACCCTAAAGGCTGAACTTGGAATGATCATGGCAACACCTCATTAAAAACCTTGATGTGGAAAACCACTTGGGACAAAACCACATCAAGGGAAAAAGAGTATGCTGCTCATGAATCAGGAGAGTTCTAATCATGGATAGCCACCAGCCCTAGTTTGCCAAAGAAATGAGTGCAAACCTTAAGACTAGCAGCCTTGGTGAAGATGTCTGCAAGCTGATCTTCACTCTTTGTGTAACAAGGCAGAATGGTTCCATCTTCAATCTTCTCCCTCACCTTGTGACAATCAATCTCAATGTGTTTTGTCCTTCCATGAAACACTGAGTTGGTTGCAATGTGAATAGCAGCCTGGTTATCACAATGGAAGGTGATTGGACTTGATTGCTCTATGCCAAAGTCCTTAAGCAAAGCCTTCAGCCATGTTAGCTCGGTTGCAAGCTTCCTCATTGCCCTATACTCAGCTTCAGCACTAGAACAAGATACCACCTTCTGCTTCTTTGTCTTCCAAGTTACCAAGTTGCCTCCAATGAAGGTGCAATAGCCGGTTGTTGATCTCCTATCACTCTTATCACCTGCCCAATCTGCATCACAATAGCCAACAATCTCTGTGCTCTCATTCTTACCCATCCAAATGCCTTGTCCAGTTGATCCTTTGAGATATCTGAGTATCCTCTCAATCAAACTCCAATGATACACTGTGGGTGATTGCATATGTTGACTAACTTGATTCACAGCAAAGCACAAGTCTGGTCTTGTGAGAGTGAGGTAGATAAGCTTCCCAACCAGCCTCCTATACAATGAGACATCTTTGAACTTGACTTCATCTGATTTCTCCCCCTTTCTATTGACTTGGTAGCCATCTTCAAGAGGAGTCTTTGCAATCTTGCAATCAAGCATACTTGTTTCTGTCAACAAGTCCTTAACATACTTCCTTTCGGACAGAAACAATCCATCATTGAATCTGCAAACTTCAATGCCCAAGAAGTACTTCAACTCTCCAAGGTCTTTAATATCAAAGGAACTCTTGAGGAAATCCTTTGTAGACTGAATCCCATCATTATCACTTCCTGTGATTATTGATCATGATTAAAACAGATGTGCAATCTTGTGTATTATCAAAATGGGAATTCTGAAGTACATATGTCACCGACGGTGTCGGCGACATGGATGCTGAAGTGAAGTATGGAAGAGTTATATTCTATCATCGATGATGACATCGTCGATGATAGAATAGAATCGACGACATCATCGACGATGTCATGGACGGTTCTATTATATCTGTTGGTGATTCACATAGAATAGAAGACGCGGACAGGCTCTCCTCTTTTGGATTCAAATTCAAATTGGCTCTTTTTCCCTAAATGCTTATTTCGAAATGTAAACCCATTTAGGGTTTCCTTATGCTCTCCTCCTCTATATAAGGAGATGTAACACAAGCTCAATTTAATTTAATCTCTTAAGATGTTTAATCTCTAAATCTATCACTATTCTCTTATTCTTGCTCAAGAACACTCAAGAACACTCATGCTTAATCTCTAAATCTTTCATGGTATCAGAGCTAAGATCTCTATTTTCTTGATTCTCACCATTCTCTCACTCTTAAAATCATTAATCTTCAGTTCTTCACTCTCTGTCCGAAATCTCTCTGTCTGAAATCTCTCACGGTTTTCCCTAAATCTCTCACTGTATTTTATCTGCTCATTACTCTTACTCTCTGTCCTAAATCCTAAGTCTTGCACCAAGCCTCAGTCTCTCAGTCCTTATTCTTTTCTCGGTCTTAAAACCCTAGCAGTGGTTCTCATCTCAGTTATTCAAGCTTTATCTACTCTCTTCAGTCTTTCACCATGGAAGTGATGCAAGATGGGAAGCGTGTTTGACGTAGAACAGGGACTGAAGTCACTCTCTTCTAGATCGTGAATGATGAAATGGTGAGATGGATCCAACCTTCGGGTCTCTAAACTCCTTAGGATGAACGTTGAGATGATTGAATGGAAAGATGAATGGATGATGGTGAACAACTCGCTTGTTCGATGGGCTGATTGACTCTCTCAATCTGTGGTTGAATCAGTACTGCTTGAATCACACAAGCAATCCTAATCCAATAATCTTTGGAGACACTTGAATCACACAAATGAATCCTAAGACACGAAACTTCAAAGACACTCTTTGAAAAGAAGAAACTGAATTCTTTTGTATAAACTTAGTTGATTGAAAGGTGATTTACAAATGAACAATACAATGAGACTTTATAGGACTTAAACTAACGGTCATATTGACCTTGAACAAGAAATCGCTATTTTAGAGGAAACTAGCCGTTAGGCCGATTTTGGCAAGGATCCATGCTCTTGATTGTCCCCTTTGTATCTGGATGGTTTCAAGGGATAAGTGAGGATCTCTGGAACATCTTTATGGCCATAGAAGTCGCAGCTTTTATTCTTGGAAAGAAGCCGTTGGTGTTTGATCTCTTTCTTCTCCAAAAATGGTAAGTATGACTTCTTGAAGTTATGGAGAATCTTGTGTGGTCTTGTGCAGCTGAGGACGTCTGGTCTTGATGGAAAGGAGCTCAAAACACTGTAGTTTTGATAGGTAAACGTTTGGTGCTGAATTGACCTTCCAAATGTGAATGCTTCCATATATGGCAAGTCTGCTGAGCTAGTGCCGATGCTACTTCCTGAGCTAGCTGCGATGCTACATATGGTTAGCTCCTTTTCAGTATCTTCTTCTTGTGTCATCTTTTGGGAATGATTCTCCTTAGTGGCATGTTGATGATGAGCTGAGCTAGATGTCTTGACCTTGATCTCCACTTGAGCTAAGATAAGCTCATACGCCTTGTGGGATCTTCTCGACTCCATAATCTCTTCTCCATGTGTTATGATTCCTCCTGGGTCATATGTCTTCTTAGGATTGATTGTTGGATGTATAATCATTCTTATGCCTTGTGTTGGATCAGAACTCATCGTGGCTTTGATTTCTCTTGATCTCCTTGCGCTGCTTGACGTAGTGGTTGAGTCAGTGATTGAGTCAGTCAGCGCCTGGTTTGGTTTGGTTCTGATGACCTCATCATACCCTCCCTCTTCAAGAAGTTTTGACCTCAAAACTTGATAACCTGCACATAGATAAGTCAAGTTAGTCCAGTGAAGTGAATGAGGGTTTAGAAGATTACCTTGAGAATCATTTTGATTCTGATGTAGTGGTTGAACATCCGGTGGTTCTTCTTTGAGTAGATAGGATAACGATACTCCTCTTCTTTGAGCTGGTGTGACGCCTCCTTGGCTTATCTTGCTTCTGCTCTCTTTAAGACCTGAAATATTCTCAATACTTTGGCAAAGAAACAAGTGCATTATGGGCCTCTTATCAAATAAATATCGGTTTGAATAATTTTCCGTAGAGTCATCTTCATGTGCTACTGATATCTCATCCTCTTGTAAGCTTAACAAATCCTTTAACACAGCAGTTGAGTCATGGGAAATGAAGTGGATCAAAGAAAGACTTACCATGCTAATGGATGTAGTGTGATGGCCTTGGTCTGGTGGATTTTCCTTGATCTCCCATTTGGCTTTATCTTTATATCTAATTCCTGTCTCAACACTTGACTCAAGAAACAAGTGCATCATACCAGTGGTTTGACAATCAGTGTTAGGCACTTTAAGTTCAGAAATAACCTCATGTTTGGTTGGAGCATGATATACTTCAAGGCTTTGGTTTGCTTGTGGCTCATGTGTGGAAACATGACTCGGTTTTGGTCTCTCTTTCAAGACTCCTTCTGCCCTTCGCTTCTTGATCTTTATCAGACCTGTACCTAAGTCAACTCTTAAGGGAAAGAGCAAGTGTATTATATCTGAGTTTATAACTATAGGAACAGATTTATTGAAACTTAAACTCACAGTGATTGCATTGGTGAATTGGAACATGATATTCTCCTTGTTTTCCTTCACCTCACGGTTGATGTCTTCTTGACTTGTGTGCTCTTCTTCTTGTCTTATTCCTGGATCAAAACTCTTTGGCAAAGGCAAGTGCATGAGTCTTGAATTGGAAATTAAAATATCAGATTGCACAAAGCTATCATTTGTGTCAGTTACTTCTAATTTCAACTCGGATGTTTTATCATTTAACAACTTCTTAGATGGACAATTTGCAGCAAAATGCCCTCTTCTATGGCACCTATAACATGTTGGCTCTTTGGAATTTGCAAAGTTGGAACACTTACCTTGTGTTGGCGTGTCTCGCAACTTGAGTGAGGCATCAAAGCTAGTTACGGTTGCATCAGGTGAAGCTTTGCGGCTGTGCTTCTTCTCTGGTTTCTTTGGGCGTAACATATCCATGATCTTCTGCCATTGCTGATCCTGCCTTGCTTGAAGAGTCTCCATAGATTCTTGATAGCAATCAGACTTGGGCTTAGGAGCAGCTTGTGCTTTGGATGCAATCTTCACTCTCTTGGTCGTGGTTTGAAGTTTTCCCACAAATTCCTTTTTCATCCTGGACTTGAGATCTCTCCAATCCAGTACTGGCTTCTTAAAGATGGTTGGTGTGTTCTCTTTTAGCCACCATTCATAAGCCTTTCTTGTGAAGGCTGAGACAGCTAGTACTAACCTCCTTTCTTCTGGAATTTTGTTAACTTGTAACCACTCCTCCATGTTGTTTTCCCATTGCACGTATGCTTCAGGATCTTTGCTAATCCCTGAGAAGATTAGGGAACCTCTTGTTCTGGTGGTTGGCTGCCTTGTGCCTGCTTGTTGGACTGTCGCATTCCTTGTATCAGTGAGCTGTCGTTGAGCTGGTACATGGTATGAAATAACTCCATGGTTCTTGAATCCAGTCTTGCGCCTAGGTGGGTGGTACTCTCCATACATGTATGCTTCTGAATCTTCACTTTTCTCACTGGTTTCCATGTAAGGCTGACTCCAAGATGAGGTTGTAGTGTGCAGCTCCTTGTGTTGCGGCTTCGGATCACAGCCTGAGTCACCATCTGAATCATACCCATATTCAGAGGCTTCATCTCCTGGCCATGGTGGTGTCTCATACTCTGTCTCCTCATCTGAGCAGAGTAAGCTCTCTTCATCCTCACTCCAATTGTCTCCACATGATTCTTCTTCTTCCATGTTTTTCCTTTGAGTTAGTTCCTGACAATGCACAAAACCAGTGTATTAATATGTTCTGAAGTTATTTATCTTAAGCTCTTGAACAAGTAGTTGCAATTGTTCAAATCACAAGCAACTATACACTTAACACACGATTCTAAACAGCTTGAAATCAATTTAGGAAGATATGGAAAATCTTTAGGAAGTTTGCAAAATATTTAGAAAATTTCGGATCTTCTTTTTTTTTTTTGAAAACAAGATTTGAACAAAATTTAGAAACAAGAATATCTTTTCAAGATCTAAATATTTCGAAATCTTTTTTTTTTTTTTTTTAAATTTGAAAACACAAAAACTAATATGGAAATAACAAAATTTTTTTTGGCTTTTGGTTTAAGAAATCGAATCAAATAACAAAAACTTCTCCTCTTTCTTTTTAAAACTTTTTCTGGTTTTTTTTTTTTTTTTGAAATTTGAAAACAACTTTGGAAGATAAAAGGAAATAAACACTTTTTTTTTTTGGTTTAAGATGCAAAACAAAACAAAGAATGAAATAGATGAACAAATGCAAAACAAAAGATTTTTATGGGTTTTTCTTTAAAGATGCAAACAAAAATCAGAGAATTGAGAAACTAAATGAAATGAAACCGAAAGGTAAGGATAAAGTACACCTGATTAGGAACCTTTCGGCTCTGATACCAGATGATGCAAGATGGGAAGCGTGTTTGACGTAGAACAGGGACTGAAGTCACTCTCTTCTAGATCGTGAATGATGAAATGGTGAGATGGATCCAACCTTCGGGTCTCTAGACTCCTTAGGATGAACGTTGAGATGATTGAATGGAAAGATGAATGGATGATGGTGAACAACTCGCTTGTTCGATGGGCTGATTGACTCTCTCAATCTGTGGTTGAATCAGTACTGCTAGAATCACACAAACAATCCTAATCCAATAATCTTTGGAGACACTTGAATCACACAAATGAATCCTAAGAGACGAAACTTCAAAGACACTCTTTGAAAAGAAGAAACTGAATTCTTTTGTATAAACTTAGTTGATTGAAAGGTGATTTACAAATGAACAATACAATGAGACTTTATAGGACTTAAACTAACGGTCATATTGACCTTGAACAAGAAATCGCTATTTTAGAGGAAACTAGCCGTTAGGCCGATTTTGGCAAGGATCCATGCTCTTGATTGTCCCCTTTGTATCTGGATGGTTTCAAGGGATAAGTGAGGATCTCTGGAACATCTTTATGGCCATAGAAGTCGCAGCTTTTATTCTTGGATAGAAGCCGTTGGTGTTTGATCTCTTTCTTCTCCAAAAATGGTAAGTATGACTTCTTGAAGTTATGGAGAATCTTGTGTGGTCTTGTGCAGCTGAGGACGTCTGGTCTTGATGGAAAGGAGCTCAAAACACTGTAGTTTTGATAGGTAAACGTTTGGTGCTGAATTGACCTTCCAAATGTGAATGCTTCCATATATGGCAAGTCTGCTGAGCTAGTGCCGATGCTACTTCCTGAGCTAGCTGCGATGCTACATATGGTTAGCTCCTTTTCAGTATCTTCTTCTTGTGTCATCTTTTGGGAATGATTCTCCTTAGTGGCATGTTGATGATGAGCTGAGCTAGATGTCTTGACCTTGATCTCCACTTGAGCTAAGATAAGCTCATACGCCTTGTGGGATCTTCTCGACTCCATAATCTCTTCTCCATGTGTTATGATTCCTCCTGGGTCATATGTCTTCTTAGGATTGATTGTTGGATGTATAATCATTCCTATGCCTTGTGTTGGATCAGAACTCATCGTGGCTTTGATTTCTCTTGATCTCCTTGCGCTGCTTGACGTAGTGGTTGAGTCAGTGATTGAGTCAGTCAGCGCCTGGTTTGGTTTGGTTCTGATGACCTCATCAGGAAGACTCTACTCATTTCAGCTCCAGCTTGAGGCCTACTGTTGTTCCTGTTGTGCTCAAAGGGATTAACTACAGGACATGGCAGAGGACCATCAAGACTGCCATTTGTGGAAGAGGATTGTGGGATCACATTTTGGAGGATAAAACTCCAACTGAAGAAGATGAAGCCAAGAAGAAGGATGAAGAAACTAAGAAGGCAGAGGCTAAGTGGTTTCAAGAAGATCAGCTGGTGCTTGGTTTTCTCCAAAACTCTCTTGACCCATCCATCCTTGAAGCTTATTCTCATTGTGAGACAGCCAAGTCACTGTGGGACACTCTCAAGAAGATTTATGGAGATGTCTCTAATCTGAGCAGAGTTTATGAAGTCAAGAAGGCCATAAGTGAGCTGAAACAAGAAGACCATGACTTTACCAAGTATCTTGGGAAGTTCTCTTCAGCATGGTCTGAACTTGAGATGCTAAGGCCAAGTACTATGAACCCCAAGATTCTCATTGAGAGAAAGGAGCAAGACAAGATCTTTGGCCTTCTACTCAACTTGGATCCGGTTTACAATGATGTCATAATGAAGATCCTAAGGGAGACTACACTTCCTGATTTTGAAGAGGTATGCTCTAGGATCCAAAAGGAGGAAGGAAACATTGGTTTGTTTAGAGGAAAGGGGGAGTTGGTGACTGCCAACAAAGCTGGCTTTAAACCTGAGGAGAAGAAGGCGCCATTTTGTGAGCATTGCAAGAGGAAAGGCCACTCCAAGGATAAGTGTTGGGTCCTCCATCCCCACCTCAAGTTCAAGGACTCAAGGGCAAATGCCAACATCTCTCAAGAAGCTGTGAATGAACCTGCCTCTACTTCAGCTCAAGGAGGGGAGCTTGCACTCTACACAGCCACTGAATATGTGAAGAGGAGTGACCTTGAGGACCTCATTAAGGCCTATGCCTCTAAGCTCTCTGGTATCTCTTTATTTTCACATAAATTGCTTAGTAAAACTGATCATAAGTTGGTAGTAGATTCAGGAGCTTCTCACCACATGATTAGTGATGCTAAGTTGTTAAAAGATATTAAACCTGCCCTAGGAAGAGTAACTATAGCTGATGGTCAAGGGATTCCTATAATTGGTACAGGAAAGTTGAGATTATTTAACAAGGAAAGTGATGCCTTTTATGTTCCTAAGTTTAAATCTAACTTGCTGTCGGTTAAGAGGATCACTAAAGACTTGAATTGCAATGTTATCTTTGGGCCTAATGATGTTTGTTTTCAGGATATTAAGAATGAAAAGGTTATTGGAAGAGGTGGTACACAAGATGAGCTTTACCTCCTTGAAGACACTTCTCCAAGCAACTCAGATTCATTAGCTTTTAAATCCTGTTTTTCTTTCAATCAAAATGTCCTATGGCATGCTAGACTAGGACATCCTCATGCTCGTGCTTTGAACTTAATGTTGCCTAATGTTAGCTTTGATCATTCAACTTGTGAAGCTTGTATTCTTGGCAAACATTGTAGAACTATCTTTCCTAAATCAACTACTATCTATGAACATTGCTTTGATCTTGTGCACTCTGATGTTTGGACTTCACCTTGTCTGTCTAGAGATAGAAACAAGTATTTTGTGACTTTCATAGTGATAGATTTAGAGTGTGTGAACATTAGGGTTCTTGATAAAGAAGAGAGAGTATGCGCAGAAGTAAAGAGAGATAATGAGGTTCATAAACCCTTAACTTGTTTCTTTGGTGTTACAACATACTTATAGGAGTTACAACACATAAGATGCTTAACCTAAAGTAGAAACAAGACAAAATGAGAAGAGACAAAGGTCTGAGTATGTCTGAACCGTGGCAGGAGGTGAGAGAAGGAGAGTGGTCCCCCCTTGTGGTCCAAAACACACCTTAACCCTAACGGCTCTCACTCCTCCCCAACGGCTCTCTTCTTCTACTTTAGGTCTCAAATAGTTGGCGCCTCATAATCTGATGTCCCCAACTTTGCACTTTTATTAATGTGCAAGTCTTGTGCATTTTATGATAATGAACAAGTCTTGACACATTGATCCTATCATGATCAATACTCCCCCTCAAGTTCAGACTTTGGAATCACCCTAAAGGCTGAACTTGGAATGATCATGGCAACACCTCATTAAAAACCTTGATGTGGAAAACCACTTGGGACAAAACCACATCAAGGGAAAAAGAGTATGCTGCTCATGAATCAGGAGAGTTCTAATCATGAATAGCTACTAGCCCTAGTTATTGAAGTGGAGATCACATAGTGCACTATATTGAAGAAGAGATCTCATCGTGAACTATACTGGGCGTGAACTATACTGGACGTGAACTATACTGAATGCGAACTATACTGGACGTGAGACTACATAGTTGACTATATCAGAACAACACTAGTATCTTGTAAGACAAAATCCTGTCACACTCTTGTGACCGTTGGAGCCTTCTCTGCTTTTGTTTAAAGTTGTGTAGCCCTAGTTTTATGCATATATAACTCTTGTAAAGTTCCCATTTGATAATTAAGAGAATTATTCTTCTCTGAAAACTTATTATCTCTCTCATTCTCTCTCTCACTCTCTGCGACAGAAACCCTAAGAAAGGTTCTGTGCCTCTCTCACAAATCTCACAAATTCTACCTGTTCTACTACATTCTCTCAACTTAATCTTATTATTCTAACATGGTATCAGAGCTATAAGCTTCTGTACCTCATTTACTTCCGCTGAATCTTTTAAAATCCTGTTCTTGAGTTCTTAAGCTGTTAAGTTCATTTCTCAGATCTTATAAGCTCATTTCGTTTTCTTCTTGTGTTCTCTGTGTGTTGAGAAATCTCTATTTCATCTTGAATACTCCCTCCTTGCTTCATATCAGTTCCAGCAATGGAGAACTCAAGAGTTGTGATTCCTGTGATTTTGAAAGGCTCAAACTATATTGTTTGGGCTAGAATGGTAAAATCTGCACTTGGAGGCAGAGGTCTGTGGAAGTATATCCTGAGTGAAACTGCTCCACATAAGGTGTTTAAGGCCAGGTCCGAAGCTGAAGCCAAGAAAGGAGCTGATGCAGAGACTAAAGGCATTGATGAGTCTCTTGAAGAAGTGGCTGAAGCAGAAGAAGAGGCGTGGATGCAAGGGGACCAGAATGTGCTCTCTATACTCCAAAGCTCACTGGACCAGCACCTATTGGAAGCCTACTCTTACTGTGTAACTTCTAAGCAGCTGTGGGATACTCTTGAGAAGGTTTATGGGAATAAATCAAATTTAACAAGAGTCTTTGAAGTAAAGCTGGCCATTAACAATCTCCAGCAAGGAGATATGGAGTTTAAAGCTCATTTTGGGAAGTTTAGCTCACTGTGGTCAGAGTTGGAGATGCTGAGGCCACCAAGCAGTGATCCTTTGGTGCTGCAAGAAAGGAGAGAGCAAGATAAAGTATTTGCTCTTCTGCTCACCTTGAACTCATCCTATAATTCCTTGATCAAGCATATCCTAAGGACAGAGACTCTACCTGACATTGATGATGTGTGTGGGCAAATTCAGAAGGAACAAGGCTCATTTGGGTTGTTCAAAGGAAAAGGAGAGCTGGTAACCGCAAACAAGGGGCTGTACAAGGTTGATGAGAGGAAAAACTATGGAGGTGACCAGAGAGGAGTCTTGATGTGTGATTTCTGCAAAAAGAGTGGGCATTTGAAGGACAGATGCTGGCGCCTTCACCCTAACCTCAGACTACCTTTTCACAACAATAGGTTCAAAGATCAAAGGGCAAACTACTCATATGGTGCGGCTGGACCAGGTTCTTCTTCAGTGCAGCAATGTGATGAAGGGAGAGCAATGATGGTTCAACAAGCACCAGCTGTGACTACTCAGAATGATGTGGTAAGGAGGTCAGACCTTGAGGCTCTCATCAAAGCTCTCAAGGAGAACTCTGGTATGACCCTTGGTACTTCTCTTTTTGCATCAAACAAACTAAAACCTTTGATTATTGATTCAGGAGCCTCTCATCATATGATAAGTGATTCTAAGTTGATAAACAATGTTGAACCTGCCTTAGGAAGCGTAGTGATTGCAAATGGTGATAAAATTCCAATACAAGGCATAGGAAATCTGAAAATGTTTAACAAAGAATCTAAAGCCTTCTTTATGCCCAATTTCACATCCAACTTAGTTTCTGTAAAAAGGATAGCCACTGACTTGAACTGCAATGTTATTTTCAGTCCTAATGATGTTGTGTTTCAGGATATTAAAACCAGTAAGTTGATTGGGAAAGGTGTGACAAAGGATGAGCTCTACATGGTTGAAGACACCAATCCTCCGTCTGAACTATCTGCTGCTTTATCTACTGCTTTATCTACTTGTGTCCGTGTGGATGATTCTATTTGGCATGCTAGATTAGGACATCCACACTCTAGGGCTTTAGGAATCTTATTACCTTCTGTTTCTTTTAAAAATGATGATTGTGAGGCTTGTATCCTTGGTAAACATTGCAAATCTGTTTTTCCAGCTTCTAAAACTGCTTATGAAAACTGCTTTGACCTTGTTCACTCTGATGTATGGACTGCTCCGTGTGTGTCTAGAGAAAACCATAAGTACTTTGTCACATTCATTGATGAAAAATCTAAATATTGTTGGATAACACTGATGCAAACTAAGGATAGGGTGCTAGAAGCTTTTATGAACTTCCAAAGTCATGTTACTAACCATTTCAATGCTAAGATCAAAATTTTTAGATCAGACAATGGTGGTGAGTACACAAGCAATGCCTTCAAACAACACTTGTCAAAGTATGGAATTCTTCATCAAACTAGCTGTCCTTATACTCCACAACAAAATGGAGTGGCTGAGAGGAAGAACAGACATTTAATGGAGGTTGCAAGGTCCATGATGTTCTACAAGAATGTTCCTAAGAAGTTTTGGGGAGATGCAGTCATGACGGCTTGTTATTTGATCAACAGAACTCCCACAAGAGTTCTTAAGGATCAATCTCCATTTCAGGTACTCAACAAGACCAATCCATTAGTTAATCACTTACGTGTGTTTGGGTGTATTTGCTTTGTATTAATACCAGGGGAACAGAGAGATAAGTTGGACGCTAAGAGTACCAAAGCTATGTTCATTGGTTACTCCACAACACAAAGAGGATACAAGTGCTATGTACCTGAAACAAGTGTTTAGTAAAACTGATCATAAGTTGGTAGTAGATTCAGGAGCTTCTCACCACATGATTAGTGATGCTAAGTTGTTAAAAGATATTAAACCTGCCCTAGGAAGAGTAACTATAGCTGATGGTCAAGGGATTCCCATAATTGGTACAGGAAAGTTGAGATTATTTAACAAGGAAAGTGATGCCTTGTATGTTCCTAAGTTTAAATCTAACTTGCTGTCGGTTAAGAGGATCACTAAAGACTTGAATTGCAATGTTATCTTTGGGCCTAATGATGTTTGTTTTCAGGATATTAAGAATGGAAAGGTTATTGGAAGAGGTGGTACACAAGATGAGCTTTACCTCCTTGAAGACATTTCTCCAAGCAACTCGGATTCATTAGCTTTTAAATCCTGTTTTTCTTTCAATCAAAATGTCCTATGGCATGCTAGACTAGGACATCCTCATGCTCGTGCTTTGAACTTAATGTTGCCTAATGTTAGCTTTGATCATTCAACTTGTGAAGCTTGTATTCTTGGCAAACATTGTAGAACTATCTTTCCTAAATCAACTACTATCTATGAACATTGCTTTGATCTTGTGCACTCTGATGTTTGGACTTCACCTTGTCTGTCTAGAGATAGAAACAAGTATTTTGTGACTTTCATAGATGAAAAATCAAAATATACTTGGGTAACATTGCTGCCAACTAAAGATAGGGTGTTTGATGCATTTTTGAATTTCCAAAACTATGTTACTAATCAGTTTAATGCCAAGATTAAAGTGTTTAGGTCAGATAATGGAGGGGAGTATACAAGCCAAAGATTCAAAGCTCACTTGAACAAATGTGGGATCCTTCATCAAACAAGCTGTCCCCATACTCCTCAACAAAATGGTGTGGCTGAAAGGAAGAACAGACATCTCATGGAAGTGGCTAGGTCCATGATGTTCCACACCAATGTTCCTAAGAGGTTTTGGGGGGATGCAGTCTTGGCAGCTTGTTATCTCATCAATAGGATCCCAACTAGAGTCCTTCAAGACATTTCACCATATGAGGTATTGAACAAAGCCAAACCATTTATTGAACACTTACGTGTGTTTGGTTGTGTTTGTTTTGTGTATATCTCAGGAGATCAAAGGAATAAGCTACATGCTAAGAGCACAAGGTGTATGTTCCTTGGATACTCCACAACTCAGAAGGGCTACAAGTGTTTTGATCCAAGCAACAACAGGACCTATGTTTCAAGGGATGTTAAGTTCATTGAGGGGCAGAGATACTATGAGAAGAGGGATTGGGAAGGTTTGAAGGATCTCTCAAGATCACCCTCAGATTTGGCTACCAGTTTGAAGTACTTGCTGGACCACTTGGGTAATGATACCCCACGGCCAGAAAAGTCTGAGACACCTACCCAGGAAGCTCAACAAGAGGATACTGAACCAGCAACACACACTCAGGAACCGGCTCAAGCTCAAGAAGACACTCTACCTTAAGATCAGAACCAAGTGGACTTGGATATGGATGAGGATGAGATGGTTTATCAAGAGGCAGTGGGTAATGAGGAAGTGAATGATCAACAGGTTCAGCAACTCAGGAGAAGCACAAGGGAAAAGAAAGATCCATCAGAATGGATGAAGACAAGAGTCTACTACAACAACCAAGCAGTAGCTCATCCTAGTCAGTCTACTTGTTCTATTGACTTGCTCCTATCTAGTCACAAGGCCTTTCTTGGAAAGATTGAGTTAAATCAGGTTCCTAAGACTTATGAAGAGGCTGAGGGAATCAAGGTTTGGATGGATGCAGTAAAGGATGAGAAAGAGGCTATGGAGAGGAACCACACTTGGATTGTAGAGAAGCTGCCAAAAAGGAAAAAGACAGTCAGCTCTAAATGGGTCTTCACGATCAAGTATAAAAGCAATGGAGACATAGAGAGGTACAAGGCAAGGCTAGTGGCAAGGGGATTCACCCAAACCTATGGAGAAGACTATACAGACACCTTTGCACCAGTGGCTAAACTTCATACAGTGAGAGTCACATTGAGCTTAGCCACAAACCTCTCATGGAATCTATGGCAGATGGATGTGAAGAATTCCTTTCTACAAGGTGAACTTGAAGAGGAAGTGTATATGACCCCACCACCAGGTTTGAAGCACTTGTGTAAAGATGGTGAAGTGTTGAGACTGAGAAGGGCAATTTATGGTCTGAAGCAATCACCAAGGGCATGGTACCATAAGCTTAGTCACACTCTTATGGACCATGGTTTCAAGAAGTCCCAATCCGATCATACATTGTTCACGCTTCAAAGTGCTCAAGGAGTGGTGGTGGTTCTGATTTATGTGGATGATTTGATTATCACAGGAAGTGATAATGATGGGATTCAATCCACAAAGGCCTTTCTCAAGAGTTCCTTTGATATTAAAGACCTTGGTGAGTTGAAGTATTTCTTGGGCATTGAAGTTTGCAGATTCAATGATGGATTGTTTCTGTCCCAAAGGAAGTATGTTAAGGACTTGTTGACCGAAACAAGTATGCTTGATTGCAAGATTGCAAAGACTCCTCTTGAAGATGGCTACCAAGTCAATAGAAAGGGGGAGAAATCAGATGAAGTCAAGTTCAAGGATGTCTCATTGTACAGGAGGCTGGTTGGGAAGCTTATCTACCTCACTCTCACAAGACCAGACTTGTGCTTTGCTGTGAATCAAGTGAGCCAACATATGCAATCACCCACAGTGTATCATTGGAGTTTGATTGAGAGGATACTCAGATATCTCAAAGGATCAACTGGACAAGGCATTTGGATGGGTAAGAATGATAGCACAGAGATTGTTGGCTATTGTGACGCAGATTGGGCTGGTGATAAGAGTGATAGGAGATCAACAACCGGCTATTGCACCTTCATTGGAGGCAACTTGGTGACTTGGAAGACAAAGAAGCAGAAGGTGGTATCTTGTTCTAGTGCTGAAGCTGAGTATAGGGCCATGAGGAAGCTTGCAACCGAGCTAACATGGCTGAAGGCTCTGCTTAAGGACTTTGGTATAGAGCAATCAAGTCCAATCACCTTCCATTGTGACAACCAGGCTGCTATTCACATTGCAACCAACTCAGTGTTTCATGAGAGGACAAAACACATTGAGATTGATTGTCACAAGGTGAGGGAGAAGATTGAAGATGGAACCATTCTGCCTTGTTACACAAAGAGTGAAGATCAGCTTGCAGACATCTTCACCAAGGCTGCTAGTCTTAAGGTTTGCACTCATGTCTTTGGCAAACTAGGGCTGGTGGCTATCCATGATTAGAACTCTCCTGATTCATGAGCAGCATACTCTTTTTCCCTTGATGTGGTTTTGTCCCAAGTGGTTTTCCACATCAAGGTTTTTAATGAGGTGTTGCCATGATCATTCCAAGTTCAGTCTTTAGGGTGATTCCAAAGTCTGAACTTGAGGGGGAGTATTGATCATGATTAGAACAGATGTGCAATCTTGTGTATTATCAAAATGGGAATTCTGAAGTACATATGTCACCGACTGTGTCGGCGACATGGATGTTGAAGTGAAGTATGGAAGAGTTATATTCTATCATCGATGATGACATCGTCGATGATAGAATAGAATCGACGACAGCATCGACGATGTCATGGACGGTTCTATTATATCCGTTGGCGATTCACATAGAATAGAAGACGCGGACAGACTCTCCTCTTTTGGATTCAAATTCAAATTGTTTCATTTTCCCCAAATGCTTATTTCGAAATGTAAACCCATTTAGGGTTTCCTTATGCTCTCCTCCTCTATATAAGGAGATGTAACACAAGCTCAAAAGATTTAATCTCTTAAGATGTTTAATCTCTAAATCTATCATTATTCTCTCTTATTTTTGCTCAATAACACTCAAGAACACTCATGCTTAATCTCTAAATCTATCAACTATCTCTGTGCTTTGATTGCAGCCCATCCAAATGCCTTGCCCGGAAGTACCACTTAGGTATCTGAGTATCCTCTGAACCATGTCCCAATGATGCACCTTTGGTGCTTGCATATATTGGCTTATCTGGTTCACAGCAAAGCACAAGTCAGGTCTGGTTATAGTTAAATAGATTAGCTTACCGACAAGTCTTCTGTATTGAGTGATGTCCCCAAATGGTCTGTCTTCAAGCTCCCCCTCTCTTATGACTTTGTAGCCTTCCTCCAGTGGTGTCTTAGCTGGTCTTGATCCAATCTTTCCTGCTTCAGACAATAAATCAAGTGTGTACTTCCTCTGAGATAAGAAGAGTCCTTCATCAGACCGACAAACTTCTATCCCAAGGAAGTACTTTAGAGTACCAAGATCCTTAATATCAAACACAGATTTAAGATAAGCTTTGGTTTCTTGAATACCTGACTTGTTACTCCCTGAAATGATAATGTCATCAACATAAACAAGGATGACAATGATACCTTCCTGATCTTGAAGAGTAAACAAGGTATGGTCTCCCTCCGATCTCTTGAATCGTTTTTGCATAAGGGTTGAGCTCAACTTGTGGTACCAAGCTCTAGGTGATTGCTTGAGTCCATAGATCGCCTTCTTGAGCCTTAGCACCTTCCCTGGTTTCACAATGCTTTCAAGACCAGAAGGTGGTCTCATGTATACCTCATCTTCAAGCTCTCCTTGAAGGAATGCATTCTTGACATCCATTTGCCAAAGTTCCCAACCAAGGTTTGTTGCTAGTGACAAGATGATCCTAACTGTGTGAAGCTTAGCTACTGGTGCAAAGGTATCCAAGTAGTCCTTTCCATCGGTTTGAGTGAAGCCTCTTGCAACCAGCCTTGCTTTGTACCTTTCAATCTCTCCATTGCTTTGATACTTGATAGTGAAAACCCACTTAGAAGTCACTGCCTTCTTGCCTTTAGGAAGATCAGCTTCATACCAAGTCTCATTGTTCTCCATAGCTTTGGTCTCTTCATCAACAGCCTGCATCCATCTCTTATCTCCTTTGGCCTCTTCATAGGTTGTTGGTACAACTTCTTGATCCAACTTCCCAATGAACACCTAATGTTCCAAAGGTACATAAGCTAAACTGCAAACTGCTTGAGTGGGATGAGCTACTGCATTGCTGTTGAAGTAAACTCTAGTCTTCTTCCATTCTGATGGATCCTTTTTCTCCCTTGTACTCCTTCTTAACACCTGAACTTGTTGCTCATTTACCTGGACCTGGACCGGCTGTTCCTGTTCAACTTCTTCATTGTGATGTTCCATCTCTTCATTATGATGATCCAACTCCTCTTCATTATGATGATCCAACTCCTCAGGTTCTACCTCATGTTCTTCATGCTCCTCAGTCTCAGCTTGATCATGTGTAGATGAATCAGATTCTTGCGGTTCTGGAGCTGATTCTTGAGTGTCCCCCTCAGGATCAAGATGGACTGATTCTTGTGGAGCTTCTGAAGTCACTACTGGTACTGTAGGAGCAGGGCTTGTTGCAGCCGGTTGGGAAGGTATACCAATTCCAAGGCTTTCCATAATTCTTCTCAAGTTCTCAGCCCGGTCTGATTGAGATTTTGGAAGGTCCTTCAAACTATCCCAATTCCTTTCATCATAGAAGCCTCTTGTCTCCATAAATTTTACATCTCTTGAAATCAACACCTTCCTTGTTTCAGGCACATAACACTTGTATCCTTTCTGTGTTGTAGAATATCCAATGAACATGGCTTTGGTGCTCTTAGCATCCAACTTATCCCTTTGTTCTCCTGGTATTAACACAAAGCAAAGACACCCAAACACACGTAAGTGATCAACTAATGGATTTGTTTTGTTTAATACCTGAAATGGAGATTGATCTTTGAGAACTTTTGTGGGAGTTCTGTTGATCAAGTAACAAGCAGTCATGACTGCATCTCCCCAAAACCTCTTAGGCACATTCTTGTAGAACATCATGGATCTTGCCACTTCCATCAGATGTCTGTTCTTCCTCTCAGCCACTCCATTTTGTTGTGGAGTGTATGGACAGCTTGTTTGATGAAGAATCCCATGCTTGGACAAGTGTTGCTTGAAGGCATTGCTAGTGTACTCACCACCATTGTCTGATCTAAAAATTTTGATCTTAGCATTGAAATGGTTAGTAACATGACTTTGAAAGTTCATAAAAGCATCCAACACTCTATCCTTAGTTTGCATCAATGTTATCCAAGTATATTTAGATTTTTCATCAATGAAGGTGACAAAGTACTTATGATTTTCTCTAGACATACAAGGAGCAGTCCACACATCAGAATGAACAAGATCAAAGCAACTTTCATAAGTGGTTTTAGAAACTGAAAAAACAGATTTGCAATGTTTTCCAAGAATACAAGCCTCACACTCATCATTCTTAAAAGAAACAGTAGGTAATAATAGTCCTAAAGCCCTAGAGTGTGGATGTCCTAGTCTAGCATGCCAAATAGAATCATCCACACCAACACAAGTAGATAAAGCAGTAGATAAAACAGTAGATAATTCAGAAGGAGGGTTGGTGTCTTCAACCATATAGAGCTCATCCTTTGTCACACCTTTCCCAATCAACTTACTTGTCTTAATATCCTGAAACACCACATCATTAGGACTAAAAACAACATTGCAATTTAAATCAGTGGCTATTCTTTTAACAGAGACTAAGTTGGAGGTGAAACTAGGCATATAAAAAGCTTTAGATTCTTTGTCAAATAGTTTCAGATTTCCTATGCCTTGTATTGGAATCTTATCGCCATTTGCAATTACTACACTTCCTAAGGCAGGTTCAACACTATTTATCAACCTAGAATCACTTATCATATGATGAGAGGCTCCTGAATCAATGATCAAAGGTTTCAGTTTGTTTGAAGCAAAGAGTGAAGTGCCAAGGATCATACCAGAGTTCTCCTTGAGAGCTTTAATGAGAGCCTCAAGGTCTGACCTCCTTACCACATCATTCTGAGCAGTCACAGCTGGTGCTTGATGGACCACCATTGCTCTCCCTTCATCACATTGCTGCATTGAAGAAGAACCTGGTCCAGCTGCACCATATGAGTAGTTTGCCCTTTGATCTTTGAACCGGTTGTTGTGGGATGATGGCCTGAGGTTAGGGTGAAGGCGCCAGCATCTATCCTTCAAGTGCCCACTCTTCTTGCAAAAATCACACATCAAGACTCCTCTCTTGTCACCTCCATGGTTCTGCCTTTCCTCAGCATGAAACACACCTTTATTGGCGATTACCAACTCTCCTTTCCCTTTGAACAACCCAAATGAACCTTGCTCTTTTTGAATCTGTCCACACACATCATCAATATCAGGTAGAGTGTCTGCCCTCAGGATGTGCTTAATCATCCCATTGTAGGATGAGTTCAAGGTGAGCAGAAGAGCAAAGACTTTATCTTGCTCTCTCCTTTCTTGTAACACCAAAGGGTCACTGCTTGGTGGCCTTAACATCTCCAGCTCTGACCACAGTGAGCTAAACTTGCCAAAGTGAGCCTTAAACTCCATATCTTCTTGCTGGAGGTTGTTAATGGCTAGCTTAACTTCAAAGACTCGGGTGAGATTTGTTTTGTTTCCATAAACCTTCTCAATGGTGTCCCATAGCTGCTTTGAAGTCACACAGTAGGAGTAAGCCTCCAAGAGATGTTGGTCCAGTGAGCTTTGAAGTATGGAGAGGACATGTTGATCCCCTTGAACCCACGCTTCTTCATCAGCTTCAGATGTGTCCTCATGCTCAACATCTTCTTTACCTTCTTTTGCCTTCATCACTTTCTCTGGAGCTGTGCTCCTCATGATGTACTTCCATAAACCTCTGCCTCCAAGAGCAGACTTCACTATCCTGGCCCAAACAATGTAGTTGGCACCTTTGAGAGTCACAGGAATGATTACCCTTGAGTTCTCCATTGCTAAAACATATTTGATGCAAGGAGGGAGTTTTCAAGGAATACTTCTGAATAAACAGGTTCTCAACTCACAAAGAACACACACTAGAGAAAAAAAAAACGAGGAGGAATGCTTGAAAGTTTTATTACTCTCAAGAACAACAGTCGGATCTCTTTAAGAACAAGTTTCAGAGAAGATGAACAAGAACTAGGAAAAAATCAGAGTTTATGCGGAATTGAATAGGTATAGGAGCTTATGGCTCTGATACCATGTAAGAATATGAGTTTAGACTGAGAGTATTGTTTAGATTGAAGAGAGAATGAAGAGAAAATGATGAGAGAAGCTAGGAGACCCGATTAGGGTTCTTAGCGACTTAGAGAGAGAGAGAGAGAGGGAGGTTTGCGGCTACTAGAGAAGAGTAACTCTCTTGTATATTCATCAACAGGGTTTACAGAGCATATATATAAGAGAATACAACTAGGGTAAGTAATAAAATCAGCTATACAAACATGGAAAGATGAATATCCCCTTTAGGAAAGAGATTCTCCATCCGGGTAAGGCAACAAAGTGGCGCCTCTTTGTAGTTTCTTCCAACGGTCATATGCATTCAAATATGAGCTGAGCCATATCAAGTCTTCATCTCAATAATGATCTCCACTTCAATACGTAAGTGATGAATTGAAGGTTTAGTTTTGTTCAATACCTGATATGGTGAAGCATCTTGTAGAACTTTGGTGGGTGTCCTATTGATTAGATAGCAAGCAGACATCACAACATCACTCCAAAACCTCTTAGGAACATTTGTATGGAACATGATTGATCTGGCCACCTCCATCAAGTGTTTATTCTTTCTCTCAGCCACACCATTCTGTTGTGGAGTGTATGGACAACTTGTTTGATGAATGATCCCATGTTTTGCAAGATGATGTTTGAATGCATTGCTTGTGTATTCGCCACCATTATCTGACCTAAATATCTTAATCTTGGCATTGAAATTGTTAGATACATAGGTTTGAAAGTTTGTGAATGCTTCTACAAAGTTAACCAAGTATATTTGGATTTCTCATCAATGAATGTCACAAAATACTTATGATTCTCTCTAGAAACACATGGAGCAGTCCAAACATCAGAGTGAACAAGATCAAAGCAGTTTGCATAAACAGTTTTAGAACTAGGGAAGACTGATTTGCAATGTTTTCCAAGGATACAAGCTTCACAATCATCATTCTTAAAAGAAACAAAGGGCAACAATAAACCTAAGGCACGAGACTGAGGGTGACCAAGTCTAGCATGCCAAACAGAATCATTAACTAGAGTAGAACTAAAAACAGTAGCAGATAATTCAGATGCAAGGTTGGTGTCTTCAAGCATGTATAACTCATCCTTTGTCACACCCTTTCCAAGCAACTTACTTGTCTTAATATCCTGAAAAATCACATCATTAGGACTGAAGATAACATTGCATTTAAGATCAGTAGCTACTCTCTTAACACTTAGCAAGTTTGATGTAAAACTAGGCATATAAAAAGCTTTTGATTCTCTATCAAACAACCTAACATTTCCTATGCCTTTAATTGGAATCCTTTCACCATTAGCAATCACAACATTCCCTAGAGCAGGTTTAACATCTTTAATCAAGTTTAAATCACTAATCATGTGATGTGAAGCCCCTGAATCTACTATCAATGGCTTATGATCAGATACTAAAGCTTTGTGATTGATTAAAGCATGAAAGGAGCTACCAAAAACATTACCAGCACCTTCCTTGAAGGCTTTGATGAGTGCATCAAGATCAGACTTCCTCACCAACTCATTCTGAGGCGCCACATTAGGAGCAGGAGCAAAGGCTGGTACCATCTCTCTACATTCATTTCCAAACCGGTTTGTTGAAGTAGAAGCACCAGGAGCACCAGCAGCACCAGCTAGGGTTGATTCACTTGAGTAATGAGCTCTCTGGTCCTTAAACTTGTTGTTGTTGAAGGCCGGTTTGAGGTGAGGATGAAGCAGCCAGCATTTGTCCTTGAAATGCCCCTTTCTCTTGCAATGATCACACACACTAGGGATCCTCCTCTCCTCTGGTTTGTAAGCACCTTTGTGAGCAGTAGCAAGTTCACCTTTCCTTCCAAACAACCCAAAAGATCCCTGCTCCTTTTGGATTTGTGCACACACTTCATCAAGATTGGGAAGAGTTTCTGCCCTTAACATGTGTGTAATCAAACCATTGTAAGCTGGGTTTAGGGTTAGCAAGAGAGCAAACACCTTGTCTTGCTCCCTTCTTTCATTTAGAACCTGTGGATCAACTGTTGGTGGTCTCAGCATTTCCAACTCTGCCCACAATGATCTAAACTTCCCAAAATGTTGCTTGAACTCCATATCTTCTTGGCTCAGATTGTTGATGGCCATCTTTACTTCAAACACCCTACTGAGGTTAGACATGTTGCCATAGACCTTGTACAGGGTGTCCCATAAATCCTTAGAGCTCTCACAGTAAGAGTAAGCCTCCAAAAGAGAGGGTTCAAGAGAGCTTTGAAGAATGGACAGAACATGTTGGTCTCCTTGAGTCCATTCTTCATCTTCAAGAGCTGTTTCTTCAACAGCTTCTTCATCAGCCTTAGCCTCAGCTTCAGCTCCTCCTTTAACAGCTTCACCTTTGGGCTCAGCTTTCCTCAACTTCATTGGAGCAGTGTCGCTTAAAACATGCTTCCACAAGCCCCTCCCACCGAGAGCACTTTTGGCCATTCTAGCCCATACCAAGTAGTTGGCTCCTTTAAGAGTCACTGGAATAATCACCCTTGAGTTCTCCATGACTGAGCAAAGAGGCAATATCAAGAGAAAATGGTTTCAAAAGGTTTAGAACAAAAGAGAGAAGAACCGGCAGTGAAGTAAACAAAGAACAAGAGAGAAATGGTGAGTATAGGTGAGTAATGCGGAAGAAAGAGTAGGTTCAGGAGCTTGTAGGCTCTGATACCATGTTAGAATTAGGTTTTTAGGAGAGATTGAGTGAGTATAAGAGAGTTTAGAGATGAGAGAAGAGGAGAGAACTCGCTAGGGTTTCCTAGAGCGAGAGTAGTATCCGAGAGAGAGTAAAAGAGTGTAACTTGGGAAATGAGTTCCCTAAAGTGTGTATTTGATTATCTTGGTCACATTACATATATAGAGAGGTTTCCTAGGGTTCTCAACAATAAACAATAAAGAAAGAAGAAGAAAACAAAGAGTCTTGGAAGGTAGTGAGTAACGGCTACAAGGAGTGATAATGACTTGTCATTAGCCGCTTCTGAGGAGAGAGAGAGAAGGATGTTCTGTACTAGGAATCAGTCCTCCTGCTCCTGATCAGCTCCAGACCTGTTGTACTATGTTGTTGGGGACATAAACAATTATAAACCGAGATCACATGTTGCTTATGTTCCAATGTCCCCATCTTTGCACCAAACCCTCAAACCGGCTGTTATACCTTGAGACACACTCTAGTACTTCTTCAATCTTTAATTCAATAATTTGAACCGTGTCTTCCATGGTGAGAGAGAAACCAGGGATTTTGGGACAGAGAACAAGTATCAAGATTTTAGGACAGAAAGAATAAAAGGAACCGAGAGAATTGTGAAACAAAGAGAGAAGTAAGAGAATAGAGATCAAAGCTCTGATACCATATTAGAATTTGAGAATAAAAACCAGAGATTTAGAACAAAGAATCACAAGAATCGAAGATTAGAAAGAGTTTGAGAGAATAAGAACAAGAGAGAGAGTAGAGAGAGAATTGGAGAAGAGAAAAATCCTTCTTAGTCTTTGAATTCGAAATTTTCCTTACAATATACTGAAACTAGCTGTTAGACTTATCCTAAATCATGTGGCTCATAATTGTCCACATATTTAGCTTACAAGGGAAGCTAGCCCAAAATATCTTAAGGTAACTAAAACTGTTTTTACTGTTCATCCGTGGGTACTATTCACAAATGCTTCTCTTCTAGTTACCTCTTCTAGTTTGGTTACTCCAAGACCTCTCATAACCAATAACACATTGATCTTCTATGGTCTCCATTTCAATATCATGGTCAATAGTCTTACCTCACCTAGTTTATCCAATCCATGACACATGTTTCAAGAAGTTTTTGTTAAAAAGTTTTGTTTAGTATTCTCATAGGGCCTTTTAGAAGATCAAAGTTTCTTTCTTGTTGTTAGTAGGGTTACTTAGGGGTGTTTAAACGAACATAAACTTGTATCACATGCTTCTCATTCTACCTTTAGGAGCATACAAAAACTAACTTATAGTTGTCTTAACTCACCTAATTTATCCAATCCATGACAAATATGTATCAAGAAGTTTTGGTAAAAAAGTTTTGTTTAGGATTCTCTTAGGACATTTTATAATATCAAAGTTTCTTTCTTGTCTGCTAGTAGGGTTATTTAGGGGTGTTTAAAGTGAACATAAACTTGTATAACATGCTTCTCATTCTACCTTTAAGAGCATGCAAAAACTAACTTATAGTTGTCTTACCTCACCTAATTTCTCCAATCCATGACACATATGTTTCAAGAAGTTTTGGTAAAAAAGTTTTGTTTAGGATTCTCATAGGACCTTTTAGAAGATCAAAGTTTCTCTCTTGTCTGTTAGTAACTGAGTTTGCTCAGTTTGAAACAAGCAACAAGAACCAGAGAAGCAACAAAGAAAGACATAACTATATGCTCTTGTTCCTCTCTGATTTCTTAACCAACTTGTCATCTCTTCAAAACAGAGAGCTACAAGCATTAAGAGCGTGGAACCAAGTAGAAACAGAAGCTTGGTTCATGAATAACAATGCGGAAGCAAAATAATGAAAAGACAGAGTTTTGCTCTCCATCTTAAAACAATTTGCAACCAAGAATCAAGCCTCTCTGATACCATGTTAGAATTTCAGAAGCATCCATGAGGAAGCTCTGAATATCTAGTTTGGTTCATGAGACATTCATAAGAAGCTCAGAACCATAACTTATAACAAGAACAGAAACAAGTTAAAGAAGAAGAAGGAAACCGGTTCTGCTCAAACAAAGACAACTAGTTTGTACTTCAAGAAAGCCATTAATCTAGTTGTATAAAGGAGTCCTTAGCTATATGAAAACACTTCCAAGAGCTTAACATCTCACCAAGGAGAGTTTACTCATAAACATGGAAGAGAATCAGTAATTAGTTAAGTGAACATCCAAGAGAAGAAGTAAGAGCAAACTATGAATGATTCTCTCATCATACTTGGACTAACTATGGAAGAGTTATCCAAGCATGATAAGAGGCTGCCTTAAGCAGCCATAACCGTGGCTCTTTAAGGTCTACATTGAGTATGAACTTGTATAAACAATGGAGACAAAAAGTGAAACCGGTTACAAGAAGAAGAGAGAAAGAGAGAAGAGTTTGTATCAAGAATCTTGTTGATTTCTTATCAAGTGACTTAGAAACCTTTACAATGTCGTGTGATTCCTTTAAATAGGCATACAATTAGGTTAAACTCATAAACTAAGGCTTTGAATCACAGCCATTGATTTAATGGAGGGAAAACTAAGTTTGAATGAATGGCTGGATCTTCTTCTTGTTCAGATCCGAATTTGGTGTGTTCACACCTTGATAGTGACTTGTCTTTAGCCACTTGCTTCTGGAGAGAGAGTGCACACTCCCAAGAGTGAGTGTGACATGTCCTTGTAACCACTTTCCTCCTTAAACGCACATGTGACTCTTCTTGAGTCTGTTTCTTGACAGACTTCTGTTTGGCCCCAACTTTTGGCCCCAACTTTGCACATTCTTGGTTGTCTGAATATATAAGTGCCCAAACTTTTTTACTTCAACACTTGGCCCTGACTTTGCACATGATGATCTTGCCCCAACTTTGCACATTGATCATTTGTCTGTGTCTGTGTGCCCCAACTTTGCACATCTTGATAGTTGCCTTTGTTGCTCACTTAAGCATTGCTTTGCTTGCTTGTTCTCAACACCAAGGCTTCTTCAAGGAATGAAGCTCGGCTTTGTCTTCATGACTTCAGCCTCTCCTCTTCTATTTCATCTTCCTCTCTAATAACTATCACCAAGACCAAGGCGCATGCTGTCCCTTTCAAGTAACCCGGATGGACTCTCTCTCTCCTAAAGGGGTTCTTGTCTTCATTCTTCTTTTGTATATTGATTGTTTATACCTTAACCTAGTTGTAGCTCAATATATAGTTGTTGTAACACTTCTGAATGAATAACAAGAGAATTATTCTTCTCTTTGAATCGCAACACTCCTTTCTCTCTCTACCCGGCTCAAGAACCCTAATAGGGTTTCTGAGCTTCTCTCTTCATTTCCTCCTCAATCTACCTTATTCTCTCATTCTAATCTTCATATTCTAACAATTGTAAACCGGATTCAAGTTGAGTAGAAGGCCAAAGATCTTGTCTTGCTCCTTTGCCAAAGTTCTACAATAAGATCTTGGTTCTCTTAGCATCCAACTTATCCCTTTGTTCTCCTGGTATTAACACAAAGCAAATACACCCAAACACACGTAAGTGATCAACTAATGGATTGGTTTTGTTCAATACCTGAAATGGAGATTGATCCTTAAGAACTCTTGTGGGAGTTCTATTGATCAAGTAGCAGGCAGTCATGACTGCATCTCCCCAAAACTTCTTAGGAACATTCTTGTAGAACATCATGGACCTTTCTACCTCCATTAAGTGTCTGTTCTTTCTCTCAGCCACTCCATTTTGTTGTGGAGTGTAAGGACAGCTTGTTTGATGAAGAATCCCATGTTTGGATAAGTGTTGTTTGAAAGCATTGCTTGTATACTCACCACTATTGTCTGATCTAAAAATTTTGATCTTAGCATTGAAATGGTTAGTAACATGACTTTGAAAGTTCATAAAAGCTTCTAACACTCTATCCTTAGTTTGCATCAATGTTATCCAAGTGTATTTAGATTTTTCATCTATGAAAGTGACAAAGTACTTATGATTCTCTCTAGACAAACAAGGAGCAGTCCACACATCAGAATGAACAAGATCAAAGCAACTTTCATAAGTAGTTTTAGAACTTGGAAAAACAAATTTGCAATGTTTCCCAAGAATACAAGCCTCACACTCATCATTTTTAAAAGAAACAGAAGGTAATAAGAGTCCTAAAGCTCTATAGTGTGGATGTCCTAGTCTAGCATGCCAAATAGAATCATCAACACCAACACAAGTAGATAAAGCAGTAGATAAAGCAGTAGATAATTCAGAAGAAGGGTTGGTGTCTTCAACCATGTAGAGCTCATCCTTTGTCACACTTTTCCCAATCAAATTACTTGTCTTAATATCCCGAAACACAACATCATTAGGACTAAAAACAACATTGCAATTTAGGCCAGTAGCTATTCTTTTCACAGATACTAAGTTGGAAGTGAAGCTAGGCATATAGAGAGCTTTAGATTCTTTGTTAAACAATTTCAGATTTCCTAGGCCTTGTATTGGAATTCTATCACCATTTGCAATCACTACACATCCTAAAGCTGGTTTAACATTGTCTATCAACCTAGAATCACTTATCATATGATGAGAGGCTCCTGAATCAATAATCAAGGGTCTGATTTTATTTGAAGCAAAGAGTGAAGTACCAAGAACCATACCAGAGTTATCCTTGAGGGCTTTGATGAGAGCCTCAAGGTCTGACCTTCTTACCACATCACTCTGATCAGTCATGGCTGGAGCTTGATGGACCACCATTGCTCTTCCTTCATCACATTGATGCATTGAAGAAGAACCTGGTCCAACTGCACCATAAGAGTAGTTTGCCCTTTGATCTTTTAACCAATTGTTGTGAGATGAGGGTCTGAGGTTTGGATGAAGGCGCCAGCATCTATCTTTCAAATGCCCACTCTTCTTGAAAAAATCACACATCAAGACTCCTCTCTTGTCACCTCCATAGTTCTACCTCTCATCAGTCTTATACATCACTTTGTTGGCGGTTACTAGCTCACCTTTGCCCTTGAACAGCCCAAATGAGCCTTGCTCTTTCTGAATTTGTCCACACTCATCATCCAAGTCAGGTAAGGGATAAGTTGAGTAGAAGGCCAAAGATCTTGTCTTGCTCCTTTGCCAAAGTTCCCAATCAAGATTTGTTGCTAAGGACAAGATGATCCTAACTGTGTGAAGCTTAGCTACTGGTGCAAAGGTATCCAAGTAATCCTTTCCATAGGTTTGAGTGAAGCCTCTTGCAACCAACCTTGCTTTGTATCTCTCAACTTCTCCATTACGTTTTCTCTATGCCAAAGACCTTGAGCAGAGCTTTCAGCCATGTTAACTCGGTTGCAAGCTTCCTCATTGCCCTATACTCAGCTTCAGCACTAGAACAAGATACCACCTTCTGCTTCTTTGTCTTCCAAGTTACCAAGTTGCCTCCAATGAAGGTACAATAGCCGGTTGTTGATCTCGTATCACTCTTATCTCCAGCCCAATCTGCATCACAATAGCCAACAATCTCTGTGCTCTCATTCTTAACCAACATTGTAGAACTATCTTTCCTAAATCAACTGCTATCTATGAACATTGTTTTGATCTTGTGCACTCTGATGTTTGGACCTCACCTTGTCTGTCTAGAGATAGAAACAAGTACTTTGTGACCTTCATAGATGAAAAATCAAAATATACTTGGGTAACATTGCTGCCATCTAAAGATAGGGTGTTTGATGCATTTTTGAATTTCCAAAACTATGTTACTAATCAGTTTAATGCCAAGATCAAAGTGTTTAGGTCAGATAATGGAGGAGAGTATACAAGCCAAAGATTCAAAGCTCACTTGAACAAATGTGGGATCCTTCTTCAAACAAGCTGTCCCCATACTCCTCAACAAAATGGTGTGGCTGAAAGGAAGAATAGACATCTCATGGAAGTTGCTAGGTCTATGATGTTCCACACCAATGTTCCTAAGAGGTTTTGGGGAGATGCAGTGTTGGCAGCATGCTATCTTATCAACAGGATCCCAACTAGAGTCCTTCAAGACATTTCACCATATGAGGTATTGAACAAAGCCAAACCATTTATTGAACACTTACGTGTGTTTGGTTGTGTTTGTTTTGTATATATCTCAGGAGATCAAAGGGATAAGCTAGATGCTAAGAGCATAAGGTGTATGTTCCTTGGATACTCCACAACTCAGAAGGGCTACAAGTGTTTTGATCCAAGCAACAACAGGACCTATGTTTCAAGGGATGTTAAGTTCATTGAGGGGCAGAGATACTATGAGAAGAAGGATTGGGAAGGTTTGAAGGACCTCTCAAGATCACCTTCAGATTTGGCAACAAGTTTGAAGTACTTGTTGGATCACTTGGGTAATGATACCCCACGGCCAGAGAAGCATGACACAACTACCCAAGAAGCTCAACAAGAGGATACTGAACCAGCAACACACACACATGAACCGGCTGAAGCTCAAGAAGACACTCCACCTCAAGATCAGAACCAAGTGGACTTGGATATGAATGAGGATGAGATGGCTTATCAAGAGGCAGTGGGTAATGAGGAGGTGGTTGATCAACAGGTTCAGCAACTCAGGAGAAGCACAAGGGAAAAGAAAGATCCATCAGAATGGATGAAGACAAGAGTCTACTACAACAACCAAGCAGTAGCTCATCCTAGTCAGTCTACTTGTTCTATTGACTTGCTGCCATCTAGTCACAAGGCTTTTCTTGGAAAGATTGAGCTAAACCAGGTTCCTAAGACTTATGAAGAGGATGAGGGTATCAAGGTTTGGATGGATGCAGTAAAGGATGAGAAAGAAGCTATGGAGAGGAACCACACTTGGATTGTGGAGAAGCTGCCAAAAAGAAAGAAGACTGTCAGCTCTAAATGGGTCTTCACAATCAAGTATAAAAGCAACGGAGACATAGAGAGGTACAAGGCAAGGCTAGTGGCAAGGGGCTTTACTCAAACCTATGTAGAAGACTATACAGACACCTTTGCACCAGTGGCTAAACTCCATACAGTGAGAGTCACATTGAGCCTAGCCACAAACCTCTCATGGAATCTATGGCAAATGGATGTGAAGAATGCCTTTCTACAAGGTGAACTTGAAGAGGAAGTGTATATGACTCCACCACCAGGTTTGAAGCACTTGTGTAAAGATGGTGAAGTGTTGAGGCTGAGAAGGGCAATTTATGGTCTGAAGCAATCACCAAGGGCATGGTACCATAAGCTCAGTCACACTCTCATGGACCATGGTTTCAAGAAGTCTCAATCTGATCACACATTGTTCACACTTCAAAGTGCTCAAGGAGTGGTGGTAGTTCTGATATATGTGGATGATTTGATCATCACAGGAAGTGATAATGATGGGATTCAATCCACAAAGGCGTTTCTCAACAGTTCCTTTGATATCAAAGACCTTGGTGAGTAGAAGTACTTCTTGGGCATTGAAGTTTGCAGATTCAATGATGGATTGTTTCTGTCCCAAAGGAAGTATGTTAAGAACTTGTTGACAGAAACAAGTATGCTTGATTGCAAGATTGCAAAGACTCCTCTTGAACATGGCTACCAAGTCAATAGAAAGGGGGAGAAATCAGATGAAGTCAAGTTCAAGGATGTCTCATTGTATAGGAGGCTGGTTGGGAAGCTTATCTACCTCACTCTCACAAGACCAGACTTGTGTTTTGCTGTGAATCAAGTTAGCCAACATATGCAATCACCCACAGTGTATCATTGGAGTTTGATTGAGAGGATACTCAGATATATCAAAGGATCAACTGAACAAGGTATTTGGATGGGTAAGAATGAGAGCACAGAGATTGTTGGCTATTGTGATGCAGATTGGGCTGGAGATAAGAGTGATACGAGATCAACAACCGGCTATTGTACCTTCATTGGAGGCAACTTGGTAACTTGGAAGACAAAGAAGCAGAAGGTGGTATCTTGTTCTAGTGCTGAAGCTGAGTATAGGGCAATGAGGAAGCTTGCAACCGAGTTAACATGGCTGAAAGCTCTGCTCAAGGTCTTTGGCATAGAGAAAACGTAATGGAGAAGTTGAGAGATACAAAGCAAGGTTGGTTGCAAGAGGCTTCACTCAAACCTATGGAAAGGATTACTTGGATACCTTTGCACCAGTAGCTAAGCTTCACACAGTTAGGATCATCTTGTCCTTAGCAACAAATCTTGATTGGGAACTTTGGCAAATGGATGTCATTGTCATCCTTGTTTATGTTGATGACATTATCATATCAGGGAGTAACAAGTCAGGTATACAAGAAACTAAGGCTTATCTCAAATCTGTTTTTGATATTAAAGACCTTGGTGCTCTAAAGTACTTTCTTGGGATAGAAGTTTGTCGATCTAATGATGGACTCTTCTTATCTCAAAGGAAGTACACACTTGATTTGTTATCTGAAGTAGGAAAGACAGGAGTGAAACCGGCTAAGACACCTCTTGAGGAAGGCTACAAAGTCATAAGAGAGGGGGAGCTTGAGGATAAACCATTTGAGGACATTACTCAGTATAGAAGGATGGTTGGTAAGCTCATTTACTTAACCATAACCAGACCTGATTTGTGTTATGCAGTGAACCAAGTAAGCCAACATATGCAAGCACCCAAGATGCATCATTGGAACATGGTTGAGAGGATACTTAGATACCTATGTGGTGCTCCTGGTCAAGGCATTTGGATGGGTTGCAATCAAAGCACAGAGATAGTTGGGTATTGTGATGCGGATTGGGCAGGAGATAGAGTGGACAGGAGGTCTACTACTGGGTATTGCACATTCATTGGAGGCAACCTTGTTACTTGGAAGAGCAAGAAGCAGAAGATAGTATCATGTTCAAGTGCTGAAGCTGAATATAGAGCAATGAGGAAGCTAGCAACAGAATTGGCATGGATCAAAGGTCTTCTTGTGGATTTGGGGATTGAGACTTCAAAACCCATCACTATGCATTGTGATAACCAAGCAGTCATTCACATTGCTTCAAATTCAGTCTTCCATGAAAGGACCAAGCATATAGAAGTTGATTGTCACAAAGTTAGGCAAATGATTGAGCAAGGAGTGGTGTTGCAATGTTTCACAAGGAGTGAGGATCAGCTTGCGGATATATTCACTAAGGCAGCAAGTCAGAAGGTCTGTGAGTCCATTCACTCAAAGCTAGGGCTTATGGACACTCCTCAAATGCATTCTCCTAAGCCTTGAAACTCATACTCTTTTTCTCTAAGTATAGTTTTGTTCCATGAGGTTTTCTATGCTTAGGTTTTTAATGAGGTGAGTCTTCATGGTTCCAAGCTTGATCTCAGATCCCATGAGAGTCAAGCTTGAGGGGGAGTATTGAGATGAAGACATGAAGAAGTTAACAATGTGCAAAGTTAGGGCACATTATTATTCTTATGATCATCTGGGTCACATGTTTATGTTAAGGAAGAAAAGAGACAATGTGACCGTTGGAGGATACAAACAAAAGGGCTCAAGATCAGAGGAGTCTGAGGTTGGATCAGAGCTCAAGACAAGCTCAGTATGACCACAGGGACAATTCACTATCACCAAGACCAAGGCGCAGGCTGTCCCTTTCAAGTAACCGGGATGGACTCTCTCTCTCTCTTAAAGGTTCTTGTCTTCATTCTTCTTTTTTTATATTGATTGTTTATACCTTAACCTAGTTGTAGCTCAATATATAGTTGTTGTAACACTTCTGAATGAATAACAAGAGAATTATTCTTCTCTTTGAATCGCAACACTCCTTTCTCTCTCTACCCGGCTCAAGAACCCTAATAGGGTTTCTGAGCTTCTCTCTTCATTTCCTCCTCAATCTACCTTATTATCTCAATCTAATCTTCATATTCTAACAATTGTAAACCGGATTCAAGTTGAGTAGAAGGCCAAAGATCTTGTCTTGCTCCTTTCTCTCAATGAGAACCTTAGGATCCATAGTACTTGGCCTTAGCATATCAAGCTCAGACCATGCAGAAGAGAACTTCCCAAGGTACTTGGTAAAGTCATGATCTTCTTGGCGCAGCTCACTTATGGCCTTCTTAACCTCATACACACGGCTGAGATTAGAAACATCATCATAAACCTTCTTGAGAATGTCCCACAGTGACTTGGCTGTCTCACAATGAGAATAAGCTTCAAGAATAGATGGGTCAAGAGAGTTTTGGAGGAAGCCAAGCACCAACTGATCTTCCTGAAACCATCTTGCCTCTTCCTTCTTGGTTTGCTCATCCTTCTTCTTTGCAGCATCTGCTTCACTTGGGGTTTTGTCTTCAAGAATGTGTTCCCAAAGCCCTCTTCCACAAATGGCAGTCTTGGTGGTTCTCTGCCATGTCCTATAGTTCAGACCTTTGAGGATGATTGGAATGACTGTGGGCTTCAAGGTGGAGCTGATTTGAACCGTATCTTCCATGAGACTTGTCTGAGTTTTAAGAACAAGGTGAAAGATGAAGAAAGTAGGTGAAGAACCGAGAGAAATGAGAGTATAAGAGTTTTAGAACCGAGAGAATGAAGTGAGAGAAAGAAAATCAAGAGAATAAGGAACAATGCTCTGATACCATGTTGGGATTTAGAGAATCAACATTAGAGTTCTTTAGAGTTCTTGAGAGTTTAAGAGAGGAGGCGCAAAGATAGAGAGAGAATTAGGTTTTCAAAACCCTTAGTTCATTCATTTAGGGATACATACATTTAAATAGGAGAGACAAAGACCAACATGTTTAACCTAATTTAGAAAGAAGACAAAGCTACTAGGAGATAAGTCTGCTCCTCTGAACCGTGGGCAGAAGGTGTTGGGACCACTTGTACTATGTGGTCCTAACTAAGCGCAGCCACTCCTTGTCTTCATTCTCCAACGGTCTGATCATTTGATCTTGTCCCCAATTGTGCACAATGTATGTTCAGACACTTAATGATCACATTCAAGTGTCCCCGGTTTTGCACATTATCAAATGTGTTGTTCTTGTGCATATTTTGATAATGCACAATACTTACACATTTGACCTTTCATGATCAATACATAGGACATTTTA
This sequence comes from Orychophragmus violaceus, assembly GCA_030180135.1. Classification (NCBI taxonomy): domain Eukaryota; kingdom Viridiplantae; phylum Streptophyta; class Magnoliopsida; order Brassicales; family Brassicaceae; genus Orychophragmus; species Orychophragmus violaceus. The sequence goes on from CM058240.1 coordinate 72,301,689, forward strand.
GAAGATCAAAGTGTTAGAATATGAGATTTAGATAGAGATAATGTTGAGAGAATGATGAGAGAATAAGGAGAGAAGGCTTAGAATCCGATTAGGGTTCTAAAGCCGGCTAGAGAGAGAAACTAGGGTTAAGGAGATTACGGTTGTAAGAAGGGAAGAATAAGTCCCATTGATTCATAAGAGAGAGTTTACAAGGTCTTATATGAGATATACAAACTGTTAGAATTTAGAGTCTATGAGAGTTTGAGAGAGTTTGAGAGAGTTTGAGTTGAGAGAAGAGAGGTTAGAAGCTCATAGAACCGCTAGGGTTTCCTAGAGTGAGAGTGTAGCCGATAGAGAGAGATTAAGAGAGACTGAAGTTTAAACTTAGGAAAATGAATTCCCATAAGTGTGTATTGATTCTCTGAAGTTACAAGACATATATAGAGAAGCTACTAGGGTTTGGTGAACAATAAACAAAGCATAAACAAGAAGAAGACAAGAGAGAGGTAACGGCTCCAAATGTAGAAAGCGACAGGACCATGAGGAGAGAGAACTGCTTTTCTGCCCTTGTGCTCAGTCTCTGATCCTCTGCTTTGTTCCAGAATTCTTGTACTATGTTTGGGGATTATAATTAACTATTTAGGACCGAGATCACATGTTAGATCAAGTCCTAAAGTCCCCAACTTTGCACAAGACACAGCCGGCTCTCTTTCTTGTGTTACACTCTTCTACTTCATTCTTCTTTAACTCAATACTCTATTGATCATGAAGACAACAATGTGCTAAGGCTGTGCATTATCAAAATGTGCACAAGTATTGCACATTGTTGAAGTGCAAAGTTGGGGACATCTGATTAGGGTTTAAGAAGTCTGATCAGGGTTTAAGGAGGCGCCAACATTCAAGTCTTGGTCTTGTGAGAGAATCAGACCGTTGGAGACCAAGAGGATGCGCAAATGGTGTGGACCACAAGTGGTCCACACTCTCTTTCTCTCTCCTGCTCATGTTCAGACCTAACCACTCTTTGTCCCCTAGTTCATTTTGTCTTTAAGCTTCTTTAGGTTAAACAGCTCTTGTGCTGGAACACCTATATATATGCTGTAAACACCAAAATATCAATTAAGGGTTTGTGAACATCATTCTCTCTCTTTTCTGCTGCGCTTATTCTCTCTACATTTATCAAGAACCCTAATGTTCACACACTCTAAATCTCACATGGTATCAGAGCAAGGATCTTCATTCTCTTGATTTCCACTCTTTGATTCACCATTCTCCTAGTTCTCGGTCTAAAACCCTAATCTTCTCTCACTTTACTCTCTCGGTTCTAAATCTCTTATTCTTCAAGTTCTTTCATTTCTCTCTGGTCTAAAGCTCTCATTCTTGTTCTTAAGCCCTCAATTCTTGTTCTTAAGTCCTCAATCTCTTAGTTCCTCCATACTCTCGGTCCAGAATAAAACCCTAATCTTCTCGGTCCTAAAACCTGTTTCTCTCCGGTTCTTTAATCCTCAACCAAACCTTCTCAGTTTCTCACCATGGAAGACTCTACTCATCTCAGCTCAAGCTTGAGGCCTACTGCTGTTCGTGTTGTGCTCAAAGGGATCAACTACATGACATGGCAAAGGACCATCAAGACTGCCATTTGTGGAAGAGGTTTGTGGGAGCACATCTTGGAGGATAAAACGCCTACTGAAGAAGATGCAGCCAAGAAGAAGGATGAGGAAACCAAAAAGGAAGAGGCTAAATGGTTTCAGGAAGATCAGTTGGTCCTTGGCTTTCTCCAAAACTCTCTTGACCCATCCATCCTTGAAGCTTATTCTCATTGTGAGACAGCTAAGTCACTGTGGGACACTCTCAAGAAGATTTATGGAGATGTGTCCAATCTGAGCAGGGTGTATGAAGTTAAGAAGGCCATAAGTGAGCTGAAGCAAGAAGACCATGACTTTACTAAGTACCTTGGGAAGTTTTCTTCAGCATGGTCTGAACTTGAGATGCTAAGGCCAAGTACTTTAAACCCTAAGGTTCTCATTGAGAGAAAGGAGCAAGACAAGATATTTGGCCTTCTACTCAACTTGAATCCTGTTTACAATGATGCCATCATGAAAATCCTAAGGGAGACTACACTTCCTGATTTTGAAGAAGTGTGCTCAAGGCTCCAAAAGGAAGAAGGAAACATTGGTTTGTTTGGAGGAAAGGGGGAGTTGGTGACTGCCAACAAAGCTGGCTTCAAACCTGAGGAGAAGAAGGCGCCATTTTGTGAGCATTGCAAGAGGAAAGGCCACTCCAAGGATAAGTGTTGGGTCCTTCATCCCCACCTCAAACCAGCCAAGTTCAAGGACTCAAGGGCAAATGCCAACATCTCTCAAGAAGCTGTGAATGAACCTGCCTCTACTTCAGCTCAAGGAGGGGAGCTTGCTCTCTACACAGCCACTGAGTATGTGAAGAAGAGTGACCTTGAGGACCTCATCAAGGCCTATGCCTCTAAGCTCTCTGGTATCTCTTTATTTTCACATAAATTGCTTAGTAAAACTGATCATAAGTTGGTAGTAGATTCAGGAGCTTCTCACCACATGATTAGTGATGCTAAGTTGTTAAAAGATATTAAACCTGCCCTAGAAAGAGTAACTATAGCTGATGGTCAAGGGATTCCTATAATTGGTACAGGAAAGTTAAGATTATTCAACAAGGAAAGTGATGCATTCTATGTTCCTAAGTTTAAATCTAACTTGCTGTCGGTTAAGAGGATCACTAAAGACTTGAATTGCAATGTTATCTTTGGGCCTAATGAAGTTTGTTTTCAGGATATTAAGAATGGAAAGGTTATTGGAAGAGGTGGTACACAAGATGAGCTTTACCTCCTTGAAGACACTTCTCCAAGCAACTCGGATTCATTAGCTTTTAAATCCTGTTTTTCTTTCAATCAAAATGTCCTATGGCATGCTAGACTAGGACATCCTCATGCTCGTGCTTTGAACTTAATGTTGCCTAATGTTAGCTTTGATCATTCAACTTGTGAAGCTTGTATTCTTGGCAAACATTGTAGAACTATCTTTCCTAAATCAACTGCTATCTATGAACATTGTTTTGATCTTGTGCACTCTGATGTTTGGACCTCACCTTGTCTGTCTAGAGATAGAAACAAGTACTTTGTGACCTTCATAGATGAAAAATCAAAATATACTTGGGTAACATTGCTGCCATCTAAAGATAGGGTGTTTGATGCATTTTTGAATTTCCAAAACTATGTTACTAATCAGTTTAATGCCAAGATCAAAGTGTTTAGGTCAGATAATGGAGGAGAGTATACAAGCCAAAGATTCAAAGCTCACTTGAACAAATGTGGGATCCTTCTTCAAACAAGCTGTCCCCATACTCCTCAACAAAATGGTGTGGCTGAAAGGAAGAATAGACATCTCATGGAAGTTGCTAGGTCTATGATGTTCCACACCAATGTTCCTAAGAGGTTTTGGGGAGATGCAGTGTTGGCAGCATGCTATCTTATCAACAGGATCCCAACTAGAGTCCTTCAAGACATTTCACCATATGAGGTATTGAACAAAGCCAAACCATTTATTGAACACTTACGTGTGTTTGGTTGTGTTTGTTTTGTATATATCTCAGGAGATCAAAGGGATAAGCTAGATGCTAAGAGCATAAGGTGTATGTTCCTTGGATACTCCACAACTCAGAAGGGCTACAAGTGTTTTGATCCAAGCAACAACAGGACCTATGTTTCAAGGGATGTTAAGTTCATTGAGGGGCAGAGATACTATGAGAAGAAGGATTGGGAAGGTTTGAAGGACCTCTCAAGATCACCTTCAGATTTGGCAACAAGTTTGAAGTACTTGTTGGATCACTTGGGTAATGATACCCCACGGCCAGAGAAGCATGACACAACTACCCAAGAAGCTCAACAAGAGGATACTGAACCAGCAACACACACACATGAACCGGCTGAAGCTCAAGAAGACACTCCACCTCAAGATCAGAACCAAGTGGACTTGGATATGAATGAGGATGAGATGGCTTATCAAGAGGCAGTGGGTAATGAGGAGGTGGTTGATCAACAGGTTCAGCAACTCAGGAGAAGCACAAGGGAAAAGAAAGATCCATCAGAATGGATGAAGACAAGAGTCTACTACAACAACCAAGCAGTAGCTCATCCTAGTCAGTCTACTTGTTCTATTGACTTGCTGCCATCTAGTCACAAGGCTTTTCTTGGAAAGATTGAGCTAAACCAGGTTCCTAAGACTTATGAAGAGGATGAGGGTATCAAGGTTTGGATGGATGCAGTAAAGGATGAGAAAGAAGCTATGGAGAGGAACCACACTTGGATTGTGGAGAAGCTGCCAAAAAGAAAGAAGACTGTCAGCTCTAAATGGGTCTTCACAATCAAGTATAAAAGCAACGGAGACATAGAGAGGTACAAGGCAAGGCTAGTGGCAAGGGGCTTTACTCAAACCTATGTAGAAGACTATACAGACACCTTTGCACCAGTGGCTAAACTCCATACAGTGAGAGTCACATTGAGCCTAGCCACAAACCTCTCATGGAATCTATGGCAAATGGATGTGAAGAATGCCTTTCTACAAGGTGAACTTGAAGAGGAAGTGTATATGACTCCACCACCAGGTTTGAAGCACTTGTGTAAAGATGGTGAAGTGTTGAGGCTGAGAAGGGCAATTTATGGTCTGAAGCAATCACCAAGGGCATGGTACCATAAGCTCAGTCACACTCTCATGGACCATGGTTTCAAGAAGTCTCAATCTGATCACACATTGTTCACACTTCAAAGTGCTCAAGGAGTGGTGGTAGTTCTGATATATGTGGATGATTTGATCATCACAGGAAGTGATAATGATGGGATTCAATCCACAAAGGCGTTTCTCAACAGTTCCTTTGATATCAAAGACCTTGGTGAGTAGAAGTACTTCTTGGGCATTGAAGTTTGCAGATTCAATGATGGATTGTTTCTGTCCCAAAGGAAGTATGTTAAGAACTTGTTGACAGAAACAAGTATGCTTGATTGCAAGATTGCAAAGACTCCTCTTGAACATGGCTACCAAGTCAATAGAAAGGGGGAGAAATCAGATGAAGTCAAGTTCAAGGATGTCTCATTGTATAGGAGGCTGGTTGGGAAGCTTATCTACCTCACTCTCACAAGACCAGACTTGTGTTTTGCTGTGAATCAAGTTAGCCAACATATGCAATCACCCACAGTGTATCATTGGAGTTTGATTGAGAGGATACTCAGATATATCAAAGGATCAACTGAACAAGGTATTTGGATGGGTAAGAATGAGAGCACAGAGATTGTTGGCTATTGTGATGCAGATTGGGCTGGAGATAAGAGTGATACGAGATCAACAACCGGCTATTGTACCTTCATTGGAGGCAACTTGGTAACTTGGAAGACAAAGAAGCAGAAGGTGGTATCTTGTTCTAGTGCTGAAGCTGAGTATAGGGCAATGAGGAAGCTTGCAACCGAGTTAACATGGCTGAAAGCTCTGCTCAAGGTCTTTGGCATAGAGAAAACGTAATGGAGAAGTTGAGAGATACAAAGCAAGGTTGGTTGCAAGAGGCTTCACTCAAACCTATGGAAAGGATTACTTGGATACCTTTGCACCAGTAGCTAAGCTTCACACAGTTAGGATCATCTTGTCCTTAGCAACAAATCTTGATTGGGAACTTTGGCAAATGGATGTCATTGTCATCCTTGTTTATGTTGATGACATTATCATATCAGGGAGTAACAAGTCAGGTATACAAGAAACTAAGGCTTATCTCAAATCTGTTTTTGATATTAAAGACCTTGGTGCTCTAAAGTACTTTCTTGGGATAGAAGTTTGTCGATCTAATGATGGACTCTTCTTATCTCAAAGGAAGTACACACTTGATTTGTTATCTGAAGTAGGAAAGACAGGAGTGAAACCGGCTAAGACACCTCTTGAGGAAGGCTACAAAGTCATAAGAGAGGGGGAGCTTGAGGATAAACCATTTGAGGACATTACTCAGTATAGAAGGATGGTTGGTAAGCTCATTTACTTAACCATAACCAGACCTGATTTGTGTTATGCAGTGAACCAAGTAAGCCAACATATGCAAGCACCCAAGATGCATCATTGGAACATGGTTGAGAGGATACTTAGATACCTATGTGGTGCTCCTGGTCAAGGCATTTGGATGGGTTGCAATCAAAGCACAGAGATAGTTGGGTATTGTGATGCGGATTGGGCAGGAGATAGAGTGGACAGGAGGTCTACTACTGGGTATTGCACATTCATTGGAGGCAACCTTGTTACTTGGAAGAGCAAGAAGCAGAAGATAGTATCATGTTCAAGTGCTGAAGCTGAATATAGAGCAATGAGGAAGCTAGCAACAGAATTGGCATGGATCAAAGGTCTTCTTGTGGATTTGGGGATTGAGACTTCAAAACCCATCACTATGCATTGTGATAACCAAGCAGTCATTCACATTGCTTCAAATTCAGTCTTCCATGAAAGGACCAAGCATATAGAAGTTGATTGTCACAAAGTTAGGCAAATGATTGAGCAAGGAGTGGTGTTGCAATGTTTCACAAGGAGTGAGGATCAGCTTGCGGATATATTCACTAAGGCAGCAAGTCAGAAGGTCTGTGAGTCCATTCACTCAAAGCTAGGGCTTATGGACACTCCTCAAATGCATTCTCCTAAGCCTTGAAACTCATACTCTTTTTCTCTAAGTATAGTTTTGTTCCATGAGGTTTTCTATGCTTAGGTTTTTAATGAGGTGAGTCTTCATGGTTCCAAGCTTGATCTCAGATCCCATGAGAGTCAAGCTTGAGGGGGAGTATTGAGATGAAGACATGAAGAAGTTAACAATGTGCAAAGTTAGGGCACATTATTATTCTTATGATCATCTGGGTCACATGTTTATGTTAAGGAAGAAAAGAGACAATGTGACCGTTGGAGGATACAAACAAAAGGGCTCAAGATCAGAGGAGTCTGAGGTTGGATCAGAGCTCAAGACAAGCTCAGTATGACCACAGGGACAATTCACTATCACCAAGACCAAGGCGCAGGCTGTCCCTTTCAAGTAACCGGGATGGACTCTCTCTCTCTCTTAAAGGTTCTTGTCTTCATTCTTCTTTTTTATATTGATTGTTTATACCTTAACCTAGTTGTAGCTCAATATATAGTTGTTGTAACACTTCTGAATGAATAACAAGAGAATTATTCTTCTCTTTGAATCGCAACACTCCTTTCTCTCTCTACCCGGCTCAAGAACCCTAATAGGGTTTCTGAGCTTCTCTCTTCATTTCCTCCTCAATCTACCTTATTATCTCAATCTAATCTTCATATTCTAACAATTGTAAACCGGATTCAAGTTGAGTAGAAGGCCAAAGATCTTGTCTTGCTCCTTTCTCTCAATGAGAACCTTAGGATCCATAGTACTTGGCCTTAGCATATCAAGCTCAGACCATGCAGAAGAGAACTTCCCAAGGTACTTGGTAAAGTCATGATCTTCTTGGCGCAGCTCACTTATGGCCTTCTTAACCTCATACACACGGCTGAGATTAGAAACATCATCATAAACCTTCTTGAGAATGTCCCACAGTGACTTGGCTGTCTCACAATGAGAATAAGCTTCAAGAATAGATGGGTCAAGAGAGTTTTGGAGGAAGCCAAGCACCAACTGATCTTCCTGAAACCATCTTGCCTCTTCCTTCTTGGTTTGCTCATCCTTCTTCTTTGCAGCATCTGCTTCACTTGGGGTTTTGTCTTCAAGAATGTGTTCCCAAAGCCCTCTTCCACAAATGGCAGTCTTGGTGGTTCTCTGCCATGTCCTATAGTTCAGACCTTTGAGGATGATTGGAATGACTGTGGGCTTCAAGGTGGAGCTGATTTGAACCGTATCTTCCATGAGACTTGTCTGAGTTTTAAGAACAAGGTGAAAGATGAAGAAAGTAGGTGAAGAACCGAGAGAAATGAGAGTATAAGAGTTTTAGAACCGAGAGAATGAAGTGAGAGAAAGAAAATCAAGAGAATAAGGAACAATGCTCTGATACCATGTTGGGATTTAGAGAATCAACATTAGAGTTCTTTAGAGTTCTTGAGAGTTTAAGAGAGGAGGCGCAAAGATAGAGAGAGAATTAGGTTTTCAAAACCCTTAGTTCATTCATTTAGGGATACATACATTTAAATAGGAGAGACAAAGACCAACATGTTTAACCTAATTTAGAAAGAAGACAAAGCTACTAGGAGATAAGTCTGCTCCTCTGAACCGTGGGCAGAAGGTGTTGGGACCACTTGTACTATGTGGTCCTAACTAAGCGCAGCCACTCCTTGTCTTCATTCTCCAACGGTCTGATCATTTGATCTTGTCCCCAATTGTGCACAATGTATGTTCAGACACTTAATGATCACATTCAAGTGTCCCCGGTTTTGCACATTATCAAATGTGTTGTTCTTGTGCATATTTTGATAATGCACAATACTTGCACATTTGACCTTTCATGATCAATACATAGGACATTTTAGAAGATCAAAGTGTTAGAATATGAGATTTAGATAGAGATAATGTTGAGAGAATGATGAGAGAATAAGGAGAGAAGGCTTAGAATCCGATTAGGGTTCTAAAGCCGGCTAGAGAGAGAAACTAGGGTTAAGGAGATTACGGTTGTAAGAAGGGAAGAATAAGTCCCATTGATTCATAAGAGAGAGTTTACAAGGTCTTATATGAGATATACAAACTGTTAGAATTTAGAGTCTATGAGAGTTTGAGAGAGTTTGAGAGAGTTTGAGTTGAGAGAAGAGAGGTTAGAAGCTCATAGAACCGCTAGGGTTTCCTAGAGTGAGAGTGTAGCCGATAGAGAGAGATTAAGAGAGACTGAAGTTTAAACTTAGGAAAATGAATTCCCATAAGTGTGTATTGATTCTCTGAAGTTACAAGACATATATAGAGAAGCTACTAGGGTTTGGTGAACAATAAACAAAGCATAAACAAGAAGAAGACAAGAGAGAGGTAACGGCTCCAAATGTAGAAAGCGACAGGACCATGAGGAGAGAGAACTGCTTTTCTGCCCTTGTGCTCAGTCTCTGATCCTCTGCTTTGTTCCAGAATTCTTGTACTATGTTTGGGGATTATAATTAACTATTTAGGACCGAGATCACATGTTAGATCAAGTCCTAAAGTCCCCAACTTTGCACAAGACACAGCCGGCTCTCTTTCTTGTGTTACACTCTTCTACTTCATTCTTCTTTAACTCAATACTCTATTGATCATGAAGACAACAATGTGCTAAGGCTGTGCATTATCAAAATGTGCACAAGTATTGCACATTGTTGAAGTGCAAAGTTGGGGACATCTGATTAGGGTTTAAGAAGTCTGATCAGGGTTTAAGGAGGCGCCAACATTCAAGTCTTGGTCTTGTGAGAGAATCAGACCGTTGGAGACCAAGAGGATGCGCAAATGGTGTGGACCACAAGTGGTCCACACTCTCTTTCTCTCTCCTGCTCATGTTCAGACCTAACCACTCTTTGTCCCCTAGTTCATTTTGTCTTTAAGCTTCTTTAGGTTAAACAGCTCTTGTGCTGGAACACCTATATATATGCTGTAAACACCAAAATATCAATTAAGGGTTTGTGAACATCATTCTCTCTCTTTTCTGCTGCGCTTATTCTCTCTACATTTATCAAGAACCCTAATGTTCACACACTCTAAATCTCACATGGTATCAGAGCAAGGATCTTCATTCTCTTGATTTCCACTCTTTGATTCACCATTCTCCTAGTTCTCGGTCTAAAACCCTAATCTTCTCTCACTTTACTCTCTCGGTTCTAAATCTCTTATTCTTCAAGTTCTTTCATTTCTCTCTGGTCTAAAGCTCTCATTCTTGTTCTTAAGCCCTCAATTCTTGTTCTTAAGTCCTCAATCTCTTAGTTCCTCCATACTCTCGGTCCAGAATAAAACCCTAATCTTCTCGGTCCTAAAACCTGTTTCTCTCCGGTTCTTTAATCCTCAACCAAACCTTCTCAGTTTCTCACCATGGAAGACTCTACTCATCTCAGCTCAAGCTTGAGGCCTACTGATGTTCGTGTTGTGCTCAAAGGGATCAACTACATGACATGGCAAAGGACCATCAAGACTGCCATTTGTGGAAGAGGTTTGTGGGAGCACATCTTGGAGGATAAAACGCCTACTGAAGAAGATGCAGCCAAGAAGAAGGATGAGGAAACCAAAAAGGAAGAGGCTAAATGGTTTCAGGAAGATCAGTTGGTCCTTGGCTTTCTCCAAAACTCTCTTGACCCATCCATCCTTGAAGCTTATTCTCATTGTGAGACAGCTAAGTCACTGTGGGACACTCTCAAGAAGATTTATGGAGATGTGTCCAATCTGAGCAGGGTGTATGAAGTTAAGAAGGCCATAAGTGAGCTGAAGCAAGAAGACCATGACTTTACTAAGTACCTTGGGAAGTTTTCTTCAGCATGGTCTGAACTTGAGATGCTAAGGCCAAGTACTTTAAACCCTAAGGTTCTCATTGAGAGAAAGAAGCAAGACAAGATATTTGGCCTTCTACTCAACTTGAATCCTGTTTACAATGATGCCATCATGAAAATCCTAAGGGAGACTACACTTCCTGATTTTGAAGAAGTGTGCTCAAGGCTCCAAAAGGAAGAAGGAAACATTGGTTTGTTTGGAGGAAAGGGGGAGTTGGTGACTGCCAACAAAGCTGGCTTCAAACCTGAGGAGAAGAAGGCGCCATTTTGTGAGCATTGCAAGAGGAAAGGCCACTCCAAGGATAAGTGTTGGGTCCTTCATCCCCACCTCAAACCAGCCAAGTTCAAGGACTCAAGGGCAAATGCCAACATCTCTCAAGAAGCTGTGAATGAACCTGCCTCTACTTCAGCTCAAGGAGGGGAGCTTGCTCTCTACACAGCCACTGAGTATGTGAAGAAGAGTGACCTTGAGGACCTCATCAAGGCCTATGCCTCTAAGCTCTCTGGTATCTCTTTATTTTCACATAAATTGCTTAGTAAAACTGATCATAAGTTGGTAGTAGATTCAGGAGCTTCTCACCACATGATTAGTGATGCTAAGTTGTTAAAAGATATTAAACCTGCCCTAGGAAGAGTAACTATAGCTGATGGTCAAGGGATTCCTATAATTGGTACAGGAAAGTTAAGATTATTCAACAAGGAAAGTGATGCATTCTATGTTCCTAAGTTTAAATCTAACTTGCTGTCGGTTAAGAGGATCACTAAAGACTTGAATTGCAATGTTATCTTTGGGCCTAATGAAGTTTGTTTTCAGGATATTAAGAATGGAAAGGTTATTGGAAGAGGTGGTACACAAGATGAGCTTTACCTCCTTGAAGACACTTCTCCAAGCAACTCGGATTCATTAGCTTTTAAATCCTGTTTTTCTTTCAATCAAAATGTCCTATGGCATGCTAGACTAGGACATCCTCATGCTCGTGCTTTGAACTTAATGTTGCCTAATGTTAGCTTTGATCATTCAACTTGTGAAGCTTGTATTCTTGGCAAACATTGTAGAACTATCTTTCCTAAATCAACTGCTATCTATGAACATTGTTTTGATCTTGTGCACTCTGATGTTTGGACCTCACCTTGTCTGTCTAGAGATAGAAACAAGTACTTTGTGACCTTCATAGATGAAAAATCAAAATATACTTGGGTAACATTGCTGCCATCTAAAGATAGGGTGTTTGATGCATTTTTGAATTTCCAAAACTATGTTACTAATCAGTTTAATGCCAAGATCAAAGTGTTTAGGTCAGATAATGGAGGAGAGTATACAAGCCAAAGATTCAAAGCTCACTTGAACAAATGTGGGATCCTTCTTCAAACAAGCTGTCCCCATACTCCTCAACAAAATGGTGTGGCTGAAAGGAAGAATAGACATCTCATGGAAGTTACTAGGTCTATGATGTTCCACACCAATGTTCCTAAGAGGTTTTGGGGAGATGCAGTGTTGGCAGCATGCTATCTTATCAACAGGATCCCAACTAGAGTCCTTCAAGACATTTCACCATATGAGGTATTGAACAAAGCCAAACCATTTATTGAACACTTACGTGTGTTTGGTTGTGTTTGTTTTGTATATATCTCAGGAGATCAAAGGGATAAGCTAGATGCTAAGAGCATAAGGTGTATGTTCCTTGGATACTCCACAACTCAGAAGGGCTACAAGTGTTTTGATCCAAGCAACAACAGGACCTATGTTTCAAGGGATGTTAAGTTCATTGAGGGGCAGAGATACTATGAGAAGAAGGATTGGGAAGGTTTGAAGGACCTCTCAAGATCACCTTCAGATTTGGCAACAAGTTTGAAGTACTTGTTGGATCACTTGGGTAATGATACCCCACGGCCAGAGAAGCATGACACAACTACCCAAGAAGCTCAACAAGAGGATACTGAACCAGCAACACACACACATGAACCGGCTGAAGCTCAAGAAGACACTCCACCTCAAGATCAGAACCAAGTGGACTTGGATATGAATGAGGATGAGATGGCTTATCAAGAGGCAGTGGGTAATGAGGAGGTGGTTGATCAACAGGTTCAGCAACTCAGGAGAAGCACAAGGGAAAAGAAAGATCCATCAGAATGGATGAAGACAAGAGTCTACTACAACAACCAAGCAGTAGCTCATCCTAGTCAGTCTACTTGTTCTATTGACTTGCTGCCATCTAGTCACAAGGCTTTTCTTGGAAAGATTGAGCTAAACCAGGTTCCTAAGACTTATGAAGAGGATGAGGGTATCAAGGTTTGGATGGATGCAGTAAAGGATGAGAAAGAAGCTATGGAGAGGAACCACACTTGGATTGTGGAGAAGCTGCCAAAAAGAAAGAAGACTGTCAGCTCTAAATGGGTCTTCACAATCAAGTATAAAAGCAACGGAGACATAGAGAGGTACAAGGCAAGGCTAGTGGCAAGGGGCTTTACTCAAACCTATGTAGAAGACTATACAGACACCTTTGCACCAGTGGCTAAACTCCATACAGTGAGAGTCACATTGAGCCTAGCCACAAACCTCTCATGGAATCTATGGCAAATGGATGTGAAGAATGCCTTTCTACAAGGTGAACTTGAAGAGGAAGTGTATATGACTCCACCACCAGGTTTGAAGCACTTGTGTAAAGATGGTGAAGTGTTGAGGCTGAGAAGGGCAATTTATGGTCTGAAGCAATCACCAAGGGCATGGTACCATAAGCTCAGTCACACTCTCATGGACCATGGTTTCAAGAAGTCTCAATCTGATCACACATTGTTCACACTTCAAAGTGCTCAAGGAGTGGTGGTAGTTCTGATATATGTGGATGATTTGATCATCACAGGAAGTGATAATGATGGGATTCAATCCACAAAGGCGTTTCTCAACAGTTCCTTTGATATCAAAGACCTTGGTGAGTAGAAGTACTTCTTGGGCATTGAAGTTTGCAGATTCAATGATGGATTGTTTCTGTCCCAAAGGAAGTATGTTAAGAACTTGTTGACAGAAACAAGTATGCTTGATTGCAAGATTGCAAAGACTCCTCTTGAACATGGCTACCAAGTCAATAGAAAGGGGGAGAAATCAGATGAAGTCAAGTTCAAGGATGTCTCATTGTATAGGAGGCTGGTTGGGAAGCTTATCTACCTCACTCTCACAAGACCAGACTTGTGTTTTGCTGTGAATCAAGTTAGCCAACATATGCAATCACCCACAGTGTATCATTGGAGTTTGATTGAGAGGATACTCAGATATATCAAAGGATCAACTGAACAAGGTATTTGGATGGGTAAGAATGAGAGCACAGAGATTGTTGGCTATTGTGATGCAGATTGGGCTGGAGATAAGAGTGATACGAGATCAACAACCGGCTATTGTACCTTCATTGGAGGCAACTTGGTAACTTGGAAGACAAAGAAGCAGAAGGTGGTATCTTGTTCTAGTGCTGAAGCTGAGTATAGGGCAATGAGGAAGCTTGCAACCGAGTTAACATGGCTGAAAGCTCTGCTCAAGGTCTTTGGCATAGAGCAAACAAGTCCAATCACCTTCCATTGTGACAACCAGGCTGCTATTCACATTGCAACCAACTCAGTGTTTCATGAGAGGACAAAACACATTGAGATTGATTGTCACAAGGTAAGGGAGAAGATTGAAGATGGGACCATTCTGCCTTGTTACACAAAGAGTGAATATCAACTTGCAGACATCTTCACTAAGGCTGCTAGTCTTAAGGTTTGCACTCATGTCTTTGGCAAACTAGGGCTAGTAGCTATTCATGATTAGAACTCTCCTGATTCATGAGCATCATACTCTTTTTCCCTTGATGTGGTTTTGTCCCAAGTGGTTTTCCACATCAAGGTTTTTAATGAGGTGTTGCCATGATCATTCCAAGTTCAGTCTTTAGGGTGATTCCAAAGTCTGAACTTGAGGGGGAGTATTGATCATGAAGACAACAAAGTGCTAAGGCTGTGCATTATCAAAATGTGCACAAGTATTGCACATTGTTGAAGTGCAAAGTTGGGGACATCTGATTAGGGTTTAAGAAGTCTGATCAGGGTTTAAGGAGGCGCCAACATTCAAGTCTTGGTCTTGTGAGAGAATCAGACCGTTGGAGACCAAGAGGATGCGCAAATGGTGTGGACCACAAGTGGTCCACACTCTCTTTCTCTCTCCTGCTCATGTTCAGACCTGACCACTCTTTGTCCCCTAGTTCATTTTGTCTTTAAGCTTCTTTAGGTTAAACAGCTCTTGTGCTGGAACACCTATGATGAGGACATCCAGCTAAGCACCCATCCACAAGCCATTCCTGAGGTCAAGGAAGCTCCAATGACTCGATCTAGGACAAGGAGGCTCAGGGAAGGATTCAACACTGCAGTAGAGAACCTCATGAACTCAATGGAACTTGGAGACTACCTCAAGAACGAGCCCAAGAAGCTAGAGGCGATAGAAGACTTGGGCTGTGTAAACAATACGGATAACACAGGAGATTTGGACTGTGTAAGCGACGTGGATAACACAGGAGGCGTGGACTGTGTAAGCAACAAGGAAGCTGGACCTTCTACGCGTCTAGGGGAACCATGGGCCGGACTATGCCAAGTCCTTACCATCCGGCTCGGCCCATGCTAAGTCCGAGAGTTGGTGGACTCTCTTGCACTCTTTTTCCCTTGGGTGGTTTTATCCCAAAGAGGTTTTACTCCCAAGGTTTTTAATGAGGCAAGTCGGCCCACCCACACCATAACTCAAGGCTTGGCCGCCAAGGAAGGAATTACACACTTTCCTTTTCTGTGTAACTCGGCTCTCTCTCATTCAAGGCCGAGATATTTGATTTTCCTTTTTGTTCTTCTTTGTTTTTGTACTTAAACAACTTTGTATCATTGTGTTAGATACCTTTTGAATTATCAATAAACCTTTAGCGATTTTCGCCCTTTCTTGAGCAGCCGCCGACTGTTCTTGTGTTGCTTGTGTTCCTTGTGTGTGATTCACAGAGAGGACAAGTGTTGTGCAGTATCAGAGACCCGATCATCATCTCTGTGGTGCCTTCGATCCACCAGCCTTACCATCATCCGATTCAACAGGAGAGAGCGTCAAAGCCAGCCTGTTCAATCCCACCTCTTACACACGACCATCCCTTGAGTAACAGGAGAGAGCGTCAAAGCCAACCTGTTTCTTCCATCTACCACCGAGTGAGGCTCTGTTCATCTGAGTCTTACATCATCTGGTATCAGAGCCAAAGGTTCCTACCTTTGGTTTTCTATCTCTTATCTCTTTTGTTTTGTCTTGTTATTGCTTTGATTAAATCTAAAAATCCAAAAAAAAAAAAAAAATTAGGTTTGTTGCTTTGTTCTAGTTTATGTTTTTGTCTAAGTCATAAGAAAACCCCATAAAAATCTTGTTCTTAGTTTCCTGGTCGAATTTCTTTTTGAGAATTAGTAGATTTCCTGTTTTTGGTTCTATCTTGCTAGTTATTATTCATAAAACCCAAAAAAAAAAATTGTCAATTTTCCACTTCTGTCGATTGCACTGAAATTCGTCTTGTGTTACACAACCCTGTCTCTGTTCCTGTTTTACACAACTACCTATTCTGTGGTACCTTGACATCTTGTTGTTTTTGTTGAGTGCAAATTGAACCGATTAACAACAAGGATAGACGCCATGGGAGATGAAGGAAGACAGCCCGTTGATCCTATCATCCAAATGATGACTGCTATTAGAGAAGAGATGAGTAACATAAACCAGCAAGTTGGCACAATGCGCCAAGAGTTTGGTGAGCGTATAGGACGCATAGAAGCTCCACCAAGGAGAGGACCAATCCGAGGAGCACCTATACCACCAAGATATCAAGCTGGAGATGAAGATGATGATATGCCCGACTTAGAGGAGGATAGGCAACCGCCTGACCCCTTTAGGCGTCCACAGCCAAGGCGTCAAGATCCTTTATGGAGGAACCCAGCCCGGGAAGGTGAGGCTAGAGAAACAAACCGTGATATCAAAGTAACCCCTCCACTTTTTGCAGGAAAGTCCGACCCAGAGGCGTACATGGACTGGGAAAGAAGGCTGGAGCATATCTTTGAGTGTTATGGCTATGGAGAACGCAAGAAGATTGCTGTTGCTGCTGCACAACTCACTGAGAACGCGTTAGCTTGGTGGGACAGAACTATAGCTGAAAGGAGACGGCAACGCTTTGGAGAAGTAGCCACTTGGAGTGACATGAAATACCTTCTACGACTTAGGTATGTCCCTGAACATTATCATAGAGACTTACAAAAGCGGTTCCGTAAGTTGTCACAGGGTACAAGAAGTGTGGATGAGTATTTTGAGGAGTTTGAGAAGCTCATGAACTCGCTGGAGTTAGAAGAATCCGAGGAAGCTCTTATGGCACAGTTCATTGATGGCCTACAAGAACGCATTGCTAGGAAGGTGGAGAGAGCTCAGTATGGTGGGCTACATGAGTTGTTGCATCTTGCTGTCCAAGTGGAACAACAGATCAAGCGTAAGACAGCCATGACAAGCCGCAGCAAACCAACACAACCGTGGGCTGCAAGTAGCTCGAGACCATTTGAGAAAGGGAAGACCGTGGAGATTGACTCACGGTTCAAAGGCAAAACAGCCGAGGCTCCCAAGTCCAACCGGCCAGAACAAGGTAAGTTCCCTAGCACTAATCAGAGAACTCGTGACATCACTTGTTTTAAGTGTCAAGGCAGGGGACACATGGCTAGAGAGTGCCCAAACCAGAGAGTAATGATTATCCACAACGATGGGGAGTATGAATCACAAGATGAGCTTGAGGATGATCCAAACGAACCAGAAGAAGAGCTTGCATACCCTGACGTTGGAGAGTTGCTTGTGACCAGGAGGATGTTAAGTGTCATGATCAACCCTGAGGCAGCTCAAAGGGAAAACATCTTCCACACTAGATGCACTGTCAAAGACAAGGTATGTAATCTGATCATTGATGGAGGTTCATGCACTAACGTGGCTAGCAAGCATATGGTAGACAGGTTAGGTCTTATTAAGACCAAGCATCCAAGACCATACAGGCTGAGATGGCTCAATGATGAGACAGAGCTGAAGATTTCGGAGCAAGTCATTGTTCCATTCAGTGTGGGGAAGTACCAAGACCAAGTTACTTGTGATGTGGTACCCATGCAAGCTGGACATCTCTTGCTTGGCCGACCGTGGCAGTATGACCGAGCCACAAGTCATAATGGACGTACTAACCAGTACACCTTCTTACACAAGGATCGTAAGTTCACTCTTGCACCTCTTACACCAACTGAGGTACATGATTTACAAGTACATATGAGCAAGGAAGTTGAGTCTAGCAAATCCAGTCTCTATATATCTCGTGGGGCTATTTGTAAAACTCTTAGTGCCAAGCGCACTGTGCTACTGATGTTGTTTAAGGAGTGTTTAAGTTCAGGTTCAGGTGAGCTGTTGTTACCCACAGGAGTACAGGCTGTGTTAGACAGGTTTCAAGACATCTTCCCTGAAGAGCTTCCGCCTGGCTTACCTCCAATCCGTGGGATTGAACACCAAATCGATCTTGTCCCTGGCGCAGCCTTACCTAACAAGCCAGCATACAGGATGAACCCGGAGGAGACTAAGGAGCTCGAGAGGCAAGTGAGAGACCTCATGGGCCGAGGGTACATTAGGGAGAGCCTCAGCCCTTGTGCTGTGCCAGTACTCTTAGTACCCAAGAAGGATGGGTCATGGAGGATGTGTGTGGACTGCCGTGCCATCAACAACATCACGATCAAATATAGGCACCCTATACCCCGCTTAGACGACATGCTGGATGAGCTAAGTGGTTCTACCATCTTCTCAAAGGTGGACTTGAAGAGTGGTTACCATCAAGTTAGGATGCGAGAAGGAGATGAGTGGAAAACCGCATTCAAGACAAAGCAAGGATTGTATGAGTGGCTGGTTATGCCTTTTGGTTTAACTAATGCCCCAAGTACATTCATGCGACTCATGAACCAGGTTCTTCGTGCTTACATAAGTAAATTTGTAGTTGTCTATTTCGATGACATACTTATATATAGTAAGAACCTAGATGATCATATCTCACATCTTGAACTAGTGCTCAAATCACTTCGGAAGGAAGGCCTTTATGCTAACCTAAAGAAGTGCACCTTCTGTACTAACAAGCTTGTTTTCTTAGGCTTTGTAGTAAGTGAACAGGGACTACAAGTGGACGAGGAAAAGGTCAAAGCCATCCGTGAGTGGCCTACACCAACAACCGTCGGCCATGTAAGGAGTTTTCATGGCTTAGCTAGCTTCTATAGGAGGTTTGTGAGGGACTTCAGTACGGTGGCCTCACCTCTTACCGCCGTGATAAAGAAGAATGTGCCATTCTCATGGGGTCCAGCGCAAGAATCAGCCTTCAAACTGCTCAAAGAAAGGCTTACACAGGCGCCGGTTCTTGCCTTACCCGATTTTGAAGAAGTGTTTGAGGTAGAATGTGATGCGTCTGGCATAGGGATTGGAGCTGTGTTACACCAGAGGAAGAAACCAGTGGCCTTCTTCAGTGAGAAACTCAGTGGTGCTTCTTTGAATTACCCAACCTACGACAAGGAATTGTATGCATTGGTGCGAGCACTAGAGACATGGCAGCATTACTTGTTGTCCAAGGAATTCATCATCCATACTGATCACGAGACACTCAAACACCTGCGAGGTCAGACTTCACTCAAGAGGAGACATGCTAAGTGGTTGGAGTTTGTAGAGACATTTCCCTATGTAATCAAGTACAAGAAGGGAAAGGAGAATGTGGTGGCTGATGCCCTGTCAAGAAGGCATGCCCTGATAGCTACCATGGAGGCTAAGGTTCTAGGATTTGAACACATCAAGGATCTATATAAAGATGATCCAGAACTAGGAGAGGCTTACCAAGCCTGTGGAAGAGGAGCATTCGGATCCTACTATCTTCAAGAAGGGTTCCTGTTCCGAGACAAGAGGCTGTGCATTCCTCAATGCTCAATGCGTGAGCTACTGCTTAAGGAGGCGCATGGAGGTGGTCTTATGGGCCATTTTGGAGTGGACAAGACACTAGCTGTGGTGGCTGATCACTTCTTCTGGCCGCACCTCAAGAGAGACGTTGAAAGGCATTGTGCAAGATGTGTAACTTGTCAC
Source organism: Orychophragmus violaceus (assembly GCA_030180135.1). Lineage (NCBI taxonomy): Eukaryota > Viridiplantae > Streptophyta > Magnoliopsida > Brassicales > Brassicaceae > Orychophragmus > Orychophragmus violaceus. The sequence continues at coordinate 72,321,288 of CM058240.1, forward strand.
AAAGCAAAATCCAGGTTACACCCTCATGGACTTTATCTACCTTTACCTATTCCTAACGCACCATGGGTGGATATTTCTATGGACTTTGTGCTAGGGTTGCCTAAGATCAAACACAAAGACTCTGTCTTTGTTGTTGTGGATCGATTTTTTAAGATGGCTCACTTCATTCCATGTGACAAAACCAATGATGCCACACAAGTTGCTGATCTATTCTTCAAAGAGGTGGTGCGTTTACATGGTATACCAAGGACCATAGTATCTGACCGAGACACAAAATTCTTGAGCCATTTCTGGAAGACATTGTGGAAGAAGCTCGGGACAAAACTTCTATTCTCCACAACCTGTCATCCTCAAACGGATGGTCAAACCGAAGTGGTAAACCGTACCTTATCTACTTTACTTAGGGTAACTCTTGGCAGGAACTTAAACACATGGTTAGATTGTTTGCCATTCATTGAGTTTGCCTATAACCATGCTACACATTCTGCTACTAAAATGTCTCCATTTGAAATTGTGTATGGTTTTAATCCACTAACACCTCTTGATTTGTCGCCAATTCCCCAAGTTGAGCAAGTTAATCTAGATGGTCTCAGGAAAGGAGAGTTTGTTAAGAAGCTACACCAGAAAGCAAGAGACAACATTCTTAAGAAGACTGAAGAGTACAAGAGGCGAGCAGACAAGGGCCGCAAGGAGTTAGTCTTTGAGCCAGGAGAGTGGGTTTGGCTCCACATGAGACCTGAGAGGTTTCCACAGAAGAGAAGCTCAAAGCTGGCGCCTAGGGGAGATGGTCCCTTCAAAGTTCTAGAACGAATCAATAACAACGCCTACAAGCTAGAACTCCCGGGTGAGCTCAATATTTCACATAGCTTCAATGTGACTGATTTGTCTCCATATGTTGCAGATGATCCAGTTTTGAGGACAAAACCTTCTGAAGAGGGTGGGAATGATGAGGACATCCAGCTAAGCACCCATCCACAAGCCATTCCTGAGGTCAAGGAAGCTCCAATGACTCGATCTAGGACAAGGAGGCTCAGGGAAGGATTCAACACTGCAGTAGAGAACCTCATGAACTCAATGGAACTTGGAGACTACCTCAAGAACGAGCCCAAGAAGCTAGAGGCGATAGAAGACTTGGGCTGTGTAAACAATACGGATAACACAGGAGATTTGGACTGTGTAAGCGACGTGGATAACACAGGAGGCGTGGACTGTGTAAGCAACAAGGAAGCTGGACCTTCTACGCGTCTAGGGGAACCATGGGCCGGACTATGCCAAGTCCTTACCATCCGGCTCGGCCCATGCTAAGTCCGAGAGTTGGTGGACTCTCTTGCACTCTTTTTCCCTTGGGTGGTTTTATCCCAAAGAGGTTTTACTCCCAAGGTTTTTAATGAGGCAAGTCGGCCCACCCACACCATAACTCAAGGCTTGGCCGCCAAGGAAGGAATTACACACTTTCCTTTTCTGTGTAACTCGGCTCTCTCTCATTCAAGGCCGAGATATTTGATTTTCCTTTTTGTTCTTCTTTGTTTTTGTACTTAAACAACTTTGTATCATTGTGTTAGATACCTTTTGAATTATCAATAAACCTTTAGCGATTTTCGCCCTTTCTTGAGCAGCCGCCGACTGTTCTTGTGTTGCTTGTGTTCCTTGTGTGTGATTCACAGAGAGGACAAGTGTTGTGCAGTATCAGAGACCCGATCATCATCTCTGTGGTGCCTTCGATCCACCAGCCTTACCATCATCCGATTCAACAGGAGAGAGCGTCAAAGCCAGCCTGTTCAATCCCACCTCTTACACACGACCATCCCTTGAGTAACAGGAGAGAGCGTCAAAGCCAACCTGTTTCTTCCATCTACCACCGAGTGAGGCTCTGTTCATCTGAGTCTTACATCAACCTATATATATGCTGTAAACACCAAAATATCAATTAAGGGTTTGTGAACCTCATTCTCTCTCTTTTCTGCTGCGCTTATTCTCTCTACATTTATCAAGAACCCTAATGTTCACACACTCTAAATCTCACATACTCCCCCTCAAGCTTGATCCTGGAGATGGAGTGATCAAGCTTGGAACCGTAGACACTTACCTCATTAAAAACTTTGATATAGAAAAACCACTTGGGATAAAAACTATATCAAGGGAAAAAGAGTATAAGCTCTACGGCCTAGGGTTCTTCAAGCTTGAGAGAGGTCAATGAGTCCAAGCTTGGGAAGAATGAACTCACAAGGCAGCCTTGGTGAATATGTCTGCTAGTTGATCTGAACTTCTTGTGTAGCAAGGCAAGATCACACCTTCTTGAACCTTCTGCCTCACCTTGTGACAATCCACCTCAATGTGCTTTGTTCTCTCATGAAACACTGAGTTGGAAGCTATGTGTATTGCTGCTTGATTATCACAATGCATTGTGATTGGAGTTGGTTGATCCATGCCCAAATCTTCAAGTAAAGCCTTCAGCCATGTCAACTCATTGGTAAGCTTCCTCATTGCTCTATACTCTGCCTCTGCACTTGAACAAGATACCACCTTCTGCTTCTTTGTTTTCTAAGTCACAAGATTGCCTCCAATGAATGTACAATAGCCTGAAGTGGACCTCCTTGTTGGAATTTCAGATACATCCATGGGGATGATCTGAGAAACAAGTCTGGCTCAAGAGAATGAGGTAGAGTAGAAGAAACAAGCCTTAGACCCAATTAGGGTTCTTAAGTCGCTTAGAGAGAGAAACTAGGGTTGCGGTTAAAGAAGGAAACAAAAAGCTATTCTACCTCAAACAAATGAACACTTAAGCTATATGAAAATGTTATCCAAGAGCTTAACATCACATAGGATTGTTTACTCATGATAATGGATGACAAATCAGTAATTAGCTAAGAGGTGTTCTAAGAAGAAAGAAAAGGAAAACATGTAAGAGCATTATAAACCGAGAGACTCTCACACTTGGATTAGTTATGGAAGAACTATCCAAGTGTGGTTTAGGACTGCCTTAGCAGCCCACCAAGCTCTTACATGAGTCTACATTGTGTCTTGTTGAAGAACACAATGAGATGTTTGAAAGAGAACCGCAAGAACAACTAAAGAAAAGAGAGAGAGACTTTAGGAGAGAATATCAAGAATCTTGTTGATTACTTGTAAGGTGAATTAGCCACTGATACAATGGGCGTGGGACTCTCTTATATAGAGATACAACTAGGTTAAGACCACAATAAACAACTCATTAAATCACAGCCATTGAATAAGAGGAGGGAGATTCGGATTTGAATTGGATGGTTGGATCTTCTTCTTCCATCTTGCTTCTTGTGCTTTCTCAGACTGAAAGTGACATCTCCTCTTGCTTCTTTGGCGTTTTGTAGGTCTGGAGAGAGAGAGGGAACACGCCCAAGAGTGATAGTGACTGGTCCTCTCTCTTGTTCAGCCCTTAATCCAACATGTGATCTCTTCTTGTTTCACCTTGTTGCATCCGAGACTTTAGTCTTCTTATGCCCCACTTTTGCACATTAAATCCATCATCTTATTATCATCTGGCCCTGACTTTGCACAGACCAGCTTGTGCCCCATTTTTGCACATTCTTCTTCAAGGAGTGTTGCTTGGATAACACTCTTTTCTTGCTTGTGGAACCACCTCTTTTCTTGTGGAACACTTCTTCTTGCTTTGTTTAGGACTGAGGCTCGGCTTCTTCAGCCTCTCCTCATCCCATTTACTCCTCCTCTCTAATACTCCCCCGCAAGCTTGGTCGCCGGGACTCCATAAGACCAAAGGGAGAAGAGGACCAAAGGCCAAGCTTGGAGCGGTTGAACTACCTCATTAAAAAACCTCCTTAAGTAAAACCTCTTGGGATAAAACCTTAAGGAGGACAAAAAGAGTATAGTCACCTACTCAAGATGTAACTTGACCTTGGTATCATCATCTTAACTCACGGCTCACTTCTTTCTCCAACTCTTTCTTTCCTTAGCATTCCTTGGTTTGATTCTTCTTGATATGCACTTCTTTGATCTTTGTTGTGTCTCTTTGAAACTTGGACTCTATAGTGCTCCGGCCTTTAACCCCATCATTGATAATCCTTCTCTTCCTGAGTTGAACTTCAAGTTGGTCTCATCTTCCTCTTGGAAAGACTTCAAGACTTGCGGATGCTCCTCATAGCTCCTTCACTTTCTAATGCTCCTCAAGCATGTCTTTATCTTTTCCTTCAACACAAAGGTTTAAAGGAAACATGTTAAGTGTGTGCAAGACATTTAGAACATTAGCTAAGCATTAAACCTTTATGTTTAGAAACGTTTTGAGTATTAGTTTTAAAACGTTTTTGAATTGAAACACATGATCACAACAAGATACTTAAGAGAAAAACAAGTCTAAAACGTTTTGAGAATAAGGTTTAAAACATTTTGACTTTGAAAACTTCACATAATCAAGAGAACTCATAAGATGGAAGCTTAATGAAAATGAAAAGGAGGTTTTAGAAGTAGCCTGATTTCTTGTTGCGGTTGGGAGTGATTGAATGTTTGCCTTGTTGGAACATAACCATGACTGATCCAACAAGCTCCCCCGCACCCTTGAATGGCTCTTCACCATGTATACACAGCTTGTACAACTCCTTGTACAGCTTCTTTGAACAAGGCCTCTTCCTTCTTTGAATGGACAGCTTGTAAACCGCCTTCTTCTTTGGGAAGATCCTTGAACCTTGAGCTCATCCACCAGCTGACTCCCAACTCGGTTATGGCTCCAACAGAATGAGGATTTCAGCTTATCCACAACTCCATGAGTTCACTGGTTTTGTTGGAGACTTCTTCAGCTCCTCAACCACACAACTCCAATAACATCAGCTTGAACCGCCACTTAGAGTGTGCACCCTCTTTTTGTGACTGATCCTCACTGCCAACACTTCTCCATTCCTCCTAAGAACACCAAGAACAAACACATAACATTCTCAAGCAACACAAGTCTGGCCAGAACCATGAGCTTGATTAAGTTTCTGTGAAAGAAAAGAATGGGCTCTTTAGGAGTGAATTTTGAGAGAGAGAATAAGAAAAGAAAAGAAAAAATGAAGAATGGGAGAATGGATGACACAACTCAGATTTAAGAGTGTGTGCATCAGAGTATAAAGGAGTTTGAGAGTGAGAGAGAATGAGAATGTGATTTTGGAAGACAAAGCTCAGATTTAAGAGTATGTGAGCCAAAATCAGAGTATTAGAGAGTATGGGAGAATTGAAAGAAAAGAATGAAAAGAAAAGAAAATGTTTCAGGTTCAGGGACTAAGTTGAGCTTAGTTTAACTCAGAAACTTATGTGTTTAAGGTTCAGGGACTGAGTGTTTTCCTCAGTTTAACTCATAAACAATCACATGAAAAATAACCAGAGAAGTTAAAGTGAAAGAAGCAATGATGTGCTCTTACACTTCTCTGATTTTTCTCAACAAGAACTTGTTGTCTCCCAAAGACAAATGAAGCAACAAGCAAGAAACGTCTATGGTTCAGGGACTGAGGGTTTTCTCTCAGTTTGACTCATGACAAAGAGAATGGCACCAAGTGAACTGAGTTTGGTCCATTTAAAACAATGCGGAAGCAAAACAGAGAGATAAGAGTGAAAGAAGCAAAGATGTGCTCTTACTCTCTCTGATTTTTCATCAACAACTTGTTAACTCTCAAGGAAGGTAGAGCAACAAGTTTTGATGGTTAGGATCCAAGAAAAACAGAAGCTTGGTCCTCTTAAAACATTGCGGAAGCAAAACACTTAACAAGACAGATTTTGCTCTCTATCTTGAAACAACTTTGAGCCAACAACTTGTGTGGCTCTGATACCATGTTGGAATTTCAGATACATCCATGGGGATGATCTGAGAAACAAGTATGGCTCAAGAGAATGAGGTAGAGTAGAAGAAACAAGCCTTAGACCCAATTAGGGTTCTTAAGTCGCTTAGAGAGAGAAACTAGGGTTGCGGTTAAAGAAGGAAACAAAAAGCTATTCTACCTCAAACAAATGAACACTTAAGCTATATGAAAATGTTATCCAAGAGCTTAACATCACATAGGATTGTTTACTCATGATAATGGATGACAAATCAGTAATTAGCTAAGAGGTGTTCTAAGAAGAAAGAAAAGGAAAACATGTAAGAGCATTATAAACCGAGAGACTCTCACACTTGGATTAGTTATGGAAGAACTATCCAAGTGTGGTTTAGGACTGCCTTAGCAGCCCACCAAGCTCTTACATGAGTCTACATTGTGTCTTGTTGAAGAACACAATGAGATGTTTGAAAGAGAACCGCAAGAACAACTAAAGAAAAGAGAGAGAGACTTTAGGAGAGAATATCAAGAATCTTGTTGATTACTTGTAAGGTGAATTAGCCACTGATACAATGGGCGTGGGACTCTCTTATATAGAGATACAACTAGGTTAAGACCACAATAAACAACTCATTAAATCACAGCCATTGAATAAGAGGAGGGAGATTCGGATTTGAATTGGATGGTTGGATCTTCTTCTTCCATCTTGCTTCTTGTGCTTTCTCAGACTGAAAGTGACATCTCCTCTTGCTTCTTTGGCGTTTTGTAGGTCTGGAGAGAGAGAGGGAACACGCCCAAGAGTGATAGTGACTGGTCCTCTCTCTTGTTCAGCCCTTAATCCAACATGTGATCTCTTCTTGTTTCACCTTGTTGCATCCGAGACTTTAGTCTTCTTATGCCCCACTTTTGCACATTAAATCCATCATCTTATTATCATCTGGCCCTGACTTTGCACAGACCAGCTTGTGCCCCATTTTTGCACATTCTTCTTCAAGGAGTGTTGCTTGGATAACACTCTTTTCTTGCTTGTGGAACCACCTCTTTTCTTGTGGAACACTTCTTCTTGCTTTGTTTAGAACTGAGGCTCGGCTTCTTCAGCCTCTCCTCATCCCATTTACTCCTCCTCTCTAATACTCCTATCCTCTCTATCTCCTGCCCAATCTGCATCACAATATCCTACAATCTCTGTGCTTTGATTGCACCCCATCCATATCCCTTGGCCAGGAGATCCATTGAGGTACCTTAGGATCCGGTCCACCATGTTCCAATGATGCATCATTGGAGCTTGCATATGCTGGCTCACCTGGTTCACTGCAAAACACAAATCAGGCCTTGTAATGGTAAGATAAATCAGCTTACCAACCATCCTCCTATAGAGTGTAATGTCTCCAAACGGCTCCTTTGCAATCTCCCCCTCTTTTGTGACTTTGTAGCCTTCTTCAAGAGGTGTCTTGGCTGTCTTTCCATTGAGCTTACCTGTTTCACTCAACAAATCAAGAGTGTACTTCCTTTGTGATAAGAAGAGGCCTTCTTTAGACCGGCACACTTCTATCCCTAGGAAGTACTTTAGTTCACCAAGATCCTTGATATCAAACACAGATTTCAAATGATCTTTGCAAGCTTGAATTCCTACCTTGTCACTCCCTGAGATGATGATATCATCTACATAAATGAGAATGACAACAATACCTTCTTGTCTTGATTGAGTGAAGAGAGTGTGATCAGCTTCTGATCTAGTAAAGCCCTTTTCCATGAGAGTTATGCTTAGCTTGTGGTACCAAGCTCTAGGAGATTGTTTGAGACCATAGATTGCCTTCTTCAACCTTAGAACCTTTCCTTGTGTAACCATGTCTTCAAGACCAGGTGGTGGAGTCATGTAAACCTCATCCTCTAGCTCTCCTTGAAGGAATGCATTCTTGACATCCATTTGATGTAAATCCCACTCCAAGTTTGTTGCTAAGGATAGAATGACTCTCACTGTATGGAGCTTAGCTACTGGTGCAAAGGTGTCTCTATAATCCTCTCCATAGGTTTGTGTAAACCCTCTTGCAACTAATCTGGCCTTGTACCTTTCTATCTCTCCATTGCTCTTGTATTTGATAGTGAAAACCCATTTGGAACTCACTGCCCTCTTCTTCCTTGGTAAATCTGTTTCATACCAAGTGTTGTTGTTTTCCATTGCCTTGATCTCTTATCCAACTGCATCAGTCCACTTCTTGTGCTCCTTAGCTTCTTCATAGGTTTTAGGAACCCATTCAGCATCAAGAGCACCCATAAAGACCTTGTGCTCAATAGGGAAGTGAGCAAGTGTGCAAACAGCTTGTGTTGGATGAGCTACTGCCTTGCAATTGTAGTAAACCCTAGTCTTCTTCCATTCAGATGGGTCCTTTCTCTCTCTAGTACTTCTCCTAAGCACTTGAACCGGCTGTTCCTCTTGCACAGCTTCATGTTCCTCTTGCACAGCTTCATGTTCCTCTTGTGCAACTTCAGGTTCCATTTGTTGGCCAACTAGTTCTTCTCTATCAGCTTGATCATGCGTGGCAGAGCTGATACCATCAGCTTGTTCTTGTGATTCTCCATTGCCCTCCTCATGATCAAGGTGAGTAGATTCATCCACAATGTGAGTCTCCTCAGCCGGTTTGTTCACTTGAGTCTCCTCACTCCTCTTGGGTTGAGTAATCCCAAGGCTCTCTAGGATCATCCTTAGGTTGTTGGCACGGTCAGAGGGGTTATTAGGAAGGTCCTTAAGGCTCTCCCAACTCTTCTCTTCATAGAAACCCTTTGACTCCACAAACTTGACATCTCTAGAGACCAATACCCTTCTAGTTTCCGGGACATAGCACTTGTATCCTTTTTGACTTGTAGAATACCCAATGAACATTGCCTTAACACTCCTATGATCAAGCTTATCTCTCTGCTCTCCTGGTTTTAAAACAAAACACAAACATCCAAACACACGTAAGTGATGAATTGAAGGTTTGGTTTTGTTCAATACCTGATATGGTGAAGCATCTTGTAGAACTTTGGTGGGTGTCCTATTGATTAGATAGCAAGCAGACATCACAGCATCACTCCAAAACTTCTTGGGAACATTTGTATGAAACATGATTGATCTGGCCACCTCCATCAAGTGTCTATTCTTCCTCTCAGCCACACCATTCTGTTGTGGAGTGTATGGACAGCTTGTTTGGTGGATGATCCCATGTTTTGCAAAATGGTGTTTGAATGCATTGCTTGTGTATTCCCCACCATTATCTGACCTAAATATCTTAATCTTGGCATTAAAGTTGTTAGATACATAGGTTTGAAAGTTTGTAAATGCTTCTAACACCCTATCTTTAGATTGAATCAAAGTTAACCAAGTGTATTTGGATTTCTCATCTATGAATGTCACAAAGTACTTATGATTCTCTCTAGAAACACATGGAGCAGTCCAAACATCAGAGTGAACAAGATCAAAGCAGTTTGCATAAACAGTTTTAGAACTAGGAAAAACTGATTTGCAATGTTTTCCAAGGATACAAGCTTCACAATCATCATTCTTAAAAGAAACAAAGGGCAACATTAAACCTAAGGCACGAGAGTGAGGGTGACCAAGTCTAGCATGCCAAACAGAATCATTAACTAGAGTAGAACTAAAAACAGAAGCAGATAATTCAGATGCAAGGTTGGTGTCTTCAAGCATGTATAACTCATCCTTTGTCACACCCTTTCCAAGCAACTTACTTGTCTTAATATCCTGAAAAATCACATCATTGGGACTGAAGATAACATTATTAGAGAGGAGGAGTAAATGGGATGAGGAGAGGTTGAAGAAGCCGAGCCTCAGTCCTAAACAAAGCAAGAGAAGAAGGTTCCACAAGTAAAAGAGGTGGTTCCACAAGCAAAAGAAGAGTGTTATCCAAGGAACACTCATAGATGAAGATGTGCAAAAATGGGGCACAAGCTGGTCTGTGCAAAGTCAGGGCCAGATGATAATAAGATGATGGATTTAATGTGCAAAAGTGGGGCATAAGAAGACTAAAGTCTCGGATGCAACAAGGTGAAACAAGAAGAGATCACATGTTGGATTAAGGGCTGAACAAGAGAGAGGACCTGTCACTATCACTCTTGGGCGTGGTCCCTCTCTCTCTCCAGACCTACAAAACGCCAAAGAAGCAAGAGGAGATGTCACTTTCAGTCTGAGAAAGCACAAGAAACGAGTTGGAAGAAGAAGATCCAACCACTCATTTCAAATCCGAGTTTCCCTCCTCTTAATCAATGGCTGAGATGTATTCTCTTGTTTATCTTTGTTTATTGTTGTCTTGACCTAGCTGGACCTCTATATAAGAGAGTCCCACGCCATTGTAATCCTTTGCTAATTCACAAACATTTATAAGACTTCTTGTAACAAACAAAGTCTCTCTTCTTCTCTCTTTCCCTTTAGTTTTGTTCTTGCGGTTTCTTTCTTTAATTCTCATTGTGATCTTCAATAAGACACAATGTAGACTCATGTAAGAGCCTTGATGGGCTGCTAAGGCAGTCCCAAATCCACACTTGGATAGTTCTTCCATAACTAATCCAAGTGTGAGAGTCTCTCGGTTTTATAAGCTCTTACATAGTTTTTCTTTCTTTCTTCTTTTAGAACACCTCTTAGCTAATTACTGATTTGTATCCATTCTCATGAGTAAACATTCCTATGTGATGTTAAGCTCTTGGATATCATTTTCATATAGCTTAAGTGTTCATTGTCTTGAGGTAGAATAGCTTTCTTCTCTTTTAGAACCGCAAACCCTAGTTTTCTCTCTCTAAGCGGCTTAAGAACCCTAACCGTGTCTTAAGCCTCTTTCTTCATTCTACCTCATTCTCTAGAACCAGACTTGATATTAAGAGCTTCCTCATGGATGTCTCTTGAAATTCTAACATGGTATAAGAGCCACAAGTTCTTGGCTCAAAGTTGTTTCAAGATAGAGAGCAAAATCTGTCTTGATTTTTCTTTTACTTCCGCAATGTTTTAGATGGACCAAGCTTCTGGTTTTACTTGGTTTCATGTTCCTAATACTTGTAGCTCTCTGTTTTGAAGAGATGACAAGTTGGTTAAGAAATCAGAGAGGAACAAGAGCATATAGTTATGTCTTTACTTGTTGCTTCTCTGGTTTGTTTGTTGCTTGTTTCAAACTGAGCAAACTCAGTCCCTGAAATGTTGAGATGTTTATGAGTTAAACTGAGCAAGAAACTCAGTCCCTGAACCTTAAACATGTGTTGGTTTCTAAGTTAAACTAAGCTATCTTAGTCCCTGAACTAGAAACATATTCTCTAACTTTTTATTTTCTATGTTTCAGGTTCATTCTCCCATACTCACATTCTACTATACTCTGAGTTTGGTTTACATGCTCTTAAATCTGAGTTTATGCATTCCAAACTCACATACTCTCTATACTCTCATTCTCTGGTGCACACTCTCTTAAATCTGAGTTGTGTGTCATCCCATTCTCCTTATACTCTCTGGTTACTTCTATTTTACTCTAAAGTTTACTCCTAAAGAACTATCTTATTATTGCACAGAAACTTAAAGCTCATTAGTCCTGATCAAACTTGTGTTGCTTGAGTGTTATCTTGTGTTTAGGTGTTCTTAGGAGGAATGAAGAGATGTTGGCAGTGAGGATCAGTCATAAAAATAGGATGCATACTCTAAGTGGCGGTTCAAGCTGATGATATTGGAGTTGTGTGGTTGAGGAGCTGAAGAAGTCTCCAACAAAACCAGTGAACTCATGGAGTTGTGGATTAGCTGAAATCCTCATTTCAAGCTGATGGTGTTATTGGAGTTGTGTGGTTGAGGAGCTGAAGAAGTCTCCAACAAAACCAGTGAGCTCATGGAGTTTTGGATAAACTGAAATCCTCATCTTGTTGGAGCCATCACCGAGTTGGGAATCAGCTGGTGGATGAGCTTATGGTTCAAGGATCTTCCCAAAGAAGAAGGCGGTTTACAAGCTGTCCATTCAAAGGAGGAAGAGGCCTTGTTCAAGAAGTTGTACAAGGAGTTGTACAAGTCATGTATGCGCATGGTGAAGAGCCATTCAAGGGTGCGGGGGAGCTTGTTGGATCAGTCATGGTTATGTTCCAACAAGACAAAGAAATCACTCCCAACCGCAACAATAAATCAGGCTACTTCTAAACCCTCTCATTTCATTTCCATTAAGCTTCCATCTTATGAGTTCTCTTGATTATGATTGTTTTTCAAAGTCAAAATGTTTTAAACCTAATTCTCAAAACGTTTTAGACTTGTTTTCTCTTAAGTATCTTGTTGTGATCATGTGTTTCAATTCAAAAACGTTTTAAAACTAATACTCAAAACGTTTCAAAATATTAAGGTTTAATGCTTAGCTAATGTTCTAAATGTCTTGCACACACTTCACATGTTTCCTTAAACCTTTGTGTTGAAGGAAAATATAAAGACATGCTTGAGGAGCATTAGAAAGTGAAGGAGCTATGAGGAGCATCCGCAAGTCTTGAAGTCTTTCCAAGAGGAAGATGAGACCAACTTGAAGTTCAACTCAGGAAGAGAAGGATTATCAATGTTGGGGTTAAAGGCCGGAGCACTATAGAGTCCAAGTTTCAAAAGACATAACAAAGATCAAAGAAGTTCATATCAAGAAGAATCAAATCAAGGAATGCTAAGGAAAGAAAGAGATGGGAAAAGGAGTGAGCCGTGAGTTAAGATGATGATACCAAGGTCAAGTTACATCTTGAGTAGGTGACTATACTCTTTTTATCCTCCTTAAGGTTTTATCCCAAGAGGTTTTACTTAAGGAGGTTTTTAATGAGGTAGTTCAACCGCTCCAAGCTTGGCCTTTGGTCCTCTTCTCCCTTTGGTCTTATGGAGTCCCGGCGACCAAGCTTGCGGGGGAGTATTAGAGAGGAGGAGTAAATGGGATGAGGAGAGGCTGAAGAAGCCGAGCCTCAGTCCTAAACAAAGCAAGAGAAGAAGGTTCCACAAGTAAAAGAGGTGGTTCCACAAGCAAAAGAAGAGTGTTATCCAAGGAACACTCATAGATGAAGATGTGCAAAAATGGGGCACAAGCTGGTCTGCGCAAAGTCAGGGCCAGATGATAATAAGATGATGGATTTAATGTGCAAAAGTGGGGCATAAGAAGACTAAAGTCTCGGATGCAACAAGGTGAAACAAGAAGCGATCACATGTTGGATTAAGGGCTGAACAAGAGAGAGGACCTGTCACTATCACTCTTGGGCGTGGTCCCTCTCTCTCTCCAGACCTACAAAACGCCAAAGAAGCAAGAGGAGATGTCACTTTCAGTCTGAGAAAGCACAAGAAACGAGTTGGAAGAAGAAGATCCAACCACTCATTTCAAATCCGAGTTTCCCTCCTCTTAATCAATGGCTGAGATGTATTCTCTTGTTTATCTTTGTTTATTGTTGTCTTGACCTAGTTGGACCTCTATATAAGAGAGTCCCACGCCATTGTAGTCCTTTGCTAATTCACAAACATTTATAAGACTTCTTGTAACAAACAAAGTCTCTCTTCTTCTCTCTTTCCCTTTAGTTTTGTTCTTGCGGTTTCTTTCTTTAATTCTCATTGTGATCTTCAATAAGACACAATGTAGACTCATGTAAGAGCCTTGATGGGCTGCTAAGGCAGTCCCAAATCCACACTTGGATAGTTCTTCCATAACTAATCCAAGTGTGAGAGTCTCTCGGTTTTATAAGCTCTTACATAGTTTTTCTTTCTTTCTTCTTTTAGAACACCTCTTAGCTAATTACTGATTTGTATCCATTCTCATGAGTAAACATTCCTATGTGATGTTAAGCTCTTGGATATCATTTTCATATAGCTTAAGTGTTCATTGTCTTGAGGTAGAATAGCTTTCTTCTCTTTTAGAACCGCAAACCCTAGTTTTCTCTCTCTAAGCGGCTTAAGAACCCTAACCGTGTCTTAAGCCTCTTTCTTCATTCTACCTCATTCTCTAGAACCAGACTTGATATTAAGAGCTTCCTCATGGATGTCTCTTGAAATTCTAACATGGTATAAGAGCCACAAGTTCTTGGCTCAAAGTTGTTTCAAGATAGAGAGCAAAATCTGTCTTGATTTTTCTTTTACTTCCGCAATGTTTTAGATGGACCAAGCTTCTGGTTTTACTTGGTTTCATGTTCCTAATACTTGTAGCTCTCTGTTTTGAAGAGATGACAAGTTGGTTAAGAAATCAGAGAGGAACAAGAGCATATAGTTATGTCTTTACTTGTTGCTTCTCTGGTTTGTTTGTTGCTTGTTTCAAACTGAGCAAACTCAGTCCCTGAAATGTTGAGATGTTTATGAGTTAAACTGAGCAAGAAACTCAGTCCCTGAACCTTAAACATGTGTTGGTTTCTAAGTTAAACTAAGCTATCTTAGTCCCTGAACTAGAAACATATTCTCTAACTTTTTATTTTCTATGTTTCAGGTTCATTCTCCCATACTCACATTCTACTATACTCTGAGTTTGGTTTACATGCTCTTAAATCTGAGTTTATGCATTCCAAACTCACATACTCTCTATACTCTCATTCTCTGGTGCACACTCTCTTAAATCTGAGTTGTGTGTCATCCCATTCTCCTTATACTCTCTGGTTACTTCTATTTTACTCTAAAGTTTACTCCTAAAGAACTATCTTATTATTGCACAGAAACTTAAAGCTCATTAGTCCTGATCAAACTTGTGTTGCTTGAGTGTTATCTTGTGTTTAGGTGTTCTTAGGAGGAATGAAGAGATGTTGGCAGTGAGGATCAGTCATAAAAATAGGATGCATACTCTAAGTGGCGGTTCAAGCTGATGATATTGGAGTTGTGTGGTTGAGGAGCTGAAGAAGTCTCCAACAAAACCAGTGAACTCATGGAGTTGTGGATTAGCTGAAATCCTCATTTCAAGCTGATGGTGTTATTGGAGTTGTGTGGTTGAGGAGCTGAAGAAGTCTCCAACAAAACCAGTGAGCTCATGGAGTTTTGGATAAACTGAAATCCTCATCTTGTTGGAGCCATCACCGAGTTGGGAATCAGCTGGTGGATGAGCTTATGGTTCAAGGATCTTCCCAAAGAAGAAGGCGGTTTACAAGCTGTCCATTCAAAGGAGGAAGAGGCCTTGTTCAAGAAGTTGTACAAGGAGTTGTACAAGTCATGTATGCGCATGGTGAAGAGCCATTCAAGGGTGCGGGGGAGCTTGTTGGATCAGTCATGGTTATGTTCCAACAAGACAAAGAAATCACTCCCAACCGCAACAATAAATCAGGCTACTTCTAAACCCTCTCATTTCATTTCCATTAAGCTTCCATCTTATGAGTTCTCTTGATTATGATTGTTTTTCAAAGTCAAAATGTTTTAAACCTAATTCTCAAAACGTTTTAGACTTGTTTTCTCTTAAGTATCTTGTTGTGATCATGTGTTTCAATTCAAAAACGTTTTAAAACTAATACTCAAAACGTTTCAAAATATTAAGGTTTAATGCTTAGCTAATGTTCTAAATGTCTTGCACACACTTCACATGTTTCCTTAAACCTTTGTGTTGAAGGAAAATATAAAGACATGCTTGAGGAGCATTAGAAAGTGAAGGAGCTATGAGGAGCATCCGCAAGTCTTGAAGTCTTTCCAAGAGGAAGATGAGACCAACTTGAAGTTCAACTCAGGAAGAGAAGGATTATCAATGTTGGGGTTAAAGGCCGGAGCACTATAGAGTCCAAGTTTCAAAAGACATAACAAAGATCAAAGAAGTTCATATCAAGAAGAATCAAATCAAGGAATGCTAAGGAAAGAAAGAGATGGGAAAAGGAGTGAGCCGTGAGTTAAGATGATGATACCAAGGTCAAGTTACATCTTGAGTAGGTGACTATACTCTTTTTATCCTCCTTAAGGTTTTATCCCAAGAGGTTTTACTTAAGGAGGTTTTTAATGAGGTAGTTCAACCGCTCCAAGCTTGGCCTTTGGTCCTCTTCTCCCTTTGGTCTTATGGAGTCCCGGCGACCAAGCTTGCGGGGGAGTATTAGAGAGGAGGAGTAAATGGGATGAGGAGAGGCTGAAGAAGCCGAGCCTCAGTCCTAAACAAAGCAAGAGAAGAAGGTTCCACAAGTAAAAGAGGTGGTTCCACAAGCAAAAGAAGAGTGTTATCCAAGGAACACTCATAGATGAAGATGTGCAAAAATGGGGCACAAGCTGGTCTGCGCAAAGTCAGGGCCAGATGATAATAAGATGATGGATTTAATGTGCAAAAGTGGGGCATAAGAAGACTAAAGTCTCGGATGCAACAAGGTGAAACAAGAAGAGATCACATGTTGGATTAAGGGCTGAACAAGAGAGAGGACCTGTCACTATCACTCTTGGGCGTGGTCCCTCTCTCTCTCCAGACCTACAAAACGCCAAAGAAGCAAGAGGAGATGTCACTTTCAGTCTGAGAAAGCACAAGAAACGAGTTGGAAGAAGAAGATCCAACCACTCATTTCAAATCCGAGTTTCCCTCCTCTTAATCAATGGCTGAGATGTATTCTCTTGTTTATCTTTGTTTATTGTTGTCTTGACCTAGTTGGACCTCTATATAAGAGAGTCCCACGCCATTGTAGTCCTTTGCTAATTCACAAACATTTATAAGACTTCTTGTAACAAACAAAGTCTCTCTTCTTCTCTCTTTCCCTTTAGTTTTGTTCTTGCGGTTTCTTTCTTTAATTCTCATTGTGATCTTCAATAAGACACAATGTAGACTCATGTAAGAGCCTTGATGGGCTGCTAAGGCAGTCCCAAATCCACACTTGGATAGTTCTTCCATAACTAATCCAAGTGTGAGAGTCTCTCGGTTTTATAAGCTCTTACATAGTTTTTCTTTCTTTCTTCTTTTAGAACACCTCTTAGCTAATTACTGATTTGTATCCATTCTCATGAGTAAACATTCCTATGTGATGTTAAGCTCTTGGATATCATTTTCATATAGCTTAAGTGTTCATTGTCTTGAGGTAGAATAGCTTTCTTCTCTTTTAGAACCGCAAACCCTAGTTTTCTCTCTCTAAGCGGCTTAAGAACCCTAACCGTGTCTTAAGCCTCTTTCTTCATTCTACCTCATTCTCTAGAACCAGACTTGATATTAAGAGCTTCCTCATGGATGTCTCTTGAAATTCTAACAAACATTGCATTTAAGATCAGTAGCTACTCTCTTAACACTTAGCAAGTTTGATGTAAAACTAGGCATATAAAAGGCTTTTGATTCTCTATCAAACAACCTAACATTTCCTATGCCTTTAATTGGAATCCTTTCACCATTAGCAATCACAACATTCCCTAGAGCAGGTTTAACATCTTTAATCAAGTTTAGATCACTAATCATGTGATGTGAAGCTCCTGAATCTACTATCAATGGCTTATGATCAGATTCTAAGGCTTTGTGATTTGTTAAAGCATGAAAGGAGCTACCAAAAACATTACCAGCACCTTCCTTGAAGGCTTTGATGAGTGCATCAAGATCAGACTTCCTCACCAACTCATTCTGTGGCGCCACATTAGGAGCAGGAGCAAAGGCTGGTACCATCTCTCTACATTCATTTCCAAACTGGTTTGAAGAAGTTGAAGCACCAGGAGCACCAGCAGCAGCAGCTAGGGTTGATTCACTTGAGTAATGAGCTCTCTGGTCCTTGAACTTGTTGTTGTTGAAGGCCGGTTTGAGGTGAGGATGAAGCAGCCAGCATTTGTCCTTGAAATGCCCCTTTCTCTTGCAATGGTCACACACCCGGGATTCTTCTCTCCTCAGGTTTGTAAGCACCTTTGTGAGCAGTAGCAAGCTCACCTTTCCTTCCAAACAGCCCAAAAGATCCCTGCTCCTTTTGGATTTGAGCACACACTTCATCAAGATTGGGAAGAGTTTCTGCCCTTAACTTGTGTGTGATCAAACCATTGTAAGCTGGGTTTAGGGTTAGCAAGAGAGCAAACACCTTGTCTTGCTCCCTCCTTTCATTTAGAACCTGTGGATCAACTGTTGGTGGCCTCAGCATTTCCAACTCTGCCCACAATGATCTAAACTTCCCAAAATGTTGCTTGAACTCCATATCTTCTTGGCTTAGATTGTTGATGGCCATCTTTACTTCAAACACCCTACTGAGGTTAGACATGTTGCCATAAACCTTGTACAAGGTGTCCCATAAGTCCTTAGAGCTCTCACAGTAAGAGTAAGCCTCCAAAAGAGAAGGTTCAAGAGAGCTTTGAAGGATGGACAAAACATGTTGGTCTCCTTGAGTCCATTCTTCATCTTCAAGGGCTGTTTCTTCAACAGCATCTTCATCAGCCTTAGCCTCAGCTTCAGCTCCTCCTTTAGCAGCTTCACCTTTGGGCTCAGCTTTCCTTATCTTCACTGGAGTAGTATCACTTAGGACATGCTTCACAAGCCCCTCCCACCGAGAGCACTTTTGGCCATTCTAGCCCACACCAAGTAGTTGGCTCCTTTTAGAGTCACTGGAATAATCACCCTTGAGTTCTCCATGACTGAGCAAAGAGGGAGTATCAAGAGAAAATGATTTCAAAGGTTTAGAACAAAGAAGAATGAGAACCGGGTAGAGAGTAAAGTAACCGAGAGTTTAAGAACAAGAAAGTTTCAAGAGTTTGCGGAAGTAAGAGTGGTTCAGGAGCTTAGAGGCTCTGATACCATGTTAGAATTTAGAGTCTAGGAGAGTTTGAGAGAGTTTGAGAGAGTTTGAGTTGAGAGAAGAGAGGTTAGAAGCTCATAGAACCGCTAGGGTTTCCAAGAGCGAGAGTGTAGCCGATAGAGAGAGATTAAGAGAGACTGAAGTTTAAACTTAGGAAAATGAATTCCCATAAGTGTGTATTGATTCTCTGAAGTTACAAGACATATATAGAGAAGCTACTAGGGTTTGGTGAACAATAAACAAAGCATAAACAAGAAGAAGACAAGAGAGAGGTAACGGCTCCAAATGTAGAAAGCGACAGGACCATGAGGAGAGAGAACTGCTTTTCTGCCCTTGTGCTCAGTCTCTGATCCTCTGCTTTGTTCCAGACTTCTTGTACTATGTTTGGGGATTATAATTAACTATTTAGGACCGAGATCACATGTTAGATCAAGTCCTAAAGTCCCCAACTTTGCACAAGACACAGGCGGCTCTCTTTCTTGTGTTACACTCTTCTACTTCATTCTTCTTTAACTCAATACAAACTAGGGCTACCAAAAGAATAAAGAAACAATACTTTGCATACAAACAAAATGGTCTTGGCGCAAGAGAGAGAGAGATTCCAACGGTCATTAGATAGTGACCTGACCTTGCCTTGTTTTGGGGTGAAAGTGACAGGTCTGGACTTGATCATTAATGCCTCTGATCTCTTTGTTCTTTCCCAAAGAGGTAAGAACCGAAAGTAGAAGTCTGGTTGTGCTAAAGATGAATGATTCCCAACAATGCTCCATCCGGTTTCTATCTAAAGCATTATCACGGTTTGCACAACTCTTGCACATTGTGAACTTGTGCATTATGTGATCTCCAATTCAATACTCCCCCTCAAGCTTGAATTCAAGGATTAAATCAAGCTTGGAGTGACAATGGAGATCTACCTCATTAAAAACCTTCATGAAGAAAACCACTTGGGATAAAACTTCATGAAGGGAAAAAGAGTGTAGATTCCATAGCCTTAGAGGATTCCGGGAGCTCCATGAGTCCAAGCTTGGTGTGAATGGACTCACACACCTTCAAGCTAGCTGCCTTGGTGAACACATCAGCTAGTTGTTCTTCACTCCTTTTGAAGCAAGGCAACACAACTCCTTTGATGAGGGCATCAAGCCATCATCAACCAAGATGCATAGAGGAGAGATCAACCAGCCGGTCCATGCCATTGGAGATAAGCAACCAGGAGCTCAACCACTCAGCCATGGAGATTCCAATCATGCCAACCAACTCAGCATCAATGACTTGTATCAAACAGCCTTTCTTGAAGTCATTGGTCAAGCCAGAACAGCCCCGGTTCATGTTGGATCACAAGTTATTCAAATTGCCAATCCGGAGCCATTTCAGGAAACTATGAAGACCACTTGGTTTATCACCTATCAAACCAAGACTTGGCGACCAGGAGACATTTACCACAACCCAAAGAAGCTAGAAGACGTCCTAAGTCCATACAAAATGCACATATTCCCTTGGAAAATCAAATGGAACGACTTTCCTATTTTGGAGCCTAAGGAGATCATCCACCAACGGCTACATTCTGATCTTTTTCTACACAATACTAAACCATATTCACTGCACCTGGACATTCCAAGGCATCAATCATATATGCCTAAACCACCAAGACTCAAGGGTTTCCATACTTGGCCGAGAATCCCCTTGAATCTGCCCAACAGCTAGTTTTCATTAACTTTCGATTTGTTTCTTTATTTCTGGTCAATAAGGCCGTTCTACAAAGCTTATATAAGCTTATCTTAGTCCATTGTATCATTTACCTTTCAATCAATTAAGCATAATCAGATTATTTTGTTTCAAAGAGAGTTCTTTGAGTTTTGTGTTCATTAGATTCAATTGAGTGATTCATTGTTTCTTTTGAGTTTACAGATTTAGTTTCTTTTGTGTGATTCAAAGAGACTGTTTCTGACAAGGATTGAGAGAGTCAATCAGCCCATTGAACAAGTGAGTTGTTCATCCACGCCTTCCATTAATCGGATTCATCAGAGAGAGCTACACAACCAGCTGATCAATCTCCACCCCTATTCGTGCCTGCATCATCTGGTATCAGAGCCGAAAGGCTCCTCAACAGGTGTTTTCTATCCAATACTCTTGTTACTTTTCATTAGATTCATCTGCATTCGTTTCTGATTACCATAGTTCATCGCTTGTTTTGTTCTGTCATTGCATCTTAAAAACTGAAAACCCATAAAAAATCAATCTGATTCATTCCATCTAGTTAGTAACAGTCTGTTCATTGCATCCCATATTGAAAACCCATAAAAACTTGTGTGCTTTATCATTCTGTTTGATTCATATCATTCTGTTTTTGTTGTTGCATCTTCAAATCAAAAACCTCATAAAAAGAGTTCTTGTTTTGTGTTCTAATCATTTTGTTCATTACCTTGCATTCATATTTCGTTTTCAAACTTAAAAATCAAAAGAAAAAGAGTTCAAGTTTGTGTTTCTGTTGATTTCTATTTCTGTGTTCTTATTTTGTTTTCATAAACCTTAAAAGAAAAGAAGAAGTTCTCTTGTTTTAATTTGATTTCTAAGATCCCAAAAGCCAAAAAGTGTTGTTTCCTTATTGATTTGTTCAAATTTTCGAAATTGTTTGCCAAAGGCTCCTCTTGATTCATAAAAAATCAGTTTTCCTTTTTAAAAACTACCAAAATCGTGTTCAACAAGCAAATAAGGGAAGACCATATTTCAAAAGAGAAACCAGCCACCCATTTCAAAAATTTTGAAATTTTTAAGCAAACTAGCTTTTAAACCGGTTTTCAAACCCCAAAAACCTATTTAAACCATGTGCTAAACATTTAAACCAAGGGAAATAAGTTTTTATTGATTTATCAACCTGTGGACCAAGTTTAAAACCAAAGAAGTTTTTGTTTTCGAAAACAACTTAACCGGATTTCTAAATTTGGATTCAAGGTTTCTGATTCTTATAAATGTGTGTGCACTTGTTTGTGTTGATTGAAACTTAAAAATTACATATTCTTGTTCTGGACTTAAGTTTCAAGAAAACCAGAACCTATTCATACACTTTGTTTGTTGTATTTCAGGAACTAAAACATGGAAGATGAAGATGGAGCAAGTGTCTACACTACCTCAGAGGTTGATTGGGGTGATGAAGAGCACTCATGGAATGGAGAAGAAGAGTTCTCTGAAGCATCTTGGACTGAAGAAGCAGCATCCGAAGCTTGCTTTGATGCAGGATCCGAGCTTGAAGAGAAAACTATGAAGAGGAGTCATGGGCAGAAGAGAATGACTCAATAGCTGATAGCCAAGAAGAACCAGGCTGTGAAGAAGCTGATTCCCAATACAGTTTAAGTGAAGCTGAGACAGAGACAAGAGAAGATCCCATTGAAGAAGCATGGGAAAGCAACACCAGTTCTGAAATCAATGAAGGAGAAGAATACCAAGGTGAGCTTTGTGAAAAAGAACCATATAACATATGTTTTTCAGGTCGTGTGCAAGGACCAGAAGCTTATCTAAGGTGGGAAAGAGATATGGACGACTGGTTTCAAGCCAATCAAGTTCCATAAGAGGAGAAGACAACCATTGCTGAAGAAACTCTAATTGAAGAAGCCTATCTAGAATGGGATAAAGATACTTACCTCAGACTTGAACTTGAGCTACTAGACCACACTTGGGAAGAGATGAAGCAGCTACTGCATAAGGAGTTTGTAGAAGAGATCTCCACAGAACCATACTACTCAAGGTGGCAAATTCCTCAAGAGCCAAGAAGATGGATCATGGCAACACCTCCAAAGAAGAGTACTTGTTCTTCTAAACGAAGAAAGATGACTTCCAACAAGCAATTAAAGGCTGCCAAAGATGAAACAGAGGCACCAAACCAGAAGAGAGCACGAGCTGCCAAGGTCAGGAAGCCACTATTGATCATGATAAGGTCAATGTGCAATGGTTGTGTATTATCAAAATATGCACAAGTCTTGCACATTTGATAATGTGCAAAGTTGGGGACTTCCTGTTGAAGAGTCAGAAGGCGCCAACATTCAAATACAAGTCTCGGACTTAACCTAGGAAGATATGACCGTTAGGGTTTAAGGGGTTTAAGAGAGTTTTGGTATCTTGTGAGGACCACAAAGTGGTCCACACCATTTCTCTCTCCTCTGCCCACGGTTCAGAGCTCCTTGTCCCTTAGTGTATTTGTCTCTTACCCATTTTAGGTTAAGCATAACCCATTGTATCCCATATATAAGGGAAGTGTATCACCAAATGAATGTTAAGGGTTTTGAGTCTCTTTCTTTCTCTCTAGCTTTGCGCCACCATTCTCTTCAAGAACCCTAATGTTTAATCTCTAAAACTATCTGTTGGAATTTCAGATACATCCATGGGGATGATCTGAGAAACAAGTCTGGCTCAAGAGAATGAGGTAGAGTAGAAGAAACAAGCCTTAGACCCAATTAGGGTTCTTAAGGCGCTAGAGAGAGAGTATTAGGGTTTGCGGTTAAAAAGGAAACAAAAGCTATTCTACCTCAAACAAATGAACACTTAAGCTATATGAAAATGTTATCCAAGAGCTTAACATCACATAGGATTGTTTACTCATGATAATGGATGACAAATCAGTAATTAGCTAAGAGGTGTTCTAAGAAGAAAGAAAAGGAAAACATGTAAGAGCTTTATAAACCGAGAGACTCTCACACTTGGATTAGTTATGGAAGAACTATCCAAGTGTGGTTTAGGACTGCCTTAGCAGCCCACCAAGCTCTTACATGAGTCTACATTGTGTCTTGTTGAAGATCACAATGAGATTAAAAGAGAAAGAAACCGCAAGAACAAAACTAAAGGAAAGAGAGAAAGACTTAAGAGAGAATATCAAGTATCTTGTTGATTACTTGTGAGTGAATTAGCAACTGGATACAATGGCGTGTAAGGCCTTTAAATAGGCTTACAACTAGGTCAAGACAACAATAAACAAAGACAACAATTCATAAGATCTCAACCGTTGATTCATTGGAGGGAAAGTAGATTTGAACTCAACGGTTGGATCTTCTTCTTTCATTTGAAGTCTTGTGTCTTCTTGTGCTGAAAGTGACATCTCTCTTCCCTTCCTTGGCGTGATGTAGGTCTGGAGAGAGAGAGTCCACGCTTCCAAGAGTGATAGTGACTTGTCTTCACTCTTGTTCAGCCCTTAACTCAACATGTGACCTTCATGTTTAACTCTTGTTTAACATCCGAGATATGCATCTGATTATGCCCCACTTTTGCACATTGAATCCATCATCTTATTATCATCTGGCCCTGACTTTGCACAGACCATTTTGTGCCCCAACTTTGCACAATCTTCTTCAAGGAGTGTTGCTTGGATAACACTCTTTTCTTGCTTGTGGAACCACCTCTTTTCTTGTGGAACACTTCTTCTTGCTTTGTTTAGGACTGAGGCTCGGCTTCTTCAGCCTCTCCTTATCCCATTTACTCCTCCTCTCTAATACTCCCCCGCAAGCTTGGTCGCCGGGACTCCATAAGACCAAAGGGAGAAGAGGACCAAAGGCCAAGCTTGGAGCGGTTGAACTACCTCATTAAAAACCTCCTTAAGTAAAACCTCTTGGGATAAAACCTTAAGGAGGACAAAAAGAGTATAGTCACCTACTCAAGATGTAACTTGACCTTGGCTTCATCTAAACTCACGGCTCACTTCTTTCTCCAACTCTTCCTTTCCTTAGCATTCCTTGGTTTGATCTCTTCTTGATATGAACTTCTTTGATCTTTGTTGTGTCTTTTGAAACTTGGACTCTATAGTGCTCCGGCCTTTAACCCCAACATTGATAATCCTTCTCTTCCTGAGTTGAACTTCAAGTTGGTCTCATCTTCCTCTTGGAAAGACTTCAAGACTTGCGGATGCTCCTCATAGCTCCTTCACTTTCTAATGCTCCTCAAGCATGTCTTTATCTTTTCCTTCAACACAAAGGTTTAAAGGAAACATGTTAAGTGTGTGCAAGACATTTAGAACATTAGCTAAGCATTAACCTTAATGTTTAGAAACGTTTTGAGAATTAGTTTTAAAACGTTTTTGCATTGAAACACATGATCACAACAAGATACTTAAGAGAAAACAAGTCTAAAACGTTTTGAGAATTAGGTTTAAAACATTTTGACTTTGAAAAACAATCATAATCAAGAGAACTCATAAGATGGAAGCTTAATGAAAATGAAAAGAGAGGGTTTAGAAGTAGCCTGATTTATTGCGGTTTGGAGAAGTTGATTGTTTGTCTTGTTGGAACATAACCGTGACTGTTCCAGCAAGCTCCCCCGCACACTTGAATGGCTCTTCACCATGCATACTTAGCTTGTACAACTCCTTGTACAGCTTCTTTGAACAAGGCCTCTTCCTTCTTTGAATGGACAGCTTCTAAACCGCCAATACTCCTTGGGAAGATCCTTGAACCTTGAGCTCATCCACCAGCTGACTCCCAACTCGGTTATGGCTCCAACAAATGAGGATTTCAGTTCATCCACAACTTCATGAGGATTTGGGTTCACCCACAACCAAATGAGGATTTCAGTTTATCCACAACTTCATGAGTTTACTGGTTTTGTTGGAGACTTCTTCAGCTCCTCAACCACACAACTCCAATACATCAGTTTGAACCGCCACTTAGAGTATGCATCCTCCTTTTGTGACTGATCCTCACTGCCAACAGCTCTTCATTCCTCCTAAGAACACCAAGAACAAACACATAACAATTCTCAAGCAACACAAGTCTGGCCAGAACCATGAGCTTGATTAAGTTTCTGTGAAAGAAAAGAATGGGCTCTTTAGGAGTGAATTTTGAGAGAGAGAATAAGAAAAGAAAAGAAAAATGAAGAATGGGAGAATGGATGACACAACTCAGATTTAAGAGTTTGTGCATCAGAGTATAAAAGAGTTTGAAAGTGAGAGAGAATGAGAATGTGATTTTGGAAGACAAAGCTCAGATTTAAGAGTATGTGAGCCAAAATCAGAGTATAAGAGAGTATGGGAGAATTGAAAGAAAAGAATGAAATGAAAAGAAAAAAAAATGTTTCAGGTTCAGGGACTAAGTGTTGCTTAGTTTAACTCAGAAACTTATGTGTTTAAGGTTCAGGGACTGAGTGTGTTTCTCAGTTTAACTCATAAACAACCACATGAAAAAGAACCAGAGAAGTTAAGAGTGAAAGAAGTAATGATATGCTCTTACACTTCTCTGATTTTTCTCAACAAGAACTTGTTGTCTCCCAAAGACAAATGGAGCAACAAGCAGAACGTCAATGGTTCAGGGACTGAGGGTTTACTCTCAGTTTGACTCATGACAAAGAGAATGGCACCAAGTGAACTGAGCTTGGTCCATTTAAAACAATGCGGAAGCAAGACCGAGAGATAAGAGTGAAAGAAGCAAAGATGTGCTCTTACTCTCTCTGGTTTTTCATCAACAACTTGTTAACTCTCAAGGAAGGTAGAGCAACAAGTTTTGATGGTTAGGATCCAAGAAAAACAGAAGCTTGGTCCTCTTAAAACATTGCGGAAGCAAAACACTTAACAAGACAGATTTTGCTCTCTATCTTGAAACAACTTTGAGCCAACAACTTGTGTGGCTCTGATACCATGTTGGAATTTCAGATACATCCATGGGGATGATCTGAGAAACAAGTCTGGCTCAAGAGAATGAGGTAGAGTAGAAGAAACAAGCCTTAGACCCAATTAGGGTTCTTAAGGCGCTAGAGAGAGAGTATTAGGGTTTGCGGTTAAAGAAGGAAACAAAAGCTATTCTACCTCAAACAAATGAACACTTAAGCTATATGAAAATGTTATCCAAGAGCTTAACATCACATAGGATTGTTTACTCATGATAATGGATGACAAATCAGTAATTAGCTAAGAGGTGTTCTAAGAAGAAAGAAAAGGAAAACATGTAAGAGCTTTATAAACCGAGAGACTCTCACACTTGGATTAGTTATGGAAGAACTATCCAAGTGTGGTTTAGGACTGCCTTAGCAGCCCACCAAGCTCTTACATGAGTCTACATTGTGTCTTGTTGAAGATCACAATGAGATTAAAAGAGAAAGAAACCGCAAGAACAAAACTAAAGGAAAGAGAGAAAGACTTAAGAGAGAATATCAAGTATCTTGTTGATTACTTGTGAGTGAATTAGCAACTGGATACAATGGCGTGTAAGGCCTTTAAATAGGCTTACAACTAGGTCAAGACAACAATAAACAAAGACAACAATTCATAAGATCTCAACCGTTGATTCATTGGAGGGAAAGTAGATTTGAACTCAACGGTTGGATCTTCTTCTTTCATTTGAAGTCTTGTGTCTTCTTGTGCTGAAAGTGACATCTCTCTTCCCTTCCTTGGCGTGATGTAGGTCTGGAGAGAGAGAGTCCACGCTTCCAAGAGTGATAGTGACTTGTCTTCACTCTTGTTCAGCCCTTAACTCAACATGTGACCTTCTTGTTTAACTCTTGTTTAACATCCGAGATATGCATCTGATTATGCCCCACTTTTGCACATTGAATCCATCATCTTATTATCATCTGGCCCTGACTTTGCACAGACCATTTTGTGCCCCAACTTTGCACAATCTTCTTCAAGGAGTGTTGCTTGGATAACACTCTTTTCTTGCTTGTGGAACCACCTCTTTTCTTGTGGAACACTTCTTCTTGCTTTGTTTAGGACTGAGGCTCGGCTTCTTCAGCCTCTCCTTATCCCATTTACTCCTCCTCTCTAATACTATCATGGTATCAGAGCATTGATCTCTATTCTCTTGATTCTCTCTTTGTTTCATCATTCTCTCACTCTTAAACTCATAAATCTCTCGGTTCATCATTCTCTGTCCGAAAACCCTAAAATTCTCTGTCCTAAATCTCTCACGGTTTCTTATACTCTCTTGGTTCTTCACTTGTTCATCATTCTCTTACTCTCTGTCCTAAACCCTAAGACCTGTTCCAAGCTTCAATCTCTCGGTTCCTCTCAGTTTCTCGGTCTTAAACCCTAGAAACCAGTTAACTCTTCTCGGTTATTCAAGACTTCAACTACTCTCTCCAGTTTCTCACCATGGAAGACTCAGTCCACATCAGCTCAAGCTTGAGGCCTACTGTCATCCCTGTTGTGCTCAAAGGAATCAACTACAGGACATGGCAAAGGACCATCAAGACTGCCATTTGTGGAAGAGGGCTGTGGGATCACATCTTGGAGGATAAAACGCCAACTGAAGAAGATGTAACCAAGAAGAAGGATGAGGAAACCAAGAAGGAAGAGGCTAAATGGTTTCAGGAAGATCAGTTGGTCCTTGGCTTCCTTCAAAACTCTCTTGACCCATCCATCCTTGAAGCTTATTCTCATTGTGAGACAGCTAAGTCACTGTGGGACACTCTCAAGAAGATTTATGGAGATGTTTCCAATCTGAGCAGGGTGTATGAGGTGAAGAAAGTCATAAGTGAGCTGAGACAAGAAGATCATGACTTTACTAAGTATCTTGGGAAGTTCTCCTCAGCATGGTCTGAGCTTGAGATGCTAAGGCCAAGTTCTATGGACCTTAAGGTTCTCATTGACAGAAAGGAGCAAGACAAGATCTTTGGCCTTCTACTCAACTTGAATCCAATTTACAATGATGCCATAATGAAGATCCTAAGGGAGACTACACTTCCTGATTTTGAAGAGGTGTGTTCTAGGATCCAAAAGGAGGAAGGAAACATTGGTTTGTTTGGAGGAAAAGGGGAGTTAGTGACTACCAACAAAGCCGGCTTCAAACCTGAGGAGAAGAAGGCTGCAACTTGTGATCATTGCAAGAAGAAAGGCCACTCCAAGGAGAAGTGTTGGATCCTTCATCCCCACCTCAAACCAGCCAAGTTCAAGGACTCAAGGGCAAATGTAAACATCTCCCAAGAAGCTGTGAGTGAGCCGGCTTCCACTTCAGCTCAAGGAGGGGAACTTGCACTCTACACCAACACTGAGTATGTTAGGAAGAGTGACCTTGAGGACCTCATCAAGGCTTATGCCTCTAAACTCTCTGGTATCACTTTAATGTCTCATAAATTTCTTGCTAAAACTGATCATAAGTTGGTAGTAGATTCAGGAGCTTCTCACCACATGATTAGTAATGCTAAGTTGTTAAAAGACATTAAACCTATTAGAATATGAAGATTAAGTTGAGAGAATGGAGTAGAACAAGGTAGAATGGAAGAGAGAGGCGCAGAAACCTTATTAGGGTTTATGGCGCCGGTAGAGAGAGAGTGAGAGAGATAATGAGTTTCAGAGAAGAATAATTCTCTTAGTTGATGAATGAATGTTTACAATGCTTATAAGGAAACTAAGCTAGGGCTACAAGACATAAACAAATGATAAAAATAGGTATAAGACAAACAAATGTCTGAACAAAGAGAGAGAGAGGACCAACGGCTATGAGTGATAGTGACTGGTCCTCTTCTTGTTCCAAGATGAAAGGGACTGGTCTGCTTGGTCCAACCTGCGGTTCTGAGCCTCTGAATCTGCTAGGGATTGATGCATAAGACACACTCTTCTTCTGTACAGATGATCCCCATATTTGTACTTCAATAATCCGAGACCAAACATTATCATAGAATGCACTAACTTTGTACAAGGTTGTCTTGTGCATTCCATGATCTCCTTTTCAATACCCCCCCTCAAGCTTGAATTCAAGAGATGAATCAAGCTTGGAACAGCAAAGGAGATCTACCTCATTAAAAACCTTCATGAAGAAAACCACTTGGGATAAAACTTCATGAAGGGAAAAAGAGTGTAGTCTCCAAGGCTTTAGAGGATTCAGGCAGCTCCACAAGTCCGAGCTTGGTGTGAATGGACTCACACACCTTCAAACTAGCTGCCTTGGTAAACACATCAGCCAATTGTTCTTCACTTCTTGTATAGCATGGTAACACCACTCCTTGCTCAATCATCTGCCTCACCTTGTGACAATCCACTTCTATGTGCTTGGTCCTTTCATGGAAGACTGAATTTGATGCAATATGAATGGCTGCTTGATTATCACAATGCATGGTCACCAACTTCCTCATGGCTCTATACTCAGCTTCAGCACTTGAACAAGAGACTATCTTCTGCTTCTTACTCTTCCAAGTAACTAGGTTTCCTCCAATGAAAGTGCAATATCCAGTTGTTGACCTTCTGTCCACTCTATCTCCTGCCCAATCTGCATCACAATACCCAACTATCTCTGTGCTTTGATTGCAGCCCATCCAAATGCCTTGACCCGGAGTGCCACTTAGATATCTGAGTATCCTTTCAACCATGTTCCAATGATGCATCTTTGGTGCTTGCATATGTTGACTTATCTGGTTCACAGCAAAGCACAAATCAGGTCTGGTTATGGTTAAGTAGATTAGCTTACCAACCATCCTTCTATAGTGAGTGATGTCCTCAAATGGTCTGTCTTCAAGCTCCCCCTCTCTTATGACTTTGTAGCCTTCTTCCAATGGTGTCTTAGCTGGTTTTGATCCAATCTTTCCTGCTTCAGACAACAAATCAAGTGTGTACTTCCTTTGAGATAAGAAGAGTCCTTCATCAGACCGACAAACTTCTATCCCAAGGAAGTACTTTAGAGTACCAAGATCCTTAATGTCAAACACAGATTTAAGATAAGCTTTAGTTTCTTGAATACCTGACTTGTTACTCCCTGAAATGATAATGTCATCTACATAAACAAGGATGACAATGATACCTTCCTGATCTTGTAGAGTGAATAAAGTGTGATCTCCCTCAAACCTCTTAAATCCTCTTTGCATAAGGGTTGAGCTCAACTTATGATACCAAGCTCTAGGTGATTGCTTGAGTCCATAGATAGCTTTCTTGAGCCTTAGAACCTTCCCTGGTTTCACAATGCTCTCAAGACTAGAAGGTGGTCTCATGTATACCTCATCTTCAAGTTCTCCTTGAAGAAATGCATTCTTGACATCCATTTGCCAAAGTTCCCAATCAAGGTTTGTTGCTAAAGACAAGATGATCCTAACTGTGTGAAGCTTAGCCACTGGTGCAAAGGTGTCCAAGTAATCCTTTCCATAGGTTTGAGTAAAGCCTCTTGCAACCAGCCTTGCTTTGTATCTCTCCACTTCTCCATCACTTCTATACTTGATAGTGAAAACCCATTTGGAAGTTACTGCCTTCTTTCCTCTAGGAAGTTCAGATTCATACCAAGTCTCATTGTTCTCCATTGCTTTGATTTCCTTATCCACAGCCTGCATCCATCTCTTATCTCCCTTTGCTTCTTCATAGGTTGTTGGTACTTCTTCTTGATCCAACTTTCCAATGAACACTTGATGCTCCAAAGGTACATGAGCTAAGCTGCAAACAGCTTGAATAGGATGAGCTACTGCATTGCTGTTGAAGAACACTCTAGTCTTCATCCATTCTGATGGATCCTTTTTCTCCCTTGTACTCCTCCTTAGTGCTTGAATCTGTTGGTCCATTGGCTGCACAATATCCTTATTCTGATTACCCACTCCCTCAGGTTCTATCTCATGTTCTTCATGCACTTCAACGCCAGCTTGATCATGTATAGCAGAATCAGTTTGCTGCGGTTCTTGCTCTGATTCTGATTCTGATGTTGATGTGTCCCCCTCATGATCAAGATGGGGTTGTTGTAAATCCTCCACAGGTGCATCCGAGACTGGAGTAGGTTGTGTGCTTGTTCTGACCGGTTCTTGTGGTACACTAATGCCAAGACTCTCCATGATTCTTCTTAAGTTTGCAGCTCTATCTGATTGGGAAGTAGGAAGATCCTTCAAGCTGTCCCAATTCTTCTCATCATAGAAGCTCTTTGTCTCCATGAATTTCAAATCTCTGGAGATCAAGACTTTCCTTGTTTCAGGTACATAACACTTGTATCCTCTTTGTGTTGTGGAGTAACCAATGAACATGGCTTTGGTGCTCTTAGCATCCAACTTATCCCTTTGTTCCCCTGGTATTAACACAAAGCAAATACACCCAAACACACGTAAGTGATTAACTAATGGATTTGTCTTGTTTAGTACCTGAAATGGAGATTGATCCTTAAGCACTCTTGTGGGAGTTCTATTGATCAAATAACAAGCAGTCATGACTGCATCTCCCCAAAACTTCTTAGGAACATTCTTGTAGAACATCATGGACCTTGCAACCTCCATTAAATGTCTATTCTTCCTCTCAGCCACTCCATTTTGTTGTGGAGTATAAGGACAGCTAGTTTGATGAAGAATTCCATACTTTGACAAATGTTGTTTGAAGGCATTGCTTGTGTACTCACCACCATTGTCTGATCTAAAAATTTTGATCTTAGCATTGAAGTGGTTAGTAACATGATTTTGGAAGTTCATAAAAGCTTCTAGCACCCTATCCTTAGTTTGCATCAGAGTTATCCAAGTGTATTTAGATTTTTCATCAATGAATGTAACAAAATACTTATGATTCTCTCTAGACACACAAGGAGCAGTCCATACATCAGAGTGAACAAGATCAAAGCAACTTTCATAAGTAGTTTTTATTGATCATGATTAGACAAATGTGTTAAGCTTGTGCATTATCACAAAATGCACAAGTCTTGCACATTTGATAATGTGCAAAGTTGGGGATATTTGAAGAAGACCAAAGGCGCCAAACATTCAAATGTGCAAGACTCGGTTTAAACAAGAAGGAAGGAACCGCTAGGGTTTAAGGGAGAGAGAGCCGTTGTTGTTGTGGTCCACACTCTCTCTCTCTCCTCTGCCACACTTCAGACCTTCTTGTCACTTTGTGCATTTGTCTTTTACTCCTTTAGGTTAAACATTCAGCTTATTGTATCCCATATATATGTCTTGTAAACCGCAAATGAATGTAAGGGTTTCTGAGTTTATTCTCCCATCTCTCTCTCTTGCGCCTCCACAAGCTCAAGAACCCTAACCCAAACATGTTCAATCTCTAAAACTATCAGTTTTAGAAGCTGGAAAAACAGATTTGCAATGTTTACCAAGGATACAAGCCTCACAATCATCATTTTTAAAAGAAACAGAAGGTAATAAAAGTCCTAAAGCCCTAGAGTGTGGACGTCCTAGTCTAGCATGCCAAATGGAATCATCCACACCAACACAAGTAGATAAAGCAGTAGATAAAGCAGCAGATAATTCAGAGGAGGGATTGGTGTCTTCAACCATGTAGAGCTCATCCTTTGTCACACCTGATGAGGACATCGACTCAAGCGTTGACTCAAGCGTTGACTCAAGCGTAGAGATACGTCGAGAAGACCTAGAAGAAGTACCTGCTGCTCAAGACGTGACGACCATGAGAGATCCTCCAAGGAAAAGATCAGGAACTAGAAGACTCAGAGCACTGTTCAACACGTCCATTCAGAGTCTCCTAGCTCAAGATTATCAAGTGGAGCGTGTAGAAGATCAAATGAAGACAATTGAAGACTCGATGATGATCTTCTCAATTCAGTCTACTTAGGCCCAACCATGGACAACCACACACGCTCAATAAGGTATGATTTCAATTATATATTGTGTTTGTTCATTTTGCAGGTCCAAGTATTACATTAGTTGTCTGAGTCAGAGTCTGTATTAGTCGTTAAGTGAGTCAAGTTTCCCTGTATTACTTTTAAGTCGGACCATAGGATATTTTAGTATTTAGTAGCCGTTGTAATTAGGTTTTCTGCCCTAGAAGGCAACAGCTGCACGATCCCCTTTATAAGGATCCTTAGCAGCCGTGTATCATTTACCAAGTATCAATACAATAACGCAGTTCTTCTTCTTTGAGAGAAAACACCTTTTCGATTCTAAGCTTTCTTGTGAGTCATATCAAGCGACCTTAGATTCAGTCTTATCACAAGATCCTTCATCTCTTGTGTGGCGACAATCAATCCATCTTCTATCCATTCAATCATCTCACGTTCATTCTAAGGAGTCTAGAGACCCGAGGTTTGAATCCATTTTACCACCATATCACCCACGATCTAGAATAGAGAGACTTCAGTCCCTGTTCTACGTCAAACACGCTTCCATCTTGCATCATCTGGTATCAGAGCCGAAAGGTTCCTAGATCAGGTGTATCTATCCCTTTTCCTTTCGGTTTCTTTGCAATCTAGTTTATAGCTTTCGATTTTTACTTTCAAAAAAAAAAAAACCATAAAAAGTCTCTTGTTTCACCTAGTTTCATCGTTGATCTACATCCTTGAATCAAGTTAGGAATCGCTTCTTTGTGCTTGAGCCAATAAGCGAATTCTCTTGTCAATCTTAGGGTTTTAGAATCAAAGCTTTTCTTTTCTTGCACTCGTTTTCAACTTTCAAAAAAAAAAAAAGTTTGCTTCGTGTTCTTGTTTTAGTTCTTCATTTTTGCATTCAAAAAAAAAAGAGATTTACGAAGAAGAAGAAGTGTGATCTTTTGATCCGATTTTCCCATTTGAATTTTGGTTCAAAGTGTTCATTTCCTTTTCCAAAGATTTCGAAAATATTTTCCATATTTTAAGATTTTCTAGTTCCTATTTTTTACTAAATTTCGTTTTCAAAAAAAAAAAAAAAAAAAAAAGTTTTCCAAATCTTTTCAAATTTCTAAAGATCTCCTATATTTAATCAAATCGGTTTACAACTTCTCTTGTGTCAGTCCTTGACGCATCGCTTGTATCACAAGTTATCATAGGTTTGCTTAGGATCTTTCTCCTTATTTTGTGCCTTTTGTTCCCTAGTCACTTGATCGCTTGCCCTAGTGTGTATAGGAACAGGAAACCAATGGCAGGAGACCACGTCGACCCTAATGCAGCTCTACTAGAAGCGCTACAAGCCATGAAGAACGACTTGTCGGCCCAGATCGGACGGATTGATCAAAGGGTTGGACGACTAGAACTTCCAAGGAATGATGAGCAGTCGGATGATGATGAGAGTGAGAATACTCTGAATGCAGGAGCAGGAGGGAGGAACCGAGATCATCAACATCACCGCCGTGATCGCCAACCACAACAAGAGGTAAACCGTAACTTTGCAAAAGATTTGAAACTAACTGTGCCAACTTTTGCAGGTAGGGTTAATCCGGAAGCATACCTTGATTGGGAGAGGCGTCTGGAGTACATCTTTGACTACTACGAGTACAATGACCAGAAAAAGATAGCTCTAGCTTCGGCTCAACTCACGGACCATGCCCTAACTTGGTGGGACAGAGAAGTCCAAGACCGTAGGCGAAACAACTTTGAGCGGATCACAACCTGGGCAGCCATGAAGTACAACTTCAGGAGGCGATTTGTGCCACCTCATTACCACAGAGATATGCAAAAGCAGTTCAGGCTTCTGTCACAGAAGAACAAGAGTGTTGAGGAATACTATGAAGAGTTTGAGCAACTCAAGAACCGGATGGCGTTGGACGAGAGTGAAGAAATTCTCATGGGCCATTTCATTGATGGACTCAATGACCGAATCGCCAGAAAGGTAGAACGTCAACCTTGTCATGATCTTAATGATTTATTGCATGCAGCCGTGCAGGCTGAACAAGGAATCAAGAGAAAGACAGCGGCAGCGAGTCGCTCAAGACCTAACTCATGGAGTGCACCGCAAGCTAAGAACCTTGACAAAGGCAAGACTGTTGCCTCAGGTTCCCAAGATAAGAGGTCAGCTTATGACGCTCCAAGGAACAACCGTACTGACTCAGGTAAGTCTTCAACCACTAATACAAGAGCGCGAGACATAACTTGTTTCAAGTGCCAGGGTAAAGGTCACTATGCACGAGATTGTCCAAATCAGCGAGTTATGATCTTAACACCTGATGGAGGATATGAGTCTCAAGATGAAGTGGAACACCTTGAAGCTGCGGATTCAGAAGAGGAAGTCGCATTTCCCGAGACAGGAGAGATGTTAGTTGTTTGCAGGGCATTGAGTGCCTTGAGTGACCCAGACACCATCCAGAGAGAAAACTTGTTTTTCACTCGATGTTCAGTTCAAAACAAGGTATGTAGTCTCATAATTGATGGTGGATCTTGTACTAATGCTGCTAGCAAGATTATGGTGGAAAAGCTAGGTTTGAAGACAACCCAACATCCGAGGCCATACCGCCTTAGATGGTTAGATTCAAGCACCGAGATCAGGATACATGAGCAAGTCCTGATTCAGTTCAAGATAGGGAAGTATGAGGATGAAGTCTTGTGCGATGTTGTCCCAATGCAAGTAGGCCATATGCTTCTCGGCAGACCATGGCAATTTGATAGAGAAGTCATACACAACGGACGCACCAATACTCATTCCTTCACGCACGACAAGCGCAAATTCCAGCTTGCTCCATTATCTCCTCAAGAGGTACATGAGATGCAATCCAAATTTGCTGCCGAGGCCAAGGTAAGTAAAACTAACCTTTACATCACTCCTAGTACTGTCTATAAGGCTTTAGAGCGAAAAGAAACGGTGCTACTAATGGTGTTTAGAGATGTGTTGATTACAGGTTCACAGGATAATGTACTTGTACCAGAGATTGTATCACTGCTTGACAGATACAAAGATGTGTTCCCTGAAGAGATACCGGCTGGGTTACCACCTATTAGAGGAATAGAGCATCAGATTGATCTAGTTCCCGGTGTACCATTGCCCAACCGTCCCGCTTACCGTATGAACCCAACAGAAACTAAGGAGTTGGAGAAGCAGATTCAAGACTTAATGGAGAAATGTTACATTAGAGAAAGCTTGAGCCCGTGTGCTGTACCAGTTCTCTTAGTGCCAAAGAAAGATGGAACTTGGAGGATGTGTGTAGACTGCCGAGCAATCAACAACATCACCATAAAATATCGACATCCAATTCCAAGGTTAGATGATATGCTTGATGAACTATATGGATCTAATGTGTTTTCCAAGATTGATCTTAGGAGTGGATACCATCAAGTGAGGATGAAAGAAGGTGACGAATGGAAGACTGCTTTCAAGACTAAGCAGGGGCTATACGAGTGGTTAGTCATGCCATTTGGTCTAACCAATGCACCCAGCACCTTCATGAGGTTAATGAACCAGGTTCTCAGAGCTTACATCAGTAAATTTGTAGTAGTTTACTTTGATGATATATTGGTTTATAGCAAATCGTTTGAGGATCACCAAAAGCATCTTGAGCTAGTCCTTGACACACTTCGAAAAGAAAGCATATATGGTAATCTTAAGAAGTGCTCCTTTTGTACTAATGAAGTGGTTTTCTTAGGTTTTGTTGTCAGTTCCAAAGGTTTACAGGTTGATCAAGAGAAGATCAAAGCAATCCAAGAATGGCCGAGACCAAACAACATAGGACAAGTCAGGAGCTTCCACAGATTGGCAAGCTTCTACCGGCATTTTGTCAAAGATTTCAGTACTATAGCCGCCCCTCTCACTGCTGTGATCAAGAAGGACGTAGCATTTCAGTGGGGATCAGCTCAAGAGGACGCGTTCAACAGACTCAAGGATCGCTTGACGCATGCACCAGTTTTGGTATTACCTGATTTTAATAAAACCTTTGAGGTTGAATGTGATGCTTCAGGCTTAGGTATTGGAGCCGTGCTAACTCAAGGAGGGCGTCCAGTAGCCTACTTCAGTGAGAAACTAAGTGGAGCCAGCTTGAACTACCCAACGTACGACAAGGAACTCTATGCGCTAGTGAGGTCGTTGGAGACATGGCAGCACTATCTTCTGTCCAAGGAGTTTGTCATACATACTGATCATGAGACTTTGAAGCATCTTAGAGGACAAACAACACTGAAGAGAAGACATGCTAAGTGGATGGAGTTTGTAGAAGCATTCCCATATGTGATAAAGTATAAGAAGGGCAAAGAGAATGTTGTGGCTGACGCACTCTCAAGGCGACACATGCTGATCACAACTTTGGAGGCTAAGGTCTTAGGGTTTGAACACCTTAAGGATGCATATAAGGATGATCCAGACTTCGGTTCAGTCTACCAAGATTGTACTACTGCCCCAACAGGTTCCTTCTACTTACATAATGGTTATTTGTTTAGGGAAAAACGTTTGTGTGTTCCACAGGGTTCTATGCGAGACTTGTTGATCAAGGAAGCACATGGTGGTGGACTCATGGGACATTTTGGAGTGGATAAGACTCTGAGCGTTTTGGTAGAACACTTCTTTTGGCCTCACCTCAAGAAGGATGTGGAACGATTTTGTTCCAAGTGTGTCACTTGCCTCAAAGCCAAATCCAGGTCACATCCACATGGTTTATATATGCCACTTCCTATTCCTAGTATGTCTTGGGTTGATATATCAATGGACTTTGTTTTAGGCTTACCCAAAATCCGAGGAAAGGATTCTATTTTTGTTGTAGTGGACAGGTTCTCAAAGATGGCACATTTCATTCCCTGTGCCAAGACTAATGATGCCACTCAAACTGCTGAGTTATTCTTTAAAGAAGTAGTACGCTTACATGGGATCCCGAGGACTATTGTTTCTGACCGAGACACGAAGTTTCTGAGTCACTTCTGGAGGGTTCTTTGGAGGAAGCTAGGAACCAAGCTACTCTTCTCAACAACTTGTCATCCACAAACTGATGGACAAACTGAGGTTGTAAACAGGACTCTATCTACTCTCTTAAGAGCCACGGTTGGTAAGAACCTACGGAACTGGTTAGATTGTATTCCATATGTTGAGTTCGCTTATAATCATGCTAACCATTCTACTACTAAGTTGTCACCTTTTGAGATTGTCTATGGATTTCAGCCAGAAACCCCTTTAGATCTTGTTCCTTTGCCGCCATTAGATGTTACTAATCAGGATGGAGAATCAAAGGCTGAATTAATCAAGAAACTGCATCAGAAGGTGAAGGCCAACATAGAGGAAAGGACGGCCAAGTATAAGAAGGCTGCTGATAAAGGGAGAAAGGAGCTCATCTTCAATCCAGGAGATTGGGTGTGGGTTCACATGCGTACAGAGAGGTTCCCAAATCAGAGGAAGTCCAAACTAGCGCCAAGAGGAGCTGGACCATTTTGAGTGTTGGAGAGAGTCAACAACAATGCCTACAAGCTGGATCTGCCAGGTGAGTTGACCATTTCACCAGTGTTCAATGTTTCTGACTTGCTTCCTTATAATGCAGATGATGGAATTCTGAGGTCAGAATCTTCTCAAGAGGGAGGGAATGATGAGGACATCGACTCAAGCGTTGACTCAAGCGTTGACTCAAGCGTAGAGATACGTCGAGAAGACCTAGAAGAAGTACCTGCTGCTCAAGACGTGACGACCATGAGAGATCCTCCAAGGACAAGATCAGGAACTAAAAGACTCAGAGCACTGTTCAACACATCCATTCAGAGTCTCCTAGCTCAAGATTATCAAGTGGAGCGTGTAGAAGATAAAATGAAGATAATTGAAGACTCGATGATGATCTTCTCAATTCAGTCTACTTAGGCCCAACCATGGACAACCACACACGCTCAATAAGGTATGATTTCAATTATATATTGTGTTTGTTCATTTTGCAGGTCCAAGTATTACATTAGTTGTCTGAGTCAGAGTCTGTATTAGTCGTTAAGTGAGTCAAGTTTCCCTGTATTACTTTTAAGTCGGACCATAGGATATTTTAGTATTTAGTAGCCGTTGTAATTAGGTTTTCTGCCCTAGAAGGCAACAGCTGCACGATCCCCTTTATAAGGATCCTTAGCAGCCGTGTATCATTTACCAAGTATCAATACAATAACGCAGTTCTTCTTCTTTGAGAGAAAACACATTTTCGATTCTAAGCTTTCTTGTGAGTCATATCAAGCGACCTTAGATTCAGTCTTATCACAAGATCCTTCATCTCTTGTGTGGCGACAATCAATCCATCTTCTATCCATTCAATCATCTCACGTTCATTCTAAGGAGTCTAGAGACCCGAGGTTTGAATCCATTTTACCACCATATCACCCACGATCTAGAATAGAGAGACCTCAGTCCCTGTTCTACGTCAGACACGCTTCCATCTTGCATCAGAAGTACACACTTGATTTATTGTCTGAAGCAGGAAAGATTGGATCAAAACCAGCTAAGACACCATTGGAGGATAGCTACAAAGTCATAAGAAAGGGGGAGCTTGAAGACAGACCATTTGAGGACACAACGCTCTATAGAAGGATGGTTGGTAAGCTAATCTACTTAACCATAACTAGACCTGATTTGTGCTTTGCTGTGAACCAGATTAGTCAACATATGCAAGCACCAAAGATGCATCATTGGGACATGGTTGAGAGGACACTCAGATATCTTATTGGTACTCCCGGGCAAGGCATTTGGATGGGTTGCAATCAAAGTACAGAGATAGTTGGGTATTGTGATGCTGATTGGGCAGGAGATAGAATGGACAGGAGGTCTACTACTGGATATTGTACTTTCATTGGAGGAAACCTTGTTACTTGGAAGAGCAAGAAGCAGAAGATAGTATCATGTTCAAGTGCTGAAGCTGAGTATAGAGCAATGAGGAAGTTGGTGACCGAGTTAGCATGGATAAAAGGTCTTCTTGCAGATTTAGGGATTGTAACAGCCAAGCCTATCACTATGCACTGTGATAATCAAGCAGCCATTCATATTGCATCAAACTCAGTCTTCCATGAAAGGACCAAGCACATAGAAGTGGATTGTCACAAAGTGAGGCAGATGATTGAGCAAGGAGTGGTGTTACCATGCTATACAAGAAGTGAATAACAATTGGCTGATGTGTTTACCAAGGCAGCTAGTTTAAAGGTGTGTGAGTCCATTCACACCAAGCTCGGACTTGTGGAGCTGCCGAAATCCCCTAAAGCCTTGGAGACTACACTCTTTTTCCCTTCATGAAGTTTTTCCCAAGTGGTTTTCTTCATGAAGGTTTTTAATGAGGTAGATCTCCTTTGCTATTCCAAGCTTGATTCATCTCTTGAATTCAAGCTTGAGGGGGAGTATTGAAGTAGGAGATCACATAGTGCACTATATTGAAGAAGAGATCTCATATTGAACTACACTGGACGTGAACTATACTGGACATGAACTATACTGGACGTGAGACTACATAGTTAACTATATCAGAACACTAGTGTCTTGTAAGACAAAATCCTGTCACACTCTTGTGACCGTTGGAGCCTTCTCTGTTTTTGTTTAAAGTTGTGTAGCCCTAGTTTTATGCATATATAACTCTTGTAAAGTTCCCATTTGATAATTAATGAGAATTATTCTTCTCACATTCTCCTTCTCTAAACTCTCTCTCTCTCGGGTGTATGAACCCTAATAGGGTCTGCGCCTCTCTCTCTCTCTCTTAATTCTCCATTTCTAATCTCATATTCTAACACTATGGTCCGACTTTAAAGTAATACAGGGAAACTTGACTCACTTAACGACTAATACAGACTCTGACTCAGACAACTAATGTAATACTTGGACCTGCAAAATGAACAAACACAATATATGAATTGAAATCATACCTTATTGAGCTTGTGTGGTCGTCCATGGTTGGGCCTAAGTGGGCTGAATTGAGAAGATCATCATCGAGTCTTCAATTGTCTTCATTTGATCTTCTAAACGCTCCACTTGATAATCTTGAGCTAGGAGACTCTGAATGGACGTGTTGAACAGTGCTCTGAGTCTTCTAGTTCCTGATCTTGTCCTTGGAAGATCTCTCATGGTCGTCACGTCTTGAGCAGCAGGTACTTCTTCTAGGTCTTCTTGGCGTATCTCTACGCTTGAGTCAATGCTTGAGTCAATGTCCTCATCATTCCCTCCCTCTTGAGAAGATTCTGACCTCAAAATTCCATCATCTGCATTATAAGGAAGCAAGTCAGCAACATTGAACACTGGTGAAATGGTCAACTCACCTGGCAGATCCAGCTTGTAGGCATTGTTGTTGACTCTCTCCAGCACTCGAAATGGTCCAGCTCCTCTTGGCGCTAGTTTGGACTTCCTCTGGTTTGGGAACCTCTCTGTACGCATGTGAACCCACACCCAATCTCCTGGATTGAAGATGAGCTCCTTTCTCCCTTTGTCAGAAGCCTTCTTATACTTGGCCGTCCTT
Source organism: Orychophragmus violaceus (assembly GCA_030180135.1). NCBI lineage: Eukaryota > Viridiplantae > Streptophyta > Magnoliopsida > Brassicales > Brassicaceae > Orychophragmus > Orychophragmus violaceus. Next base: position 72,362,640 of record CM058240.1, read on the forward strand.
TCCTCTATGTTGGCCTTCACCTTCTGATGCAGTTTCTTGATTAACTCAGCCTTTGATTCTCCATCCTGATTAGTAACATCTAATGGCGGCAAAGGAACAAGATCTAAAGGGGTTTCTGGCTGAAATCCATAGACAATCTCAAAAGGTGACAACTTAGTAGTAGAATGGTTAGCATGATTATAAGCAAACTCAACATATGGAATACAATCTAACCAGTTCCGTAAGTTCTTACCAACCGTGGCTCTTAAGAGAGTAGATAGAGTTCTGTTTACAACCTCAGTTTGTCCATCAGTTTGTGGATGACAAGTTGTTGAGAAGAGTAGCTTGGTTCCTAGCTTCCTCCAAAGAACTCTCCAGAAGTGACTCAGAAACTTCGTGTCTCGGTCAGAAACAATAGTTCTCGGGATCCCATGTAAGCGTACTACTTCTTTAAAGAATAACTCAGCAGTTTGAGTGGCATCATTAGTCTTGGCACAGGGAATGAAATGTGCCATCTTTGAGTGATAGTTTTAGAGATTGAACATGTTTGGGTTAGGGTTCTTGAGCTTGTGGAGGCGCAAGAGAGAGAGATGGGAGAATAAACTCAGAAACCCTTACATTCATTTGCGGTTTACAAGACATATATATGGGATACAATAAGCTGAATGTTTAACCTAAAGGAGTAAAAGACAAATGCACAAAGTGACAAGAAGGTCTGAAGTGTGGTAGAGGAGAGAGAGAGAGTGTGGACCACAACAACAACGGCTCTCTCTCCCTTAAACCCTAGCGGTTCCTTCCTTCTTGTTTAAACCGAGTCCTGCACATTTGAATGTTTGGCGCCTTTGGTCTTCTTCAAATATCCCCAACTTTGCACATTATCAAATGTGCAAGACTTGTGCATTTTGTGATAATTCACAAGCTTAACACATTTGTCTAATCATGATCAATACTCCCCCTCAAGTTCAGACTTTGGAATCACCCTAAAGGCTGAACTTGGAATGATCATGGCAACACCTCATTAAAAACCTTGATGTGGAAAACCACTTGGGACAAAACCACATCAAGGGAAAAAGAGTATGCTGCTCATGGATCAGGAGAGTTCTAATCATGAATCGCCACCAGCCCTAGTTTGCCAAAGACATGAGTGCAAACCTTAAGACTAGCAGCCTTTGTGAAGATGTCTGCAAGCTGATCTTCACTCTTTGTGTAACAAGGAAGAATGGTTCCATCTTCAATCTTCTCCCTTACCTTGTGACAATCAATCTCAATGTGTTTTGTCCTCTCATGAAACACTGAGTTGGTTGCAATGTGAATAGCAGCCTGGTTATCACAATGGAAGGTGATTGGACTTGATTGCTCTATGCCAAAGTCCTTGAGCAGAGCCTTCAGCCATGTTAACTCGGTTGCAAGCTTCCTCATTGCCCTATACTCAGCTTCAGCACTAGAACAAGATACCACCTTCTGCTTCTTTGTCTTCCAAGTTACCAAGTTGCCTCCAATGAAGGTACAATAGCCGGTTGTTGATCTCCTATCACTCTTATCTCCAGCCCAATCTGCATCACAATAGCCAACAATCTCTGTGCTCTCATTCTTACCCATCCAAATACCTTGTTCAGTTGATCCTTTGAGATATCTGAGTATCCTCTCAATCAAACTCCAATGATACACTGTGGGTGATTGCATATGTTGGCTAACTTGATTCACAGCAAAGCATAAGTCTGGTCTTGTGAGAGTGAGGTAGATAAGCTTCCCAACCAGCCTTCTATACAATGAGACATCCTTGAATTTGACTTCATCTGATTTCTCCCCCTTTCTATTGACTTGGTAGCCATCTTCAAGAGGAGTCTTTGCAATCTTGCAATCAAGCATACTTGTTTCTGTCAACAAGTCCTTAACATACTTCCTTTGGGACAGGAACAATCCATCATTGAATCTGCAAACTTCAATGCCCAAGAAGTACTTCAACTCACCAAGGTCTTTAATATCAAAGGAACTCTTGAGGAAAGCCTTTGTGGATTGAATCCCATCATTATCACTTCCTGTGATAATCAAATCATCCACATAAATCAGAACCACCACCACTCCTTGAGCACTTTGAAGTGTGAACAATGTATGATCAGACTGAGACTTCTTGAAACCATGGTCCATGAGAGTGTGACTAAGCTTATGGTACCATGCCCTTGGTGATTGCTTCAGACCATAAATCGCCCTTCTCAACCTCAATACCTCACCATCTTTACACAAGTGCTTCAATCCTGGTGGTGGAGTCATATACACTTCCTCTTCAAGTTCACCTTGTAGAAAGGCATTCTTCACATCCATTTGCCATAGATTCCATGAGAGGTTGGTGGCTAAGCTCAATGTGACTCTCACTGTGTGAAGTTTAGCCACTGGTGCAAAGGTATCTGTATAGTCTTCTCCATATGTTTGAGTGAATCCCCTTGCTACTAGCCTTGCCTTGTACCTCTCTATGTCTCCATTGCTTTTATACTTGATTGTGAAGACCCATTTAGAGCTAACAGTCTTCTTCTTTTTCGGCAGCTTCTCTACAATCCAAGTATGGTTCCTCTCCATAGCTTCTTTCTCATCCTTTACTGCATCCATCCAAACCTTGATACCCTCAGCCTCTTCATAAGTCTTAGGAACCTGGTTTAACTCAATCTTTCCAAGAAAGGCCTTGTGACTAGATGGTAGCAAGTCAATAGAACAAGTAGACTGACTAGGATGAGCTACTGCTTGGTTGTTGTAGTAGACTCTTGTCTTCATCCATTCAGATGGATCTTTCTTTTCCCTTGTGCTTCATCTGAGTTGCTGAACCTGTTGATCAACCACATCCTCATTACCCACTGCCTCTTCATAAACCATCTCATCCTCATTCATTTCCAAGTCCACTTGGTTCTGATCTTGAGGTAGAGTGTCTTCTTGAGCTTCAGCCGGTTCATGTGTGTGTGTTGCTGGTTCAGTATCCTCTTGTTGAGCTTCTTGGGTAGTTGTGTCATGCTTCTCTGGCCGTGGGGTATCATTACCCAAGTGATCCAACAAGTACTTCAAACTTGTAGCCAAATCTGAAGGTGATCTTGAGAGGTCCTTCAAACCTTCCCAATCCTTCTTCTCATAGTATCTCTGCCCCTCCATGAACTTAACATCCCTTGAGACATATGTCCTGTTGTTTCTTGGATCAAAACACTTGTAGCCCTTCTGAGTTGTGGAGTATCCAAGGAACATACACCTTATGCTCTTAGCATCTAGCTTATCCCTTTGATCTCCTGAGATATAAACAAAACAAACACAACCAAACACACGTAAGTGTTCAATAAATGGTTTGGCTTTGTTCAATACCTCATATGGTGAAATGTCTTGAAGAACTCTAGTTGGGATCCTGTTGATAAGATAGCATGCTGCCAAGACTGCATCTCCCCAAAACCTCTTAGGAACATTGGTGTGGAACATCATAGACCTAGCAACTTCCATGAGATGTCTATTCTTCCTTTCAGCCACACCATTTTGTTGAGGAGTATGAGGACAGCTTGTTTGATGAAGGATCCCACATTTGTTCAAGTGAGCTTTAAATCTTTGGCTTGTATACTCTCCTCCATTATCAGACCTAAACACTTTGATCTTGGCATTAAACTGATTAGTAACATAGTTTTGGAAATTCAAAAATGCATCAAACACCCTATCTTTAGATGGCAGCAATGTTACCCAAGTATATTTTGATTTTTTATCTATGAAAGTCACAAAATACTTGTTTCTATCTCTAGACAGACAAGGTGAAGTCCAAACATCAGAGTGCACAAGATCAAAGCAATGTTCATAGATAGTAGTTGATTTAGGAAAGATAGTTCTACAATGTTTGCCAAGAATACAAATTGAATGATCAAAGCTAACATTAGGCAACATTAAGTTCAAAGCACGAGCATGAGGATGTCCTAGTCTAGCATGCCATAGGACATTTTGATTGAAAGAAAAACAGGATTTAAAAGCTAATGAATCCGAGTTGCTTGGAGAAGTGTCTTCAAGGAGGTAAAGCTCATCTTGTGTACCACCTCTTCCAATAACCTTTCCATTCTTAATATCCTGAAAACAAACATCATTAGGCCCAAAGATAACATTGCAATTCAAGTCTTTAGTGATCCTCTTAACCGACAGCAAGTTAGATTTAAACTTAGGAACATAGAATGCATCACTTTCCTTGTTAAATAATCTCAACTTTCTTGTACCAATTATAGGAATCCCTTGACCATCAGCTATAGTTACTCTTCCTAGGGCAGGTTTAATGTTCTCCAACAACTTAGCATCACTAATCATGTGGTGAGAAGCTCCTGAATCTACTACCAACTTATGATCAGTTTTACTAAGCAATTTATGTGAAAATAAAGAGATACCAGAGAGTTTAGAGGCATAGGCCTTGATGAGGTCCTCAAGGTCACTCCTCTTCACATATTCAGTGGCTGTGTAGAGTGCAAGCTCCCCTCCTTGAGCTGAAGTAGAGGCAGGTTCATTCACAGCTTCTTGAGAGAGGTTGGCATTTGCCTTTGAGTCCTTGAACTTGGCTGGTTTGAGGTGGGGATGAAGGATCCAACATTTATCCTTGGAGTGGCCTTTCCTCTTGCAATGCTCACAAAATGGCGCCTTCTTCTCCTCAGGTTTGAAGCCTGCTTTGTTGGCAGTCACCAACTCCCCCTTTCCTCCAAACAAGCCAATGTTTCCTTCTTCCTTTTGGAGCCTTGAGCACACCTCTTCAAAATCAGGAAGTGTAGTCTCCCTTAGGATTTTCATGATGGCATCATTGTAAACCGGATTCAAGTTGAGTAGAAGGCCAAAGATCTTGTCTTGCTCCTTTCTCTCAATGAGAACCTTAGGGTTTAAAGTGCTTGGCCTTAGCATCTCAAGTTCAGACCATGCTGAAGAGAACTTCCCAAGATACTTGGTAAAGTCATGGTCTTCTTGTTTCAGCTCATTTATGGCCTTCTTCACCTCATATACTCTGCTCAGATTTGAAACATCTCCATAAATCTTCTTGAGAGTGTCCCACAGTGACTTGGCTGTCTCATAATGAGAATAAGCTTCAAGGATGGATGGGTCAAGAGAGTTTTGGAGAAAGCCAAGCACCAGCTGATCTTCTTGAAACCATTTAGCTTCTGCCTTCTTGGTTTCCTCATCCTTCTTCTTGGCTTCATCTTCTTCAGTTGGTATTTTATCCTCCAAGATGTGATCCCACAATCCTCTTCCACAAATGGCAGTCTTGATGGTCCTCTGCCATGTCCTATAGTTGATACCCTTGAGCACAACAGGGACAACAGTAGGCCTCAAGCTTGAGCTAAGATGAGAAGAGTCTTCCATGGTGAACAAACTGAAGAGAGTTGATGAAGAGAGAAGAGCCGTGAGAGATAACCAGTTTCTAGGGTTTTAGGACAGAGAAGCTGAGAGCTTAGAGCGAGTCTTAGGTTTAGGACAGAGATTAATGGAGTGAACAAGTGAGGAATCAGAAAGAAATGGGAGTATAAGAGCTTTGGAACCGAGAGAATTAAGTGAGAGATTTCTAGGGTTTTGCAACCGTGAGATTAGTGTAACCAAGAGATAATGAAGAGTGGAGATAGAGAATTAGAAGAATAGAGATCAATTCTCTGATACCATGATAGTTTTAGAGATTGAACATGTTTGGGTTAGGGTTCTTGAGCTTGTGGAGGCGCAAGAGAGAGAGATGGGAGAATAAACTCAGAAACCCTTACATTCATTTGCGGTTTACAAGACATATATATGGGATACAATAAGCTGAATGTTTAACCTAAAGGAGTAAAAGACAAATGCACAAAGTGACAAGAAGGTCTGAAGTGTGGCAGAGGAGAGAGAGAGAGTGTGGACCACAACAACAACGGCTCTCTCTCCCTTAAACCCTAGCGGTTCCTTCCTTCTTGTTTAAACCGAGTCTTGCACATTTGAATGTTTGGCGCCTTTGGTCTTCTTCAAATATCCCCAACTTTGCACATTATCAAATGTGCAAGACTTGTGCATTTTGTGATAATGCACAAGCTTAACACATTTGTCTAATCATGATCAATATTGAGAACCTGTCCACTACAACAAAAATAGAATCCTTTCCTCGGATTTTGGGTAAGCCTAAGACAAAGTCCATTGATATATCAACCCAAGGCATGTTAGGAATAGGAAGTGGCATATATAAACCATGTGGATGTGACCTGGATTTGGCTTTGAGGCAAGTGACACACTTGGAACAGAATCGTTCCACATCCTTCTTGAGGTGAGGCCAAAAGAAGTGTTCTACCAAAACGCTCAGAGTCTTATCCACTCCAAAATGTCCCATGAGTCCACCACCATGTGCCTCCTTGATCAGCAAGTCTCGCATAGAACCCTGTGGAACACACAAACGCTTTTCCCTACACAAATAACCATTATGTAAGTAGAAGGAACCTGTTGGGGCAGTGGTACAATCCTTATAGACTGAACCGAAGTCTGGATCATCCTTATATGCATCCTTAAGGTGTTCAAACCCTAAGACCTTAGCCTCCAAAGTTGTGATCAGCATGTGTCGCCTTGAGAGTGCGTCAGCCACAACATTCTCTTTGCCCTTCTTATACTTTATCACATATGGGAATGCTTCTACAAACTCCATCCACTTAGCATGTCTTCTCTTCAGTGTGGTTTGCCCTCTAAGGTGCTTCAAAGTCTCATGATCAGTATGTATGACAAACTCCTTGGACAGAAGATAGTGCTGCCATGTCTCCAACGACCTCACTAGCGCATAGAGTTCCTTGTCGTACGTTGGGTAGTTCAAGCTGGCTCCACTTAGTTTCTCACTGAAGTAGGCTACTGGACGCCCTCCTTGAGTTAGCACGGCTCCAATACCTAAGCTTGAAGCATCACATTCAACCTCAAAAGTTTTGTTAAAATCAGGTAATACCAAAACTGGTGCATGCGTCAAGCGATCCTTGAGTCTGTTGAACGCGCCCTCTTGAGCTGATCCCCACAGAAATGCTACGTCCTTCTTGATCACAGCAGTGAGAGGGGCGGCTATAGTACTGAAATCTTTGACAAAACGCCGGTAGAAGCTTGCCAATCCGTGGAAGCTCCTGACTTGTCCTATGTTGTTTGGTCTCGGCCATTCTTGGATTGCTTTGATCTTCTCTTGATCAACCTGTAAACCTTTGGAACTGACAACAAAACCTAAGAAAACCACTTCATTAGTACAAAAGGAGCACTTCTTAAGATTACCATATAGGCTTTCTTTTCGAAGTGTGTCAAGGACTAGCTCAAGATGCTTCTGGTGATCCTCAAACGATTTGCTATAAACCAATATATCATCAAAGTAAACTACTACAAATTTACTGATGTAAGCTCTTAGAACCTGGTTCATTAATCTCATGAAGGTGCTGGGTGCATTGGTTAGACCAAATGGCATGACTAACCACTCGTACAGCCCCTGCTTAGTCTTGAAAGCAGTCTTCCATTCGTCACCTTCTTTCATTCTCACTTGATGGTATCCACTCCTAAGATCAATCTTTGAAAACACATTAGATCCAGATAGTTCATCAAGCATATCATCTAACCTTGGAATTGGATGTCGATATTTTATGGTGATGTTGTTGATTGCTCTGCAGTCTACACACATCCTCCAAGTTCCATCTTTCTTTGGCACTAAGAGAACTGGTACAGCACACGGACTCAAGCTTTCTCTAATGTAACCTTTCTCCATTAAGTCTTGAATCTGCTTCTCCAACTCCTTAGTTTCTGTTGGGTTCATACGGTAAGCTGGACGGTTGGGCAATGGTACACCGGGAACTAGATCAATCTGATGCTCTATTCCTCTAATAGGCGGTAACCCAGCCGGTATCTCTTCAGGGAACACATCTTTGTATCTGTCAAGCAGTGATACAATCTCTGGTACAAGCACATTATCCTGTGAACCTGTAATCAACACATCTCTAAATACCATTAGTAGCACCGTTTCTTTTCGCTCTAAAGCCTTATAGACAGTACTAGGAGTGATGTAAAGGTTAGTTTTACTTACCTTGGCCTCGGCAGCAAATTTGGATTGCATCTCATGTACCTCTTGAGGAGATAATGGAGCAAGCTGGAATTTGCGCTTGTCATGCGTGAAGGAATGAGTATTGGTGCGTCCGTTGTGTATGGCTTCTGTATCAAATTGCCATGGTCTGCCGAGAAGCATATGGCCTACTTGCATTGGGACAACATCGCACAAGACTTCATCCTCATACTTCCCTATCTTGAACTGAATCAGGACTTGCTCATGTATCCTGATCTCGGTGCTTGAATCTAACCATCTAAGGCGGTATGGCCTCGGATGTTGGGTTGTCTTCAAACCTAGCTTTTCCACCATAATCTTGCTAGCAGCATTAGTACAAGATCCACCATCAATTATGAGACTACATACCTTGTTCTGAACTGAACATCGAGTGAAAAACAAGTTTTCTCTCTGGATGGTGTATGGGTCACTCAAGGCACTCAATGCCCTGCAAACAACTAACATATCTCCTGTCTCGGGAAATGCTACTTCCTCTTCTGAATCCGCAGCTTCAAGGTGTTCCTCTTCATCTTGAGACTCATATCCTCCATCAGGTGTTAAGATCATAACTCGCTGATTTGGACAATCTCGTGCATAGTGACCTTTACCCTGACACTTGAAACAAGTTATGTCTCGCGCTCTTGTATTAGTGGTTGAAGACTTACCTGAGTCAGTACGGTTGTTCCTTGGAGCGTCATAAGCTGACCTCTTATCTTGGGAACCTGAGGCAACAGTCTTGCCTTTGTCAAGGTTCTTAGCTTGCGGTGCACTCCATGAGCTAGGTCTTGAGCGACTCGCTGCCGCTGTCTTTCTCTTGATTCCTTGTTCAGCCTGCACGGCTGCATGCAACAAATCATTAAGATCATGACAAGGTTGACGTTCTACCTTTCTAGCAATCCGGTCATTGAGTCCATCTATGAAATGGCCCATGAGAACTTCTTCACTCTCGTCCAACGCCATCCGGTTCTTGAGTTGTTCAAACTCTTCATAGTACTCCTCAACACTCTTGTTCTTCTGTGACAGCTGCCTGAACTGCTTTTGCATATCTCTGTGGTAATGAGGTGGCACAAAGCGCCTCCTGAAGTTGTACTTCATGGCTGCCCAGGTTGTGATCCGCTCAAAGTTGTTTCGCCTACGGTCTTGGACTTCTCTGTCCCACCAAGTTAAGGCATGGTCCGTGAGTTGAGCCGAAGCTAGAGCTATCTTCTTCTGGTCATTGTACTCGTACTAGTAAAAGATGTACTCCATACGCCTCTCCCAATCAAGGTATGCTTCCGGATTAACCCTACCTGCAAAAGTTGGCACAGTTAGTTTCAAATCTTTTGCAAAGTTGCGGTTTACCTCTTGTTGTGGTTGGCGATCACGGCGGTGATGTTGATGATCTCGGTTCCTCCCTCCTGCTCCTGCATTCAGAGTATTCTCACTCTCATCATCATCCGACTGCTCATCATTCCTTGGAAGTTCTAGTCGTCCAACCCTTTGATCAATCCGTCCGATCTGAGCCGACAAGTCATTCCTCAAGGCTTGGAGCGCTTCTAGCAGAGTCGCATTAGGGTCTACTTGTTCTCCTGCCATTGGGTTCCTGTTCCTACACACACTAGAGCAAGCGATCAAGTGACTAGGGAACAAAAGGCACAAAATAAGAAGAAAGATCCTAAGTAAACCTATGATAACTTGTGGTACAAGCGATGCGTCAAGGACTGACACAAGAGATGGCTCGGTTACAAGTCAATAAGAATCACGCTCGGTTTTGACAAAAAGGATTTTGGAAGGTTGTAAACCGATTTGATTAAATATAGGAGATCTTTAGAAATTTGAAAAGATTTGGAAAACTTTCTTTCTTTTTTTTTTTTGAAAACGAGATTTAGTAAAAATAGGAACTAGAAAATCTTAAATATGGAAAATATTTTCGAAATCTTTGGAAAAGGAAATGAACACCTTTGAACCAAAATTCAAATGGAGAAAATCGGATCAAAAGGCCACACTTCTTCTTCTTCGTAAATCTTTTTTTTTTTTTAATGCAAGAATCAAGAACACAAAACAAATTTTTTTTTTTTTTTTTGAAAGTTGAAAACGAGTGCAAGAAAAGAAAAGGTTTTGAATCTAGAACCTTAAGATTGTCAAGAGAGTTTCGCTTATTGGCTCAAGCACAAAGAAGCGAGTCTAACTTGAATCAAGGATGTAGATCAACAATGAAACTAGATGAAACAAAAGACTTTTTATGGTTTTTTTTTTTTTAATGTAAAAAAAATCGAAAGCTATGAACTAGATTGCAAAGAAACCGAAAGGAAAAGGGATAGATACACCTGATCTAGGAACCTTTCGGCTCTGATACCAGATGATGCAAGATGGAAGCGTGTTTGACGTAGAACAGGGACTGAGGTCTCTCTATTCTAGATCGTGGGTGATATGGTGGTAAGATGGATTCAAACCTCGGGTCTCTAGACTCCTTAGAATGAACGTGAGATGATTGAATGGATAGAAGATGGATTGATTGTCGCCACACAAGAGATGAAGGATCTTGTGATAAGACTGAATCTAAGGTCGCTTGATATGACTCACAAGAAAGCTTAGAATCGAAAAGGTGTTTTCTCTCAAGAAGAAGAACTGCGTTATTGTGTTGATATTGGTAAATGATACACGGCTGCTAAGGATCCTTATAAAGGGGATCGTGCAGCTGTTGCCTTCTAGGGCAGAAAACCTAATTACAACGGCTACTAAATACTAAAATATCCTATGGTCCGACTTTAAAGCAATACAGGGAAACTTGACTCACTTAACGACTAATACAGACTCTGACTCAGACAACTAATGTAATACTTGGACCTGCAAAATGAACAAACACAATATATGAATTGAAATCATACCTTATTGAGCTTGTGTGGTCGTCCATGGTTGGGCCTAAGTGGGCTGAATTGAGAAGATCATCATCGAGTCTTCAATTGTCTTCATTTGATCTTCTAAACACTCCACTTGATAATCTTGAGCTAGGAGACTCTGAATGGACGTGTTGAACAGTGCTCTGAGTCTTCTAGTTCCTGATCTTGTCCTTGGAGGATCTCTCATGGTCGTCACGTCTTGAGCAGCAGGTACTTCTTCTAGGTCTTCTTGACGTATCTCTACGCTTGAGTCAATGCTTGAGTCAATGTCCTAATCATTATCACAATGCATGGTGATTGGTTTTGAAGTCTCAATCCCAAAATCCACAAGAAGAGCTTTGATCCACGCCAATTCTGTTGCTAGCTTCCTCATTGCTCTATATTCAGCTTCAGCACTTGAACATGACACTATCTTCGGCTTCTTGCTCTTCCAAGTAACAAGGTTGCCTCCAATGAATGTGCAATATCCAGTAGTAGACCTCATATCCACTCTATCTCCTGCCCAATCAGCATCACAATAGTCAACTATCTCTGTGCTTTGATTGCAACCCATCCAAATACCTTGACCAGGAGAATCACTTAGGTATCTGAGTATCCTTTCAACCATGTCCCAATGATGCATCTTTGGTGCTTGGCTTACCTGGTTCACTGCAAAGCAAAAATCAGGTCTGGTTATGGTTAAGTAAATGAGCTTACCAACCATCCTTCTATATTGAGTAATGTCCTCAAATGGTTTATCTTCAAGCTCCCCCTCTCTTATGACTTTGTAGCCTTCCTCCAATGGTGTCTTAGCTGGTTTTGATCCAATCTTTCCTGCCTCAGATAACAAATCAAGTGTGTACTTCCGTTGAGACAAGAAGAGTCCATCATTAGATCGACAAACTTCTATCCCAAGAAAGTACTTTAGAGCACCAAGATCTTTTATGTCAAATACAGATTTGAGATAAGCCTTAGTGTCTTGTATACCTGACTTGTTGCTTCCTGATATGATAATGTCATCAACATAAACAAGGATGACAATGATACCATCCTGATTTTGAAGGGTAAACAAGGTATGATCTCCTTCAGACTTCTTGAGCCTTAGCACCTTCCCTGGTTTCACAATGCTTTCAAGACCATAAGGTGGTGTCATGTATACCTCATCTTCAAGCTCTCCTTGAAGGAATGCATTCTTGACATCCATTTGCCAAAGTTCCCAATCAAGGTTTGTTGTTAGAGATAAGATGATCCTAACTGTGTGAAGCTTAGCTACTGGTGCAAAGGTATCCAAGTAGTCCTTTCCATAGGTTTGAGTGAAGCCTCTTGTAACCAGCCTTCCTTTGTACCTCTCAACCACTCCATTGCTTCTATACTTGATGGTGAAGACCCATTTAGAAGTCACTGCCTTCTTGCCTTTAGGAAGTTTAGCTTCATACCAAGTCTCATTGTTTTCCATTGCTTTGGTCTCTTCATTCAAAGCTTGCATCCATCTCTTATCTCCTTTGGCCTCTTCATAGGTTGTTGGTACATGATCTTGATCCAACTTCCCAATAAAAAATTTATGTTCCAAAGGTACATGAGCTAAGGTGCAAACAGCTTGAATGGGATGAGCTATTACATTGATGTTGAAGTAAACTCTAGTCTTCTTCCATTCTGATGGATCCTTTTTCTCCCTTGTGCTCCTTCTTAACACTTGAACTTGTTGCTCATTCACTTGAACCGGCTGTTCTTGTTCAACCTCTTCATTTTGATGATCCAATTCCTCTGGTTTTACCTCATTTTCCTCATGCTCCTCAGCTCTAGCTTGATCATGTGTAGAAGAATCAGATTCTTGCGGTTCTGATGCTGATTCATGAGTGTCCCCCTCATGATCAGGATGGGAATGTTGAGGAGCTTCCGAAGTTGGAGAAGGGACTGAAGGAGCAGGACTTGTCTTGGCCGGTTGTTGAGGCATACTAATACCAAGATTTTCCATAATCATCCTTAGGCTAGCAGCTCTATCTTATTGAGAAGTGGGAAGATCCTTCAAGCTATCCCAATTCTTCTCATCATAGAAACTCCTTGTCTCCATAAATTTCACATCTCGTGAGATCAAAACCTTCCTTGTTTCAGGCACATAGCACTTGTATCCTCTTGTGTTGTAGAGTAACCAATGAACATGGCTTTGGTGCTCTTAGCATCCAACTTATCCCTTTGTTCTCCTGGTATTAACACAAAGCAAATACACCCAAACACACGTAAGTGATCAACTAATGGATTGGTTTTGTTTAATACATGAAATGGAGATTGATCCTTAAGAACTCTTGTGGGAGTTCTATTGATCAAGTAGCAGGCAGTCATGACTGCATCTCCCCAAAACTTCTTAGGAACATTCTTGTAGAACATCATGGACCTTGCCACCTCCATTAAGTGTCTGTTCTTTCTCTCAGCCACTCCATTTTTTTTGTGGAGTGTAAGTATTAGAGAGGAAGATAAATTGGAGGACGAGAGGCTGAAGTCAATCAGACAAAGCCGAGGCTCACTCCAAGAAGAAGTTATGGTGTTGATCACAAGAGTCCAAGATGCATCAATCACTTAGCCAAAGCTAAGATGAAGGCATGAAGAAGGCTGAAGTGAAATCAATCCATAAGGAGAATTATGTGCAAAGTTGGGGCCAAATAGAAACAGACACAGACATAGACAGACAGATGATCAATGTGCATAGTTGGGGCAAGATCATCATGTGCAAAGTTAGGGCCAGAGTTGTGATGTGCAAAGTTGGGGCACTTATATAATCAGACAATCAAGAATGTGCAAAGTTGGGGCCAAACAGAAGTCTGTCAAGAATCGGACTCAAGAAGAGTCACATGTGTGTTTAAGGAGGAAAATGGTTACGCAGACATGTCACACTCACTCTTGGGAGTGTGCACTCTCTCTCTCCAGAAGCAAGTGGCTAAGACAAGTCACTTTCAAGGTCTGAACACACCAGACCCGAGTTGGACAAGAGGAGAAGATCCATCCATTCATTCAAACTTGGTTTTCCCTCCATTAAATAAATGGCTGTGATTCAAAGCCTTAGTTCATGAGTTTAACCTAATTGTATGCCTATTTAAAGGCCTCACACGACATTGTAAAGGTTGCTAATTCACTTCATAAAAATCATAACTCATTTGGTTACAAACAAAGTTCTTTCTCCTTCTCCCTTCTCTTTTCGGTTTTGTTTTCCTTTTCCCGTTGTGTTCTTCAATTAGACACAATGTAGTTGCTTAAGAGACATGATTTAGGCTGCTTAAGGCAGCCTTAGATCACGCTTGGATAGTTCCTTAATAGCTAATTCAAGTGTAAGAACAATCTGCTCTTACACTCTTCTTCTCTTGGATGTTCCTTAAGTTAATTACTGATTCTCTTCCATGTTTATGAGTAGACTCTCCTTGGTGAGATGTTAAGCTCTTGGAAGTGTTTTCATATAGCTAAGGACTCCTTTATACAACTAGATTATGTTAGAATATGAAGATTAAGTTGAGAGAATAGAGCAGAATAAGGTAGAATGGCTGAGAGAGGCACGGAAACCTTCTCAGGGTTTGTGTGGCGCTGAGAGAGAGAGAGAATGAGAGAGAGGATAAGTTTCAGAGAAGAATAATTCTCTTATTAGACAAAAAGGAACTTTACAAGAGTTATATATGCATAAGACTAGGGCTACACAACTTTAAATGAGTAATAAAGTCTCCAACGGTCACAAGGGTGTGACAGATTTTTATCTTCCAAGACACTAATATTTTGATATAGTGAACTATGTAATCTCACGTCCAGTATAGTTCACGTCCAGTATAGTTCACGTCCAGTAGTTCACTATGTGATCTCTTTTCCAATATAGTTCGCGTCCAATATAGTTCACTATGTGATTTCCTTTCCAATACTCCCCCTCAAGCTTGAATTCAAGAGATGAGTCAAGCTTGGAACAGCAAAAGAGATCTACCTCATTAAAAACCTTCATGAAGAAAACCACTTGGGATAAAACTTCATGAAGGGAAAAAGAGTGTAGTCTCCAAGGCTTTAGAGGATTCCGGCAGCTCCACAAGTCCGAGCTTGGTGTGAATGGACTCACACACCTTCAAACTAGCTGCCTTGGTAAACACATCAGCCAATTGTTCTTCACTTCTTGTATAGCATGGTAACACCACTCCTTGCTCAATCATCTGCCTCACTTTGTGACAATCCACTTCTATGTGTTTGGTCCTTTCATGGAAGACTGAATTTGATGCAATATGAATGGCTGCTTGATTATCACAATGCATGGTGATAGGCTTGGCTGTTACAATCCCCAAATCTGCAAGAAGGCCTTTGATCCATGCTAACTCGGTCACCAACTTTCTCATGGCTCGATACTCAGCTTCAGCACTTGAACAAGATACAATCTTCTGCTTCTTACTCTTCCAAGTAACCAGATTTCCTCCAATGAATGTGCAATATCCAGTTGTTGACCTCCTGTCCACTCTATCTCC
Organism: Orychophragmus violaceus; assembly: GCA_030180135.1. NCBI lineage: Eukaryota > Viridiplantae > Streptophyta > Magnoliopsida > Brassicales > Brassicaceae > Orychophragmus > Orychophragmus violaceus. The sequence continues at coordinate 72,378,002 of CM058240.1, forward strand.
TGCCCAATCAGCATCACAATACCCAACTATCTCTGTGCTTCTATTGCATCCCATCCAAATGCCTTGACCCGGAGTGCCACTTAGATATCTGAGTACCCTTTCCACCATGTTCCAATGATGTATCTTTGGTGCTTGCATATGTTGACTTATCTGGTTCACAGCAAAGCACAAATCAGGTCTGGTTATGGTTAAATAGATTAGCTTACCAACCATCCTTCTATAGTGAGTGATGTCCTCAAATTGTCTGTCTTCAAGCTCCCCCTCTCTTATGACTTTGTAGCCTTCTTCCAATGGTGTCTTAGCTGGTTTTGATCCAATCTTTCCTGCTTCAGACAACAAATCAAGTGTGTACTTCCTTTGAGATAAGAAGAGTCCTTCATCGGACCGACAAACTTCTATCCCAAGGAAGTACTTTAGAGTACCAAGATCTTTAATGTCAAACACAGATTTAAGATAGGCTTTAGTTTCTTGAATACCTGACTTGTTACTCCCTGAAATGATAACGTCATCCACATAAATAAGGATCACAATGATACCTTCCTGATCTTGTAGAGTGAACAATGTATGATCTCCTTCAGACCTCTTAAATCCTCTTTGCATAAGGGTTGAGCTCAACTTATGGTACCACGCTCTAGGTGATTGCTTGAGTCCATAGATAGCTTTCTTGAGCCTTAGAACCTTCCCTGGTTTCACAATGCTCTCAAGACCAGAAGGTGGTCTCATGTATACCTCATCTTCAAGCTCTCCTTGAAGGAAAGCATTCTTGACATCCATTTGCCAAAGTTCCCAATCAAGGTTTGTTGTTAAAGACAAGATGATCCTAACTGTGTGAAGCTTAGCCACTGGTGCAAAGGTGTCCAAGTAATCCTTTCCATAGGTTTGAGTGAAGCCTCTAGCAACCAGCCTTGCTTTGTATCTCTCCACTTCTCCATCACTTCTATACTTGATAGTGAAAACCCATTTAGAAGTTACTGCCTTCTTTCCTCTAGGGAGTTCAGATTCATACCAAGTCTCATTGTTCTCCATTGCTTTGATCTCTTCATCCACAGCCTGCATCCATCTCTTATCTCCCTGTGCTTCTTCATAGGTTGTTGGTACTTCTTCTTGATCCAACTTTCCAAGGAACACTTGATGTTCCAACGGGACATGAGCTAAACTGCAAACGGCTTGAATGGGATGAGCTACTGCATTGCTGTTGAAGAACACTCTAGTCTTCATCCATTCTGATGGATCCTTTTTCTCCCTTGTACTCCGTCTTAGTGCTTGAATTTGTTGGTTCACTGGCTGCACAATCTCCTCATTCTGATTACCCACTCCCTCAAGTTCTAACTCATGTTCTTCATGCTCTTCAACACCAGGTTGATTATGTGTAGCAGAATCAGTTTGCTGCGGTTCTATAGCAGGATCGGTTTGCTGCGATTCTTCTTGCCCTGATTCTGATTCTGATGTGTCCCCCTCATGATCAAGATGGGGTTGTTGTGAGTCTTCCACAGGTGCATCCAAGACTGGAGTAGGTGGTGTGCTTGTTACAACCGTTTCTTGTGGTACACTAATGCCAAGACTCTCCATGATTCTTCTTAAGTTAGCAGCTCTATCTGATTGGGAAGTAGGAAGATCCTTTAAGCTGTCCCAATTCTTCTCATCATAGAAGCTCTTTGTCTCCATGAATTTCACATCTCTGGAGATTAAAACCTTCCTTGTTTCAGGTACATAACACTTGTATCCTCTTTGTGTTGTGGAGTAACCAATGAACATGGCTTTGGTGCTCTTAGCATCCAACTTATCTCTCTGTTCCCCTGGTATTAACACAAAGCAAATACACCCAAACACACGTAAGTGATTAACTAATGGATTGGTCTTGTTGAGTACCTGAAATGGAGATTGATCCTTAAGAATTCTTGTGGGAGTTCTGTTGATCAAATAACAAGCCGTCATGACTGCATCTCCCCAAAACTTCTTAGGAACATTCTTGTAGAACATCATGGACCTTGCAACCTCCATTAAATGTCTATTCTTCCTCTCAGCCACTCCATTCTGTTGTGGAGTATAAGGACAGCTAGTTTGATGAAGAATTCCATATTTTGACAAATGTTGTTTGAAGGCATTGCTTGTGTACTCACCACCATTGTCTGATCTAAAAATTTTGATCTTAGCATTGAAATGGTTAGTGACATGACTTTGGAAGTTCAGAAAAGCTTCTAGCACCCTATCCTTAGTTTGCATCAGTGTTATCCAAGTATATTTAGACTTTTCATCAATGAATGTGACAAAGTACTTATGGTTTTCTCTAGACACACAAGGAGCAGTCCATACATCAGAGTGAACAAGATCAAAGCAATTTTCATAAGTAGTTTTAGAAGCTGGAAAAACAGATTTGCAATGTTTACCAAGGATACAAGCCTCACAATCATCATTTTTAAACGAAACAGAAGGTAATAAGAGTCCTAAAGCCCTAGAGTGTGGATGTCCTAATCTAGCATGCCAAATGGAATCATCCACACCAACACAAGTAGATAGAGCAGTAGATAATTCAGTAGCGGGATTGATGTCTTCAATCATGTAGAGCTCATCCTTTGTCACACCTTTCCCAATCAACTTACTTGTCTTAATATCCTGAAACACAACATCATTAGGACTAAAAACAACATTGCAATTTAAATCAGTGGCTATCTTTTTAACAGAAACTAAGTTGGATGTAAAGCTAGGCATAAAGAAAGCCTTAGACTCTTTATCAAACAATTTCAGATTTCCTATGCCTTGAATTGGGATTTTATCACCATTTGCAATCACTACACATCCTAATGCTGGTTTCACATTTTCTATCAACTTAGGATCACTGATCATGTGATGAGAGGCTCCAGAATCAATAATCAAGGGTCTGATTTTATTTTCAGCAAAGAGAGAGGTACCAAGAGCCATACCAGAGTTCTCCTTGAGAGCTTTGATGAGAGCCTCAAGGTCTGATCTCCTTACCACATCATTCTGAGCTGTTACAGCTGGTGTCTGATGGACCACCATTGCTCGTCCTTCATCACATTGCTGTATTGAAGAAGAGCCTGGTCCAGCTGCACCATATGAATAGTTTGCCCTTTGATTTTTGAACCTGCTGTTGTTAAATGAAGGTCTGAGGTTGGGATGGAGGCGCCAGCATCTATCTTTCAAGTGCCCATTCTGTTTGCAAAAATCACATATCAAGACTCCTTTCTTGTCACCTCCATAGTTCTGTCTTTCCTCAGCCTTAAACACTCCTTTGTTGGCAGTTACCAACTCTCCTTTCCCTTTGAACAGCCCAAGTGAACCTTGCTCTTTTTGAATCTGTCCACACACATCATCAATGTCTGGGAGAGTGTCTGCCCTTAGGATATGCTTTATCAGCCCATTGTAGGATGAGTTTAAAGTGAGTAGAAGAGCAAAGACTTTATCTTGCTCTCTCCTTTCTTGCAACACCAAAGGGTCATTGCTTGGTGGCCTTAACATCTCCATCTCTGACCACAGTGAGCTAAACTTGCCAAAGTGAGCTTTAAACTCCATATCTTCTTGCTGGAGATTGTTAATAGCCAGCTTAACTTCAAAGACTCGGATGAGATTTGTTTTGTTTCCATAACCTTTTCAATGGTATCCCATAACTGCTTGGAAGTCACACCGTAGGAATAAGCCTCCAATAGGTGCTGGTCCAGTGAGCTTTGAAGTATGGAGAGGACATTTTGATCCCCTTGAACCCACGCTTCTTTATCAGCTTCGGATGTGTCTTCATGCTCAACATCTTCTTTAGCTTCAGTTTCTGGTCCACCCTTATCTTTAGCCTTTACCACCTTCTCTGGAGCTGTGCTCCTCATGATGTACTTCCATAAACCTCTGCCTCCAAGAGCAGATTTAACCATCCTGGCCCAAACAATGTAGTTGGCACCTTTAAGAATCACAGGAATAATTACTCTTGAGTTCTCCATTGCTAAGACTGAGTTGTTGCAAGGAGGGAGTATTCAAGGTAAGCTTCTGAATAAACAAGTTCTCAATTCACAGAGAACACAAACCAGAGAGAATAAACCAAGAAAGAATGCTTGAGAATCTTAGAACTTTTAAGAACCAGAAGAACAAGATCTAGAAAACACATCTAGAAAAACAGAGTTTATGAATCAGAGTATGCGGAATAAATAGGTCTAGGAGCTTATAGCTCTGATACCATGTTAGAATATGAAGATTAAGTTGAGAGAATAGAGCAGAATAAGGTAGAATGGCTGAGAGAGGCACGGAAACCTTCTCAGGGTTTGTGTGGCGCTGAGAGAGAGAGAGAGAATGAGAGAGAGGATAAGTTTCAGAGAAGAATAATTCTCTTATTAGACAAAAAGGAACTTTACAAGAGTTATATATGCATAAGACTAGGGCTACACAACTTTAAATGAGTAATAAAGTCTCCAACGGTCACAAGGGTGTGACAGATTTTTATCTTCCAAGACACTAATATTTTGATATAGTGAACTATGTAATCTCACGTCCAGTATAGTTCACGTCCAGTATAGTTCACGTCCAGTAGTTCACTATGTGATCTTTTTTCCAATATAGTTCGCGTCCAATATAGTTCACTATGTGATTTCCTTTCCAATAGATTAATGGTGTTCTTGAAGCACAAACTAGTTGTCTTTGTTTGAGCAGAACCGGTTTCCTTCTTCTTCTTAAATTTATTTATGTTCTTGATAAGAGTTATGGTTCAGAGCTTCTTATGAATGTCTCATGAACCAAACTATATGATCAGAGCTTTCTCATGGATGCTTCTGAAATTCTAACATGGTATCAGAGCGGCTTGATTCTTGGCTGCAAATTGTTTTAAGATGGAGAGCAAAACTCTATCTTTACATTCTCTTGCTTCCGCATTGTTATTCATGATGAACCAAGCTTCTGTTTTTACTTGGGTCCATGCTCTTAATGCTTGTAGCTCTCTGTTTTGAAGAGATGACAAGTTGGTTAAGAAATCATAGAGGAACAAGTATTGATCATGATAGGATCAATGTGTCAAGACTTGTTCATTATCATGAAATGCACAAGACTTGCACATTAATAAAAGTGCAAAGTTGGGGACATCAGATTATGAGGCGCCAACTATTTGAGACCTAAAGTAGAAGAAGAGAGCCGTTGGGGAGGAGTGAGAGCCGTTAGGGTTAAGGTGTGTTTTGGACCACAAGGGGGGACAACTCTCCTTCTCTCACCTCCTGCCACGGTTCAGACATACTCAGACCTTTGTCTCTTCTCATTTTGTCTTGTTTCTACTTTAGGTTAAGCATCTTATGTGTTGTAACTCCTATAAGTATGTTGTAACACCAAAAGAAACAAGTTAAGGGTTTATGAACCTCATTCTCTCTCTTTACTTCTGCGCATACTCTCTCTTCTTATCAAGAACCCTAATGTTCACACACTCTAAATCTATCATGGTATCAGAGCAAGATCTCTACTTTCTTTGATTCTCTCTTCATTTCACCATTCTCTCACTCTTAAGATCATTAATCTTCAGCTCATCATTCTCTGTCCGAAAATTCTCTGTCCTAAATCTCTCACGGTTTCTTCTAAATCTCTCACGGTTCCTCACCTGTTCATCACTCTTACTCTCTGTCCTAAACCCTAAGTCTTGCACCAAGCATCAGTCTCTCGGTCATTAGTTGCTTCTCGGTCTTAAAACCCTAGAAGCTTCTCACTCTTCTCGGTTACTCAAGATTCCAACTCTTCTCGGTTATTCAAGTCCTCACTCACTCTCTTCAGTCACTCTCCATGGAAGACTCTACTCATCTTAGCTCCAGCTTGAGGCCTACTGTTGTCCCTGTTATGCTCAAAGGTATCAACTATAGGACATGGCAAAGGACCATCAAGACTGCTATTTGTGGAAGAGGATTGTGGGATCACATCTTGGAGGATAAAACACCAACTGAAGAAGATGAAGCCAAGAAGAAGGATGATGAAATCAAGAAGGCAGAAGCTAAATGGTTTCAAGAAGATCAGCTTGTGCTTGGTTTTCTCCAAAACTCTCTTGACCCATCAATCCTTGAAGCTTATTCTCATTGTGAGACAGCCAAGTCACTGTGGGATACTCTCAAGAAGATTTATGGAGATGTTTCAAACCTGAGCAGAGTGTATGAGGTGAAGAAGGCCATAAATGAGCTGAAACAAGAAGACCATGACTTTACCAAGTATCTTGGGAAGTTCTCTTCAGCATGGTCTGAACTTGAGATGCTAAGGCCAAGTACTTTAAACCCTAAGGTTCTCATTGAGAGAAAGGAGCAAGACAAGATCTTTGGCCTTCTACTCAACTTGAATCCGGTTTACAATGATGCCATCATGAAGATCCTAAGGGAGACTACACTTCCTGATTTTGAAGAGGTGTGCTCAAGGCTCCAAAAGGAAGAAGGAAACATTGGTTTGTTTGGAGGAAAGGGGGAGTTGGTGACTGCCAATAAGGCCGGCTTCAAACCTGAGGAGAAGAAGGCGCCATATTGTGAGCAATGCAAGAGGAAAGGCCACTCCAAGGATAAGTGTTGGGTCCTTCATCCCCACCTCAAACCAGACAAGTTCAAGAACTCAAGGGCAAATGCAAACATCTCACAAGAAGCTGTGAATGAACCAGCCTCCACTTCAGCTCAAGGAGGGGAGCTTGCACTCTACACAGCCACTGAGTATGTCAAGAAGAGTGACCTTGAGGATCTCATCAAGGCTTATGCCTCTAAACTCTCTGGTATCTCTTTATTCTCACATAAATTGCTTAGTAAAACTGATCATAAGTTGGTAGTAGATTCAGGAGCTTCTCATCATATGATTAGTAATGCTAAGTTGTTGGAGAACATTAAACCTGCCCTAGGAAGAGTAACTATAGCTGATGGTCAAGGGATTCCAATAATAGGTACAGGAAAGTTGAGATTATTTAACAAGGAAAGTGATGCATTCTATGTTCCTAAGTTTAAGTCTAACTTGCTGTCGGTTAAGAGGATCACTAAAGACTTGAATTGCAATGTTATCTTTGGGCCTAATGATGTTTGTTTTCAGGATATTAAGAATGGAAAGGTTATTGGAAGAGGTGGTACACAAGATGAGCTTTACCTCCTTGAAGACACTTCTCCAAGCAACTCGGATTCATTAGCTTTTAAATCCTGTTTTTCTTTCAATCAAAATGTCCTATGGCATGCTAGACTAGGACATCCTCATGCTCGTGCTTTGAACTTAATGTTGCCTAATGTTAGCTTTGATCATTCAACTTGTGAAGCTTGTATTCTTGGCAAACATTGTAGAACTATCTTTCCTAAATCAACTGCTATCTATGAACATTGTTTTGATCTTGTGCACTCTGATGTTTGGACCTCACCTTGTCTGTCTAGAGATAGAAACAAGTACTTTGTGACCTTCATAGATGAAAAATCAAAATATACTTGGGTAACATTGCTGCCATCTAAAGATAGGGTGTTTGATGCATTTTTGAATTTCCAAAACTATGTTACTAATCAGTTTAATGCCAAGATCAAAGTGTTTAGGTCAGATAATGGAGGAGAGTATACAAGCCAAAGATTCAAAGCTCACTTGAACAAATGTGGGATCCTTCATCAAACAAGCTGTCCCCATACTCCTCAACAAAATGGTGTGGTTGAAAGGAAGAATAGACATCTCATGGAAGTTGCTAGGTCTATGATGTTCCACACCAATGTTCCTAAGAGTTTTTGGGGAGATGCAGTGTTGGCAGCATGCTATCTTATCAACAGGATCCCAACTAGAATCCTTCAAGACATTTCACCATATGAGGTATTGAACAAAGCCAAACCATTTATTGAACACTTACGTGTGTTTGGTTGTGTTTGTTTTGTATATATCTCAGGAGATCAAAGGGATAAGCTAGATGCTAAGAGCATAAGGTGTATGTTCCTTGGATACTCCACAACTCAGAAGGGCTACAAGTGTTTTGATCCAAGCAACAACAGGACCTATGTTTCAAGGGATGTTAAGTTCATTGAGGGGCAGAGATACTATGAGAAGAAGGATTGGGAAGGTTTGAAGGACCTCTCAAGATCACCTTCAGATTTGGCAACAAGTTTGAAGTACTTGTTGGATCACTTGGGTAATGATACCCCACGGCCAGAGAAGCATGACACAACTACCCAAGAAGCTCAACAAGAGGATACTGAACCAGCAACACACACACATGAACCGGCTGAAGCTCAAGAAGACACTCCACCTCAAGATCAGAACCAAGTGGACTTGGATATGAATGAGGATGAGATGGTTTATCAAGAGGCAGTGGGTAATGAGGAGGTGGTTGATCAACAGGTTCAGCAACTCAGGAGAAGCACAAGGGAAAAGAAAGATCCATCAGAATGGATGAAGACAAGAGTCTACTACAACAACCAAGCAGTAGCTCATCCTAGTCAGTCTACTTGTCTATTGACTTGCTGCCATCTAGTCACAAGGCCTTTCTTGGGAAGATTGAGCTAAACCAGGTTCCTAAGACTTATGAAGAGGCTGAGGGTATCAAGGTTTGGATGGATGCAGTCAAGGATGAGAAAGAAGCTATGGAGAGGAACCACACTTGGATTGTGGAGAAGCTGCCAAAAAGAAAGAAGACTGTCAGCTCTAAATGGGTCTTCACAATCAAGTATAAAAGCAATGGAGACATAGAGAGGTACAAGGCAAGGCTAGTGGCAAGGGGCTTTACTCAAACCTATGGAGAAGACTATACAGACACCTTTGCACCAGTGGCTAAACTCCATACAGTGAGAGTCACATTGAGCCTAGCCACAAACCTCTCATGGAATCTATGGAAAATGGATGTGAAGAATGCCTTTCTACAAGGTGAACTTGAAGAGGAAGTGTATATGACTCCACCACCAGGTTTGAAGCACTTGTGTAAAGATGGTGAAGTGTTGAGGCTGAGAAGGGCAATTTATGGTCTGAAGCAATCACCAAGGGCATGGTACCATAAGCTCAGTCACACTCTCATGGACCATGGTTTCAAGAAGTCTCAATCTGATCACACATTGTTCACACTTCAAAGTGCTCAAGGAGTGGTGGTAGTTCTGATATATGTGGATGATTTGATCATCACAGGAAGTGATAATGATGGGATTCAATCCACAAAGGCGTTTCTCAACAGTTCCTTTGATATCAAAGACCTTGGTGAGTTGAAGTACTTCTTGGGCATTCAAGTTTGCAGATTCAATGATGGATTGTTTCTGTCCCAAAGGAAGTATGTTAAGGACTTGTTGACAGAAACAAGTATGCTTGATTGCAAGATTGCAAAGACTCCTCTTGAAGATGGCTACCAAGTCAATAGAAAGGGGGAGAAATCAGATGAAGTCAAGTTCAAGGATGTCTCATTGTATAGGAGGCTGGTTGGGAAGCTTATCTACCTCACTCTCACAAGACCAGACTTGTGTTTTGCTGTGAATCAAGTTAGCCAACATATGCAATCACCCACAGTGTATCATTGGAGTTTGATTGAGAGGATACTCAGATGAACAAGGTATTTGGATGGGTAAGAATGAGAGCACAGAGATTGTTGGCTATTGTGATGCAGATTGGGCTGGAGATAAGAGTGATAGGAGATCAACAACCGGCTATTGTACCTTCATTGGAGGCAACTTGGTAACTTGGAAGACAAAGAAGCAGAAGGTGGTATCTTGTTCTAGTGCTGAAGCTGAGTATAGGGCAATGAGGAAGCTTGCAACCGAGTTAACATGGCTGAAAGCTCTGCTCAAGGACTTTGGCATAGAGCAAACAAGTCCAATCACCTTCCATTGTGACAACCAGGCTGCTATTCACATTGCAACCAACTCAGTGTTTCATGAGAGGACAAAACACATTGAGATTGATTGTCACAAGGTAAGGGAGAAGATTGAAGATGGGACCATTCTGCCTTGTTACACAAAGAGTGAAGATCAACTTGCAGACATCTTCACTAAGGCTGCTAGTCTTAAGGTTTGCACTCATGTCTTTGGCAAACTAGGGCTAGTAGCTATTCATGATTAGAACTCTCCTGATTCATGAGCAGCATACTCTTTTTCCCTTGATGTGGTTTTGTCCCAAGTGGTTTTCCACATCAAGGTTTTTAATGAGGTGTTGCCATGATCATTCCAAGTTCAGCCTTTAGGGTGATTCCAAAGTCTGAACTTGAGGGGGAGTATTGATCATGATAGGATCAATGTGTCAAGACTTGTTCATTATCATGAAATGCACAAGACTTGCACATTAATAAAAGTGCAAAGTTGGGGACATCAGATTATGAGGCGCCAACTATTTGAGACCTAAAGTAGAAGAAGAGAGCCGTTGGGGAGGAGTGAGAGCCGTTAGGGTTAAGGTGTGTTTTGGACCACAAGGGGGGACCACTCTCCTTCTCTCACCTCCTGCCACGGTTCAGACATACTCAGACCTTTGTCTCTTCTCATTTTGTCTTGTTTCTACTTTAGGTTAAGCATCTTATGTGTTGTAACTCCTATAAGTATGTTGTAACACCAAAAGAAACAAGTTAAGGGTTTATGAACCTCATTCTCTCTCTTTACTTCTGCGCATACTCTCTCTTCTTATCAAGAACCCTAATGTTCACACACTCTAAATCTATCAACAAGAGCATATACTTATGTCTTTCTTTGTTGCTTCTCTGGTTCTTGTTGCTTGTTTCAAACTGAGCAAACTCAGTCCCTGAACTTTTGAAATGTTAATGAGTTAAACTGAGCAAGAAACTCAGTCCCTGAACCTTAAACATATTCTCTAGCCTTTTATTTCATGTGTTTCAGGTTCATTCTATTGAGAAGAAGATCCAAAGTGTGCAATATGATCAGTGTATTGAGTATTGAGATGAACACCTTAAGTGTTCAGATCAATGTGAAGTCCTTTGATCCGATCAGAAGAAGAAGAGGTAAATAAGTAAAAGGGAGAGAGTTTAATCTTATGGTTAAGTGGTAAAAGGTTAAGTTACCATTAACCAAGTCAAAGATCTTCTAGAAGCTTGACTCCACGGATGAACAGTACCAGGAGACAAGATTCAAATTCAAATGGAGATTCCCTTCCCTATTTGCTTCACCCTTTTGTTCAAAGGTGTCTCTAGAATTATTTTGTCATTAGAGTTTGAATTTGAAAGTAGTAGCCACGAAATTGAGTTATTTTTTGTCTATATATTCATTGTAAAATCAATAAGAAAAATATAGACTTGGGAAAGCTTTTCCCTCATACTCCTCTTGTGCAATTCTTCTTCTTTCTTTCTCTCTTGCTAAATCTCTCATATAACTCTCTAATTCTAATGAATACATTCTTCACCATTCTACCTTATTCTCTCACTCTAAATCTCACATTCTAACATGGTATCAGAGCTCTAAGCTCCTGTACCTATTCATTTCCGCAATCTTGTTCTAAAACTCTGATTTTCTTATTCTAAAATCTGTTCTTGAAAGTTTGTTCCTGTTCTTGAAATTTTTAAGCTCTTAAGTCATTTCTTTGGGCTAGTTTACTCTTGTGTATTTTCTCTGTGAATTGAGAACTCTCTTGTTTAGAATCTTGCCTTGAAAACTCCCTCCTTGCTACAAATCAGTCTCAGCAATGGAGAACTCAAGGGTAATCATTCCTGTGATTCTTAAGGGTGCCAACTACATTGTTTGGGCCAGAATGGTTAAGTCTGCACTTGGAGGCAGAGGTCTTTGGAAGTATATCATGAGGAGTACAGCTCCACAGAAGATGATGAAAGCTGAAGCTAAGGTAGGAACCGAGGCAGAGGCTAAAGATGGTGTTGAGTCTCATGAAGAGGCGTCTGAAGCTTATGAAGAAGCTTGGATACAAGGGGACCAGAATGTGCTCTCTATACTCCAAAGCTCACTGGACCAGCACCTATTGGAAGCCTACTCTTATTGTGTGACTTCCAAGCAGCTGTGGGATACTATTGAGAAGGTTTATGGGAATAAATCAAACCTAACCAGAGTCTTTGAAGTTAAGCTGGCCATCAACAATCTCCAGCAAGAAGATATGGAGTTTAAAGCTCACTTTGGAAAGTTTAGCTCACTGTGGTCAGAGTTGGAGATGTTGAGGCCACCAAGCAGTGATCCTTTGGTATTGCAAGAAAGGAGAGAGCAAGATAAAGTCTTTGCTCTTCTGCTCACCTTGAACTCATCTTACAATGGGTTGATTAAGCACATTCTAAGGGCAGACACTCTACCTGATATTGATGATGTGTGTGGACAAATTCAGAAAGAGCAAGGCTCATTTGGGCTGTTCAAAGGGAAAGGAGAGCTGGTGACCGCCAACAAAGGGGTGTTTAAGGCTGATGAGAGGCAGAACTATGGAGGTGACAAGAGAGGAGTCTTGATGTGTGATTTTTGCAAGAAGAGTGGGCACTTGAAAGACAGATGCTGGCGCCTTCATCCTAACCTCAGACCCTCATCTCACAACAACCGGTTCAAAGATCAAAGGGCAAACTACTCTTATGGTGCAGCTGGACCAGGTTCTTCTTCAATGCAGCAATGTGATGAAAGGAGAGCAATGGTGGTCCATCAAGCTCCAGCCATGACTGATCAGAGTGATGTGGTAAGAAGGTCAGACCTTGAGGCACTCATCAAAGCCCTCAAGGAAAACTCTGGTATGGTTCTTGGTACTTCACTCTTTACTTCAAATAAAATCAGACCCTTGATCATTGATTCTGGAGCTTCTCATCACATGATCAGTGACCCTAAGTTGATAGAAAATGTTGAACCAGCTTTAGGATGTGTAGTGATTGCAAATGGTGATAAAATTCCAATTCAAGGCGTAGGAAATCTGAAATTGTTTGATAAAGAATCCAAAGCTTTCTTTATGCCTAGCTTCACATCCAACTTAGTATCTGTTAAAAGAATAACTACTGATCTAAATTGCAATGTTGTTTTCAGTCCTAATGATGTTGTGTTTCAGGATATTAAGACAAGTAAGTTGATTGGGAAAGGTGTGACAAAAGATGAGCTCTACATGATTGAAGACACCAATCCCTCTTCTGAATTATCTCCTGCTTTATCTACTGCTTTATCTACTTGTGTTGGTGTGGATGACTCTATTTGGCATGCTAGACTAGGACATCCACACTCTAGGGCATTAGGACTCTTATTACCTTCTGTTTCTTTTAAGAATGATGATTGTGAGGCTTGTATTCTTGGGAAACATTGCAAATCTGTTTTTCCAAGTTCTAAAACAACTTATGAAAGTTGCTTTGATCTTGTTCATTCTGATGTGTGGACTGCTCCTTGTTTGTCTAGAGAGAATCATAAGTACTTTGTCACTTTCATTGATGAAAAATCTAAATACACTTGGATAACATTGATGCAAACTAAGGATAGAGTGTTAGAAGCTTTTATGAACTTTCAAAGTCATGTTACTAACCATTTCAATGCTAAGATCAAAATTTTTAGATCAGACAATGGTGGTGAGTATACAAGCAATGCCTTCAAACAACACTTGTCCAAACATGGGATTCTTCATCAAACAAGCTGCCCTTACACTCCACAACAAAATGGAGTGGCTGAGAGAAAGAACAGACACTTAATGGAGGTGGCAAGGTCCATGATGTTCTATAGGAATGTTCCTAAGAGGTTTTGGGGAGATGCAGTCATGACTGCATGCTACTTGATCAATAGAACTCCCACGAGAGTTCTTAAGGATCAATCTCCATTTCAGGTACTAAAAAAAACAAATCCATTGGTTGATCACTTACGTGTGTTTGGGTGTATTTGCTTTGTGTTAATACCAGGAGAACAGAGGGATAAGTTGGATGCTAAGAGCACCAAAGCCATGTTCATTGGATATTCCACAACACAAAGAGGATACAAGTGTTATGTGCCTGAAACAAGGAAGGTTTTGATCTCAAGAGATGTGAAATTTATGGAGACAAGAAGTTTCTATGATGAGAAGAATTGGGATAACTTGAAGGATCTTCCCACATCTCAATCAGACCGAGCTGCTAACCTAAGGATGATCATGGAAAACCTTGGTATTAGTATGCCTCCACAATTGGCCAAGACAAGTCCTGCTTCTTCAGTCCCTGCTCCAACTTCAGAAGCTCCTCAACATCCCCATCCTGATCATGAGGGGGACATTTATGAATCAGCACCAGAACCGCAAGAACCTGATTCTACTACACATGATCAAGCTGGTATTGAGGAACATGAAGAACATGAGATAGAAGCTGAGGAGTTGGACCATCAAAATGAAGAGATGGAACAACCGGTTCTACATGAGCAGCCAGTTCAAGTATTAAGGAGGAGCACAAGGGAGAAAAAGGATCCATCAGAATGGAAGAAGACTAGGGTTTACTTCAACAGCAATGCAGTAGCTCATCCCATTCAAGCTACTTGCACTTTAGCTTATGTACCTTTGGAACATCAAGTGTTCATTGGGAAGTTGGATCAAGAACATGTACCAACAACCTATGAAGAGGCCAAAGGAGATAAGAGATGGATGCAAGCTGTAGATGAAGAGACCAAAGCAATGGAAAATAATGAGACTTGGTATGAGGCAGAACTTCCTAAAGGAAAGAAGGCAGTGACCTCTAAATGGGTTTTCACCATCAAGTATAGAAGTAATGGAGAAGTTGAGAGATACAAAGCAAGGTTGGTTGCAAGAGGCTTCACTCAAACCTATGGAAAGGATTACTTGGATACCTTTGCACCAGTAGCTAAGCCTCACACAGTTAGGATCATCATGTCTTTAGCAACAAATCTTGATTGGGAACTTTGGCAAATGGATGTCAAGAATGCATTCCTTCAAGGGGAGCTTGAAGATGAGGTATACATGACACCACCTTCTGGTCTTGAAAGCATTGTGAAACCAGGAAAGGTGTTAAGACTCAAGAAGGCTATCTATGGATTAAAGCAGTCACCTAGAGCTTGGTATCATAAACTGAGCTCAACACTTATGCAAAGAGGATTCAAGAGGTCTGAAGGAGATCACACCTTGTTCACTCTTCAGGATCAGGAAGGTATCATTGTCATCCTTGTTTATGTTGATGACATTATCATATCAGGGAGTAACAAGTCAGGTATACGAGACACTAAGGCTTGTCTCAAATCTGTTTTTGACATTAAAGACCTTGGTACTCTAAAGTACTTCCTTGGGATAGAAGTTTGTCGATCTAATGATGGACTCTTCTTATCTCAAAGAAAGTACACACTTGATTTGTTATCTGAAGCAGGAAAGATAGGAGCAAAACCGGCTAAGACACCTCTTGAGGAAGGCTACAAAGTCATAAGAGAGGGGGAGCTTGAGGATAGACCATTTGAGGACATTACTCAGTATAGAAGGATGGTTGGTAAGCTCATTTACTTAACCATAACCAGACCTGATTTGTGTTATGCAGTGAACCAAGTAAGCCAGCATATGCAAGCACCCAAGATGCATCATTGGAACATGGTTGAAAGGATACTTAGATACCTAAGTGGTGCTCCCGGTCAAGGCATTTGGATGGGTTGCAATCAAAGCACAGAGATAGTTGGGTATTGTGATGCTGATTGGGCAGGAGATAGAGTGGACAGGAGGTCTACTACTGGATATTGCACATTCATTGGAGGCAACCTTGTTACTTGGAAGAGCAAGAAGCAGAAGATAGTGTCATGTTCAAGTGCTGAAGCTGAATATAGAGCAATGAGGAAGCTAGCAACAGAATTGGCATGGATCAAAGCTCTTCTTGTGGATTTAGGGATTGAGACTTCAAAACCAATCACCATGCATTGTGATAACCAAGCAGCCATTCACATTGCTTCAAATTCAGTCTTCCATGAAAGGACCAAGCATATAGAAGTGGATTGTCACAAAGTGAGGCAGATGATTGAGCAAGGAGTGGTGTTGCCTTGCTTTACAAGGAGTGAAGAACAACTAGCTGATGTGTTCACCAAGGCAGCTAGTTTGAAGGTGTGTGAGTCCATTCACACTAAGCTTGGACTCATGGAGCTTCCCGAATCCTCTAAGGCTGTGGAGTCTACACTCTTTTTCCCTTCATGAAATTTTATCCCAAGTGGTTTTCTTCATGAAGGTTTTTAATGAGGTGGATCTCCATTGTCATTCCAAGCTTGATTCAACTCTTGAATTCAAGCTTGAGGGGGAGTATTGAGAAGAAGATCCAAAGTGTGCAATATGATCAGTGTATTGAGTATTGAGATGAACACCTTAAGTGTTCAGATCAATGTGAAGTCCTTTGATCCGATCAGAAGAAGAAGAGGTAAATAAGTAAAAGGGAGAGAGTTTAATCTTATGGTTAAGTGGTAAAAGGATAAGTTACCATTAACCAAGTCAAAGATCTTCTAGAAGCTTGACTCCACGGATGAACAGTATCAGGAGACAAGATTCAAATTCAAATGGAGATTCCCTTCCCTACTTGCTTCACCCTTTTGTCCAAAGGTGTCTCTAGAATTATTTTGTCATTAGAGTTTGAATTTGAAAGTAGTAGCCACGAAATTGAGTTATTTTTTGTCTATATATTCATTGTAAAATCAATAAGAAAAATATAGACTTGGGAAAGCTTTTCCCTCATACTCCTCTTGTGCAATTCTTCTTCTTTCTTTCTCTCTTGCTAAATCTCTCATATAACTCTCTAATTCTAATATTCTTACATTCTTCACCATTCTACCTTATTCTCTCACTCTAAATCTCACATTCTAACACATTCTCCCATTCTCCCATTCTACTATTCTCTGAGTTTGGTTTACATGCTCTTAATCTGAGTTTATGCATTCCAAACTCACATACTCTCTATACTCTCATTCTCTGGTGCACACTCTCTTAATTTGAGTTGTGTGACATCCCATACTCTTTATACTCTGGTTACTTCTATTTTACTCTAAAGTTTACTCCCAAATAACTATCTTATTCTTGCACAGAAACTTAAAGCTCATTAGTCCTGATCAAACTTGTGTTGCTTGAGTGTTGTCTTGTGTTTAGGTGTTCTTAGGAGGAATGGCGAGTTGTTGGCAGTAAGGATCAGTCTTAATGGCGTTCATGCTGATGTTTAAGTAGCTGTGTGGTTTGAGGAGCTAAAGAAGTCTCCAACACAACCAGTGAGCTGTTATATGGGTTGTGGATAAGCCAAAAATCCTCTTGATGTTTAAGTAGCTGTGTGGTTTGAGGAGCTAAAGAATTCTCCAACACAACCAGTGAGCTGTCTTATTGGTTGTGGATTAGCCTAAATCCTCATGGATAGTTGTGGGTTAGCTGAAATCCTCATGGAGCATTCATCAAGATGGTGTATGTTCTTATTGTTGAAGGATCTTCCCAAGGGAGAATGGCGGTTTATACTCTGTCCATTCAAGAGGGGAGAGGCCTTGTTTGTTGTTGTTCAAATTGGTGTTAGAACCGTGGTTCAACCAAGTGGAGTAAGACCACAAGACAAGCCCAACATAGTTCAATCCGGACTGTCTTGAAGATGGATGACCAAAGAGGCATACATGATGATAGCAGACCCAAAGAGATGGCTATGGTGGAAGATCTAGTGGATATGCAAGCTGGTGACACGATGAATCAGCCCAACTCATTATGTGATCTTGTGTTTCAAGATTGGTTGTGAAAAGTCAGATTGCACAAGTGGTGAAGTCATGGTGAAGAGCCATGGACAATTCAAGAGTGCGGGGAGTTTAAGCTCAAATCCAAACCGCAACTCACATTACTATGATCAGGCTACTTCTAAACTCTCTCTTGTCATTCCTTTCATGTCATTGAACATTTCCTTAGATTGCCTAAAGACTTGATAGTGTTTGATGGAGTTTGAAGTGTTTAAAACGTTTTTACAATTCTCAAAACGTTTTTCAGTCTATTCTCAAAAGGTTTTGGAACCTATGAAAGTTCAAACTCTTGTGTTTCTCTTGATTATGATCATGTTTTCATCCTTTCAAAGTCAAAAACGTTTTCAGACTTGATTTTCCTTTGTATCTTGTTATGATCATGTGTTTCAAAGATAAAACGTTTTACAATCAATTCTCTAAAACGTTTCAAACTTGAAGGTTTCATTCATAGCTAATGTTCCTAAATGCCATTGCATATACTTTAAAAAATTTCCTTTAAACCTTTGTGTTGAAGGTTTATAAGGAGAAGAGAAAGGCATGCTTAAGGAGCATTAGGCAGTGAAGGAGCCATAAGGAGCATCCATAAGCCTTGAAGTCTATCTCAAAAGGAAGATGAGACCGACTTGAAGTTCTTCCAAGAAGAGAAGGATGATGGAAGTTGGGGTTAAAGGCCGGAGCCCTATGGATTCCAAGTTTCAAAAGACACAACAAGAGCAAAAAGTTCATATCAAGAGAAGTCAAGTCAAGGAATGCTAAGGAATGAAAGAAAGGAGTAGCCGTGATTGAAGATGTTCATACCAAGGTCAAGTTACATCTTGAGTATGTGGACTATACTCTTTTTGTCCTCCTTAAGGTTTTATCCCAAAGAGGTTTTCCTTATGGAGGTTTTTAATGAGGTAGTTCCACAGCTCCAAGCTTGGCCTTTGGTCCTCTTCTCCCTTTGGTCTTTTGGAGTCCCGACGACCAAGCTTGCGGGGGAGTATTAGAGAGGAAGATAAAATGGAGGAGGAGAGTGATGCAAGATGGAAGCGTGTCTGACGTAGAACAGGGACTGAGGTCTCTCTATTCTAGATCGTGGGTGATATGGTGGTAAAATGGATTCAAACCTCGGGTCTCTAGACTCCTTAGAATGAACGTGAGATGATTGAATGGATAGAAGATGGATTGATTGTCGCCACACAAGAGATGAAGGATCTTGTGATAAGACTGAATCTAAGGTCGCTTGATATGACTCACAAGAAAGCTTAGAATCGAAAAGGTGTTTTCTCTCAAAGAAGAAGAATTGCGTTATTGTATTGATACTTGGTAAATGATACACGGCTGCTAAGGATCCTTATAAAGGGGATCGTGCAGCTGTTGCCTTCTAGGGCAGAAAACCTAATTACAACGGCTACTAAATACTAAAATATCCTATGGTCCGACTTAAAAGTAATACAGGGAAACTTGACTCACTTAACGACTAATACAGACTCTGACTCAGACAACTAATGTAATACTTGGACCTGCAAAATGAACAAACACAATATATAATTGAAATCATACCTTATTGAGCGTGTGTGGTTGTCCATGGTTGGGCCTAAGTAGACTGAATTGAGAAGATCATCATCGAGTCTTCAATTGTCTTCATTTGATCTTCTACACGCTCCACTTGATAATCTTGAGCTAGGAGACTCTGAATGGATGTGTTGAACAGTGCTCTGAGTCTTCTAGTTCCTGATCTTGTCCTTGGAGGATCTCTCATGGTCGTCACGTCTTGAGCAGCAGGTACTTCTTCTAGGTCTTCTCGACGTATCTCTACGCTTGAGTCAACGCTTGAGTCAACGCTTGAGTCGATGTCCTCATCATTCCCTCCCTCTTGAGAAGATTCTGACCTCAGAATTCCATCATCTGCATTATAAGGAAGCAAGTCAGCAACATTGAACACTGGTGAAATGGTCAACTCACCTGGCAGATCCAGCTTGTAGGCATTGTTGTTGACTCTCTCCAACACTCGAAATGGTCCAGCTCCTCTTGGCGCTAGTTTGGACTTCCTCTGATTTGGGAACCTCTCTGTACGCATGTGAACCCACACCCAATCTCCTGGATTGAAGATGAGCTCCTTTCTCCCTTTGTCAGCAGCCTTCTTATACTTGGCCGTCCTTTCCTCTATGTTGGCCTTCACCTTCTGATGCAGTTTCTTGATTAACTCAGCCTTTGATTCTCCATCCTGATTAGTAACATCTAATGGCGGCAAAGGAACAAGATCTAAAGGGGTTTCTGGCTGAAATCCATAGACAATCTCAAAAGGTGACAACTTAGTAGTAGAATGGTTAGCATGATTATAAGCGAACTCAACATATGGAATACAATCTAACCAGTTCCGTAGGTTCTTACCAACCGTGGCTCTTAAGAGAGTAGATAGAGTCCTGTTTACAACATCAGTTTGTCCATCAGTTTGTGGATGACAAGTTGTTGAGAAGAGTAGCTTGGTTCCTAGCTTCCTCCAAAGAACCCTCCAGAAGTGACTCAGAAACTTCGTGTCTCGGTCAGAAACAATAGTCCTCGGGATCCCATGTAAGCGTACTACTTCTTTAAAGAATAACTCAGCAGTTTGAGTGGCATCATTAGTCTTGGCACAGGGAATGAAATGTGCCATCTTTGAGAACCTGTCCACTACAACAAAAATAGAATCCTTTCCTCGGATTTTGGGTAAGCCTAAAACAAAGTCCATTGATATATCAACCCAAGGCATACTAGGAATAGGAAGTGGCATATATAAACCATGTGGATGTGACCTGGATTTGGCTTTGAGGCAAGTGACACACTTGGAACAAAATCGTTCCACATCCTTCTTGAGGTGAGGCCAAAAGAAGTGTTCTACCAAAACGCTCAGAGTCTTATCCACTCCAAAATGTCCCATGAGTCCACCACCATGTGCTTCCTTGATCAACAAGTCTCGCATAGAACCCTGTGGAACACACAAACGTTTTTCCCTAAACAAATAACCATTATGTAAGTAGAAGGAACCTGTTGGGGCAGTAGTACAATCTTGGTAGACTGAACCGAAGTCTGGATCATCCTTATATGCATCCTTAAGGTGTTCAAACCCTAAGACCTTAGCCTCCAAAGTTGTGATCAGCATGTGTCGCCTTGAGAGTGCGTCAGCCACAACATTCTCTTTGCCCTTCTTATACTTTATCACATATGGGAATGCTTCTACAAACTCCATCCACTTAGCATGTCTTCTCTTCAGTGTTGTTTGTCCTCTAAGATGCTTCAAAGTCTCATGATCAGTATGTATGACAAACTCCTTGGACAGAAGATAGTGCTGCCATGTCTCCAACGACCTCACTAGCGCATAGAGTTCCTTGTCGTACGTTGGGTAGTTCAAGCTGGCTCCACTTAGTTTCTCACTGAAGTAGGCTACTGGACGCCCCCCTTGAGTTAGCACGGCTCCAATACCTAAGCCTGAAGCATCACATTCAACCTCAAAGGTTTTATTAAAATCAGGTAATACCAAAACTGGTGCATGCGTCAAGCGATCCTTGAGTCTGTTGAACGCGTCCTCTTGAGCTGATCCCCACTGAAATGCTACGTCCTTCTTGATCACAGCAGTGAGAGGGGCGGCTATAGTACTGAAATCTTTGACAAAACGCCGGTAGAAGCTTGCCAATTCGTGGAAGCTCCTGACTTGTCCTATGTTGTTTGGTCTCGGCCATTCTTGGATTGCTTTGATCTTCTCTTGATCAACCTGTAAACCTTTGGAACTGACAACAAAACCTAAGAAAACCACTTCATTAGTACAAAAGGAGCACTTCTTAAGATTACCATATAGGCTTTCTTTCCGAAGTGTGTCAAGGACTAGCTCAAGATGCTTTTGGTGATCCTCAAACGATTTGCTATAAACCAATATATCATCAAAGTAAACTACTACAAATTTACTGATGTAAGCTCTGAGAACCTGGTTCATTAACCTCATGAAGGTGCTGGGTGCATTGGTTAGACCAAATGGCATGACTAACCACTCGTATAGCCCCTGCTTAGTCTTGAAAGCAGTCTTCCATTCGTCACCTTCTTTCATCCTCACTTGATGGTATCCACTCCTAAGATCAATCTTGGAAAACACATTAGATCCAGATAGTTCATCAAGCATATCATCTAACCTTGGAATTGGATGTCGATATTTTATGGTGATGTTGTTGATTGCTCGGCAGTCTACACACATCCTCCAAGTTCCATCTTTCTTTGGCACTAAGAGAACTGGTACAGCACACGGTCTCAAGCTTTCTCTAATGTAACCTTTCTCCATTAAGTCTTGAATCTGCTTCTCCAACTCCTTAGTTTCTGTTGGGTTCATACGGTAAGCGGGACGGTTGGCAATGGTACACCGGGAACTAGATCAATCTGATGCTCTATTCCTCTAATAGGTGGTAACCCAGCCGGTATCTCTTCAGGGAACACATCTTTGTATCTGTCAAGCAGTGATACAATATCTGGTACAAGTACATTATCCTGTGAACCTGTAATCAACGCATCTCTAAACACCATTAGTAGCACCGTTTCTTTTCGCTCTAAAGCCTTATAGACAGTACTAGGAGTGATGTAAAGGTTAGTTTTACTTACCTTGGCCTCGGCAGCAAATTTGGATTGCATCTCATGTACCTCTTGAGGAGATAATGGAGCAAGCTGGAATTTGCGCTTGTCGTGCGTGAAGGAATGAGTATTGGTGCGTCCGTTGTGTGTGACTTCTCTATCAAATTGCCATGGTCTGCCGAGAAGCATATGGCCTACTTGCATTGGGACAACATCGCACAAAACTTCATCCTCATACTTCCCTATCTTGAACTGAATCAGGACTTGCTCATGTATCCTGATCTCGGTGCTTGAATCTAACCATCTAAGGCGGTATGGCCTCGGATGTTGGGTTGTCTTCAAACCTAGCTTTTCCACCATAATCTTGCTAGCAGCATTAGTACAAGATCCACCATCAATTATGAGACTACATACCTTGTTTTGAACTGAACATCGAGTGAAAAACAAGTTTTCTCTCTGGATGGTGTCTGGGTCACTCAAGGCACTCAATGCCCTGCAAACAACTAACATCTCTCCTGTTTCGGGAAATGCGACTTCCTCTTCTGAATCCGCAGCTTCAAGGTGTTCCACTTCATCTTGAGACTCATATCCTCCATCAGGTGTTAAGATCATAACTCGCTGATTTGGACAATCTCGTGCATAGTGACCTTTACCCTGACACTTGAAACAAGTTATGTCTCGCGCTCTTGTATTAGTGGTTGAAGACTTACCTGAGTCAGTACGGTTGTTCCTTGGAGCGTCATAAGCTGACCTCTTATCTTGGGAACCTGAGGCAACAGTCTTGCCTTTTTCAAGGTTCTTAGCTTGCGGTGCACTCCATGAGTTAGGTCTTGAGCGACTCGCTGCCGCTGTCTTTCTCTTGATTCCTTGTTCAGCCTGCACGGCTGCATGCAATAAATCATTAAGATCATGACAAGGTTGACGTTCTACCTTTCTGGCGATTCGGTCATTGAGTCCATCAATGAAATGGCCCATGAGAATTTCTTCTCTCTCGTCCAACGCCATCCGGTTCTTGAGTTGTTCAAACTCTTCATAGTACTCCTCAACACTCTTGTTCTTCTGTGACAGCTGCCTGAACTGCTTTTGCATATCTCTGTGGTAATGAGGTGGCACAAATCGCCTCCTGAAGTTGTACTTCATGGCTGCCCAGGTTGTGATCCGCTCAAAGTTGTTTCGCCTACGGTCTTGGACTTCTCTGTCCCACCAAGTTAGGGCATGGTCCGTGAGTTGAGCCGAAGCTAGAGCTATCTTTTTCTGGTCATTGTACTCGTAGTAGTCAAAGATGTACTCCATACGCCTCTCCCAATCAAGGTATGCTTCCGGATTAACCCTACCTGCAAAATTTGGCACAGTTAGTTTCAAATCTTTTGCAAAGTTACGGTTTACCTCTTGTTGTGGTTGGCGATCACGGCGGTGATGTTGATGATCTCGGTTCCTCCCTCCTGCTCCTGCATTCAGAGTATTCTCACTCTCATCATCATCCGACTGCTCATCATTCCTTGGAAGTTCTAGTCGTCCAACCCTTTGATCAATCCGTCCGATCTGGGCCGACAAGTCGTTCTTCATGGCTTGTAGCGCTTCTAGTAGAGCTGCATTAGGGTCGACGTGGTCTCCTGCCATTGGTTTCCTGTTCCTATACACACTAGAGCAAGCGATCAAGTGACTAGGGAACAAAAGGCACAAAATAAGGAGAAAGATCCTAAGCAAACCTATGATAACTTGTGATACAAGCGATGCGTCAAGGACTGACACAAGAGAAGGCTCGGTTACAAGTAAAATAAATCACGCTCGGTTTTGACAAAAGGATTTTGGAAAGTTGTAAACCGATTTGATTAAATATAGGAGATCTTTAGAAATTTGAAAAGATTTGGAAAACTTTCTTTTTTTTTTTTTTTTTTTTGAAAACGAAATTTAGTAAAAATAGGAACTAGAAAATCTTAAAATATGGAAAATATTTTCGAAATCTTTGGAAAAGGAAATGAACACTTTGAACCAAAATTCAAATGGGAAAATCGGATCAAAAGATCACACTTCTTCTTCTTCGTAAATCTCTTTTTTTTTTTTTTTTGAAAGCAAGAATCAAGAACACAAAACAAAATTTTTTTTTTTTTTTTGAAAGTTGAAAAACGAGTGCAAGAAAAGAAAAGCTTTGATTCTAAAACCCTAAGATTGACAAGAGAATCCGCTTATTGTCTCAAGCACAAAGAAGCGATTCCTAACTTGAATCAAGGATGTAGATCAACAATGAAACTAGATGAAACAAAAGACTTTTTGTGGGTTTTTTTTTTGAATGTAAAAATCGAAAGCTATGAACTAGATTGCAAAGAAACCGAAGGGAAAAGGGATCGATACACCTGATCTAGGAACCTTTTGGCTCTGATACCAGATGATGCAAGATGGAAGCGTGTCTGACGTAGAACAGGGACTGAGGTCTCTCTATTCTAGATCGTGGGTGATATGGTGGTAAAATGGATTCAAACCTCGGGTCTCTAGACTCCTTAGAATGAACGTGAGATGATTGAATGGATAGAAGATGGATTGATTGTCGCCACACAAGAGATGAAGGATCTTGTGATAAGACTGAATCTAAGGTCGCTTGATATGACTCACAAGAAAGCTTAGAATCGAAAAGGTGTTTTCTCTCAAAGAAGAAGAACTGCGTTATTGTATTGATACTTGGTAAATGATACACGGCTGCTAAGGATCCTTATAAAGGGGATCGTGCAGCTGTTGCCTTCTAGGGCAGAAAACCTAATTACAACGGCTACTAAATACTAAAATATCCTATGGTCCGACTTAAAAGTAATACAGGGAAACTTGACTCACTTAACGACTAATACAGACTCTGACTCAGACAACTAATGTAATACTTGGACCTGCAAAATGAACAAACACAATATATAATTGAAATCATACCTTATTGAGCGTGTGTGGTTGTCCATGGTTGGGCCTAAGTAGACTGAATTGAGAAGATCATCATCGAGTCTTCAATTGTCTTCATTTGATCTTCTACACGCTCCACTTGATAATCTTGAGCTAGGAGACTCTGAACGGATGTGTTGAACAGTGCTCTGAGTCTTCTAGTTCCTGATCTTGTCCTTGGAGGATCTCTCATGGTCGTCACGTCTTGAGCAGCAGGTACTTCTTCTAGGTCTTCTCGACGTATCTCTACGCTTGAGTCAACGCTTGAGTCAACGCTTGAGTCGATGTCCTCATCAGAGAGGCTGAAGTCAATCAGACAAAGCCGAGGCTCACTCCAATAAGAAGTTATGGTGTTGATCACAAGAGTCCAAGATGCATCAATCACTTAGCCAAAGCTAAGATGAAGGCATGAAGAAGGCTGAAGTGAAATTAAACCATAAGGAGAATTTTGTGCAAAGTTGGGGCCAAACAGAAACAGACACAGACACAGACAGACAGATGATCAATGTGCAAAGTTGGGGCAAGATCATCATATGCAAAGTTAGGGCCAAAGTTGTGATGTGCAAAGTTGGGGCACTTATATAATCAGACAATCAAGAATGTGCAAAGTTGGGGCCAAACAAAAGTCTGTCAAGAATCGGACTCAAGAAGAGTCACATGTGTGTTTAAGGAGGAAAGTGGTTACGCAGACATGTCACACTTACTCTTGGGAGTGTGCACTCTCTCTCTCCAGAAGCAAGTGGCTAAGACAAGTCACTTTCAAGGTCTGAACACATCAGACCCGAGTTGGACAAGAGGAGAAGATTCAGCCATTCATTCAAACTTGGTTTTCCCTCCATTAAATCAATGGCTGTGATTCAAAGCCTTAGTTCATGAGTTTAACCTAATTGTATGCTTATTTAAAGGCCTCACACGACATTATAAAGTTTGCTAATTCACTTCATAAAAATCAGAACTCATTTGGTTATAAACAAAGTTCTTTCTCCTTCTCCCTTCTCTTTTCGGTTCTGTTTTCCTTTTCCCATTGTGTTCTTCAATTAGACTCAATGTAGTTGCTTAAGAGACATGATTTAGGCTGCTTAAGGTAGCCTTAGATCACGCTTGGATAGTTCCTTAATAGCTAATTCAAGTGTGAGAACAATCTGTTCTTACTCTCTTCTTCTCTTGGATGTTCCTTAAGTTAATTACTGATTCTCTTCCATGTTTATGAGTAGACTCTCCTTGGTGAGATGTTAAGCTCTTGGAAGTGTTTTCATATAGCTAAGGACTCCCTTATACAACTTGATTAATGGTGTTCTTGAAGCACAAACTAGTTGTCTTTGTTTGAGCAGAACCGGTTTCCTTCTTCTTCTTAAATCCGTTTCTGTTCTTGATAAGAGTTATGGTTCAGAGCTTCTTATGAATGTCTCATGAACCAAACTAGATGATCAGAGCTTCCTCATGGATGCTTCTGAAATTCTAACAGTAAGGACAACTTGTTTGATGAAGAATCCCATGTTATTAGAGAGGAAGATAAAATGGAGGAGGAGAGGTTGAAGTCAATCAGACAAAGCCGAAGCTCACTCCAAGAAGAAGTTATGGTGTTAATCACAAGAGTCCAAGATGCAACAATCACTTAGCCAAAGCAAAGATGAAGGCATAAAGAAGGCTATAGTGAAGTCAAACCATAAGGAGAAGTCTGTGCAAAGTTAGGGCCAAACAGAAACAGACACAGACACAGACAGACAGATGATCAATGTGCAAAGTTGGGGCAAGATCATCATGTGCAAAGTTAGGGCCAAAGTTGTGATGTGCAAAGTTGGGGCACTTATATAATCAGACAATCAAGAATGTGCAAAGTTGGGGCCAAACAGAAGTCTGGCCAGAATCGGACTCAAGAAGAGTCACATGTGTGTTTAAGGAGGAAAGTGGTTACGCAGACATGTCACACTCACTATTGGGAGTGTGCACTCTCTCTCTCCAGAAGCAAGTGGCTAAGACAAGTCACTTTCAAGGTTTGAACACATCACCCGAGTTGGACAAGAGGAGAAGATCCAGCCATTCATTCAAACTTGGTTTTCCCTCCATTAAATCAATGGCTGTGATTCAAAGCCTTAGTTCATGAGTTTAACCTAATTGTATGCCTATTTAAAGGCCTCACACGACATTGTAAAAGTTGCTAATTCACTTCATAAAAATCAGAACTCATTTGGTTACAAACAAAGTTCTTTCTCCTTCCCCCTTCTCTTTTCGGTTCTGTTTTCCTTTTCCCATTTTGTTCTTCAATTAGACTCAATGTAGTTGCTTAAGAGACATGAAGGCAGCCTAAGATCACGCTTGGATAGTTCTTTAATAGCTAATTCAAGTGTGAGAACAATCTGCTCTTACTTTCTTCTTCTCTTGGATGTTCCTTAAGTTAATTACTGATTCTCTTCCATGTTTATGAGTAGACTCTCCTTGGTTAGATGTTAAGCTCTTGGAAGTGTTTTCATATAGCTAAGGACTCCTTTATACAACTAGATTAATGGTGTTCTTGAAGCACAAACTAGTTGTCTTTGTTTGAGCAGAACCGGTTTCCTTCTTCTTCTTAAATCCGTTTCTGTTCTTGATAAGAGTTATGGTTCAGAGCTTCTTATGAATGTCTCATGAACCAAACTAGATGATCAGAGCTTCCTCATGGATGCTTCTGAAATTCTAACAGTAAGGACAGCTTGTTTGATGAAGAATCCCATGTTATTAGAGAGGAAGATAAAATGGAGGAGGAGAGGCTGAAGTCAATCAGACAAAGCCGAGGCTCACTCCAAGAAGAAGTTATGGTGTTAATCACAAGAGTCCAAGATGCATCAATCACTTAGCCAAAGCTAAGATGAAGGCATAAAGAAGGCTATAGTGAAGTCAAACCATAAGGAGAAGTCTGTGCAAAGTTAGGGCCAAACAGAAACAGACACAGACACAGACATACAGATGATCAATGTGCAAAGTTGGGGCAAGATCATCATGTTCAAAGTTAGGGCCAAAGTTGTGATGTGCAAAGTTGGGGCACTTATATAATCAGACAATCAAGAATGTGCAAAGTTGGGGCCAAACAGAAGTCTGTCAAGAATCGGACTCAAGAAGAGTCACATGTGTGTTTAAGGAGGAAAGTGGTTACGCAGACATGTCACACTCACTCTTGGGAGTGTGCACTCTCTCTCTCTCTCCAGAAGCAAGTGGCTAAGACAAGTCACTTTCAAGGTCTGAACACATCAGACCCGAGTTGGACAAGAGGAGAAGATCCAGCCATTCATTCAAACTTGGTTTTCCCTCCATTAAATCAATGGCTGTGATTCAAAGTCTTAGTTTATTATTTTAACCTAATTGTATGCCTATATAAAGGTCACACACGACCATTGTAAGCTTTGCTAAGTCACTTGATAAGAAATCAACAAGATTCTTGATACAAACTCTTCTCTCTTTCTCTCTTCTTCTTGTAACTGGTTTCACTCTTTGTCTCCGTTGTTTATACAAGTTCATATTCAATGTAGACCTTAAAGAGCCACAGTTATGGCTGCTTAAGGTAGCCTCTCATCATGCTTGGATAACTCTTCCATAGTTAGTCCAAGTATGATGAGAGAATCGCTCATAGATAGTTCTTTACTTCTCTCTTGGATGTTCTCTTAGCTAATTACTGATTCTCTTCCATGTTATGAGTAGACTCTCCTTGGTGAGATGTTAAGCTCTTGGAAGTGTTTTCATATAGCTAATGACTCCATTTGTATAACTAGATTACTGACTTTCCAACTACAAACTAGTTATACTTGTTTGAGCATAACCGGTTGCATTGTTCTTCTTTAAGTGTTTCTGTTCTTGTGTTGAGTTATGGTTCAGAGCTTCTCATGAATGTCTCATAAATCAAACTAGATGATCAGAGCTTCCTCATGGATGCTTCTGAAATTCTAACACATGTTTGGACAAGTGTTGTTTGAAAGCATTGCTTGTGTACTCACCACCATTGTCTGATCTAAAAATTTTGATCTTAACATTGAAATTGTTAGTAACATGACTTTGAAAGTTCATAAAAGCTTCTAACACTCTAACCTTAGTTTGCATTAATGTTATCCAAGTATACTTAGATTTCTCATCAATGAAGGTGACAAAGTACTTATGATTCTCTCTAGACATACAAGGGGCAGCCCACACATCAGAATGAACAAGATCAAAGCAACTTTCATAAATAGTTTTAGAAGTTGGAAAAACAGATTTGCAATGTTTCCCAAGAATACAAGCCTCACACTCATCATTTTTGAAGGAAACGGAAGGTAATAAGAGTCCTAAAGCCTTAGAGTGTGGATGTCCTAATCTAGCATGCCAAATAGAGTCATCCACACCAACACAAGTAGATAAAGCAGTAGATAAAGCAGGAGATAATTCAAAAGAAGGGTTGGTGTCTTCAATCATGTAGAGCTCATCCTTTGTCACACCTTTCCCAATCAACTTACTTGTCTTAATATCCTGAAACACAACATCATTAGGACTAAAAACAACATTGCAATTTAGATCAGTGGCTATTCTTTTCACAGATACTAAGTTAGATGTGAAACTAGGCATAAAGAAAGCTTTGGATTCTTTATCAAACAATTTCAGGTTTCCTATGCCTTGAATTGGGATTCTATCACCATTTGCAATCACTACACATCCTAAAGCTGGTTTAACATTGTCTATCAACCTAGAATCACTTATCATATGATGAGAGGCTCCTGAATCAATAATCAAGGGTCTGATTTTATTTGAAGCAAAGAGTGAAGTACCAAGAACCATACCAGAGTTATCCTTGAGGGCTTTGATGAGAGCCTAAAGGTCTGACCTTCTTACCACATCACTCTGATCAGTCATGGCTGGAGCTTGATGGACTACCATTGCTCTTCCTTCATCACATTGCTGCATTGAAGAAGAACCTGGTCCAGCTGCACCATAAGAGTTGTTTGCCCTTTGATCTTTGAACCGGTTGTTGTGAGATGAGGGTCTGAGGTTTGGATGAAGGCGCCAGCATCTATCTTTCAAATGCCCACTCTTCTTTCAAAAATCACACATCAAGACGCCTCTCTTGTCACCTCCATAGTTCTGCCTCTCATCAGTCTTATACATCACTTTGTTGGCGGTTACTAGCTCACCTTTGCCCTTGAACAGCCCAAATGAGCCTTGCTCTTTCTGAATTTGTCCACACACATCATCCAAGTCAGGTAAGGTGTCTGCCCTTAGAATGTGCTTAATCAACCCATTGTAAGATGAGTTCAAAGTGAGCAGAAGAGCAAAGACTTTATCCTGCTCTCTTCTTTCTTGTAACACCAAAGGATCACTGCTTGGTGGCCTCAACATCTCCAACTCTGCCCACAGTGAGCTAAACTTACCAAAATGAGCTTTAAACTCCATATCTTCTTGCTGGAGGTTGTTGATATTGAGTTGAAGAAGAAAGAAGAAGAGTGCAACACAAGGAATGGAGGCGGTTCTATCTTGTGCAATGTTGGGGACTTTGGAAGCAATTCAAATATGATATCTCGGTCACAAAAGAGTTGTTTATGTCTGAAACATAGTACCAACTTGTCTTACAAGAGCAGAGGATCAGAAGACTGATCTCTAGGTCAGAACCGGCTCTTCTCTCTCCTCCATGACCAGTCGCTTTCACTCTTAGAGACCGTTGCACCTATCTTGTCTTCTTCTCTTTATTTTATTGTTTCTTGTGTTGGGAACCCTAGTAGTCCCTCTATATATGTATTGTAACTCATAAGAATCAATACACACTTAAGGAAACTTATTCCTAAGCTCCAAACTCTCTCTTCTCTCGGTTACCCTAGTTCTCTCGCTCTAAGAACCCTAACCGGTTCTAAGGGCTTCTATCTTCATTCAATCTCTTCTATACTCAAAATCTAACATGGTATCAGAGCCATAAATCTCATATACCTATTCTCACTTCCGCAAATTCTCTAAAACTTCCATTCTTGTTCTTGTTACTCACTTGAAACTCTCTTTGTTCTCGGATAACTTTAAATTCTTTCTACCCGGTTCTTGTGTCTCTTGTTCTAAACTCTTCTGAAACCATTTTCTCTTGAAACTCCCTCCTTATACAGTCATAGAGAACTCAAGGGTGATTATTCCAGTGACTCTTAAAGGAGCCAACTACTTGGTGTGGGCTAGAATGGCCAAAAGTGCTCTCGGTGGAAGAGGCTTGTGGAAGCATGTCTTAAGCGACACTGCTCCAATGAAGATGATGAAAGCTGAGCCCAAAGGTGAAGCTGCTAAAGGAGGAGCTGAAGCTGAGGCTAAGGCTGATGAAGAAGTTGTTGAAGAAGAAGCTCTTGAAGATGAAGAAGCATGGACTCAAGGGGACCAACATGTTCTGTCCATTCTTCAAAGCTCCCTTGAGCCGTCTCTTTTGGAGGCTTACTCCTACTGTGAGAGCTCTAAGGACTTATGGGACACTCTGCAAAATGTCTATGGCAATATGTCTAACCTAAGTAGAGTGTTTGAAGTGAAGTTGGCCATCAACAACCTGAGCCAAGAAGATATGGAGTTCAAGCAACACTTTGGGAAGTTCAGATCCTTGTGGGCTAAGTTGGAGATGCTGAGGCCACCAACAATTGATCCACTGGTTCTAAATGAAATGAGGGAACAAGACAAGGTGTTTGCACTCTTGCTGACCCTCAATCCGGCTTACAACAGCCTGATCACACACATGTTAAGGGCAGAAACTCTTCCCAACTTAGATGAAGTGTGTGCACAAATTCAGAAGGAGCAAAGTTCCTTTGGGTTGTTTGGAAGGAAAGGTGAGCTTGCTACTGCTCACAAGGGTGCTTACAAACCAGAGGAGAGGAGGATCCCTGGTGTATGTGATCATTGCAAGAGAAAGGGACATTTCAAGGACAAATGTTGGTTGCTTCATCCTCATCTCAAACCGGCCTTCAACAACAAGTTCAAGGACCAGAGAGCTCATTACTCAAGTGAATCAACCCTAGCTCCTGCTGCTGGTGCTCCTGGTGCTTCTACTTCTTCAAACCGGTTTGGAAATGAATGTAGAGAGATGGTACCAGCCTTTGCTCCTGCTCCTAATGTGGCGCCTTAGAATGAGTCGGTGAGGAGGTCTGATCTTGATGCCCTCATCAAAGCCTTCAAGGAAGGTTCTGGTAATGTCTTTGGTAGTTCCTTTCATGCTTTAATCAATCACAAGCCTTTAATATCTGATCATGAGCCATTAATAGTAGATTCAGGGGCTTCACATCACATGATTAGTGATTTAAACCTGATTAAGAATGTTAAACCTGCTCTTGGAAATGTTGTGATTGCTAATGGTGAAAGGATTCCAATTAAAGGCATAGGAAATGTTATGTTGTTTGATAGAGAATCAAAAGCTTTTTATATGCCTAGTTTTACATCAAACTTGTTAAGTGTTAAGAGAGTAGCTACTGATCTTAAATGCAATGTTATCTTTAGTCCTAATGATGTGATTTTTCAGGATATTAAGACAAGTAAGTTGCTTGGAAAGGGTGTGACAAAGGATGAGTTATACATGCTTGAAGACACCAACCTTACATCTGAATTATCTGCTTCTGTTTTTAGTTCCACTCTAGTTAATGATTCTGTTTGGCATGCTAGACTTGGTCATCCTCACTCTCGTGCCTTAGGTTTAATGTTGCCTTTTGTTTCCTTTAAGAATGATGATTGTGAAGCTTGTATCCTTGGAAAACATTTCAAATTAGTCTTTCCTAGTTCTAAAACCGTGTATGCAAACTGCTTTGATCTTGTTCACTCTGATGTATGGACTGCTCCATGTGTTTCTAGGGAAAATCATAAGTATTTTGTGACCTTCATAGATGATAAATCCAAGTATACTTGGCTGACATTGATTCAAACTAAAGATAGGGTGTTAGAAGCTTTCACAAACTTTCAAAACTATGTGACTAACAACTTCAATGCCAAGATTAAGATCTTTAGGTCAGATAATGGTGGGGAATACACAAGCAATGCATTCAAACAACACCTTGCAAAACATGGGATCATTCACCAAACAAGCTGTCCATACACTCCACAACAAAATGGTGTGGCTGAGAGAAATAATAGACACTTGATGGAGGTGGCCAGATCAATCATATTTCATACAAATGTTCCCAAAAGGTTTTGGAGTGATGCTCTGATGTCTGTTTGCTATCTAATCAATAGAACACCAACCAAAGTTCTACAAGATGCTTCACCATATCAGGTATTGAACAAAACCAAACTTTCAATTTATCACTTACGTGTGTTTGGATGTTTGTGTTTTATTTTAAAACCAGGAGAGCAGAGAGATAAGCTTGATGCAAAGAGTGTCAAGGCAATGTTCATTGGTTATTCAACTAACCAAAAGGGATACAAGTGTTATGTACCTGAAACAAGGAGAGTATTGGTCTCTAGAGATGTCAAGTTTGTGGAATCAAAGGGTTTCTATGAGGAAAGGAGTTGGGACAACCTTAAGGACCTACCCAACAACCCCTCTGACCGTGCCAACAACTTGAGAATCATCTTAGAAAGCCTTGGGATCACTCAACCAAAGAAGACAGAGGAGACCAAGGAGGACAAACCGGCTGTGGATACCAACCTTGTTGATGAATCTACTCACCTTGATCATGAAGGGGACAATGGAGAATCACAAGCTGATCACCAACATGATGATTCTGCCACGCATGATCAAGGTGAAGAAGAAGAGCTAGTTGATCACCAAATGGATCAAATGGAACTTGAAGTGATGCAACAACAAGAGGAAGTGCATTATGAAGTACAAATTGATCAGTCGGTGCAAGTACTAAGGAGAAGTACTAGAGAGAGAAAGGATCCATCTGAATGGAGAAACACAAGGGTTTACTACAATAGTCAAGCAGTAGCTCATCCAAGACAAGTTGTTTGCACACTTGCTCACTTTCCTACTGAACACAAGGTCTTCATGGGTGCTCTTGATGCTGAATGGGTTCCTAAAACCTATGATGAAGCCAAGGAGCATAAGAAGTGGACATATGCAGTAGGAGATGAGATCAAGGCAATGAAAAACAACAACACTTGGTATGAGACAGATTGCCAAGGAAGAAGAGGGCAGTGAGTTTTAAATGGGTTTTCACCATCAAATACAAGAGCAATGGAGAGATAGAAAGGTACAAAGCCAGATTGGTTGCAAGAGGGTTTACACAAACCTATGGAGAGGATTATAGAGATACCTTTGCACCAGTGGCTAAGCTTCATACAGTGAGAGTTATCATATCCTTAGCAACAAACTTGGAGTGGGATTTGTGGCAAATGGATGTCAAGAATGCATTTCTCCAAGGAGAGCTAGAGGATGAGATTTATATGACTCCACCTCCTGGTCTTGAAGGTATGGTTACACAAGGAAAGGTGTTACGGTTGAAGAAGGCAATATATGGTCTCAAACAATCTCCTAGAGCTTGGTATCACAAGCTAAGCACCACACTCATGGAAAGAGGCTTTAGGAGATCAGAAGCTGATCATACTCTCTTCACTCAATCAAGCCAAGAAGGTATTGTTGTCATTCTTATTTATGTGGATGATATCATCATCTTAGGGAATGACAAGGTAGGAATTCAAGCTTGTAAGGATCATTTGAAATCAGTCTTTGATATCAAAGACCTTGGAGAACTAAAGTACTTCCTAGGGATAGAAGTGTGCCGGTCTAAAGAAGGCCTCTTCTTATCACAAAGGAAGTACACTCTTGATTTGTTGAGTGAAGCAGGTAAGCTAAATGGAAAGACAGCCAAGACACCTCTTGAAGAAGGCTACAAAGTCACAAGAGAGGGGGAGATTGCAAAGGAACCGTTTGGAGACATCACTCTCTATAGAAGAATGGTTGGTAAGCTAATTTATCTTACTATCACAAGGCCTGATTTGTGTTTTGCAGTGAACCAAGTGAGCCAGCATATGCAAGCCCCAATGATGCATCATTGGAACATGGTGGACCGTATCCTAAGGTATCTCAATGGATCTCCTGGTCAAGGAATATGGATGGGATGCAATCAAAGCACAGAGATATTAGGATATTGTGATGCTGATTGGGCTGGTGATAGAGTGGATAGAAGATCTACTACAGGCTATTTCACCTTCATTGGAGGAAATCTTGTGACTTGGAAGACAAAGAAGCAGAAGGTGGTATCATGTTCAAGTGATAGGGCAATGAGGAAGCTAACCAATGAATTGACATGGCTGAAGGCTTTACTTGAAGACTTGGGCATTGATCAACCAACTCCAATCACAATGCATTGTGATAACCAAGCAGCAATACACATAGCCTCCAACTCAGTGTTTCATGAAAGAACTAAGCACATTGAGGTGGATTGTCATAAAGTGAGGCAGAAGGTTCAAGAAGGTGTGATCCTACTATGCTATACAAGAAGTTCTGATCAATTGGCAGATATATTCACCAAGGCTGCTAGCTTGAAGGTTTGTGAGTTCATTCTTCCCAAGCTTGGACTCATTGACCTCTATCAAGCTTGAAGAACCCTAGGCCGTAGAGCTTATACTCTTTTTCCCTTGATATAGTTTTTATCTCGAGTGGTTTTTCTATATCAAGGTTTTTAATGAGGTAGGTTTCTACAGTTCCAAGCTTGATCACTCTATCCATGATCAAGCTTGAGGGGGAGTATTGAGTTGAAGAAGAAAGAAGAAGAGTGCAACACAAGGAATGGAGCCGGTTCTATCTTGTGCAATGTTGGGGACTTTGGAAGCAATTCAAATATGATATCTCGGTCACAAAAGAGTTGTTTATGTCTGAAACATAGTACCAACTTGTCTTACAAGAGCAGAGGATCAGAAGACTGATCCCTAGGTTAGAACCGGCTCTTCTCTCTCCTCCATGACCAGTCGCTTTCACTCTTGGAGACCGTTGCACCTATCTTGTCTTCTTCTCTTTATTTTATTGTTTCTTGTGTTGGGAACCCTAGTAGTCCCTCTATATATGTATTGTAACTCATAAGAATCAATACACACTTAAGGAAACTTATTCCTAAGCTCCAAACTCTCTCTTCTCTCGGTTACCCTAGTTCTCTCGCCCTAAGAACCCTAACCGGTTCTAAGGGCTTCTCTCTTCATTCAATCTCTTCTATACTCAAAATCTAACAGTTGATGGCCAGCTTAACCTCAAAGACTCTGCTCAGATTTGATTTATTTCCATAAACCTTCTCAATGGTATCCCACAGCTCCTTGGAAGTCACACAGTAAGAGTAAGCTTCCTATAGGTGCTGGTCAAGTGAGCTTTGGAGTATGGAGAGAACATTCTGGTCCTCTTGTATCCAAGCTTCTTCATCAGCTTCAGACGCCTCTTCATGAGACTCACCACCACTTTTAGTCTCTGCCTCAGCTCCAATCTTGGCTTCAGCTTCAGACCTGGCTTTAAACACCTTCTGTGGAGCAGTGTTACTCAAGATATACTTCCACAGACCTCTGCCTCCAAGTGCAGACTTCACCATTCTGGCCCAAACAATGTAGTTGGTGCCTTTGAGAATCACAGGGATAACAACTCTTGAGTTCTCCATTGCTGAGACTGACTTGTAGCAAGGAGGGAGTATTCAAGATGAAATGACAAAGTTCCCAACTCACAGGACATTTTAGAAGATCAAAATTTCTTTCTTTTCTTTAAGTAGGGTTACTTAGGGGTGTTAGAAAGAACATAAACTTGTATAACATGCTTCTCATTCTACCTTTAGGAGCATACAAAAACTAACTTATAGTTGTCTTACCTCACCTAATTTCTCCAATCCATGACAAATATGTTTCAAGAAGTTTTTGTTAAAAGGTTTTGTTTAGTATTCTCATAGGACATTTTAGAAGATCAAAGTTTCTTTCTTGTCTGTTAGTAGGGTTACTTAGGGGTGTTTAAAATTGTTGTGATATCGGAGTTTAGCCATCTCAACGGATTGGACTAACACATGGGCTTATTCTAAAGTTGTCATCAAGTTGGGCCTAAGTTAGGGGTTGGCCCAAGACATAAGGTTTTTCGGGGTTTCTTGGTATAAATACAAGTGTAGAGCCTAGGAAAAACCAAATCCTAAGTTGGTGGATTCCGAGCGCCTTAGGGCGGCTCGTCTTCTTCCTCGTTTCTATGATCTTCATGTTGTAAACCACATCCGAGGTGTTTTCGGATTCTTCATAGTGGATGTTGTGGATCTCGGATCCACCCCAGACGTAGCGGTTGAGACCGTGAACTGGGTTAACAATTCTCGTGTTTTTAAATCTGTTTATTGACGATAGTATTGGGACAAAGGATTTAACGTAAGAAATCCCAACAATTGGTATCAGAGCCCAAGGTTCAGAAAAGGTGGACCTGGAGAGTGGGTTGGGCTGCAAGTTCGTTATGGGAGGAGTCCTCAAGGTTACCTCGCGAATAAGGTGTGCCAGGCCTTGTGTCGAAAGTCTTCCTGGCGGTATAGAAGGTCAGGCGGCGGGTTCCGTTGGTGATTACGGCGGTACAAGAAGGGTTCATGGTTCTAGGGAATGCCTTAGAAATGAGATCTTTGTTTAAGTGGATGTTCAAAGATCTGGTTAAGGTCTACGATTCAAGTACCGGTTAATAGCAGTTGAGTATGAAACTAGAATGAGGAATCTGCTCGAGGGAAAGCAGGTTGATGACTATGAAAATTTTCAGATATGGTCAGGTTTGACGAGCTGTTTGGTTAAA
The DNA here is from genome assembly GCA_030180135.1 of Orychophragmus violaceus. Classification (NCBI taxonomy): domain Eukaryota; kingdom Viridiplantae; phylum Streptophyta; class Magnoliopsida; order Brassicales; family Brassicaceae; genus Orychophragmus; species Orychophragmus violaceus. Next base: position 72,415,676 of record CM058240.1, read on the forward strand.
TCTTAGAATGGGTTTGTACCAGAGTCAAGGATTCTGAGATTAACGGTTACAGCCGGTCGAGGGAGAAAATAGGATTGCGACAGTCAATGCCTATTCAATCTGATAGCACAAGTCAGATTGGGCTTCATCAGAAGCGAATTGTTCTTGGAGGGTTTTCTTGGATAAATAGACTGTTGGATGTAGCTACAAGATTACAGTCTAGTACACAAGGACATGTGATGCAATCATGAATCAAGGAGGAACAGTGAGGAAGGTGTTGTTAACTCAAGAAGATGAATATCATCTTAAGGGACACAAGAAACTCTAAGGGAGTTAGTTGTCAGGTGGAGTTGTACAACTAGAGTAAGCGTTCCATTGTTTCAGTAGGACGATTTTTGAAACAAAGTCACTGTTGAGAAAGATTCAGGTTGGGAGCTTGTGTGAAGAAAACGAGGGTTCAAGAGCGGGTGAAGATGTCTGAGGTTCAAGCACAGTCGGGTTGCAACCAAGGTTAAAAGGTAAGCTTCAGAGCTTCTTATGTCTTGATATTGGTGAAGACATCTGGTCAGTTGCAGGTTTTGTGCAAGCTCACCATAGAGGACTGAGTTTTTGCAACTGGTATGGGATCCATGATAGGATCATAATGCAGAGGGTACAAGCTGCATTAGAAAGAACTAGAAAGTTCTGACTCACTTATTGCATCATAAGATCTGTGGATAAATCTTCTGAAGGGTTCACTTGCATGGAGTTCAAGTGAGTTGTTACTAAGTAACAAGCAGGCACACCCAAAGCTCATGAGTATATGGTGAAGATTTAGTGTGATCTTAGTGAATTTAAGATGCAAGTGCCGAGATAAGTGAAATCTCCAATGGGTAAAAGAGTTGCAGAGTTATGTTTACAGCAAAGGTGTTACTTCAAGTGTTCTAGAGTGAAGTACTAAGGGTTGTGTTAGGATTTCTTACGTTAAATCCTTTGTCCCAATACTATCGTCAATAAACAGATTTAAAAACACGAGAATTGTTAACCCAGTTCACGGTCTCAACCGCTACGTCTGGAGTGGATCCGAGATCCACAACATCCACTATGAAGAATCCAAAAACACCTCGGATGTGGTTTACAACATGAAGATCATAGAAACGAGGAAGAAGACGAGCCGCCCTAAGGCGCTCGGAATCCACCAACTTAGGATTAGGTTTTTCCTAGGCTCTACACTTGTATTTATACCAAGAAACCCCGAAAAAACCTTATGTCTTGGGCCAACCCCTAACTTAGGCCCAACTTGATGACAACTTTAGAATAAGCCCATGTGTTAGTCCAATCCGTTGAGATGGCTAAACTCCGATATCACAACAATCTCCACCTTCGGATTTAGACAGCTCTCAACACCTTTGCAAATCCTGATTCCATTGACCTTCTTCAAGATTGCTTCCCCTAGAATCTCCACCTTGATCCTAGCTTGAAGCCTCCTTGTCACTTGCTCCTAGAACCTTTTAACACCGGCTCACTTAGCATCTTGATCTTCATGTAAACCTGCATAAGTTTCAACTTACACAAACAACCACCTCAGTAGATTAGTCACCACAGATCTACTAAACCACCAATGATTAGACAACATGCTTGAAAAGCTCCATATGTGAGAGTCACATCACATTCCTGAGCTATCAATCCTCCCTTGTCTCTTCTTGAGCTATCACACTCAAATCATCATTGATTTCTTCATAACTTTGTTGACCTTTGTTTCTCTGCAACTTGAATCCATTTCTAGCCTTTTGATTCAACTCATGCGCATTGAGTTTCCAATCAAATTCTAGACCTTTGTGTACCAGCAAACTATGAATCATACATGCTTGAAACCTGAAGCAATCCTTGATTTATACTCTCTTGTTAAAAACATACCAGCCTTGAACACCTTTTGTACCGCCATTACTTCTAATGGAACACGCCATCCAACTATCAATATTGCTGGATAAACTTTCGACACAAACTTTTTCAAGTACCATGTTTCAACAAACTTGTTTGCAAACACATTCTTCAACTGCAGAAAACTCTAAGTCACCTATGCTTCATATCCCTGAAGCAGTCTTTGACTTATCTTGTCCCGTTTGAACACTCTTCACTGAACATCAACTTGTATTACTGCTGTTACCAGCAAAACCTCCGCCTAACTCCACCTTATTAGGAAGACCTTCGAAACAAATATCTTTGTTCATACTTTGTTCAAACTCTTCTGCATCAGCAAAACTATCCACCAACAGATTTCGACCACTGTCAGTTTCTTCAACAATGTCTCACATCCACAACCATGTGACATACCAGAGACACCAACTTACAACCTGTTGTGATATCGGAGTTTAGCCATCTCAACGGATTGGACTAACACATGGGCTTATTCTAAAGTTGTCATCAAGTTGGGCCTAAGTTAGGGGTTGGCCCAAGACATAAGGTTTTTTCGGGGTTTCTTGGTATAAATACAAGTGTAGAGCCTAGGAAAAACCTAATCCTAAGTTGGTGGATTCCGAGCGCCTTAGGGCGGCTCGTCTTCTTCCTCGTTTCTATGATCTTCATGTTGTAAACCACATCCGAGGTGTTTTCGGATTCTTCATAGTGGATGTTGTGGATCTCGGATCCACCCCAGACGTAGCGGTTGAGACCGTGAACTGGGTTAACAATTCTCGTGTTTTTAAATCTGTTTATTGACGATAGTATTGGGACAAAGGATTTAACGTAAGAAATCCTAACAAGTGGTATCAGAGCTGCAGGTTATTTTATTTCAGATTGGGGTAAGAACATGGTGAGAATAGTTCCCTAAAGATGAAGACACGGTGGTGATGTGTGTGTTTGAAGCTTCTAAGCGAACCAGGTGAAGCTTTTGGTTACGTGAAAATTATCACGGGTGGATCTGATTGGAAAAATCAGGGAAGATCAAAACCGAAGGAAGAAGGTGGTGATTGGTAATTGATAGAAGCTGTTGGAGTCACAATTATGGTGGCTGATTGATCTGGATTAGATTTTAGCAAGTCATAATTTTTCTCATGGTCGAGAAAAACGGGTTTGGTTCTCGCAAGAGTGATGAATCAAACGGTGGAGGTTTGTTGTAATAACAAGAGGCAGAGACGTGAGCCAAAGAAGGAGAGGATTGGCTCGTTCAAGTCACGCCTAGCTCCTGCTCGTGACGGATCGGTGTGGCGGTTACCAGAAAAATCACCGGAGGTTGACGACGCGGCAGAGGTGTCGTCGGTAGTTGCAGCTTCGCCGGAAGTTGCAGCTTCGCCGGAAGTTGCAGTTTTGCAAAACAGGTTGCCATGGCCAAAATCATATGAGACGGGATCGGCGGTCAGGTTCATAGGCGGAAGAGATTCGAGTCTTTGGAGGAACCGTCGGAGCAGTCGTGATGATGGTCGGCGTTTGGTGTGAATCTCTCGCCGGAGATAAGAAGCACGAACATAGCAACGTCGGTGGAGGAAGAAGAAAGGTAAAGTTGATTTAGTCAACATTTTCTTCTTGGGCATTCTTTGGACTCTTCACATGGGCCTATTTGCTCAATGGGCTTAACACAAAATAATGAAGTCACGGTTTTTGGTTTTATTATGAAGCTTTTCTCTTTGCTTCTAAATAATGAATGCGTGAGATTATAACAGAATGGGGAATGTAAAAGGATGTCACGTTCCATATATTTTGTGTTGGTGCCTGGTGGTTGAAGAAGACAAAGCTAGCTGATTGGGTCAGAAAATTGAAAAGGCCCATACCAAGGAAGCTTTGGATTATGATTAACATCATAATACGTTCACGTCAAAGAGAAAAAGACGTGTGTAGAAGAAAATCAGCGATGCAAGAGAATATCCTGACACATGATAGAAATTATATGTGAAGATTTAAATCGATGGGGAATCGGTTTAAGGTGGAGTTTTTTCTGGAGTATCAGTTGGGTTTAATCTGAGATGTGAGTTTGTATATTTGGTAATGATGCGGTCATCAGAACCAGACTAGACCAGGCGCTCGCTGACTCAATCGCTAGCTCAACCACTACGTCAGTCACTGCGTCAGTCAGCACGCTGACTAACTCAACCACTACGTCAGTCAGCGCAACCAGACCCGATGGAGACCAACAGTCAGAAAATGAAGCACTCCGACCAATCCAGGAGGAACCAATCAACAAATCCAATTGTTCTGGATTCCCATCTCATCAGAGGACCAAGGAGAATTGGATTCAAACCAAAAGGAGTAATGGTTTGAAAGATATTCAACTTCCAAATCAGGAGATGCTACACTTGCCTTATTTGGAAGATCATGAGTTCAAATATTGCCAAACTCGAACTTGGCGACCAGGAGACTTATTATCACTTCTAGAAGCACTCTACAACACCTTAAGAAGCACCAGCCCACACAGGATCAGGCGGATCCTATTGGAACATAAACCAACTCAACCGAAGCTATTTATGGGAGCTATGAAGACCAATTGGTTTGCCACCTCTCAAACCAAGATTTGGCGACCAGGAGACATTTACCACGAGGCCAAGAATATAGAAGATGTCCACAACTCATCCAGAATGCTCAGAATCAATTGGAGGCTCAGCTTGTTCAACTTTCCTTATTCTGACACAAGCACATTCAAGGAGAAGATCATCCAACGGCTCCTTTCCAAGAATGAGAGCTGTGAATTCTTTGCCTGTCAAGATGTTCCAGAGATTCTAACTTATCCCCTAAAGCCATCCAGATACAAAGAAAGCATCCAAGCCATTGAAGCCTTGCCATATTCAGCCTAACGGCTAGTTTTTCATTAAGTTCGATTTCTTTCTTGTTCAAGGTCAATATGACCGTTTGTAAAGAGCCTATAAAGGCATAGTTTAGCTCATTGTATTATTCACCTTTCAACCTTCAATCAAAGTATTATTCAGTTTCTTCAAAGAGTGTTCTTTGTTAAGATCTTTTGTCTTAGGATTCTTTTGAGTGATTCAATTGTCTCCGAAGATTATTGGATTAGGATTGCTTGTGTGACTCAAGCAGAACTAGTTCACCACTGATTGAGAGAGTCAATCAACACCCACCGGTTGAGAGAGTCAATCATCTTCCATCCATTCCACCCATCTCGGTCAAGTAAGAGAGCTTTTAAGCCAGTGCTTGTCCTCCATCAATCCATCGCTCAAGCTTCCGCTCCCGGGGCTGCATCATCTGGTATCAGAGCCGAAAGGTTCTAAAATCAGGTGTATCCTATCCTTTACCTTTCGGTTTCATTTCATTTAGTTTCTTAATTCTCTGATTTTTGTTTGCATCTTTAAGAAAAAAAAAAAAAAGTTTGTTCTTGTTTTTGTTTTATAAAAACCAGAAAAGTTTTAAAAAGAAAGAGGAGAAGTTTTGTTATTTGATTCGATTTCTTAAACAAAAAAAAAAGTGTTTATTTCCTTTTGTTTTCCAAAGTTGTTTTCAAATTTCAACAAAAAAAAAAAAAAAGAGAAAAGAAGTTTTTGTTTTGATTCGAATTTTTAAGCCCAAAAACCAAAAAAAAAAGTGTTATTTCCTTTTGTTTTCCAAAGAGATTTCGAAATTTTGGCAAAGGCTCCTCTTGAATTTGCAAAGATTTTGTTTTCCATATTTTTAACTTACCAAAACCGTGTGAAACAAGTAAATAAGGAAAGGACCATATTTGCTTCCAAAACCAAAAGTCCTTCTTGTTTTCGAAAAGTTTTGAATATCCTAAGCCGGTTTTCAAACCCCTAAAGCCTATTTCAAAACCTGTGAGTTATCTGATTTAAACCAGGGGAAAGAAGTCTTAGTTGATTTACTAAACCGTGCTTGACATAGTTTTATACTTAAGCATTTCAAGAACATATTGATACACTTTGAGCTTATTGTTTCAGGTACTAAATCAGTGACATGGAGGATCGTGAAGATTCAGTAGCAGACATGTATGGAGAATATCACCCACCTAGGCACAAGAGTGCATACAAGAACCAAGGAGTTACTTCATACCATGTACCAGCTCAACGTCAGCTTACTGGTACAAGGAGAGCTACAGCCCAACAAGCAAGCACAAGGCAGCCAACCACCAGAACAAGAGGTGCCCTAATGTTTTCAGGAAGAAGCAGTAACCCTGAAGCATACTTACAATGGGAAAGCAACATGGAGCAATGGTTGCAAGCTAACAAAGTTCCCGAAGAAAGGAGGCTAGTACAAGCTGTCTCAGCCTTCACAGAAAAGGCTTATGAATGGTGGCTAAAGGAGAGCACACCAACCATCCTTAAGAAGCCAATACTGGATTGGAGAGATCTCAAGTCCAGGATGAAAAAGGAATTTGTGGAGAAGCTTCAAACCACAACCAAGAGAGTGAAGATTGCATCCAAAGCACAAGCTGATCCTAAGCCCAATTTTGATTGCTATCCAGAATCTAAGAAGACTCTTCAAGCAAAGCAGGATCAACAATGGCAGGAGATCATGGAGATTTTGTACCCAAAGAAGCAAGAGCAGAAGCGGAGCCACAAAGCTTCACCCAATGCAACCGGACCCATCTTTGATGCATCACTCAGGTTGCGAGACACGCCAACACAAGGTAAGTGTTTCAACCTTGTAAATTCCAAAGAGCCAATATGTTATAGGTGCCATATGAGAGGGCATTTTGCTACAATTTGTCCATCTAGGAAGTTGATCAAAGATATAACATCAGAGTTGAAATTGGAAGTAACTGACACAAATGATAATTTTGTGCAATCTGATATTTTAAATTCCAATTCAAGACTTATGCACTTGTCTTTGCCAAAGAGTTTTGATCCAGGAATAAGACAAGAAGAAGATCACACAAGTCAAAAGGACATCAACCGTGAGGTGCAAGCAAACAAGGTGAATTCTGAACTTAGAGTGAATACATTTGTTTGTCCAACCACTGTTATGATGCACTTGTCTCTGGACCAAAAGGTTCATAAAAGCTTAGGTGTTAAAGAAGAAGTGGAGAAACACCAATGTCATGATCCACAAGCTAGTGAAGGACAAGAGTACATTCAAGGTACCATCATGACTGATGCACCAAGACATAAACAAGACAAGGTAAGTCAATATCTTACTCAAATTGTTCATACTGATTCCAAGGATATGATAATGCATTTGTCTTGTCCAAAAGAACTTGAGAAAGGTATAGGTCATGGAGTCAAGTTTCGGACAGAACCATCAATACAAAGGAATCAAGATGAAGAAGATCATGGAGCTTCAACCAATGATGAACTAGAGCATAAAACTTTTAGTAGTACATGCACCAGGAGAGATGCGACTCTGAACCAGCTTGTCACATCCATAATGGTAAGCTCCAACCTTGTGCAACCTGTCTTTAAAGTCTCAAACTCAGATATAATACACTTGCCCTTTTCCTTAAGAGTTGACTTAGGTACAGGTCTGATAAAGATCAAGAAGCCAAAGGCAGAAGGAGTCTTGAAAGAGAGACCAAAACCGAGTCATGTTTCCACACATGAGCCACAAGCAAATCAAAGGCTTGACGTATATCATGCTTCAACCAAACATGAGGTTATCTCTGAACTTGGAATGAGTATTCTTGATTATCAATCCACTGGTATAATGCACTTGTTTCTTGAGTCAAATGTTGAGACAGGGATTAGATCTAAAGATAAGGCCAAATGGGAGATCAAGGAAGAGCCACCAGACCAAAGCAAGGACACTACATCAAATAACATTGTGAGTCTTTCCTTAATCCACTTCATTTCCCATGACTCAACAACTGTGTTAAAGGATTTGTTAAGCTTGCAAGAATATGAGATATCACTAGTACATGAAGATGAATCTAAGGAAAATGATTCAAACTGTTATTTATGTGATAAGAAACCCATAATGCACTTGTTTCTTTGTCAAAGGGTTGAGAATATTTCAGGTCTTAAAGAGAGCAGAAGCAAGATAAGCAAAGGAGGCGTCACACCAGCTCTAAGAAGAGGAGTATCGCTATCCTATCTACTCAAAGAAGAACCACCGGATACTCAACCACTACATCAGAATCAAAATGATTCCCAAGGTAATCTTCTAAACCCTCATTCACTTCACTGGACTAACTTGACTTATCTATGTGCAGGTTATCAAGTTTTGAGGTCAAAACTTCTTGAAGAGGGAGGGTATGATGCGGTCATCAGAACCAGACTAGACCAGGCGCTCGCTGACTCAATCGCTAGCTCAACCACTACGTCAGTCACTGCGTCAGTCAGCACGCTGACTAACTCAACCACTACGTCAGTCAGCGCAACCAGACCCGATGGAGACCAACAGTCAGAAAATGAAGCACTCCGACCAATCCAGGAGGAACCAATCAACAAATCCAATTGTTCTGGATTCCCATCTCATCAGAGGACCAAGGAGAATTGGATTCAAACCAAAAGGAGTAATGGTCTGAAAGATATTCAACTTCCAAATCAGGAGATGCTACACTTGCCTTATTTGGAAGATCATGAGTTCAAATATTGCCAAACTCGAACTTGGCGACCAGGAGACTTATTATCACTTCTAGAAGCACTCTACAACACCTTAAGAAGCACCAGCCCACACAGGATCAGGCGGATCCTATTGGAACATAAACCAACTCAACCGAAGCTATTTATGGGAGCTATGAAGACCAATTGGTTTGCCACCTCTCAAACCAAGATTTGGCGACCAGGAGACATTTACCACGAGGCCAAGAATATAGAAGATGTCCACAACTCATCCAGAATGCTCAGAATCAATTGGAGGCTCAGCTTGTTCAACTTTCCTTATTCTGACACAAGCACATTCAAGGAGAAGATCATCCAACGGCTCCTTTCCAAGAATGAGAGCTGCGAATTCTTTGCCTGTCAAGATGTTCCAGAGATTCTAACTTATCCCCTAAAGCCATCCAGATACAAAGAAAGCATCCAAGCCATTGAAGCCTTGCCATATTCAGCCTAACGGCTAGTTTTTCATTAAGTTCGATTTCTTTCTTGTTCAAGGTCAATATGACCGTTTGTAAAGAGCCTATAAAGGCATAGTTTAGCTCATTGTATTATTCACCTTTCAACCTTCAATCAAAGTATTATTCAGTTTCTTCAAAGAGTGTTCTTTGTTAAGATCTTTTGTCTTAGGATTCTTTTGAGTGATTCAATTGTCTCCGAAGATTATTGGATTAGGATTGCTTGTGTGACTCAAGCAGAACTAGTTCACCACTGATTGAGAGAGTCAATCAACACCCACCGGTTGAGAGAGTCAATCATCTTCCATCCATTCCACCCATCTCGGTCAAGTAAGAGAGCTTTTAAGCCAGTGCTTGTCCTCCATCAATCCATCGCTCAAGCTTCCGCTCCCGGGGCTGCATCAGGTAAACTCTCAAGACTCAAGATTTGAAGGGAATTTGGTACAGTGTTCACTGCAAATCACAAGGTAATTTTTTGTGATGTTCTTCTTGGAATTTCTGGATACTCATAACTGCTTAAGGTTAGGGAATTAAGACTTTGGTAGAACACAAGGTTGTAGACTATTTCGAAGGAGAATGGTCTGGGTTCAGATTGGTGTTCAAGTTTTGGATGAGAGAACAACTACAATGATTGATAGGTTCATGGTTCTAGGGAATGCCTTAGAAATGAGATCTATGTTTAAGTGGATGTTCAAAGATCTGGTTAAGGTCTACGATTCAAGTACCGGTTAATAGCAGTTGAGTATGAAACTAGAATGAGGAATCTGCTCGAGGGAAAGCAGGTTGATGACTATGAAAATTTTCAGATATGGTCAGGTTTGACGAGCTGTTTGGTTAAATCTTAGAATGGGTTTGTACCAGAGTCAAGGATTCTGAGATTAACTGTTACAGCCGGTCGAGGGAGAAAATAGGATTGCGACAGTCAATGCTTATTCAATCTGATAGCACAAGTCAGATTGGGCTTCATCAGAAGCGAATTGTTCTTGGAGGGTTTTCTTGGATAAATAGACTGTTGGATGTAGCTACAAGATTACAGTCTAGTACACAAGGACATGTGATGCGATCATGAATCAAGGAGGAACAGTGAGGAAGGTGTTGTTAACTCAAGAAGATGAATATCATCTTAAGGGACACAAGAAACTCTAAGGGAGTTAGTTGTCAGGTGGAGTTGTACAACTAGAGTAAGCGTTCCATTGTTTCAGTAGGACGATTTTTGAAACAAAGTCACTGTTGAGAAAGATTCAGGTTGGGAGCTTGTGTGAAGAAAACGAGGGTTCAAGAGCGGGTGAAGATGTCTGAGGTTCAAGCACAGTCGGGTTGCAACCAAGGTTAAAAGGTAAGCTTCAGAGCTTCTTATGTCTTGATATTGGTGAAGACATCTGGTCAGTTGCAGGTTTTGTGCAAGCTCACCATAGAGGACTGAGTTTTTTGCAACTGGTATGGGATCCATGATAGGATCATAATGCAGAGGGTACAAGCTGCATTAGAAAGAACTAGAAAGTTCTGACTCACTTATTGCATCATAAGATCTGTGGATAAATCTTCTGAAGGGTTCACTTGCATGGAGTTCAAGTGAGTTGTTACTAAGTAACAAGCAGGCACACCCAAAGCTCATGAGTATATGGTGAAGATTTAGTGTGATCTTAGTGAATTCAAGATGCAAGTGCACAAATCTGAAAATAATAGCACACAACTGATTGAAGGTAATTAGTTAAAAAATATTAAACATAAATATAAATTTAATTTAATTGAAATTTAATTTAATTGAAATTTAATTTAGAATCTCATTAATGATTTTTCAATAAATTAAATAAAATAATTAAATCTTAATACAAGTGAAAATATAAAATTATAAGATTAAAATAAAAATAATATCATAAAAAATTCTAAATAATTGAAAATATTAGAACAAAAAAACCATAGAACCAGAAAATATTTAATAAATAAGAGAATTGATAATTATCAAGAATATAAAGAAAATAAGATAAAAGAGATAAAAATGATAATAGAAACAACAAAATTATACATAATATAAAAACATAAGAATGAAATGAAATCAATGAATTATACAGATATTAATAAAATTCAGAATGATTAAAAAATAAAATATTATTGTAATATAATTACTTGGATTAATGAAAATATATAAATAACAATTATATATATTTTAAATAGTATATGAACAATATTAAAAGAGTTGACAAAAAAAAATATTAAAAATGATGATAAAAAGGTTGAAAGAAATAAAAACTCATTTAAAAACAGAAAAATTATTGAACGGTTGATAATAAAAATATATCTAAATCTATTATTTATAATCATATAATGAAAAAAACTGTTATTTCCTTTGAGCGCCCCACATCAGCACTTTTTAATCTCTGTGATTGTTTCATTCGTTGACCAAAATCGTGTATGTATATTCTAATGTGGGTTTAGTCAAAAAAAAAAAATCAACTAAAAGACTAATAAAAGCAGTGGTATTATAAGCTCCAATAACCAGCCCAACAAAAAGAAAAACATTGGCATAATTAAATGTGGGAAAAATGTCAAACAAATTCTGAACTATTCGGATGTGGCCAAAAAATATCTCGACTAAGAAACTTGCCAAAACAAATCTAAGCTAATAGTTGACTTTTTTTTTTAAACCTGAACTTACAGTTGATCTGACCAATTTGGAACACCGTTAAAAAATTAACAGAAGGATTCGACGTCGTTAACCCAGCCGTTTATGGATCCGTTAATCATCCAAAACGACGTCGTTTTGTTTAAAAAGAAAATTAAAACCCAGCACTCAGCTAGGTTCGAACTTGAGAGCTGAGAGCATAGTGTATAAGACATGTAACCATTGAGCCATCTGATAATAAGTTGTTTATGATTACAAACAAAATATCTTAAGTTCTCTTTTTCCTTATTCATAATAAATCTCAAATTGATTTGTAACTTACAATCCTACAATAAAAATTCATGATATAAAATTTATGTATAACAAACATATTTACTAATATCTTACAATCATATATATTATAGAAATTATCTGATATTTAAAAAATATATATATTAACAAAATTATATATATCTACTAAATATAATAAAAACAATAATTTAGATCAATATTAAAAAATTTAAAAATATTAATATAATAAAAATTAATTTTATTAAAAATAGTCTAATTCAATAAAAACTTAAAAACATTTCATATTTTATGTTAATCTCAGTAATATATAGTTTTTGACATTTCATATAGTATATGATGTCTGAGATGAACTCTGAGAAAAAGTTTGGGCAATCATCTATCTTTGACATTCCATATAGTATTTTTTGTTTTAACATATAATTATTAAAAATAGCTTAGTTCAATAAAAATTTAAAAACATTTCATATTTTATGTCAAAAAAACTATATGTTAATGAAATTAATATAAAATATGAAATCTTTTTAAGTTTTTACTGAATTAGGCTATTTTTAGTAAAATTAGTTTTTATTATATTAATATTGTTTAATTTTTTAATATTGATCTAAATTGTTGTTTTTATTATATTTAGTAGATATATATAATTCTGTTAATAAAAAAATTAAAATATCAGATAATTTCTATAATATATATGATTGTAAGATATTAGTAAATATGTTTGTTATACATAAATTTTATATAATGAACTTTTATTGTAGGGTTCTAAGTTACAAATCAATTTGAGATTTATTATAAATAAGAAAAAAGATAATTTAAGATAATTTGTTTGTAATCATAAACAACTTATTACCAAATGGCTCAATGGTTACATGTCTTATACATTCTGCTCACATGTTTCAGGTTCCAACCCAGCTGAGTACTGAATTTTTTTTTAAAACAAAACGACGTCGTTTTGGATGATTAACGGACCCATAAACGGCTGCGTTAACGACGTCGAATCCTTCTGTTAATTTTTTTAACGGTGTTCCAAATTGGTAAGGTCAACTGTAAGTTTAGGTTTTTTTAGAAAGTCAACTATTAGTTTGAGTTTGTTTTGGCAAGCTTCTTAGTCGGGATATTTTTTTGCCAGATCTGAATAGTTCATGATTTGTTTGGTATTTTTTTCCAACGTATATTTTATATATAATAAGAGAGTTTTTACTTTCTATCTAAACTGTCCACATTATCAAAATAATGTTTTTAAGTGGACTTTACTAAAATTCATTAATATAAATTTTATTATCTATTTAAATTCTCTATTTTTAATAAAAATATTAAATCAAAACATTAAATATAATTGTTTATACATTAATTTATTACTAAAAATCATATAACGATACTTATACATTTAATTTTTGAAAAGATAAAAACAATAAGATTCATTACGAAGAACAAACTATAGATATTTTACAATAGATTGAATAAAAAAGTTAGAGTCGAAGAATAGAAATTTACGAATTATAAATAAAAAAATTAGCTCACATGGCAAATGAAATTAGCTCACATGGCAAATGAACTACGATAAAAAAATATCTTAGCAAAAACGCAACTATACAAGTGAATATATTAAAAACAGAAATCTCAAATCAATGGAAAAGAGACAAATGTTAAACGTGGAACAAAAATAATATTTCATGGCACAAATAAAGGATAATAAATCTACTAATTGAGCCAACTAAAACTTTTCGAAAAATAAAACCAAATCCATAAAAAGACTATTTAATTAATTTATATTAAATAGGAATATCAAGTACGAATATATCAAAATATTTAAAATGTGTAATTTTTATAAAGATAAAAATAAAATATATATACAGTAAAAGAGTTAAGAGTTTTAAAATAAAAGATGGAAAAACGCAAAGAAAAATATTATACTACAGACAAATAATATAGTATAAAAACAAATAATTACGAAAAATGTAAAACTCATAGATACAAAACAAACAACTAAAACCAATATTTATTTAAAATATATTAAAAAGGAATATAAAATATGAATGGACCATCAAAAAACTAAAAACTTATAATTTTATATTAAAAATCAAAAATAAATATAAATAAATTAGTTAAGATCTTCTCGATAAAATTGAGGAAAAACAAAATGAACAATATTATATTACTAAAGAAAAACACATAAAGAATATTCTAAAAATGAAAGAATTATAAAAATAGAATATAAATTCAGAAATACAAAAAACTAATATTTACGTAAGCTATACTAAATAGGAATATCAAGTACAAATGGATAAAAAAAACCTTAAATACGTAAATTCTATATATAAATAAAAAATAGCTATACAAAATAATAAAGAGTTATTCCACAAACAAGAAAAAAAACATAAGGAACATTATTATATTACTAAAGAAAAACATATAAATAAAATAGTATAAAAATGAATAATAATAAAATTAGGAAATAGAACATAAACCTTTACATGTGCACGGAGACGGATAATCCCAAGTATAATTTAAGTAATACTTGCAGCATATATATTTTTCTACAAATCATTATGATATAAAAAGATAAAAGATAGAAATTTGTAAATAAAAAAAACAGAAGAAATATTGATATTAAAAATAAAAAATATTAAATATTTATAAATTAAAATAAAACGTGAGCATTGTCTTCTAGTATTAATAATAAATTATAATCTAATTTGAGTAAAACTGAATTGAAATTCTATTGTCAGACAATCTTCAATATATTTTTTATACATGCCTCTAAAATAGAGTAGATTTTACTTAAATATATTTTCTATATTTTCTTTTTTAAAAAGCTCTCTAATATTTTTTTTTATTTTATTAATAATATATTTATTTTTAAAATTTGCAAATCATACCATTTTTATTCTTTTTCAAAAGTTTTATAAAACTATAGTATGTTTTAAAAATCAACAAAGTAATTGCATATATGTATAAAATTACTAATATTTTAGTTATAGTTATAAATTTTAAAAAAATTAAAAGATCTATACAAATAAAAAATAATAATTTTTAAATAAGAAGGAAATATTTTTTTAATTCATTTTTATAATTATAAAAATATAAAAATTAAAATATAATTGTGCAAATAAAAAAAAATTGATTCTTTATAGAGGAATGTTATTTTTTACAAGAAGAAAAAATAGTAATTTTTATTTTACAGCAATATACGAGTGACCCACATGGAGGTTTTTTTTTTTTTTTTTTAAAGGATCTTCTATTTAAATTGCATAAAGAAACAAAATGTTTTTACAGCCCAACAAGAAGTGAATTTGCCTAGCTCAGCATACATTTAAGCCCTTTTAGAAACCAGTTAATAAGCCCAATAAGAAGAAGAAATAGTGGCCCAGATGAGTTAAAGCGATAGTTGGATGGTAGGTCAGAATGCCCAGAGAGCTGAGACGGAGAAGTAGTAACGACGAACTAGAAGATGGATAGATGACCACTAGCTCGCCATAGATGGGAGGCTCGATCGTTGCTGAGACCTATGATGAAGAGGATAACCAGAAGGCCATCATCTCCGAAGACTTTGCCGGATTTGAATCCCTGAATGATGAGATTCGGTTCCTTGTGATGAGGTCAATCGAGGAGTAGATGGAGTCCGAGGACCTGAAGATATCTCTGTGGAGCCTGTCATTTCTCTCTTTCCATGTAAGGTAAATCATTGCTTGCCACACAATTAGTACTACTCTTCTCTGATTTTTTGATCCGGGTAAATTGAGCAGTCTACTTGTTGTTGCATGCCAGTCACGATCCGGAGTTATGCCGCACCTGATAGCTAATCTGGACCAGATCAACCAAACGAATTGGCAATCATTGAAGAGGTGGTCTCTGCTCTCAGCGCCAGATTGACAGAGGAGGCAGTGGTGATCAGTCTGTATTCCCCAGGAGATAAGTCGATCCTTAGTTGGGCATCGGTCCAATACAAATAGCCAGACCAAGAAGTTATGTTTAGGGATTCCGCAGGATGTCCACACAATCGAATGCCAAGGAACAATTGGGTTTGCCGATCGCAAGAGTGAGTATATTTTTCCTGTTTCATACTTCCTTGCTAAGGTTCCGTCTGGTTTCCACTGGTAGATATCCTCGTTAGTAGTTAACGAAAGGGAAGATAGGTAAGCTAGAAGATTGACCTGTTTATCAGATCTAGCTGGAGGAAACTTCCAGTGACCATTAGAAAAAAGTTTATCAACTGTAGAGTTAGTAGAGATCACCCGTTTGTAGTTAGGCTCATCCGAGAAGTATGTGTTCAGGCTTCCCATAGGTGACCAGTTGTCTGACCAGAAAAGAGTTGATTTTCCATTCTCAACTTGAATCTTAATCCAATCATAGATCAGATGCCGCATTCTTATCATTTTATTAACTAACCACGGATGTTTTTGTTTCTCCTTGATCCTCCAGAAGTTACTCAGATTATCCTTAAGGATTACCTTCTTGAACCAACCGACCCACAGTGAACCACTTCTGAAGAAAAGCAACCAGATTAGTTTCAGAGTTGAAGCCATATTCCAGGTATTTAACTCCCTCAGTCCCAATCCTCCTTCCTGCTTTGTTTTTGTTGTTGTGTCCCAAGAGACTCTGGCTGAGTATCTCTCACCAATCTGTCCACTCCAAAGAAAGCTATTACACAGAGAGTTAATTATTTTGATGATTGACTTTGGCAGGACAAACGAAGCACACCAGAAGTGAGTTATCCCATTAACCACTGATTTAATAAGGAGAAGACGGCCCGCGAAAGAGAGGGAGCGAGCTGACCATGAGGAGACCTTGCCTTTGATAGACTGGATTAAGGGAGCACAGTGATGTTTGGTGAGCTTCTTTGTAGTTAGGGGGATTCCCAAGTACCTTATTGGTAGATTTCCTTGCGCCAGTCCTGTAGTCATACTAATGAGTTCTGTTTCCTGCTCAGACAAACCACAAGGGAAGAAGGACGTTTTGGAAACACTCATAGCCAAACCAGACATCGCCTCAAACTCTTTTAGCACAACAATGGTGTTTTGCACCGATTCCAGAGAGCCTTCCACAAAGATGAGCAGATCATCTGCGAAACTGAGATGGGTAACTTTTGCAGCCTCACAGTCATGGTGATATTTGATTTTCCCTTCTTCTGCTGCAGTGTTAAGCATTGCTGATAGAATGTTCATTGATAGGACAAATAGGTAGGGAGAAAGAGGGTCTCCCTGCCTTATCCCTCTTTTTCCCCTGAAGTATCCCTGCACAGTGCCATTAAACCCGACTGAGAAAGATGGAGTGGAGATGCAAGCATAAATCCAAGACAGGTACACCTCTGGAACTTCAATACTTCTGAGCACACCCATGATAAATTCCCACCTTATAGTGTCAAACGCCTTAGCGATATCTACCTTGATAGCTATACGTCTAGGACCTGAATCTTTATGATATCCATTCATAATGTCTGCAGCTAGTACCGTATTCTCTATCAGTAATCTGCCCTGTACAAATGCTGTCTGGTTTGGTAGAATGAGTTCAGGAAGAATCGGTTTTAACTTAGAAACCAGAATTTTTGAGATAGTCTTGTATAGGGAGTTGCAACAGGATATAGGCATGAAGTCTGTTAGAGCAGATGCCCCTGGTTTCTTAGGGATTAGTGCAAGAATCGTGGCATTGACAGAAGTAGGAAGGAATCCTGAGCTAAAGAAAGCAGAAACCGAGTCTGTTACTTCCACTCCCAAAATATCCCAAGCGGCTCTAAAAAACCCAGACGAAAATCCATCTGGCCCTGGGGACTTAGATTGGTTCAGTTTCAGTAACGTTTTATGGATTGTTGGTGGAGATGGAAACGCTGAAAACACTTGTTTCTGTGCAGGAGAACATCTAAAGGCAGTAGCTCGTTGTAACCTTGCAGGTGAGAGGGACAGGAAAGGGAGATCAGGTGGAGCAAGAAGATCCTCAAAATGTTTCACTGCTAAGGCGCTCATTAGGTGAGGGTCAGAGATAACTTGGCCCGAAGGAAGAATGAACAGCCGGATAGAGTTGTAAGCAGCTCTCGCAACACAGGATCTGAAAAAGAAGGTAGTGTTAGAATCTCCTTCTTTTAGCCAATTGATGCTAGATTTTTGCTTGAAGAACGCCTCTTCTATTAGTCTCAGCTGGGCTAACTTGGAATGCAGGTCTCTTTGGAGTTGATATAAGTGAGGAGAAGGTTGATTGAGCGCCTGTTCCTGCACATCTACAAGCAAACGGTTAGTAGTATTAACTCTCTTTTGAATGTCAGAAAAATTCTCTCTATTAAGTTTCTTGAGTGAACCCTTGATAGTACGAAGCTTGAAACAAAGCTTAGAAAGATTAGTAGCCGGACCACCAGCCTGTATCCATGCTACCTCAACCGTGCTCATGAACTCAGGATGTTTAGTGAGGAAATTTAGGAACTTAAAAGGTCTGGTTCCAGGTTGGGGGATAGGGCAGGCAAGGTCAGTGATGGCGGGACAGTGGTCAGATATTCTTCCCGGAGGGTGAAAAGTTGTAAAGCTGAATGGGTTCACTACTAGCCAGTGAGAGTTGGAGAGAACCCGGTCCAGTTTTTTGGCTATCGGGTTATCTGGCTGGTTATTAGTCCAGGTGAAAAAGGACCTTGGAACCTCTGGTCAGTAACATCTAACTGCTGAAAACAGTCCCTTAATTCAACCATAGCAGAGGTTAGGTGATTGCTAGTGCTTTGAGAGTCTTCCTCAAAATGAATTATTTGATTGAAATCCCCAGCAATGACCCATGGAGACGTATGTAGATTGAAAGACTGCTGGATTTGAAGAAGTTCCACATACAGGTCATTGCGTTCTTCAGCTATATTGGAGGCATAGATAGAAGTGTGGGTAAAAGGAGAGGAACCTGGTAACTGCACCATACAAGTTACAGACTGCCTTGATTGGTGAAGGAGCTGGACAGAAACAGAAGGCTTCCAAATTAGGATTATGCGACCATCTTCATCTTTAGAATGGTTTGAACAATAACTCCATCCAGGGCAGACAGAAGAGATGATAGAATCAAGATTGTGAAGCTTGATGTGGGTTTCTAAAAGGGCTCCAAAAGAGGGCTTATGCAAATTTAACCAAAAAGAAAAGGGCTGATGCTTCTCCGAATCATTAAATCCTCGGAGGTTCCAAAAAAAGGTTTTGATACTTATTGGGAGGATGGGAGAGCCTTCTCTAAAGAAGAAGAAAGCTCAGGGGAAACAAAAAGGGTAGTGTTTAAAGAGGAAGGGAAAGAATTTGCACGCTTGTGGTGTTTAGATGTTTGAAGGGGGGTTGAGGATTGCGGGTTTATGTGAGGAGGGATGAAAGGAGGAGTCAAAAGAGGGGGAGAAGGAGGAACTGGAGGGCAAGTGTTTAAGAACTGGTTTTGAACTTGGATAATTTCAGATCGAGGTGAGAGAGAGGCTGAGGGTTGAATAGGAGGGTTGGGAAGAGATAAGTCTCCTGAAGAAGTACCAGAGGCCTCAAAAGGAATAGCAGCTTTGCCTGGGAGTAGCGGATCTCCAACCACTGGAGAGACGGCAGACCCAGAAGCTTGATCCAACTGCCCTGAACCAGCTTTGTCTTTTGGCAACCAAACTTGAGAGATGTGGAGACAGTTTCTCATAATGTGGTCAACCTCCTTACAGTGAGCACAAATTGGAGGAAGCCAGGGATACTCAACTTTGAGTTCTCTTATTGACCCATCTTCTCTAGCTAATTCAATCGTGTCAGGTAATGGGCTTGTTACATCTGTGATTACCTTAATGTGAGCTTCAGTAACCACCGTGAGGTTTAGTGTGAAGTCATCCACTTCTTTAGGTTCCCCTAGAGCTCCCCCTATCCTGCTCCAACCCTCAGTTGTCATCAAATCAAAGGGAACATTTTTGAAATGAGCCCATAGTGGAATTGCAGTCAAGGCAGAAGTATCAGCTTTTTGTTCAGAGTTCCACTCATAAATCCTGAACATACTGGAGCCTACATACCACACCCCTTTTTCAACAACTTTCTGCCGAATGAATTCGTTTGGAATTCTTACCAGCATGGACCTAGTATGAGGGTTGAAATGTATTTCAAGACGCCCTCCTTTCCCCCACATATGGTTTAGCACACTTTGGATTTGTGAGTAAGAGGGAGCTTTGCCTAAGAAGTATCCTACAAGAAAATCCTTATGCTCAGCAGGACCTCTTTCAAATACTGCATTAGGCACTGAGATTCTTCTTTTTCCTGTTTCTGATATAGTGAACGAGTCTATTTTTTTCAGGGACTTATCTTGCGCTTTTCTGATTTTTTCAACCAGGATCTGTTTTGTGTGAGAAGTTTGAGCAGTGGCCTGACCAGGAGAAGACAAGGGAGGTTTAGGAACAACAGGACCAGCAGTGGATGGAGGTGAGGGATGAGTCGGAGGAGGGATAGGACTAGTGGTAGGATTCCCAGAAGATAAGGGTAAGAGAGGAGAACTGACTGAGGCCTGAGAGGAAGATAACGAGGGGCAAAAAGAGGAGATAGAGTTAACTATAGTAGATAATCTTGCTGAGGCAGCAAGAAGTGAAGAAGAACTTGAGATATTCATGAGGCACTGTTCATGAATAGTGTTAGGGATTGGGATTTCCGCAGAGGGTGTAGTAGGAGAGGGTTTAGATCGATTTAAAACTCTGGGAGCAGGATTAGGAAGAGGGGGCTGGGGACGGGATGAGGTTTTAGTAGACTGAGAAGGCACCTGGTGCACCTTAGTTTTTGCAGGTAGCTGCGATTTGGACAAAGCAGGAGAAGGAAGAAGAGGGGGAAAGGAGACAAGGTAAGCTGGGGAAATAGGGTCAGGCGGAAAGGGAGGCTTGGGAGGAGGCTGAGGAGGCTGGAGAATGAGTCCACGAGACGGTGATAGCGACGGAGACAGGCCGGCATCCGGCGGAAGAGAGAACCAGGGGTTCACTTCGGGAGCACTCATGTTTTTACCCACATGGAGGTTGGAATAGAAAGAGCGAGAGCAATCTGTTTTGGGAAATTGGAGCTGGCATTTTCTCTTCCTCAGCCTCGGATGATCGATAGATAAATCGTCACTTCCTCGGCGCAGAGTCGGGTGGAACCGGCGAGTCGATGGCTTGAAGGGGCCGTCCAAAGTTGTCGGGATCGATTCGCCGGTGGCAAGCAACAATGACATCGAGGTCACCGTGATCATCATCAGTAAAGGGGTGGGGATGATGAATGATGCTGCCGGAGTCATGATTATATCCACGGGTTGTCTTTTTGGTTACAGTTCCACATGCGCGTAGAGAGTTTTGACCGTCTCGAGCATTGACGACTATGGCCAAATTTTGAATTCTTTTTTTTTTCTTTTCGTTCACTCTTGACTCAAGACTATTGAGAGAATATGCCATTGATGTTCTGGGGATATTAAGTTCTTCCGACAGCTGTTTTATAGGGAAAACGGCCGATTAGTACCCGCACATTTATCACTGGTACCGATTAATACCCGTATAATTTTCCTGTGCAAAGCAAATCAAAACCCACACACTTGATTATTTGAATTTCAGAACACACACAAATTTTTTTTGGCTAATCCATGCTTTGATCGAAGTCCCGTTAGTCAACCCCGTTAATTTTGTAACGGTGGCCTAGTCATCCGCCACCTCAAATCCCTGTTGGAACGAGATTTAATTGTTTTTTTTTTTGGCCTGCATTACTAGACGACGTAGTATAAGGGTGCCTTTAATTAATAAAAAAGCCAAACTCTTTCTTCTACATCTATCGTCTCTCTCGTTTCATTTGGGAGAAGAATTAGGGTTTTGTGTTTGTTGCCAAATTCGTAAATGTCAAACTCGTCGATGGTAAACGCTTCATCGATATTAACAGGTTTGATAAGGGCATTGAAAACTTGAAGAAGATAGTTGATGGTTATGAGAAGGTAATTGAAGCTTTGAAAGTTGAGATACAAGGTTGTATTTCACGGTTATGTTGTTATGTTGCTTGAACTTGGATGAGTTTGTATGGATTTGTTGTGGTTTCCCTTTTTTTAATGCTTGGATTTGCATAATCAAGGCTCTGAGAAGTTTGTTTCTAGTTTAAACATGTCCATAGATGACTGATAATCCGAGTTTTGATACATTCAAACACCAAAAACACCCATCACTATTGGTCCAAATGCGTTTCATGTCTATCATTATTTTGTTCTTCATCTATTTCAGCATCTTCTCTGTCAACATCTTCTCTGTATAAACAAATCAAAAAGAACTATTAAACAAATCGCAAACCCTAAATCTAAAATCGAAAACCCTAAATCGAAAATCCCATTACCTCATCTCGAACCACCACTCGAAATCGGATCAATTGCTTCCTGAAGCCTTCGAAATGTCTTCCAAGCAGCTCGATTTTACCCAGATTCAACAACTTCAGTCTGCAAACCACGATTGAAATCGATGATAGAAATCCACGAGAAATCGCCAAAACAACTCTCGACACTTTGTATTTTTAGATTAAGAGATTAATTAAAGCCCTTATACGACGTCGTCTAGTAATGCAGGCCAAAATAAAAAAACAATTAAATCCCGTTCCAACAGGGATTTGAGGTGGCGGATGACTAGGCCACCGTTACAAAATTAACGGGGTTGACTAACGGGACTTCGGTCAAAGCATGGATTAGCCAAAAAAAATTTGTGTGTGTTTTGAAATTCAAATAATCAAGTGTGTGGGTTTTGATTTGCACAGGAAAATTATACGGGTATTAATCGGTACCAGTGATAAATGTGCGGGTACTAATCGGCCGTTTTCCCCTGTTTTATACCGTTATGTATCCGTTTTGCTTTTAATATTTCAGTGACAAAAAAACTATATCAACTCAAAACTATATATATATATTACAGTAGTATTATTGTGTATCGCCATCCATATACAGCTTTGTGTGTAGTGTAATGCGAGGGTATATTTATTTTTCCGTCAAGTGCACTCTGAACTTTGTAAGCCAAATCTCAATCACGTGAGCTTTTTGTTCTTCATATATAATACAGTTTAAAAGGCCAAAAGGTCCAAACCTGATAAAACACTTCTAACAGAAATTACCTAAAAATCAGCAAAAAAAGAAGAAGGGGTAATTGGATTGGATGTACGCTTCAGTTACTCGTCTTATCCTTAATGTTTACTCAAACTAAAAGTTTGTATTGATTGAGCATGAGTATAGTATAGTGTCTAATAATGATCGATATTTGCAAAAAATGTATTTATGTTGGGTTGAAATCATGAGTGCAAAATTGATAAAAATTATTAGGAGACACCACAATGTACATGTACCAACCTACGTATACATATACTATATCTCTAAATTATGGTATAGTAAGAAAATCAAAGTCATTGGCGAGTCAATGGCAAGCTATGGCATTGTAAAAGTGCACTATAAAATTACTCATTAACTATACAAAGATAGAATACTGAGTAAGGATACAAACTTAACAAAGAAAAAAACTGGTTATCTAAACACGATGCAAAAACCAAAAGCCCGAACAAGGAACATAAACCAAAAAACCAACTACACCTCTTAAAAATAAGAACTAAGGAGAAGTCAATCAAAGCTCGAAGAAAAAAACAAATCACCCAAAATACAAAAATGATAGAGAGCAGAAGTTTTTGGAAGAAGAAGTCGATCAATCCGATGGGAGTAGATCGAATCGAACTTGACTTTAGAAGATATTCTCTTCTTTGACAAGTTAGGTTAAGAGTTCTCCTCTTTACTTGTAAAGCTGAATTGTAATTCTTTTATAAAATTGGTGAATGAAACTTACAAGACCTAAACTCTTAAATAGAGAACACGTAAAGAAGATAGAATCTAAACTAATAATTTGGTTGAGATTTGTAACGATCTCGTTAAACCGATTGACAAATACCGAACACAAGATAAGTTACGTAATCGGTACGTAATTATCTAACACCAAACACCAAAGCCCATTAGTTGTAATAGCTGCTACATCAGGTCCCGTCAGGGGAGGAAGGATTCGACCACGAATCCGGTTGGTCATTGTCTCCCAGAAAAGGAGTTAAGTGCTTCACGTTGAACACATTGGAGGTACGGATGTGATCGGGCAGTTGAACATGGTACACGTTCGGGTTGATGCGTTGCACGATCTCAACAGGGCCAATCTTCTTTGTCTTCATCTTGTTGTATTCCCTTAAAGGTAAACGCTCCTTAGTCAAGTACACCCATACCAAATCCCCAGGTTCAAACACAACCTCCCTACGCTTAGCATCCGCAAACAACTTGTACTTAGCAGCCGACTCCTCCAAATGTAACCTCGCTTGTGTATGAATCAGTTGTAGGTCAGTCACAAAATCGACGGCTTCACCATGATGACGCGTCTTATCAGGCGTATTGACCAAGTCAATAGGGCAGCGAGGGACAATGCCATAGATCCCCTGGAACGGAGAATAATCGAGGCTGCGGTTGAGTGCATGATTATGAGAAAATTCGGCCTGACCAAGCTTTGTGTCCCACGATTTTAAGTTGTCACTGACCAGGAAGCGCAACAAATTACCCAGCGATCTGTTCGTTACCTCCGTCTGACTATCCGTTTGTGGATGATACGCAGAACTCATGTCCACAGTTGTTCCCAACAATCACCACAATGATCGCCAAAAGTGACTAAGGAAGCGAGTGTCCCTGTCTGATACAATCGACGAAGGTAATCCGTGTAGGCGATACACCTCTCTAAAGAACAAGACCGCAACACTGACCGTATATGTTGTCTTTTTACATGCAATAAAGTGAATCATTTTTGAAAATCGATCCACTACGACAAAGATGGAATCATTACCACCCTGGGTACGAGGGAGACCAAGAACAAATTCCATACTCACGTCTGTCCACGGCTGTGTGTATTGATCATGATTAGAACAGATGTGCAATCTTGTGTATTATCAAAATGGGAATTCTGAAGTACATATGTCACCGACTGTGTCGGCGACATGGATGTTGAAGTTGTTGGAATTGTGTCCAGTAATCTCGGTACTGTCTCTAGAAAGTAAGAGTATGTCAAAGATCAGACATAAGTCATATAATGCTGGGGATCATGATGGCTTGCTAGAGTCCGCTCATGATCTATAAGTCTTGGACTTATTGCCTTTATTATATGATCCCATATGGGTCACACGCCTAAGCTAACAGGAAAATGTGTTGGAACGGCTTAGCAGAAGTACGACAAAAGTGCCAGGCATTTGTCGTACTAAGAGAGAAAGATTAATGGGTCTGATTAAATGAGATTTAATCAGATTGGTGTTTTGGGCCCAAAAGCCCAAAAGGGAAAGAGAAGGCTTTTATAAACAAAAAGCCAAGTCTTTTCTCCCTAACCCTAATACCCCTGCCGAATTCTCTCTCCCTCTGCGCCGGTTTCATCAGTGGTCTAGCAGCCGTTTTTTCTGTGATCGCGTGTGTGAACCTTTGGAGGATTCATCCCTTGGTGTATCTCTCTGATCTCTGACCTGTTCTATCCTTCCGCTGCAACAAACAGGTAAAAGGTGAGATCATCTAATGTTTCTAATTCAAGAGAACCTAGATCTGTATGTTTAGGTTGATATGAATCTGTGAATTACATCAGGATCAACTAAACGGTTCCTACAGTGGTATCAGAGCCATTGGTTCTTAGGATTTCTTGTTTTAGATTCATGTTTAGGTTGTTTAATCTGTTTAGAAGTGTTTTGAATCCATTACTGATAAGAAAAACACTTAAGAAACAGAATTGAAATCTAAACACATTAATCGGATCACAAACAAGCTATATGACTTGTTTTTGGTGATCGGCCGTGAGTTGGACCGGTCGGACGGACGGGATCGCGGGTCGGACGGTCGGGATGGTCGGATTGGATCGGATCGGATCGTACGATCGATCGCGATCGATCGTCGCGTCGCGTCCGATTGCTCGTCCCGATCGCGTCTCGGCCATGTCCCGTCCCGCTCGCGTGCGTAGCATCCCGATCGCTCGACGATCGTGGAAGCGTCCGTCCGAGTGACCCGAGCTGTCCCGGCTGTTGCGTCCCGTCCGAAGCTGCGCATCGTCTCGATCTCGGATCGTTGGCGGCTTGCGGCTGGACGATGGTCGCGAAGCTAGGGCTGACGTGAAAGTCACGGTTCAGCAATTGGATCGGTTCGGTTCGTTTTGGCGGTTCGGTTCAAAACATAATTAAAAATTATTCGTTCTGGTTTAATAAACAGATTTAATAATTTTATTAAATCTGGTTAAACCGGAATAAGAAATCCAATGTCGAAAGAAATATTGGATTTAGTGCCTAAACCAGGAATTTCTAATTTGATTTGGTTGGACCAAATAAATTGAGAAATTCCGGTTTAGTAAATAACCGGTTGACAATTGTGGTCATCGTAGTAATTAAAACTTGGTTAGACCAGTTTTAATGAACCAGACCGGTTATGTCAATTAATTGGACAATTGGGTCATGTCTTGGACATGGACCAATTCTTGGGCCTCGGGCCAAGAAGTTAAAACAATTGGGCCAATTATTTGAGTCTTTCTTCAGATTAATTTAAAATTTATTTTATAAAATTATAAAGTCGATTTTAAATTAAAGTTTCCGAAATTTTGAAATTAGAAAGTTTCTTAAAATAGAAGTTTCTGGATTTGCGGGTTTTGGATTTTAAGAAATTTCTAAAGTTAGAAAGTTTCCGGTTTTAGAAAGTTTCCAATTTTAGAAAGTTTCCAAAAATAGTAGGTTTCCAAAAATAGAAAGTTTCCCGAAATAGTAATCTTCTATTTTGGGAATAAAATTTTTAATAAACCTACAAACCTCAAATAATATCAAGCGTTGGATGTCTTGTCCAGGCTATGTCAGCTGTCGAAGCCCATTCAATTGTATTCATGGCCTTACAGTGTGAGGGTGTCTGCTTTTGCGTGGGTAAGACGGTTTGTGATTCATAAATGTCATTGGGAGTCCCAGACATTAATGATTACATGACTGTATAGTCCGGTTTTCTTGACTAGGCCATCGGGAGTCCCGGGCCTTGAGACATCAGAGTGGATTGGGCCTCGGGCCCAGATTCACAACCAAGAGTTATATCACGGATATAATTAGCCGACTTAGGGCTTACCGATATAATCTAAGGTTGGGTGACGGCCAGTGGCCCACTTTAATTTTAGTTATATGTGGATCTTGGAATCATTATATTCTATTGAGGGTAACTTAGGTTATTGAATATAATGCGTGATTAATCATATTAAATTTTAATACGAGATTAATCATATTGAACATAATAACTAATAACCTTTTTATTTATATATTTCAGATATGACTACTACAAGCACACAAAACACATTCTCGATCCGGTCTGTTCTCGAGAAGGAGAAGCTGACTGGAACGAACTTCCTGACATGGTCAAGGAACTTGAGGCTGGTCCTCAAGCAGGAGAAGAAGGATTATGTCCTTCGTGATCCCCTCCCCGAGAGGCCTCTTGCCAATGCTGCCAGGACTCTGCACAATGCTTGGGAAAAGCATTCGTCAGATGAAAATGATGTTTATTGCCTGATGTTGGTGACAATGACTCCTGAGCTGCAAAAACAGTTCGAAAGTGTATTGTCTCCCATCGAGATAATGGCAAGCCTGAAATCGCTTTTTCAGGAGCAGGCTAGGACCGAGAGGTTCCAGACAGTTAAGAACCTCTTGGACTGTAAGTTGGCTTCGAATGCGGCAGTGAGTCCTCATGTCTTGAAGATGATGGGTTATCTCGATCATCTTCAGAAACTCGACTGCCCAATCAGCCAGGAACCTGCCTGCGACATCATTCTGCAGTCTTTACCTGCAAGCTATGATCAGTTCATTATGAACTTTAACATGCATGGCTTGAGTAAGACACTACCTGAGCTTCACGGAATGCTCAAGACTGCAGAGCCCAACTTGAGGAAAACCGCCAAGGACCCCAATGTGCTTATGGTGCAAAAGGGCAAGGGGTTTAAGAAATCCTCTGCTAAGGATAAGGGAGCGGCCAAGGCTGTCCAAGTCGCGGACAAGGACACGCCAAAGCCCAATCCCAAGTCCAAGGCTGGGCCTACTGACATGTGCAGGTTCTGCAAAGAACTGGGGCATTGGAGAAGAGATTGCAAGAAATTCCAGGAAGGTCTAAAGGAATTGAAGAAGAAGACTTTCGAGACTTCTTCGTCAGGTATTTTTGTTATAGAAGTTAATACAACTACTTTTGATAATACCTCATGGGTCATGGATACTGGTTGTGGGGCTCATATTTGTACTAATATGCAGGCACTCAGCAACAGTAGAAGGCTGAAGCAAGGACAAGTGGAGCTACGAGTTGGGAATGGAGCGAAAGTTTCAGCACTAGCTGTAGGCACATACTTGTTGTCTTTACCTTCGGGATTGATTTTAGAACTGAATAATTGTTATTTTGTACCTGCTATAAGCAGAAATATTATTTCAATTTCTTTGTTGGATTTGGAAGGTTATGATTTTTCAGTTAAGAATAAATTATGTTCCTTCAATCGCAACAATTTGTTCTATGGTTCTGCCCCTCTTTCGAATGGGCTTTACATACTCGATCAATCTGCGCCAATGTATAACATTAATACAAAACGGTTTAAACCTAATGAGGAAAACCGAACGTTTCTATGGCATTGTCGTTTAGGGCACATCAGCGAGAAACGCATCAAGAGGCTCCATTCGAATGGACTTCTTGGCTCATTTGACTTTGAGTCATGTGAGAAATGCGAATCATGCATGATGGGCAAAATGACACGGGCCCCCTTTAATAAACCTAACGAGAGGGCCAGTGACTTATTGGGCCTGATACACACTGACGTGTGTGGCCCAATGTCCACAAATGCAAGAGGAAAATATCAGTACTTCATTACCTTCACTGATGATTTCAGTAGGTATGGATATGTTTATTTAATGAAACATAAGTCTGAATCTTTTGAGAAGTTCAGAGAATTCCAAAATGAAGTACAGAACCAACTTGGCAAAAGCATTAAGGCTCTTCGGTCCGACCGAGGAGGAGAATACTTAAGCCAAGAATTCAGTGATCATCTGAGAGAGTGTGGGATCGTATCCCAACTCACTCCTCCTGGAACACCTCAATGGAATGGTGTATCTGAGAGGAGAAATCGGACCTTATTGGATATGGTTCGATCTATGATGAGTCACACAGACCTTCCAATATCCCTTTGGGGATATGCTCTGCTAACAGCAGTGTTCACTCTAAATAGAGCGCCATCAAAAGCAGTAGCAAAGACACCATATGAATTATGGACTGGAGTGGCTCCAGTGCTGTCTTATCTCAGAATTTGGGGTTGTGAAGCCTATGTCAAGAGATTAATCTCAGACAAGCTTACATCAAAATCTGACAAATGCTATTTCATTGGTTATCCACGGGAAACCAAGGCTTATTACTTCTATCTGCGTTCCGAGAACAAGATTTTTGTTGCCCGGGATTGTAACTTTCTTGAGAGGGAGTTTCTATCTAAGAAAGACAGTGGGAGTAAGGTACTGCTTGAAGAAATTCAAGATGAACAGGATACTGCTCAACCTAATGAGGAAGAGCAGCAGGAGGACCTACAAGAAATTGTAGAGCCTGAACCTGTAGTACCTGAAGTTCGAAGATCCGGGAGGATCCGTCACGAACCCGAGAGATATCAAGGATTCCTCGTGACTGACTGTCATGATCTTTTGATCATTGATGGTGATGAACCATCGAACTTCAATCAAGCCATGATGGGCCCAGATTCCTCTAAGTGGCGCAAGGCCACTGATTCCGAAATGGACTCCATGTCGGTCAACCAAGTGTTTTCGTTGGTTGACTTACCCGTTGGTGTAAAAGCCATCGAGTGCAAATGGATCTTCAAGAAGAAGATTGACGTGGATGGAAATGTCCAGATTTACAAAGCCAGGTTGGTGGCAAAAGGTTTCAGACAAGTTCACGGTGTGGATTACGATGAAACCTATTCACCAGTGGCTATGATGAAATCTATTCGGATTCTACTAGCAACTGCAGCTTTTCATGATTATGAAATTTGGCAGATGGACGTGAAAACCGCCTTCCTGAATGGTATTCTGGAAGAGGATGTGTATATGACGCAACCTGACGGTTACATAGATCCAAAGAATGCTGGGAAAGTATGCAAGCTTCATAAATCCATTTATGGATTGAAGCAAGCATCGAGGAGCTGGAATCTTCGTTTTGATGAAGCGATCAAGCAATTTGACTTCATTAGAAACGAAGAAGAACAGTGCGTGTATAAGAAATCTAGTGGGAGCAAGATTGTATTTCTTATTCTGTATGTCGATGACATACTGCTTCTCGGAAACGACGTTCCAATGCTGAAGTCCGTAAAGGACTGGCTTGGAAGTTGTTTTTCCATGAAAGACATGGGTGAAGCCGCATACGTTCTTGGAATTAGGATCTATCGGGATAGACCTAAGAAGCTGATAGGCTTGTGTCAAGACTCATACATTGACAAAGTCCTACAAAGATTCAGCATGAAAGATTCCAAGAAGGGCTTCACGCCAATGGTACATGGCACAACGCTAAGCAAGAAGCAGAGCCCTACGACGACTGCTGAGCTCGAGCGTATGAAGAACATTCCCTATGCATCTGCAATAGGATCTGTTATGTATGCCATGATCTGTACTCGTCCTGATGTTGCTTATGCATTGAGCATGACGAGTAGATACCAGTCAAATCCAGGTGAAAACCATTGGATTGCCGTAAAGAATATCTTGAAGTATCTAAGACATACTAAGGATAAGTTCTTGGTGTACGGTGGAAGTGATGTGCTTAAAGTCAGTGGATTCACGGACGCAAGTTTCCAGACAGACACAGATGATTTCCGGTCACAGTCTGGTTATGTCTTTTGTCTGAATGGCGGTGCAGTAAGTTGGAGAAGCTCCAAGCAGGACACCGTTGCTGATTCCACTACAGAAGCTGAATATATCGCCGCCTCAGAAGCAGCGAAGGAAGCTGTTTGGATACGAAAGTTCATTATGGAACTAGGTGTGATACCAGATGCGGCTGAGCCTCTGACACTATTTTGTGACAACAATGGTGCTATAGCTCAGGCAAAGGAACCAAGATCACACCAGAAATCCAAGCATGTTCAAAGAAGATTTCACTTGATACGTGACATCGTTAATAGAAAGGAAGTCAAGATCAGCCGAGTTCCGACAGATGATAATGTCGCTGATCCGTTGACAAAGCCACTCCCAAGGCCTAAGCTCGAGTTCCTGACTGAAGCTGTAGGCATTAGAAACATTGAAATGTAATCTAAATTTGAGTGGGAGTTTTGTGAGCTTTATTTTAGTTATTTGATATGTTCTTGTAAAACATTATTTTATGAAATTATTATTTCAAGATTATTTTAACTGTGATGAAATAATCGTTCCAAAATGATATGAAGCATTTTATAGGTCATCGAAGTAAGTGACTTGATCTTGAGTCATCAAAGTCATTTAGCTTGATCATGAGACCCTATATTTGATAAATGTCTTATATCATCCTGTCCCTAGTCGAAGGTTGTTGAAACTGGAACACCAACAACCGTGTGAGACTGGATTGGTACGTGACTTATGACAAAGTCTCAGTGTGTCATAGATGCGCGGCATCAAAGTCAGTACATAGGTGTATGTTGGGAATATACGACCGGACAAGACCCGCTTATAAGAACTCTTCAGGATATTTATATCTGTGTCATAAGAGATTCTTACTACGACTATAGAGTATAGTCCTTAGACCTGAGTTCACATGCATGTGACTGCCCATGGACTGATGTACTTTGATCATTGTCTAACGCTATCGTTCTGCGATAGTTATAAGGACCTTGTTTGGGTACATTATGAAATGAGTAGTTTACAGTGATGGAACAAGACGGAATTTGTCCCTCCAATATATATATGGAGTGAATATCTCTAGGCCAATCGGAGATTTGAATACTGGAAAATGCATGGCCATGCTCAAACGGACTTTCCCGAGTCGTTTGGATTGTCAGTATCAAATCAGAGTCCGATGAACAAGATTAGGCTTTATAAGGATGACACCAATCTTGCCTTATGACTAATCGAGATATTGTGACAAAAGGATTATGAATACAGAGATTCCAGTACAAGTGGGAGATTGTTGGAATTGTGTCCAGTAATCTCGGTACTGTCTCTAGAAAGTAAGAGTATGTCAAAGATCAGACATAAGTCATATAATGCTGGGGATCATGATGGCTTGCTAGAGTCCGCTCATGATCTATAAGTCTTGGACTTATTGCCTTTATTATATGATCCCATATGGGTCACACGCCTAAGCTAACAGGAAAATGTGTTGGAACGGCTTAGCAGAAGTACGACAAAAGTGCCAGGCATTTGTCGTACTAAGAGAGAAAGATTAATGGGTCTGATTAAATGAGATTTAATCAGATTGGTGTTTTGGGCCCAAAAGCCCAAAAGGGAAAGAGAAGGCTTTTATAAACAAAAAGCCAAGTCTTTTCTCCCTAACCCTAATACCCCTGCCGAATTTTCTCTCCCTCTGCGCCGGTTTCATCAGTGGTCTAGCAGCCGTTTTTTCTGTGATCGCGTGTGTGAACCTTTGGAGGATTCATCCCTTGGTGTATCTCTCTGATCTCTGACCTGTTCTATCCTTCCGCTGCAACAAACAGGTAAAAGGTGAGATCATCTAATGTTTCTAATTCAAGAGAACCTAGATCTGTATGTTTAGGTTGATATGAATCTGTGAATTACATCAGGATCAACTAAACGGTTCCTACAGAAGTGAAGTATGGAAGAGTTATATTCTATCATCGATGATGACATCGTCGATGATAGAATAGAATCGACGACATCATCGACGATGTCATGGACGGTTCTATTATATCCGTTGGCGATTCACATAGAATAGAAGACGCGGACAGACTCTCCTCTTTTGGATTCAAATTCAAATTGTTTCATTTTCCCCAAATGCTTATTTCGAAATGTAAACCCATTTAGGGTTTCCTTATGCTCTCCTCCTCTATATAAGGAGATGTAACACAAGCTCAAAAAGATAAATCTCTTAAGATGTTTAATCTCTAAATCTATCATTATTCTCTCTTATTTTTGCTCAATAACACTCAAGAACACTCATGCTTAATCTCTAAATCTATCATGGTATCAGAGCTAAGATCTCTATTTTCTTGATTCTCTCTTTATTTCACCATTCTCTCACTCTTAAAATCATTAATCTTCAGTTCTTCACTCTCTGTCCAAAATCTCTCTGTCCCTAAATCTCTCATTGTATTTTATCTGTTCATCACTCTTACTCTCTGTCCTAAATCCTAAGTCTTGCACCAAGCCTCAGTGGTTCTCAGTCCTTATTCTTTTCTCGGTCTTAAAACCCTAACAGTGGTTCTCATCTCAGTTATTCAAGCTTTATCTACTCTCTTCAGTCATTCACCATGGAAGACTCTACTCATTTTAGCTCCAGCTTGAGGCCTACTGTTGTTCCTGTTGTGCTCAAAGGGATTAACTACAGGACATGGCAGAGGACCATCAAGACTGCCATTTGTGGAAGAGGATTGTGGGATCACATTTTGGAGGATAAAACTCCAACTGAAGAAGATGAAGCCAAGAAGAAGGATGAGGAAACTAAGAAGGCAGAGGCTAAGTGGTTTCAAGAAGATCAGCTGGTGCTTGGTTTTCTCCAAAACTCTCTTGACCCATCCATCCTTGAAGCTTATTCTCATTGTGAGACAGCCAAGTCACTGTGGGACACTCTCAAGAAGATTTATGGAGATGTCTCTAATCTGAGCAGAGTTTATGAAGTCAAGAAGGCCATAAGTGAGCTGAAACAAGAAGACCATGACTTTACCAAGTATCTTGGGAAGTTCTCTTCAGCATGGTCTGAACTTGAGATGCTAAGGCCAAGTACTATGAACCCCAAGATTCTCATTGAGAGAAAGGAGCAAGACAAGATCTTTGGCCTTCTACTCAACTTGGATCCGGTTTACAATGATGTCATAATGAAGATCCTAAGGGAGACTACACTTCCTGATTTTGAAGAGGTATGCTCTAGGATCCAAAAGGAGGAAGGAAACATTGGTTTGTTTAGAGGAAAGGGGGAGTTGGTGACTGCCAACAAAGCTGGCTTTAAACCTGAGGAGAAGAAGGCGCCATTTTGTGGGCATTGCAAGAGGAAAGGCCACTCCAAGGATAAGTGTTGGGTCCTTCATCCCCACCTCAAACCAGCCAAGTTCAAGGACTCAAGGGCAAATGCCAACATCTCTCAAGAAGCTGTGAATGAACCTGCCTCTACTTCAGCTCAAGGAGGGGAGCTTGCACTCTACACAGCCACTGAATATGTGAAGAGGAGTGACCTTGAGGACCTCATTAAGGCCTATGCCTCTAAGCTCTCTGGTATCTCTTTATTTTCACACAAATTGCTTAGTAAAACTGATCATAAGTTGGTAGTAGATTCAGGAGCTTCTCACCACATGATTAGTGATGCTAAGTTGTTAAAAGATATTAAACCTGCCCTAGGAAGAGTAACTATAGCTGATGGTCAAGGGATTCCCATAATTGGTACAGGAAAGTTGAGATTATTTAACAAGGAAAGTGATGCCTTGTATGTTCCTAAGTTTAAATCTAACTTGCTGTCGGTTAAGAGGATCACTAAAGACTTGAATTGCAATGTTATATTTGGGCCTAATGATGTTTGTTTTCAGGATATTAAGAATGGAAAGGTTATTGGAAGAGGTGGTACACAAGATGAGCTTTACCTCCTTGAAGACATTTCTCCAAGCAACTCGGTTTCATTAGCTTTTAAATCCTGTTTTTCTTTCAATCAAAATGTCCTATGGCATGCTAGACTAGGACATCCTCATGCTCGTGCTTTGAACTTAATGTTGCCTAATGTTAGCTTTGATCATTCAACTTGTGAAGCTTGTATTCTTGGCAAACATTGTAGAACTATCTTTCCTAAATCAACTACTATCTATGAACATTGCTTTGATCTTGTGCACTCTGATGTTTGGACTTCACCTTGTCTGTCTAGAGATAGAAACAAGTATTTTGTGACTTTCATAGATGAAAAATCAAAATATACTTGGGTAACATTGCTGCCATCTAAAGATAGGGTGTTTGATGCATTTTTGAATTTCCAAAACTATGTTACTAATCAGTTTAATGCCAAGATCAAAGTGTTTAGGTCAGATAATGGAGGGGAGTATACAAGCCAAAGATTCAAAGCTCACTTGAACAAATGTGGGATCCTTCATCAAACAAGCTGTCCCCATACTCCTCAACAAAATGGTGTGGCTGAGAGGAAGAACATACATCTCATGGAAGTGGCTAGGTCCATGATGTTCCACACCAATGTTCCTAAGAGGTTTTTGGGGGATGCAGTCTTGGCAGCTTGTTATCTCATCAATAGGATCCCAACTAGAGTCCTTCAAGACATTTCACCATATGAGGTATTGAACAAAGCCAAACCATTTATTGAACACTTACGTGTGTTTGGTTGTGTTTGTTTTGTGTATATCTCAGGAGATCAAAGGAATAAGCTAGATGCTAAGAGCACAAGGTGTATGTTCCTTGGATACTCCACAACTCAGAAGGGCTACAAGTGTTTTGATCCAAGCAACAACAGGACCTATGTTTCAAGGGATGTTAAGTTCATTGAGGGGCAGAGATACTATGAGAAGAGGGATTGGGAAGGTTTGAAGGATCTCTCAAGATCACCCTCAGATTTGGCTACCAGTTTGAAGTACTTGCTGGACTACTTGGGTAATGATACCCCACGGCCAGAAAAGTCTGAGACACCTACCCAGGAAGCTCAACAAGAGGATACTGAACCAGCAACACACACTCAGGAACCGGCTCAAGCTCAAGAAGACACTCTACCTCAAGATCAGAACCAAGTGGACTTGGATATGGATGAGGATGAGATGGTTTATCAAGAGGCAGTGGGTAATGAGGAAGTGGTTGATCAACAGGTTCAGCAACTCAGGAGAAGCACAAGGGAAAAGAAAGATCCATCAGAATGGATGAAGACAAGAGTCTACTACAACAACCAAGCAGTAGCTCATCCTAGTCAGTCTACTTGTTCTATTGACTTGCTCCCATCTAGTCACAAGGCCTTTCTTGGAAAGATTGAGTTAAATCAGGTTCCTAAGACTTATGAAGAGGCTGAGGGAATCAAGGTTTGGATGGATGCAGTAAAGGATGAGAAAGAGGCTATGGAGAGGAACCACACTTGGATTGTAGAGAAGCTGCCAAAAAGGAAAAAGACAGCCAGCTCTAAATGGGTCTTCACAATCAAGTATAAAAGCAATGGAGACATAGAGAGGTACAAGGCAAGGCTAGTGGCAAGGGGATTCACCCAAACCTATGGAGAAGACTATACAGACACCTTTGCACCAGTGGCTAAACTTCATACAGTGAGAGTCACATTGAGCTTAGCCATAAACCTCTCATGGAATCTATGGCAGATGGATGTGAAGAATGCCTTTCTACAAGGTGAACTTGAAGAGGAAGTGTATATGACCCCACCACCAGGTTTGAAGCACTTGTGTAAAGATGGTGAAGTGTTGAGGCTGAGAAGGGCAATTTATGGTCTGAAGCAATCACCAAGGGCATGGTACCATAAGCTTAGTCACACTCTTATGGACCATGGTTTCAAGAAGTCTCAATCCGATCATACATTGTTCACGCTTCAAAGTGCTCAAGGAGTGGTGGTGGTTCTGATTTATGTGGATGATTTGATTATCACAGGAAGTGATAATGATGGGATTCAATCCACAAAGGCCTTTCTCAAGAGTTCCTTTGATATTAAAGACCTTGGTGAGTTGAAGTATTTCTTGGGCATTGAAGTTTGCAGATTCAATGATGGATTGTTTCTGTCCCAAAGGAAGTATGTTAAGGACTTGTTGACCGAAACAAGTATGCTTGATTGCAAGATTGCAAAGACTCCTCTTGAAGATGGCTACCAAGTCAATAGAAAGGGGGAGAAATCAGATGAAGTCAAGTTCAAGGATGTCTCATTGTACAGGAGGCTGGTTGGGAAGCTTATCTACCTCACTCTCACAAGACCAGACTTGTGCTTTGCTGTGAATCAAGTGAGCCAACATATGCAATCACCCACAGTGTATCATTGGAGTTTGATTGAGAGGATACTCAGATATCTCAAAGGATCAACTGGACAAGGCATTTGGATGGGTAAGAATGATAGCACAGAGATTGTTGGCTATTGTGACGCAGATTGGGCTGGTGATAAGAGTGATAGGAGATCAACAACCGGCTATTGCACCTTCATTGGAGGCAACTTGGTGACTTGGAAGACAAAGAAGCAGAAGGTGGTATCTTGTTCTAGTGCTGAAGCTGAGTATAGGGCCATGAGGAAGCTTGCAACCGAGCTAACATGGCTGAAGGCTCTGCTTAAGGACTTTGGTATAGAGCAATCAAGTCCAATCACCTTCCATTGTGACAACCAGGCTGCTATTCACATTGCAACCAACTCAGTGTTTCATGAGAGGACAAAACACATTGAGATTGACTGTCACAAGGTGAGGGAGAAGATTGAAGAT
This sequence comes from Orychophragmus violaceus, assembly GCA_030180135.1. NCBI lineage: Eukaryota > Viridiplantae > Streptophyta > Magnoliopsida > Brassicales > Brassicaceae > Orychophragmus > Orychophragmus violaceus. The sequence goes on from CM058240.1 coordinate 72,452,993, forward strand.
GGAACCATTCTGCCTTGTTACACAAAGAGTGAAGATCAGCTTGCAGACATCTTCACCAAGGCTGCTAGTCTTAAGGTTTGCACTCATGTCTTTGGCAAACTAGGGCTGGTGGCTATCCATGATTAGAACTCTCCTGATTCATGAGCAGCATACTCTTTTTCCCTTGATGTGGTTTTGTCCCAAGTGGTTTTCCACATCAAGCTTTTTAATGAGGTGTTGCCATGATCATTCCAAGTTCAGTCTTTAGGGTGATTCCAAAGTCTGAACTTGAGGGGGAGTATTGATCATGATTAGAACAGATGTGCAATCTTGTGTATTATCAAAATGGGAATTCTGAAGTACATATGTCACCGACTGTGTCGGCGACATGGATGTTGAAGTGAAGTATGGAAGAGTTATATTCTATCATCGATGATGACATCGTCGATGATGGAATAGAATCGACGACATCATCGACGATGTCATGGACGGTTCTATTATATCCGTTGGCGATTCACATAGAATAGAAGACGCGGACAGACTCTCCTCTTTTGGATTCAAATTCAAATTGTTTCATTTTCCCCAAATGCTTATTTCGAAATGTAAACCCATTTAGGGTTTCCTTATGCTCTCCTCCTCTATATAAGGAGATGTAACACAAGCTCAAAAAGATAAATCTCTTAAGATGTTTAATCTCTAAATCTATCATTATTCTCTCTTATTTTTGCTCAATAACACTCAAGAACACTCATGCTTAATCTCTAAATCTATCAGTGTGGGAATCGGTAAAGGCAGGTAAAGACCTGCATTTGAAGATTTACCCTTACCTTGTTGACATATCCTGCATTGTTCGACGAATCTGGTAATATCGCATCTTAGTGTTGGCCAAAAGTACGAAGCGGCGACCAACCTGATTGTCATATCACGACCCATATATCCTTCATTACGCAACTCACCTATTATTTGTAGTCGGAGGTTACAGTACGGTATACAGAGGCATAGACCACGAAACAAGAATCCATCTTGGACTGTGTAGTCACGCGAAGTCCATGCCACTGCATCGTCGAATATTCGCGCAAAGAAAGCATCGGACGAATAGAGATCAGCTAGCGATTCAAAACCCACCACCGAAACATGCATAGTAGCCATCAACGAATGCCGACGACTGAGGGCATATGCCACCCGATTTGTTTTCCCAGATTGATGGCGAATGGAGAACGTGAATTGTTGGAGATAAGAGATCCAACTGGCATGCCTTGCTGATACCTTAGCTTGACTGTCCAAATGCCGAAGAGCGTCATGATCCGTAAAAAGGATAAACTCATGGTGCACGAGATAGTGACGCCAGTGCTTTATCGCATGTGGCGTAGAACTATACGTCGTATGTACCATAACGGCCTCGTGCACCCGCCAAATTCTCACTATAAAAGGCGATTGGTCATCCTTTCTGACTTAATACAGCACCAATTCCCATCTTTGAGGCGTCGTAATTAAGCTCAAATGTTTCTGTAAAATCAGGGAAAATGAGAATGGGAGTTGTCGTCAGCTTCTGTTTAATAAATTTGAATGCCATGGATGCTTCCTCAGACCAAACAAACCTGCCGTCGCGCATGCAACTCGTTATTGGTGCCATAATCGAGCTAAAATGGCTCACAAACCTCCGATAAAATAATTCTAGACCATGGAAGCTACAAACCTATGTACCTGTTGTTGGAGTCGGCCAAGAACATATGGCATCAACCTTCGTTTGATCCACTGCTAGGCCTCGGTCAGAGACAATGTAGCCGAGAAACAACACCTCTTTGACACCAAATTCGCACTTATGCTTAGTCGCGAACATCTTGTCTTGTCGTAGAACCATGAGTACCTATCGCAAGTGATCCAAGTATTCGGCCAGAGAAGTGCTAAAGACAAGGATATCATCAAAGTATACGACTATGAATCGGCCAATGAACTGACATAGTTCCTGATTCATGATTCGCATAAAGCTACTCGGTGCCTTCGACAACCCGAATGGCATAACTAACCATTCAAAAAATATTTCTAGCATTTTGAATGTTGTTTTCCATTCATCGCCCGGCTTGATTCGAATCTGATGATATCCACTTGAGATCAATCTTTGAAAAGATGTTTGCAGAACCAATTTGATCCAACATATCATCAAGACGAGGTATCAGAAAGCGGTAGCATACTATAATCTTATTTATAGCGTGTCTGTCCACACACATACGCCATGTACCATCCTTTTTGGAATCAAGAGATCTGGAACCGCACATGAACTGAGACTCTTGCGGATATGACCATTGTGCAGCAAATCTTCAACCTGACGACGCAGTTCCTCGTGCTCGACAGAACTCATACGATAATGGGGTCTATGTGGAAGCATCGCTCCTGGTGTCAGGTCGATCTGATGTTGTATCTCACGAAGAGGCGGAAAACCGTCAGGAAGATCGATCGGAAAAACATCTTCAAATTCACCCAGTAACGACGTTATAGTTTGCATTGTGGTTGATGATAAAAGTTGTCCAGCTATTGCTGGAATAATCGCGAATGCTCTTCCTTCATTGCAAAACTCAGACAGAAAAGCAGGATATGAGCAGATCAGTGCATTATGTCGGGTATGTAGGTGTTGTCAAGTAGGGATATCCGCATTGGGGGGAATTGGCGGATCCGGTAACGCATTGTCTTGCGAAGGTACCAGCAGGATCTTATGAGTTTCCCAAATGAAACTATATGTGTTCTGGAACCCATCATCTGTGATCTTTCGATCGAATTCCCACGGCCTCCCCAGCAGCAAATGACTGATATCCATTGGTTCGATGTCGCAATACGTCCAGTCCTTGTAAAACGGAACAATGGAGAACGAAACCAAATCTTGTTGAGAAATCTGAAATCTAACATTTTTGGTGAGCCACCCTAGTGTGTATGGAGCTGGATGTGCTTCTCTGGTGAGTCCCATATTGTCAACAACTTCCTCCGAAATTACATTTCGGCAACTCCCGGAATCGATAAAAAATCTACACACACGACCCCTAATCGTACAGGTAGATCGGAAAATGTTAGTGCGTAGCCATTGTGCATCTTGCCGTCGCGGTGTCAAACACGATCGGCGAACCACCAGCATATGTCCCTTATCACCTTTTGTGTGATGTACGATATCGTCGTCCTCTATCCCGTCTTCGCCACATGAGTCGTATACGCAGGACGGATCATTGCTCGTACCTTCCATTAGTAACCCACGGCGTGACTGATTTTGGCAAGCGGACTGTCGATGCCATGTTTCCCCACAGCCATAGCACTTGAGTGCAGCAGGACGAAAAGTTCGGCATTATGACTGGTCTTGTGTCGTGACACTACCATAAATGGTTGAGTTTTTTGGCTCGATAGGTCCATATTTCATCGTTGAGACTGTGGCTTGATCTTGCTGTCGAGCGCGATTACCCTGCCCACTCCACCAACTTGATCGATTTTGCTGTTCCAATGACGCAGCTCGACGATGTGCCTCTGCTATTGTAGAAAGATCAAATTGTAACAGCGCCGATTAGAGCTATTGTCGCAGCCCTCCGATAAACCGTGAAACAAGCTGCATTTCACTGTCTCTAACCTCTGTTCTTGTGAGTAGCAAATCAAATTCCTCCTCGTACTCATCGACTGATCGCGTCCCTTTTCTAAGATTCTGCAGCTTGGTATACATCAAGCGATCAAAGTTGTGAGGCAGGAAGGTTTCACTCAAGTGCTTCTTGAGATTTTTCCAGGTCGAAATCGGTTCTTTTCCATTCCGGCGACGGTCGCTTTCACTTGCTTCCACCAAGCAGCGGCATGACCGCAAAATTTCATCGCAATCAATGGTACACATTGATCCTCCGGCACATTCTTCAAAGCCAGAATCTCATCCACCGAGACCATCCAGTCGAGGACAGTCTCTCCTCTCGCTTTTCCTTTAAACTCCGGGATCTCGACTTTAAAACTCGATTCCCACGGTTTCGGACGAAACAGTCTATCATCCATGTTGTACTGATCGTGGTGAGGATCACCATAATTGACCTGCGGGTGTGCAAATCACTGATCATCTTGATTATAAGGTTGATGTTGTTGGCACTGATCACCCAGATGGCCACGTTGAGCCCTAGGTCGATCGTTCCGCTCCAAACCCCTACCCGCGAACGGTTTAACATCCACCTCCAATGCATTCTCCTCGAACAGGGGGTTATGACCAGTCAATCTCTGAGCCAGAGTTTCATCCATCTCCATGATTGAAGCGTGAATTTTGTTTTGCATGTTCTCTTTCATAGCAAGAAGTGTTTGCCTTATCTCCGACCAGTCGTTCACAGCTTGGTCCCTTGGGGCCATGTTAGATCCGCTTGGTTTCTTTGGAGGCATGGCAACTGATGAATTCCCAAAACGTTATGTGCTGATACCAACTGATACAGAGCGGAAGCTATAGGAAGAAGAAGTTGATCAACCCGATGGGAGTAGATCGAATTCGAACTTGACTTTAGAAGATACTCTCTTCTTTGACAAGTTAGGTTAAGAGTTCTCCTCTTTGCTTGTAAAGATGAATTGTAATTCTTTTATAAAATTGGTGAATGAAACTTACAAGACCTAAACTCTTGATAGAGAACACGTAAAGAAGATAGAATCTAAACTAATAATTCGGTTGAGATTTGTAACGATCTCGTTAAACCGATTGACAAAAACCGAACACAAGATAAGTTACGTAATTGGTACGTAATTATCTAACACCAAATACCAAAGCCCATTAGTTGTAATAACTGCTACATCAAAAAACGAAAACCACAACCAAACCAAGGGAACCACAAACAGCCTGTAGCGGGAAGAAAGACAAGAGCCGCAGAGCCTCACTTAGGATAGCCTACACACGACTCCACCAAGAACCGCAAGAGCTAAAAAACTGAAGAAACCGAGAAAGCGAAACCAACACCACCACAAACAGCCAAGATATTCGAAGACACTAAGAGAGCAAATGCACAAGACAGAACTTTGAACACCGACTGGAGAAAGACGTCGAAGAGGACCATCAGTCGAGGGGAGGAAAAGCAAGAAGGCAGAAGAGACTAAATAAAGGATAAATGCAAGGACTACTTCCCGATACCGGCAAGGGATGCCAGCTACAAAGAAGCAAGTGGCGGAGCAAGGCAGACGAAACTAATAAACTTTGAAACTGGACGATAGTGCAAATTTAGGGTGAACCTCTCAAGAAGACGCATTGTAAAGATCTGTAGGAATAGTTTTAATTATTTTAGAGAAGATATTATATATTGTATAAAATCAGATATACAATAAAGCTTCTATAAATTAATAATATTGAGATCATAATATTTTACTAATATAATAAAATATTAATTTATTTAAAGATTAATTGAATAAACATTTATTTTTTGTGAAAAGACGTAATTTAAAACTAAATATTCTATTAATTTATTAAAATAATAATTTAGCATATTAATTTATAAAATTTATAGTGTAATTTACTTTTAGAATTAAAAAAACGTGTATTGGTTTCACTTTCATGCATAGATCAAAATTATAATCAAACAATGTAGTTTTTACATTTGGCTGAAACATATCATTGCATGATGTGGCCAGTCAACAAGTCACCGTAATTGGCGCCTAATAAACCAAAATTAGGAAACATGAAAGTAGAAAATGAATTGTTAATTCAGTTGAGAAAATATTTTTCCTTTAAATTCGGCATAAAACCAGTGGTGGACCATTAGCTTCCATACGGAAGACACTGCCTTTTAACGACATGGCATTTTCAAGCTCTTTGATTGGGTAAATCCGTTAGTTAATTTTTTTATCCTATTAACTAATCACACAATCCTCCAACTCGATTACCATTTTTGGAATGGAATGATGAGGAATGCCTAATTACATAAAAAAAATTTAGTATTTGCTTGGAATTCTAATTTTTGAAATGGAATGGAATGATCATTCCAGCAATTCCACATAAAAATGTAAAGAAAAATATTCCTTTACAAATTTGATGCGGAATGAATGGAATCGATTTATTTCATTTTTGTCTAGATCCCATTCATCTTATCTCATTCCATATTATTCCAATAGTTCCTATATATGTAATCCATTTACACCCCTAGTATATATTACCGGTCAGAATTAGATCATAATAACAAAAGGTTTTTTATTAATAAGAATGAAAATAAAATAAAATACAACAAACAAACAAAGCCCAAAAGATCCAAATGGGTTTAGAATGGAGAAGACACAAACACTAAAGCCACAAAATAGGCACAATAATGAACAAAAACCCTAGATCCACAAACGTCTTTTCTGCCAGTCGACACTGCCACACCGGAGGAAAGATCGCTGGATGCTATGGGGACCCGAGCCGAACGTCGAAAGGAGAAGCTGCCACCAGAAGAACCAGATCTAAAATGCCGAGAATAGTACTACGTATTGATCATGATGAGATCAAATGTGCAAAGTTGGGGACTTCATGAGGCGCCAACTATTTGAATAACACAAAGTCTCGGATTGAAGAAGAAGGAAGAGAGCCGTTAGGGTTTTGGGAGAGAGAGAGCCGTTAGGGTTGTGATCCACACTCTCCATCTCTCCTCTGCCACGGTTCAAGACACTCTTTGTCTCTTTCCATATTTGGCTTTTACCTTATTAGGTTAAACATTAAGCTCTTTGTAAAACCTATAAAAGGGATTGTATAGCCGCAAAAGTAATACAAGGGTTTTGACTCCTATTCTCTCTTCTCTCTTCCGCCACCAATACTCTCAAGAACACTAAGCTCTAATCATGTTCAATCTCTAAAAATCTCATGGTATCAGAGCATTGATCTCTACTCTTCATTCTCTTAATTCTCTCTCTTTATTCTCACGGTTCTTTATACTCTCGGTCTAAAACCCTAAAATCTCTCACTCCATTCTCTCGGTTCCTAAGCTTTCATTCTCTAAGTTCTTTCATTCTCTCTGGTCTAAAATCCTCATACTTGTCCCTAAGCTTTCAGTCTATCAAGTTCCTCATACTCTCGGTCCTAAGAAAACCCTAGGTTTCTCGGTCCGAAACTTGTTCACTCTCGGTTCTTCAACCTCCAACTACTCTCTCTCAGCTTTTCACCAGGGAAGACACTGCTCACATCAGCTCAAGCTTGAGGCCTACTGTCATCCCTGTTGTGCTTAAAGGCATCAACTATAGGACATGGCAAAGGACCATCAAGACTGCTATTTGTGGAAGAGGTTTGTGGGATCACATCTTGGAGGATAAAACACCAACTGAAGAAGATGAAACCAAGAAGAAGGATGAGGAAACCAAGAAGGTTGAAGCTAAATGGTTTCAAGAAGATCAGCTGGTTCTTGGCTTTCTCCAAAACTCTCTTGACCCATCCATCCTTGAAGCTTATTCTCATTGTGAGACAGCCAAGTCACTGTGGGACACTCTCAAGAAGATTTATGGAGATGTTTCTAATCTGAGCAGGGTGTATGAAGTGAAGAAAGCCATAAGTGAGCTGAAGCAAGAAGACAATGACTTCACTAAGTATCTTGGGAAGTTTTCTTCAGCATGGTCTGAACTTGAGATGCTAAGGCCAAGTACTATGAACCCTAAGGTTCTCATTGAGAGAAAGGAGCAAGACAAGATCTTTGGCCTTCTACTCAACTTGAATCCGGTTTACAATGATGCCATCATGAAGATCCTAAGGGAGACTACACTTCCTGATTTTGAAGAGGTGTGTTCAAGGATCCAAAAGGAAGAAGGAAACATTGGTTTGTTTGGAGGAAAGGGGGAGTTGGTGACTGCCAACAAAGGTGGCTTCAAACATGAGGAGAAGAAGGCTGGCGCTTGTGAGCATTGCAAGAGGAAAGGCCACTCCAAAGATAAGTGTTGGATCCTTCATCCCCACCTCAAACCAGCCAAGTTCAAGGACTCAAGGGCAAATGCAAACATCTCCCAAGAAGCTGTGAATGAGCCAGCCTCCACTTCAGCTCAAGGAGGGGAGCTTGCACTCTACACAGCCACTGAGTATGTTAAGAAGAGTGACCTTGAGGATCTCATCAAGGCTTATGCCTCTAAGCTCTCTGGTATCTCTTTATTTTCTCATAAATTGCTTGCTAAAACTGATCATAAGTTGGTAGTAGATTCAGGAGCTTCTCACCACATGATTAGTAATGCTAAGCTGTTAAAAGATATTAAACCTGCCCTAGGAAGAGTAACTATAGCTGATGGTCAAGGGATTCCTATAATAGGTACAGGAAAGTTAAGATTGTTTAACAAGGAAAGTGATGCATTCTATGTTCCTAAGTTTAAATCTAACTTGATGTCGGTTAAAAGGATCACTAAAGACTTAAATTGCAATGTTATCTTTGGGCCTAATGAAGTTTGCTTTCAGGATATTAAGAATGGTAAGGTTATTGGAAGAGGTGGTACATGAAGGATGTTTTGGTTGTTAATCCAGATTCAATTCTCAGATTCAACAGTTCCTAAACATGCGGATCTAGGTTCTCTTGAATAGAAACTTTATTGATCTCACCTTTTACCTGTTTATGCAGCGGAAAGAGAGAACAGGTCAGAGATCAGAGAGCCACCGAGTGATAACTCCTCCAGAGGTTCACACACGCACACCAAGCAGGAAGAAGGCTGCTAGACCAAGGGAGAGGAGGCGCAGAGAGAGAGAGAGAGAGGCGCGGCTAGGGCTTAGGGTTGGAGGAGAAAGAGATTTGGGTTTTAGTTTATAAAACCCTTCTCTTTCCCTTTTGGGCTTTTGGGCCCAAATACCAATCTGATTAAATCCCTTGGATTTAATCAGACCCATTAATCTCTCTCTAAGTACGACAAATGCCTGGCACTTTTACCGTACTTCTGCTAAGCCGTTCCTACACATTTTCCTGTTAGCTTAGGCGTGTGACCCATATGGGATCATATAATAAAGGCAATAAGTCCAAGACTTATAGATCATGAGCGGACTCTAGCAAGCCATCATGACCCCCAGTATTATATGACTTATGTCTGATCATTGACATACTCTTACTTTCTAGAGACAGTACCGAGATTACTGGACACAATTCCAACAATCTCCCACTTGTACTGGAATCTCTGTATTCATAATCCTTTTGTCTCAATATCTCGATTAGTCATAAGGCAAGATTAGTGTCATCCTTATAAAGCCTAATCTTGTTCATCGGACTCTGATTTGATACTGACAATCCAAACGACTCGGGAAAGTCCGTTTGAGCATGGCCATGCATTTTCCAGTATTCAAATCTCCGATTGGCCTAGAGATATTCACTCCATTTATATTGGAGGGACAAATTCCGTCTTGTTCCATCACTGTAAACTACTCATTTCATGATGTACCCAAACAAGGTCCTTATAACTATCGCATAACGACAGCGTTAGACAATGATCAAAGCGCATCAGTTCATGTGCAGTCACATGCATGCGAACTCAGGTCTAAGGACTATACTCTATAGTCGTAGTAAGAATCTCTTATGACACAGATATAAATATCCTGAAGAGTTCTTATAATCGGGTCTTGTCCGGTCGTATGTTCCCAACATACACCTATGTACTGACTTTGATGCCGCGCATCTATGACACATGAAACTTGGTCATAAGTCACATACCAATCTAGTCTCACACGGTTGTTGGTGTTCCAATTTCAACAACCTTTGACTAGGGACTGAATGATATAAGCCATCTATCAAATATAGGGTCTCATGATCAAGCTAAATGACTTTGATGACTCAAGATCAAGTCACTTACTTCGATGACCTATAAAATGGTTCATATCACTTTGGAACGATTATTTCATCACAGTTAAAATAATCTTGAAATAATAATTTCATTAAACATAAAAAATGTTTTACAAGAACATATCAAATAACTAAATAAAGCCCTCAAACTCCCACTCAAATTTAGATTACATTTCAATGTCTCTAATGCCTACAGCTTCAGTCAGGAACTCGAGCTTAGGGCTTGGGAGTGGCTTTGTCAACGGATCAGCGACGTTATCATCTGTCTGAACTCGGCTGATCTTGACTTCCTTTCTATTTATGATGTCACGTATCAAGTGAAATCTTCTTAGAACATGCTTGGATTTCTGGTGTGATCTTGGTTCCTTTGCCTGAGCTATAGCACCATTGTTATCACAAAACAGTGCCAGAGGCTCAGCCGCATCTGGTATCACACCTAGTTCAATAATGAACTTTCGCATCCAAACAGCTTCCTTCGCTGCTTCTGAGGCGGCGATATATTCAGCTTCTGTAGTGGAATCAGCAACGGTGTCTTGCTTGGAGCTTCTCCAACTGATTGCACCGCCATTCAGACAAAAGATATAACCGGACTGTGACCGGAAATCATCTTGGTCTGTCTGGAAACTTGCGTCCGTGAATCCACTGACTTTAAGCACATCACTTCCACCGTACACCAAGAACTTATCCTTAGTATGTCTTAGATACTTCAGGATATTCTTTACGGCAATCCAATGGTTTTCACCTGGATTTGACTGGTATCTACTCGTCATGCTCAATGCATAAGCAACATCAGGACGAGTACAGATCATGGCATACATGACAGATCCTATTGCAGATGCATAAGCAATATTCTTCATGCGCTCAAGCTCAGCAGCCGTCGTAGGGCTCTGCTTCTTGCTTAGCGTTGTGCCATGTACCATTGGCGTGAAGCCCTTCTTGGAATCTTTCATGCTGAATCTTTGTAGGACTTTGTCAATGTATGAATCTTGACACAAGCCTATCAGCCTTCTAGATCTATCCCGGTAGATCCTGATTCCAAGAACGTATGCGGCTTCACCCATGTCTTTCATGGAAAAACAACTTCCAAGCCAGTCCTTTACAGACTTCAGCATTGGAACGTCGTTTCCGAGAAGCAGTATGTTATCGACATACAGAATAAGAAATACTATCTTGCTCCCACTAGTTTTCTTATACACGCATTGTTCTTCTTCGTTTCTGATGAAGTCAAATTGCTTGATCGCTTCATCAAAACGAAGATTCCAGCTCCTCGAAGCTTGCTTCAATCCATAAATGGATTTATGAAGCTTGCATACTTTCCCAGCATTCTTTGGATCTATGTAACCGTCAGGTTGTGTCATATACACATCCTCTTCCAGAATTCCATTCAGGAAGGCGGTTTTCACGTCCATCTGCCAAATTTCATAATCATGAAAAGCTGCAGTTGCTAGTAGAATCCGAATAGATTTCATCATAGCCACTGGTGAATAGGTTTCATCATAATCCACACCGTGAACTTGTCTGAAACCTTTTGCCACCAACCTGGCTTTATAAATCTGGACATTTCCATCCACGTCAATCTTCTTCTTGAAGATCCATTTGCACTCGATGGCTTTTACACCAGCGGGTAAGTCAACCAACGAAAACACTTGGTTGACCGACATGGAGTCCATTTCGGAATCAGTGGCCTTGCGCCACTTAGAGGAATCTGGGCCCATCATGGCTTGATTGAAGTTCGATGGTTCATCACCATCAATGATCAGAAGATCATGACAGTCAGTCACGAGGAATCCTTGATATCTCTCGGGTTCGTGACGGATCCTCCCGGATCTTCGAACTTCAGGTACTACAGGTTCATGCTCTACAATTTCTTGTAGGTCCTCCTGCTGCTCTTCCTCATTAGGTTGAGCAGTATCCTGTTCATCTTGAATTTCTTCAAGCAGTACCTTACTCCCACTGTCTTTCTTAGAGAGAAACTCTCTCTCAAGAAAGTTACAATCCCGGGCAACAAAGATCTTGTTCTCGGAACGTAGATAGAAGTAATAAGCCTTGGTTTCCTTCGGATAACCAATGAAATAGCATTTATCAGACTTTGGTGTAAGCTTGTCTGAGATTAATCTCTTGACATAGGCTTCACAACCCCAAATTCTAAGATAAGACAACACTGGAGCCAATCCAGTCCATAATTCATATGGTGTCTTTGCTACCGCTTTCGATGGCGCTCTATTTAGAGTGAACACTGCTGTTAGCAGAGCATATCCCCAAAGGGATATTGGAAGGTCTGTGTGACTCATCATAGATCGAACCATATCCAATAAGGTCCGATTTCTCCTCTCAGACACACCATTCCATTGAGGTGTTCCAGGAGGAGTGAGTTGGGACACGATCCCACACTCTCTTAGATGATCACTGAATTCTTGGCTTAAGTATTCTCCTCCTCGGTCGGACCGAAGAGCCTTAATGCTTTTGCCAAGTTGGTTCTGTACTTCATTTTGGAATTCTCTGAACCTCTCAAAAGATTCAGACTTATGTTTCATTAAATAAACATATCCATACCTACTGAAATCATCAGTGAAGGTAATGAAGTACTGATAGTTTCCTCTTGCATTTGTGGACATTGGGCCACACACATCAGTGTGTATCAGGCCCAATAAGTCACTGGCCCTCTCGTTAGGTTTATTAAAGGGGGCCCGTGTCATTTTGCCCATCATGCAGGATTCGCATTTCTCACATGACTCAAAGTCAAATGAGCCAAGAAGTCCATTCGAATGGAGCCTCTTGATGCGTTTCTCGCTGATGTGCCCTAAACGACAATGCCATAGAAACGTTCGGTTCTCCTCATTTGGTTTGACCCGTTTGGTATTAATGTTATAAATTGGCGCGGATTGATCGAGTATGTAAAGCCCATTCGTAAGAGGGGCAGAACCATAGAACAAATTGTTGCGATTGAAGGAACATAATTTATTCTTAACTGAAAAATCATAACCTTCCAAATCCAACAAAGAAATTGAAATAATATTCCTGCTTATAGCAGGTACAAAATAACAATTATTGAGTTCTAAAACCAATCCCGAAGGTAAAGACAACAAGTATGTGCCTACAGCTAGTGCTGGAACTTTCGCTCCATTCCCAACTCGTAGCTCCACTTGTCCTTGCTTCAGCCTTCTACTGTTGCTGAGTGCCTACATATTAGTACAAATATGAGCCCCACAACCAGTATCCATAACCCATGAGGTATTATCAGAAGTAGTTGTATTAACTTCTATAACAAAAATACCTGTCGAAGAAGTCTCGAGAGTCTTCTTCTTCAATTCCTTTAGACCTTCTTGGAATTTCTTACATTCTCTCCTCCAATGCCCTGGTTCTTTACAGAACCTGCATATGTCAGTTGGCCCAGCCTTGGACTTGGGCTTGGGCTTTGGCGTGTCCTTGTCCGCGACTTGGACAGCCTTGGCCTTTCCCTTATCCTTAGCAGAGGATTTCTTAAACCCCTTGCCCTTTTGCACCATAAGCACATTGGGGTCCTTGGCGGTTTTCCTCAAGTTGGGCTCTGCAGTCTTGAGCATTCCGTGAAGCTCAGGCAATGTCTTACTCAAGCCATGCATATTAAAGTTCAGAATAAACTGATCATAGCTTGCAGGTAAAGACTGCAGAACGATGTCGCAGGCAAGTTCCTGGCTGATAGGGCAGTCGAGTTTCTGAAGATGATCGAGATAACCCATCATCTTCAAGACATGAGGACTCACTGCCGCATTTGCAGCCAACTTACAGTCTAAGAGGTTCTTAACTGTCTGAAACCTCTCAGTCCTTGCTTGCTCCTGAAAAAGCGATTTCAGGCTTGCCATTATCTCAATTGGTGACAACACACTCTCGAACTGCATTTGCAGCTCAGCGGTCATTGTCGCCAACATAAGGCAATACACATCATTTTCATCTGACGAATGCTTTTCCCAAGCATTATGCAGAGTCCTGGCGGCATTGTTAGCAGGCCTCTCTGGGAGAGGATCACGAAGGACATAATCCTTCTTCTCCTGCTTGAGGACCAGTCTCAAGTTCCTTGACCACGTCAGGAAGTTCGTTCCAGTCAGCTTCTCCTTCTCGAGAACAGACCGGATTGAGAATGTGTTTTGAGTGCTTGTAGTAGTCATAGCTGAAATATATAGATAAAAAGGTTATTAGTTAAAATGTTCAATATGATTAATCTCATATTAAATTTAATATGATTAATCACGCATTATATTCAATAACATTAGTTACCCTCAATAGAATATAATGATTCCAAGATCCACATATAACTAAGATCAAAGTGGGCCACTGGCCATCACCCAACCTTAGCTTATATCGGTAAGCCCTTTGTCGGCTAATTATATCCGTGATATAACTCTTGGTTGTGAATCTGGGCCCGAGGCCCAATCCACTCTGATGTCTCAAGGCCCGGGACTCCCGATGGCCTAGTCAAGAAAACCAGACTATACAGTCATGTAATCATTAATGTCTGGGACTCCCAATGACATTTATGAATCACAAACCGTCTTATCCACGCAAAAGTAGACACCCCCACACTGTAAGGCCATGAATACAATTGAATGGGCTTCGACAGCTGACATAGCCTGGACAAGACATCCAACGCTTGATATTATATGAGGTTAGTAGGTTTATTAAAATTTCATCCCAAAATAGAAGATTACTATTTTGGGAAACTTTCCATTTTGGGAAACCTACTATTTTTGGAAACTTTCTAAAATTGGAAACTTTCTAAAACCGGAAACTTTCTAACTTTAGAAATTTCTTAAAATCCAAAACATGCAAACTCAGAAACTTCTATTTTAAGAAACTTTCTAATTTCAAAATTTCGGAAACTTTAATTTAAAATCGATTTATAATTATATAAAATAAATTTTAAATTAATCTGAAGAAAAGACTCAAATAATTGGCCCAATTGTTTTAACTTCTTGGCCCGAGGCCCAAGAATTGGTCTATGTCCAAGACATAACCCAATTGTCCAATTAAATGACATAACCGGTCTGGTTCATTAAAATTGGTCTAACCAAAATTAATTACTACGATGACCACAATTGTCAACCGGTTATTTACTAAACCGGATTTTCTCAATTTATTTGGTCCAACCAAATCAAATTAGAAAATCCTGGTTTAGGCACAAAATCCAATTTTTCGACTTTGGATTTCTTATCCCGGTTTAACCAGAATTTAATAAAATTATTAAATTTGTTTATTAAACCGAGACGTTTAATTTTAATAAAATTTTAAACCGAACCTTAAACCGATCCGAACCATCACACGCAAGACCCTAACCGGTCGGGACCGTCGCAGCCAAAACATCACGTGATGCAAGCATCACGTGATCGTACGGACGGCGTGGGACGATCGACGTTCGGGTCGTTGCTCGGCCTCGGTCACGCGGGACAGTCCTGGCCGAGATGCGATCGGGACGGAGAGGCTGGTCGAGAGCGATCGGGATGAGGCGTGCGATCGCGATGATCCACTCGGCCCTCGGTCTCGACTGCGGTGCGGGACGACGAGGCAACGGGACGCGATGTAAGCGACCTGCCTTGCGCCTCACGGTCGATCGATCCGACACGATCCATGCTATCGATCGATCGATACATGCGATCGGCCGAGAGATGATCCGATCGACCAAACCGGTCGCATACCAAATCAATATAGCTTGGTCATACGATTTCAAATATGTTTAGGTTTCAATTCCTTGTTGCTTAAGTGATTTCTCTTATCAGTAGTTGATTCAAAACACATCTTAAACAAGAAAAACAATCCTAAACATGAATCTAAACAAGAAAAACCAGAACCAATAGCTCTGATACCACTGAAGGATGTTTTGGTTGTTAATCCAGATTCAATTCTCAGATTCAACAGTTCCTAAACATGCGGATCTAGGTTCTCTTGAATAGAAACTTTATTGATCTCACCTTTTACCTGTTTATGCAGCGGAAAGAGAGAACAGGTCAGAGATCAGAGAGCCACCGAGTGATAACTCCTCCAGAGGTTCACACACGCACACCAAGCAGGAAGAAGGCTGCTAGACCAAGGGAGAGGAGGCGCAGAGAGAGAGAGAGAGAGAGGCGCGGCTAGGGCTTAGGGTTGGAGGAGAAAGAGATTTGGGTTTTAGTTTATAAAACCCTTCTCTTTCCCTTTTGGGCTTTTGGGCCCAAATACCAATCTGATTAAATCCCTTGGATTTAATCAGACCCATTAATCTCTCTCTAAGTACGACAAATGCCTGGCACTTTTACCGTACTTCTGCTAAGCCGTTCCTACACATTTTCCTGTTAGCTTAGGCGTGTGACCCATATGGGATCATATAATAAAGGCAATAAGTCCAAGACTTATAGATCATGAGCGGACTCTAGCAAGCCATCATGACCCCCAGTATTATATGACTTATGTCTGATCATTGACATACTCTTACTTTCTAGAGACAGTACCGAGATTACTGGACACAATTCCAACAGTACACAAGATGAGCTTTACCTCCTTGAAGACACTTTTCCAAGCAACCCGGATACCTTAGCTTTTAAATCCTGTTTTTCTTTCAATCAAAATGTCCTATGGCATGCTAGACTAGGACATCCTCATGCTCGTGCTTTGAACTTAATGTTGCCTAATGTCAGCTTTGATCATTCAACCTGTGAAGCTTGTATTCTTGGCAAACATTGTAGAACTATCTTTCCTAAATCAACTACTATCTATGAACATTGATTTGATCTTGTGCACTCTGATGTTTGGACTTCACCCTGTCTTTCTAGAGATAGAAACAAGTATTTTGTGACCTTCATAGATGAAAAATCAAAATATACTTGGGTAACATTGCTGCCATCTAAAGATAGGGTGTTTGATGCATTTTTAAACTTTCAAAACTATGTTACTAATCAGTTTAATGCCAAGATTAAAGTGTTTAGATCAGATAATGGAGGAGAATACACAAGCCAAAGATTCAAAGCTCACTTGAACAAGTATGGAATCCTGCATCAAACAAGCTGCCCTCATACTCCTCAACAAAATGGTGTGGCTGAAAGGAAGAATAGACATCTAATGGAGGTTGCTAGGTCTATGATGTTCCACACCAATGTTCCTAAGAGTTTTTTGGGAGATGCAGTGTTGGCAGCATGCTATCTTATCAACAGGATCCCAACTAGAGTCCTTCAAGACATTTCACCATATGAGGTATTGAACAAAGCCAAACCATTTATTGAACATTTACGTGTGTTTGGTTGTGTTTGTTTTGTGTATATCTCAGGAGATCAAAGGAATAAACTAGATGCTAAGAGCACAAGATGTATGTTTCTTGGATACTCCACAACTCAGAAGGGCTACAAGTGTTTTGATCCAAGCAACAACATGACCTATGTTTCAAGGGATGTTAAGTTCATTGAGGGGCAGAGATACTATGAGAAGAGGGATTGGGAAGGTTTGAAGGATCTCTCAAGATCACCCTCTGATTTGGCTACGAGTGTGAAGTACTTGTTGGATCACTTGGGAAATGACACCCCACGGCCAGAGACGCCTGAAACAACTACCCAAGAAGCTCAACAAGAGGATACTGAACCAGCAACACACACACATGAACCGGCTGAAGCTCAAGAAGATACTCTACCTCAAGATCAGAACCAAGTGGACTTGGATATGAATGAGGATGAGACGGCTTATCAAGAGGCAGTGGGTAATGAGGAAGTGGTTGAGCAACAGGTTGAACAACAGGTTCAGCAACTCAGGAGGAGCACTAGGGAAAAGAAAGATCCATCAGAATGGATGAAGACAAGAGTCTACTACAACAACCAAGCAGTAGCTCATCCTAGTCAGTCTATTTGTTCTATTGACTTGCTACCATCTAGTCACAAGGCCTTTCTTGGAAAGATTGAGCTAAACCAGGTTCCTAAGACTTATGAAGAGGCTGAGGGTATCAAGGTTTGGATGGATGCAGTAAAGGATGAGAAAGAAGCTATGGAGAGGAACCACACGTGGATTGTGGAAAAGCTGCCAAAAAGGAAGAAGACTGTTAGCTCTAAATGGGTCTTCACAATCAAGTATAAAAGCAATTGAGACATAGAGAGGTACAAGGCAAGGCTAGTAGCAAGGGGATTCACTCAAACTTATGGAGAAGACTATACGGATACCTTTGCACCAGTGGCTAAACTTCATACAGTGAGAGTTACATTGAGCTTAGCCACAAACCTCTCATGGAATCTATGGCAAATGGATGTGAAGAATGCTTTTCTACAAGGTGAACTTGAGGAGGAAGTATATATGACTCCACCACCAGGATTGAAACACTTATGTAAGGATGGTGAGGTATTGAGGCTGAGAAGGGCGATTTATGGCTTGAAGCAATCACCAAGAGCTTAGTACCATAAGCTCAGTCATACACTTATGGACCATGGTTTCAAGAAGTCTCAATCTGATCACACATTGTTCACACTTCAAAGTGCTCTAGGAGTGGTGGTAGTTCTGATTTATGTGGATGATTTGATTATCACAGGAAGTGATAATGATGGGATTCAATCCACAAAGGCTTACCTCAAGAGTTCCTTTGATATTAAAGACCTTGGTGAGTTGAAGTACTTCTTGGGCATTGAAGTATGCAGATTCAATGATGGATTGTTTCTGTCCCAAAGGAAGTATGTTAAAGACTTGTTGACAGAAACAAGTATGCAAGATTGCAAGATTGCAAAGACTCCTCTTGAAGATGGCTACCAAGTCAATAGAAAGGGGGAGAAATCTGATGAAGTCAAGTTCAAGGATGTCTCATTGTATAGGAGGCTGGTTGGGAAGCTTATCTACCTCACTCTCACAAGACCAGATTTATGCTTTGCTGTGAATCAAGTTAGCCAACATATGCAATCACCCACAGTGTATCATTGGAGTTTGATTGAGAGGATCCTCAGATATCTCAAAGGATCAACTGGACAGGGTATTTGGATGGGTAAGAATGAAAGCACAGAAATTGTTGGCTATTGTGATGCAGATTGGGCTGGTGATAAGAGTGATAGGAGATCAACAACCGGCTATTGCACCTTCATTGAAGGCAACTTGGTAACTTGGAAGACAAAGAAGCAGAAGGTGGTATCTTGTTCTAGTGTTGAAGCTGAGTATATGGCAATGAGGAAGCTTGCAACCGAGTTAACATGGCTGAAGGCTTTGCTTAAGGACTTTGGCATAGAGCAATCAAGTCCAATCACCTTCCATTGTGACAACCAGGCTGCTATTCACATTGCAACCAACTCAGTGTTTCATGAGAGGACAAAACACATTGAGATTGATTGTCACAAGTGATGAGGTCATCAGAACCAAACCAAACCAGGCGCTGACTGACTCAATCACTGACTCAACCACTACGTCAAGCAGCGCAAGGAGATCAAGAGAAATCAAAGCCACGATGAGTTCTGATCCAACACAAGGCATATGAATGATTATACATCCAACAATCAATCCTAAGAAGACATATGACCCAGGAGGAATCATAACACATGAAGAAGAGATTATGGAGCCGAGAAGATCCAACAAGGCGTATGAGCTTATCTTAGCTCAAGTGGATACCAAGGTCCAGACATCTAGCTCAGCTCATCATCAGCATGCCACTAAGAAGAGTCATCCCCAAAAGATGACACAAGAAGAAGATATCGAAAAGGAGCTAACCATATGTAGCATCACAACTAGATCAGCGGATAACTCAACGACTAGCTCTACAGACTTGCCATATATGGAAGCATTCACATTTGGAAGGTCAATTCAGCACCAAACCTTTACCTATCAAAACTACAGTGTTTTGAGCTCCTTTCCATCAAGTCCAGACGTCCTTAGCTGCACAAGACCACACAAGATTCTCCATAACTTCAACAAGTCATACTTACCATTTTTGGAGAAGAAGGAGATCAAACACCAACGGCTTCTTTCCAAGAATGAAAGCCACAAATTGTTTGTCAATCAAGCTGTCCCAAGGATCCTCACTTATCCCTTGAAACCATCCAGATACAAAGAAAGCAACAAGATCAAGGATCCTCACCAAAATCAGCTCCAACGGCTAGTTTCCTTTAAGTTTGCGATTTCTTGTTCAAGGTCAATATGACCGTTAGTTTAAGTCCTATAAAGTCTCATTGTATTGTTCATTTGTAAATCACCTTTCAATCAACTAAGTTTATACAAAAGAATTCAGTTTCTTCTTTTCAAAGAGTGTCTTTGAAGTTTCGTGTCTTAGGATTCATTTGTGTGATTCAAGTGTCTCCAAAGATTATTGGATTAGGATTGCTTGTGTGATTCAAGCAGTACTGATTCAACCACAGATTGAGAGAGTCAATCAGCCCATCGAACAAGCGAGTTGTTCATCTCATCCATTCATCTTTCCATTTAATCATCTCAACGTCCTTCCTAAGGAGTCTAGAGACCCACGGTTGGATCCATCTCACCACATCATAACCCACGATCTAGAAGAGAGCGACTTCAGTCCCTGTTCTACGTCAAACACGCTTCCATCTTGCATCATCTGGTATCAGAGCCGAAAGGTTCCTAATCAGGTGTATTCTATCCTTTACCTTTCGGTTATTGCATTTATATTTCTGTTTTCATTGCATCTTTAGAATAAAAACCCATAAAAATTGTTTTGTGTTCTTTTGTTTTAGTTCTTGTTTTGTTTTATAAAAACCAGAAAAAGTTTTAAAAAGAAAGAGGAGAAGTTTTCATTGTTTGATTCGATTTCTTAAACCAAAAGCAAAAAAAAAATTGTTATTTCCATATTAGTTTTTGTGTTTTCAAATTAAAAAAAAAAAAAAGATTTCGAAATATTTAGATCCTTAAAAGATATTCTAGTTTCTATATTTGTTTAAATCTTGTTTAAAAAAAAAAAAAAAAAAAAAAAAAAGATCCGAAATTTTCTAAATATTTTCAAACTTCCTAAAGATTTTCTATATCTTCCTAAATCGGTTTTCAACTTTTTCGAAAAGTTTTGAATCCTAAATTGATTTCAAGCTGTTTAGAACCGTGTGTTAAGTGTATAGTTGCTTGTGATTTGAACAATTGCAACTACTTGTTCAAGAGCTTAAGATAACTAACTTCAGAACATATTGATACACTTCTAGCTTATTGTTTCAGGTATTGAATCATTGACATGAAGGATAGAGAAGATTCAGAAGTAGGCATGTATGGAGAGTACCATCCACCTAGGCACAAGAGTGCATTCAAGCACCATGGAGTTACTTCATATCATGTACCAGCTCAACGACAGCTCACTGGTACAAGGAATGTGATAAGAGGTTCCCTAATGTTTTCAGGAAGAAGGCAGCCGACCACCAGCACAAGGCAGCCGACCACCAGCACAAGAGGTTCCCTAATGTTTTCAGGAAGAAGCAGTAACCCTGAAGCATACTTACAATGGGAAAATAACATGGAGGAGTGGTTACAAGTTAACAAAATTCCAGAAGAAAGGAGGTTAGCACTAGCTGTCTCAGCCTTCACAGGAAAGGCTTATGAATGGTGGCTAAAAGAGAACACACCAACCATCTTTAAGAAGCCAGTACTGGATTGGAGAGATCTCAAGTCCAGGATGAAAAATGAATTTGTGGGAAAACTTCAAGCCACAACCAAGAGAGTGAAGATTGCATCCGAAGCACAAGCTTCTCCTAAGCCCAAGTCTGATTTCCATCAAGAATCTATGGCGACTCTTCAAGCAAGGCAGGATCAGCAATGGCAGAAGATCATGAATATGTTGCTCCCAAAGAAACCAGAGAAGAAGCAGAGTCACAAACCTTCACCCAATGCAACCGGACCTAGCTTTGATGCCTCACTCAAGTTGCGAGACACGCCAACACAAGGTAAGTGTTCCAACTTTGTAAATTCTAAAGAGCCAACATGTTATAGGTGCCATAGGAGAGGGCATTTTGCTGCAAATTGTCCATCTAAGAAATTGCTCAATGATATAACATCAGAGTTGAAATTGGAAGTAACTGACACAAATGATAGCTTTGTGCAATCTGATAATTTAATTTCCAATTCAAGAATCATGCACTTGTCTTTTCCCAAGAGTTTTGATCCAGGAATAAGACAAGAAGAAGAGCACACAAGTCAAGAAGACATCAAGCGTGAGGTGAAAGCAAACAAGGAGAATATCATGTTCCAATTCACCAATGCAATCACTGTGAGTTTAAGTTTCAATAAATCTGTTCCTATAGTTCTAAACTCAGATATAATACACTTGCTCTTTCCCTTAAGAGTTGACTTAGGTACAGGTCTGATCAAGAAGCCAAAGGCCGACGGAGTCTTGAAAGAGAGACCAAAACCGAGCCATGTTTCCACACATGAGCTACAAGCAAACCAAGGCCTTGAAGTATATCATGCTCCAACCAAACATGAGGTTATTTCTGAACTTAAAGTGCCTAACACTGATTATCAATCCACTGGTATGATGCACTTGTTTCTTGAGTCAAGTGTTGAGACAGGGAATAGATCTAAAGATAAGGCCAAATGGGAGATCAAGGAAGAGCCACCGGACCAAAGCAATGACACTACATCAAATAACATAGTAAGTCTTTCTTTGATCCACTTCATTTCTCATGACTCAACAACTGTGTTAAAGGATTTGTTAAGCTTACAAGAGGATGAGATATCAGTAGCACATGAAGATGAATCTAAGGAAAATGATTCAAACCGATACTTATTTGATAAGAGGCCCATAATGCACTTGTTTCTTTGCCAAAGTATTGAGAATATTTCAGGTCTTAAAGAGAGCAGAAGCAAGATAAGCCAAGGAGGCGTCACACCAGCTCAAAGAAGAGGAGTATCGTTATCCTATCTACTCAAAGAAGAACCACCGGATGTTCAACCACTACATCAGAATCAAAATGATTCCCAAGGTAATCTTCTAAACCCTCATTCACTTCACTGGACTAACTTGACTTATCTATGTGCAGGTTATCAAGTTTTGAGGTCAAAACTTCTTGAAGAGGGAGGGTATGATGAGGTCATCATAACCAAACCAAACCAGGCGCTGACTGACTCAATCACTGACTCAACCACAACGTCAAGCAGCGCAAGGAGATCAAGAGAAATCAAAGCCACGATGAGTTCTGATCCAACACAAGGCATAGGAATGATTATACATCCAACAATCAATCCTAAGAAGACATATGACCCAGGAGGAATCATAACACATGAAGAAGAGATTATGGAGCCGAGAAGATCCAACAAGGCGTATGAGCTTATCTTAGCTCAAGTGGAGACCAAGGTCCAGACATCTAGCTCAGCTCATCATCAGCATGCCACTAAGAAGAGTCATCCCCAAAAGATGACACAAGAAGAAGATACCGAAAAGGAGCTAACCATATGTAGCATCACAACTAGATCAGCGGATAACTCAACGACTAGCTCTACAGACTTGCCATATATGGAAGCATTCACATTTGGAAGGTCAATTCAGCACCAAACCTTTACCTATCAAAACTACAGTGTTTTGAGCTCCTTTCCATCAAGTCCAGACGTCCTTAGCTGCACAAGACCACACAAGATTCTCCATAACTTCAACAAGTCATACTTACCATTTTTGGAGAAGAAGGAGATCAAACACCAACGGCTTCTTTCCAAGAATGAAAGCCACGAATTGTTTGTCAATCAAGCTGTCCCAAGGATCCTCACTTATCCCTTGAAACCATCCAGATACAAAGAAAGCAACAAGATCAAGGATCCTCACCAAAATCAGCTCCAACGGCTAGTTTCCTTTAAGTTTGCGATTTCTTGTTCAAGGTCAATATGACTGTTAGTTTAAGTCCTATAAAGTCTCATTGTATTGTTCATTTGTAAATCACCTTTCAATCAACTAAGTTTATACAAAAGAATTCAGTTTCTTCTTTTCAAAGAGTGTCTTTGAAGTTTCGTGTCTTAGGATTCATTTGTGTGATTCAAGTGTCTCCAAAGATTATTGGATTAGGATTGCTTGTGTGATTCAAGCAGTACTGATTCAACCACAGATTGAGAGAGTCAATCAGCCCATCGAACAAGCGAGTTGTTCATCTCATCCATTCATCTTTCCATTTAATCATCTCAACGTCCTTCCTAAGGAGTCTAGAGACCCACGGTTGGATCCATCTCACCACATCATAACCCACGATCTAGAAGAGAGCGACTTCAGTCCCTGTTCTACGTCAAACACGCTTCCATCTTGCATCAACAAGGTAAGGGAGAAGATTGAAGATGGAACCATTCTGCCTTGTTACACAAAGAGTGAAGATCAGCTTGCAGACATCTTCACAAAGGCTACTAGTCTTAAGGTTTGCACTCATGTCTTTGGCAAACTAGGGCTGGTGGCTATCCATGATTAGAACTCTCATGATTCATGAGCAGCATACTCTTTTTCCCTTGATGTGGTTTTGTCCCAAGTGGTTTTCCACATCAAGGTTTTTTTAATGAGGTGTTGCCATGATCATTCCAAGTTCAGTCTTTAGGGTGATTCCAAAGTCTGAACTTGAGGGGGAGTATTGATCATGATGAGATCAAATGTGCAAAGTTGGGGACTTCATGAGGCACCAACTATTTGAATAACACAAAGTCTCGGATTGAAGAAGAAGGAAGAGAGCCGTTAGGGTTTTGGGAGAGAGAGAGCCGTTAGGGTTGTGATCCACACTCTCCATCTCTCCTCTGCCACGGTTCAAGACACTCTTTGTCTCTTTCCATATTTGGCTTTTACCTTATTAGGTTAAACATTAAGCTCTTTGTAAAACCTATAAAAGGGATTGTATAGCCGCAAAAGTAATACAAGGGTTTTGACTCCTATTCTCTCTTCTCTCTTCAGCCACCAATACTCTCAAGAACACTAAGCTCTAATCATGTTCAATCTCTAAAAATCTCACTACGCCGGAGAGAGAGGTTGGCCGAAAAATGAAGGTTGGAACGAGGTAGGAGCAAGGAGAATCTTGACTTCCCAGAAGGGAAGTCGCTTTAATAACCAGCCGCCGGAGGCTACTTTTCGCGCATCCGCCACCTTCCTCTAAGTGACGATCTTACTCGGAACACCGCCGGTAAATAGGAGATCCGCAAAACCTGTCGCTCAACCTGCCGACCTCAGACACAACCATTGTACTCTTTCGGACGAAAAGGTACTACATGCAATTGGAGAGCTCTGTCGCGAAAGAAAGACCGAAAACCCTCGAGGAAGATTCACTCACCATGTCCTTATCCGACGAGATCTGCAAAGAGGCACCGCCGCTACCGCGAAAAGCCACAAAAACAAAACCGTCAAACACCGACCACCACTAGAGATGCAAAAGATTTCACCGAACATGGATGAAAAGCGAGGGAAAAAAGGATGGCAGAGACGGAGGATTTGGAGAAGAAAGTCAGGCGGACCAAGCGAGAAAGAAGAAAGAGGGTTAGAGAGAGAGGGAAGAGGTTTTCGTGGAACGATTATCCTCGAAATCACATTTAACCACACACCAGGAAGACCCTTCAAAGCATTGAAACAGAGGCATGTATTCTTCACTAGCATTGGCCCATTCACCTTCTCAGTCACAGTCAAAACACACACACTTTATACAATCCTAACTTACGATTACTAGTACAAAATTCATCATGTACGCAACTATGATTACAAATATTAGCTAACATATGTACACAAGTATGATGATTTTGTAAACAAATTTCAGGTAATATAACTGAGTAGTAAGTAACTTGTGCACCTAAAGAGCAGCTAAACGAGCCTTCTCTTTGGAGATATCCTCAGGCTCACCTTGGAGCTCAGGCACTGAACTCAAGAGTATACACACACAAAATAATAAGAATAAGCTTAATGAAAAACATGAGTCGAGAGAGAAATCGAGACCAACAGTCGAGTTTGAGAGACTTGAAAGGAACGGAATTGTCGATGATGGCATTTCCCGTCACAACGCCACCGAACGTGGCAAAACCACTGCTGCTTTCGCCGCCGCCATTTTGTCTTCTCATATAGCCAAAGTAATTGAAGCTTCTCGTAGATATTTCTCCGGCAAAATCTGGAGCAAGAGAATCAGTCGATGATGGCGCAGATCCCACGGCGTAGCTTAGGAGGTTGTGACATCTCCATCATTGTTTAGCTTTTCTCACGCGATAACTCACGTCGTAACACATGTTACCACGTGGCACCTTCTTTACTTAATCGTATCAGTAGATTGGGTCGGTTAAGCTATGTCAATTTGGATAAGGTTGTAAACATTATCATATAAGATTTATTGTATCGTCGATTTTTGGGCTTCAACCCATTTAATGAAATTCACCTGTCGCAAAAAAAAATATTTAGAATAATCAAAAAAAAAAAAAAAAAAATATATATATATATATATATATATATATATATATATATATATATATATATATATGATTGTTTATTCCTTAGAACGGTTTTTAGTAAAAATTGTTTATGAAGATAATACTAATATACACATGAGACATGAGGCGGTTACGTCAGTTATGAGAGTTTGGTTACAGTTACGGCGTTAGAATTAAGCGACTAAACGGTAAACAGAAGGTGAAAATTTCGAAATTATGAAAATGTTAACCTGCATAAAAGATACGAAAGTAACAAACTTCACGGCCTGTTAAGTAGCGGCGTTCATTAACTAACGGCAGCGTTAACGTTTTTCTTTTGATTGCGTATATATAACGGAGACGGTTTCCTTGGAGCTTGTGCACTAATCTTTCACTCGTCTTCGGCTTCTTCTACCTTCTCTCTCCTCTCGCCGCTTCCTTTTTTTTTTGCCCCGAGAAAAGCTCTAGAGAAAGAAAGAAGCTACTTCAATGGCGTCGTCGTCTCAGAAATTGACCAGTGTTTGTTTAGCCGTACTCTTCCTCTTAGCTCTCACCGCAACGATTTTCCGAAACATTGAAATCCCTAGCTCCAGGTCTCTCTCTCTGTAACTTTTTCTTCGCCATGGTTCCGTCTTCCTCCTCGGATCTATAGCTTTTCTTTTGTTCTTCCGAGTTGTTTTTAAGTCTCTATTTAAGCTGCATTTCTCAATTTCTGCGAAGGATTTTGACATTTTCCCATTTCTGTTTTAAATAGTCCTGATTTATGTCTTGGAAGGATTTGTCTTGCAGCTGCTTTTTCTTCCGCGTTGTTTTGAAGTCTCCGTTAGGCTGCATTGTCTATATTCTGCGAAGGACTTTGATCGTTTTCATCTCTGATTGAAAAAATCCGCTTGAACGGATTTCGATTTTTCATGGATTTGTACCCTATTTTAAGAATTTTGCAGCTGATTATTTTTCTTAGTTTTTAGTGATGTGGGAGTCTTTTTGCGAGAGTTTTGAGGTTAAGACTCCAGATTCCGTACTAACTGCTCTGTTTTGTTCGGTATATTATTATTTTTTTCCAGGAAGATGAAAACAGAGAAGTTGCAGAGCTCAAAGAACAGCTCAACAATGGCGGCGAACAGGTAAAAGAGAGGAACAAAACTCTCATTTTTTTATTTTGCCGCCGGTCACGAAAACATGAAACGCGCTTTTAACCGCTAGGGTTTTAACGTCAAAAAAAGAAAAAACAAACAATAAAAATAAGTGGTAAGTTAACTAACAATCCTAGTCGTTGAAATGTTAAGGATCCGTTAACCGTTTCTTTTTCCCTTTCATTCATTCATCGCGCACATGCTCTGTCTGACTGTCTCTCGGCATTCTAGACTTTTAACATTTATTCCACGTCAGTAAATTATTACCGGCGATGATAAAGTTTAGTTTCTTCCATTCTTTTCACTCTCGCGTGTACATATGTCGATTTATACTTGCGTTAAGAGTGACACGTGTCAAAAGTGATGTGTTTTATTTTTGGTTGGTTAATAATTTAAGTTTATGGTTGGTCGCGTCATTTGACAGGCTTGAAGGTGTCGAACAACACGCTGTTACTGATCCAGATAAGGTAGCTGATGAAGTCGCTACGCTTGTTAAGATGTGAGTTTCTCTCTCTCTCTCTCTCATTCTCTTTTGTGTGACTGCATTAACTTTTGATGCGAATAAAGCATTTTTTTGATTCTCTGCAAATTGCAAGTCAGACGACAAGTTCCTACCTTAGAGAACCCAGAAACAAACTTATGTGGACTATTAAAGAGTATAGAACAACAAAAAATTGAATTATTTTTTTTTTCTTGGGTAAAAACTTCTCTCTCTTTAATTTTCGTCGTATATATAGATGGGTACAGACATGAAACCATCCGTCGCATAATACTGACACATTGTCGTTTCACCACGCTCTCGCGATTGTCAGAGTTTGCTTGCACGGACATTGTTTTGTTTTCTAACTCTTTATTGGTATAACGGTGTCTTCAACTAATTATTTCTCTGTTAATGGATTTGGTGATTTGGCAAACTGCTTCAACCGTCTTTCTGTGGCACTTAGTTTTCGACTCTCTATCATCTTACCTATTTTAGGTTTTTCACCAGCTGAACATTATTGGATTTGTTTTTTTTACTCGGCAACTACTTTATTGACCTCAAAAACCAACAAACACACAAAAAAGGATCCGGAATTTATTACGTTAGGTAAGAAACAAACATAACGGTGGACGAGATGTTTAATCAGCCTGTAGATTCCGGTAAAAAAAAAACCAAAAAAAGAAAGTCCGATTGGTGTGATTGATATATCAAAGTTTTGATTTTTCAGGAGCGAACATAACAACACAGCAAGGAGGAAGCTTGGATTTTTCTCTTGTGGAACTGGTAATCCAGTCGATGACTGTTGGCGTTGTGACCGTAACTGGCATAAGAACCGTAAACGTCTCGCGGATTGTGGCATCGGTTTTGGACGGAACGCAGTTGGTGGTCGTGATGGACGCTTTTACATTGTCACTGACCCCACTGATGAAGACGTTGTGAATCCCAAACCAGGAACTTTACGCCATGCGGTTATCCAGGAGGAGCCTCTGTGGATTGTGTTTAAAAGGGATATGGTGATAGAGCTCAAACAGGAGCTGATTATGAACAGTTTCAAGACCATTGATGGCCGTGGTGCTAATGTCCATATAGCCAATGGTGCTTGCATCACTATCCAATTTATAACCAACGTTATCATTCATGGTCTTCACATTCATGATTGCATACCTACTGGAAACGCAATGGTTAGAAGCTCGCCATCTCACTTTGGTTGGAGGACAATGGCTGATGGTGATGCAGTCTCTATCTTTGGATCATCGCATATCTGGATTGATCATAACTCCCTCTCTCACTGTGCTGATGGCCTTGTTGATGCTGTCATGGGTTCTACTGCTATTACCGTTTCTAATAACCATTTTACACACCACAATGAGGTGATGTTGCTAGGCCACAGTGATTCGTACACTAAAGACAAGCTGATGCAGGTGACCATTGCTTATAACCATTTTGGAAAAGGACTGGTTCAGAGAATGCCAAGGTAATCTACTTACTATTTGTTTTTTGGCTTATTAAGTTGTCTGACAGTGGAAATTGGTTGCAGGTGCAGACATGGGTATTTCCATGTGGTTAACAACGACTACACGCACTGGGAGATGTATGCCATTGGTGGGAGTGCAGAGCCAACCATCAACAGTCAAGGAAATAGATACGCTGCTCCGATGGACCGTTTCGCCAAGGAGGTTCGGTTTCATAAACATGTGTGTTTTGTTGTCATGTAAGACTAAAATGTGGATCAAACAAAAACAGGTGACGAAAAGAGTAGAGACTGATGCAAGTGAGTGGAAGAAGTGGAATTGGAGATCAGAAGGAGACCTTCTACTGAATGGAGCATTCTTCAGGGAATCAGGGGCAGGGGCAGGAGCTTCAGCTAGCTATGGAAGAGCCTCGAGCTTAGCAGCTAAACCATCATCAATGGTCGACACTATAACCTCTAGTGCAGGAGCACTAGGTTGCCGCAAAGGCAGACTTTGCTAGTTCTTCTTTCTTGTTTTGTTCTCGGCAGTCAACCTCGGCTTGCTTTTTCTTCGATCGTCTTCTTACACAACAAAGAGGAGCAAGCGCAGAAGCGTTGTTCAAAAGCTTTCCTTCTTTTTAGTCTACAAATTCTCTTATGGTTTTAGTGGATCTCACTAAGAGTCTTTTTTTGGGGTTTCTCTTTCAAGTTAGTGATCATAGTAAAGCGAAACTTGATTGTAAAGCATTTTTATTGCAATTCCCTAGTCTTTTATGTTCTGTTAGCTTGTGTTGCTCTGCATGATTGTTTCATTATTTGATATTTTTAAACGCAATATAGGAATGAATCCACACTAAATAGTAGAGAGTGACCAAATGAAAAGAAGTTGCACTAACATGTGATGTAATGCCAAACCCATAATCTTTCTTTAGTGGTTCTTATGTTCCTCTCAAGTTGGGAATTTCTTGGATCCATTTCCCAACCTCTTCCACGAGGAGCTTTACCCACTGGGTGTTCTCTCATAAATACATTGTGTGATCACAACAACATAATATCTTGCTATCCTTCCAAGATTATGGGTTCATTAAAGTTTTACCGTCAAGAGTATTTAATGACCAATATTACCAAACCATGGTTTCTAGTTTCTACTCGTATATGAGAAGAAGGAAAAAAAAACAAGTTTAATTGATATCCCCGAAGGAGCTTAAACTAGATCAACGACATGGTTTGTACTTGCAACTGAGGGAAAAAAAAAAACAATATTGATATCTCCAAAGGAGCTTAGAAAATGGAATAAAAATCTAGAAAAGCTTGAGAAAATGATGATGGGGTTCTCTTTAAATGGTATCATCATCATCATCATCTGTTGTTTGGAACACATAGCCAGCCTCCTTAAAGTGAGATTTCAACATTGCCAAAGACTTGTACCTATGTGATATCTTGTTCTTTTCTTCCTTGGCCATTTCTGCATAACTACAACATAAATAAGAGAAATCACTAAGCTTGGTTACTCAGTTTACCATGACCATATCCCCCCCCCCCCCCCCCCCCCCCCCCCCCCTAAAACTAGGTTTAAGACGATGTTATCTGGGTGATAAACAGAGACGTACGTCTGGTCATATCCATCAGGTTGAAACACTGGATCCCACCCAAAATCAGTTGGTCCTCTTGCTGGAACTATTTTACCCTAACACATGAATCACAAAGAAAAATCAATCAAACTTTGACAGCTAACAAAAATAGAAAAAAAAATGACTAGGAGATGGAGCATAAAGTTTGATGAAATGAACATACCAGAGTTTTCCCCAAAAATGTAAGAGGTTCAGCACCTGGACCATGTGAGAAAGAGAATGCACACAATGCATAAGCTGATTTATCTTCATAGGCCATCAGTAGGTTGTTCAAACCTGGACGACATGAGTCAGACCAAGATTTGGTTAAGAGATAAATGAAACAAAGGCTAAGTGTAACAAACAATTGACTATCACAACCTTCATGGCCAAGCTTTTCGAGAAACCACTTGCTGCAGAATAACAGGAAAGAAGATCAAAATAGTATAAAACTCTATCCTTCTAATGATTAACAAAAAGGACATACAAGCACAGCATCAAGAGATGAAGGAAGAAACAAAACTTACATGTATGGCCCTGCAAAATCCCACACAACCAATCAAATTAAATCAGACCATTTGCTCCTCTACATAGTCATAGGGTATATGATAATAAAAAAAGAAAAAGGAATCTCAAGGAAATTATACCAGGAAGACCTTTCAAAGCATTGAAACAGAGGCATGTATCCTCCACTAGCACTGGCCCATTCACCTTCTCAGTCACAGTCAAAACACACACTGTACATCAGTTCTAACTTACGATTACTAGTACAAAATTCCTCATGTAACTGTACGCAACTATGATTACAAATAAAAGCTAACAAGTATGATGATTTTGTAAACAAATGTTCAGGTAATATAACTGAGTAGTAAGTAGTAGCTTGTGCACCTGAAGAGCAGCTAAACGAGCCTTCTCTTTGGAGATATCCTCAGGCTCACCTTGGAGCTCAGGCACTGAACTCAAGAGTATACACACACAAAATAATAAGAATGAGCCTAATGAAAAACAGGAATCCAGAGAGAAATCGAGTAGTTTGAGAGACTTAAAAGGAATGGAATTGCCGATGATGCCTTTGACCTCTTCCAGCTTCTTCGTCTTTCCCGTCACAAACGTCACCGGACGTGGCAAAACCACCGCTGCTTTCGCCGCCGCCATTTTGTCTTCTTAGATAGCCAAAGTAATTGACACTCTTATAAAAAAAAAAAAGTAATTGACACTCCCGTTGCTTTTCTTTTCCACTGTAGCAAGAGATGAACAAGTAATCTAAGTAATTTCTTCTTGATCAAACAAATGGGCCAAGTTCACATTTATAATGTCCGACACAAAGATGCAAAATACAAAGTGTTTGTTCTTGTAAGAATCAGGTTGTAGTTGAGTTGTCCTAGCAGAGTTAAGACCATGTCCATCGCTGTATTTTAGGATCTTAGCTCAGTTTCTTAGGATTTTCGATTTTTAAAAAATTAAATAAACATAATAAAGTTTAGGATCGGTCCTTAGTTAAGGACTTTAAGAGACTGTTTCTTAACTTTTTTTTTTTTTCCCAATCCTCTCTGTGACAGACGAAGCTCACCGTCGGTGTCTCCTCTTCGTGGCTTCAGGTTTTATCCCAGACGAGCGAGGTTGCTAGATTCTCGATCTCCGGTGAGTACGTTGGGGGTTATACACCAGATTCGAAGACTCTTTTGCTCTTTGCCAATCTCAATTTGGAGAAACGTTTATACACCAAATTCATCTTTGTCAATCTCAATTTGGGCATCTTCAGATTCGAAGACCCTTTTCCTCTAATTCTCCTGGTAATTGACTTCAAACAACCCGAATTTTGGTTTCAGATTTGCTTAGCTAACTTTAGAAGGTATCAAATGTTTGACTGTCTCATATGGACACTGCCTTCGTTTGGGTATATTTTTAGATATGAGGTTGTCACTTGTTATATTCATTGTTTTGTTGTTCAGGTTGAGATTGATGCAGTCGTGGTTGTGACTTTGAGGAAAGGTTACCCCTCATTTCCCTTTGCTCATATTATTCTGATAAATTCAGCGCCTTGTTTTTAGATAGGTAACACGGTCGTAATGGATTATACAGTGAGTAAACTAGTAATCACTGTTTTTTGGTCTGTGAATCAAGTTATCGAAACATTGCAGTCTTTAAAATTTGATTCCTGTTGTTTACATCAATCTTATCATTTAGTCCTCTATTGATAGCACAACTGCAACGATACTCTGTTACATTCTTTGAAGCTATGAATGGCATGATGAATAGCATCTCATTCTTTTTTGTGCATATGATAATGAGAAGGAGAAGTCTATGAATGGTTGAAGTTGTTTCTTTCTCTTTGCTTGTGACAAGAACCGCATCTTTAGTTGTTATAGACAATTGTTGTAAGTAAAGATAATGAGATTTTGAACTGTGATTGCAACTTGCAAGATTAGTAGTTGTCAGTGAAGTCTTTCATTATCTCTCTCACATGTTTCCCATCGCTGAGATGCTGCCTCTAATGAATTACAGTGAGCTAGATTTGAAAATACTTGGGGACCTGTTGCTGCCGCTGCACCTGCTGCTGCTGGAGGAGCTGCAGCTGCTGCACCTGCTAAGGAGGAGAAGAAGGTACATAATCTAGAACGGATACAGTCATTAATCTTCTAAGAAGCTTTTGGTACTGATTCTTGTTTCGGTTAATTGTTATGTACGACCTTCTCCTTGGTAGTTTTATGAGTTATAAACTTATAATGATACACAAGTTTCTCTAATGTTCTTGTTGCTATGGAATCATTTGGTAATTTGATATTGAATTAAATAATAAGAACCCCAAGATGGGTTCATCAATGGAAGAGTAAAATAAAGAGAAGTTCTTAACTATTCATAATTAACAAAAGTATTAGTAAAATATTGGTAAGAACCACAAGATGGAGTTCACCAATGTATTTGCTCTAAGGATAAATTCTAAGTGTGAGATCGGATTCTTCGTATTAAAAATTAGGCCAATGCAGATAAATGAATATGAAAAAGAGAGGTAGTCGATTAGACGAGCTCTTTACAATTGGACTTATGCTCATAGCTATTTGGTGAAAGTTCAGAGTACACAAATCCCAATGAATATCGATTAATGAACAGTAAATTTCCTGTATGAACAGTCAATTTTCTATTTATTGCAAGTACGTCGTACTTTTGTAGGGGTTGTTGACTTCTTGATGGGCTTTGATACTAGATCAGATGGGTCAAGCAGATTTTGGGCCATGCTTATGGATGACTGCCAAACAATAAGCCCCTAGTCTCTCGATCTTTGGTGTAAGTCAATGTCGGCGAATTCCTCGAGTGTTAAGTCTGTTGGAAATCTGGTCAGCTCTTCAGGTTTACTCGATGTCATCAGACCTTTGGGTTTCCCTCGCATGTGACTCACGTATCTTGAGAAAGCAAAAGGGCACTCGTAATGATGATGTATTTCTTGATAATCATCCCTTGTTCTCTATAAAAACCGTTTTACGGATTTTGTGAGAGTCGAAACTTGCACTGTCAAAACTTGTAGAGCTAACTTTTATGGAACAAAAGTTTCAAGAGTAAACATACCGAAACGGGAACCCGGAGGATATTTTATTGATAATAGATCGGAAAAGAGAGTACAAAGAACAAAAGAAGCTAAGAAAATTGCTAAGTGTTAAGTCTAGATGCTAGGGTTTTTCGAGAAGTCGTAGGAAGTCCATCTCCTTATATAGCTGCGGCAAGTCGCCTTCGGGAATCTTCGTCCGCGAGATATTCAGAAATCTTCCTGTTATCGTCTGTTTCCATTTCCGTTAAGATTTACATTTACAGCTCGGATATTCCTCTACTGCTCGGAGATATCCTCTTCTTCCATACTTCGAGTTTATCTCTTCTTTTGGCGAATATATTTCCGCGGCTTAACCTATTTTGTTGAATGAGCCAAAAATGGATGGTCCAAATCCGTTTGAGCATAAACTTCTCGTTTCGGCCAAATTCTCGAAAATACGAATCTTGTAGGTTGGGTCCAAATTCATATTTCGTCTGACTTTATCCGACAATTTTGGTTTAACGGCTAGGAAGATATAAGTCGATGTTTCCGAAAATGGATTGTGGCTAGTTGCGCATCTGAAGAAGGAGATATCAGCAGTTGTTTAATCATACGATCTAAGTGGAATATCCGTTTGGAAAGTTCGAGAAGTAAATTCAGCTCGGAAGTTACTTGTTCGGATGTTTCGTCTATCCATAGCTTCTGTCGAGAGATGTATTTGTTCGATTGGTCCGTTTGGATGTTTTGGTGAATAGCTATGTCCGCTTCGTATGAAATGTCATCCAGTTGAAGCTTTTTTCATATAAAATGTTATTCATACGAAGTCATCGGCACTAAGTGCTTCGTATAAAATAGTGACTATACGAAGCTCCGTTCGTTTTAAATATGATGAACGTCCGTGTCCGATCTTCCGATCATGTTTTCAGCTATTGTTTTCGTCGAGGGGGATTTTGACCCCAACAGATTTCATTTCTTCACTTTGCTTACCTTGTCTAGGTACTACTCTCTCTCTCTCTTTATCTTGCTGTAGTTTTATTCTTTGATCGAATACTTCTGTCGAGCGTTTGTTGTCCTCCGGCAATTTAAATCTTCATTGATGAGGATAGATTCTAGATGCTCGTCATCTTCCGATGGTGGCAACCATTTTGCTTTTGGGTCGTCGAGTGATAGTTCCGTCATGTTTAGGCATGTTGGTGACGAGTCTGATTTCCTTAGGTCACGGTCCAAGCGAAGGATCGCCAATGTGCAGAATGTTCTGTTGTTGGTCAAACCGCTTAATTGTCGACCTTTGATCGAGATTTCCTTTCTCCAAGACGAGGATTTTGACTCTCTTGATGAGAAAGATCAGAGGATTTCGAATTGATTCATGTATATTTCCTTTTTTCCTTTTTGTCTTTCTACTCGTCCTTATTTAAACTTTTTTGAGAAGTCTTTCGAATGCTTTTTTAGAAATTTTGGAGCTTCCCCCACCACAAAGGCCGACAAACAGTAGTTCAGCGCCTCATATGTTGACGATGTACTTGCTACAGTCTTCGACGATCCTCCTACTATTGATGGCAAAATGTGTACGGATGTGACCACAAGAAGCAGGCAATCAACTGCCGAACTGGTGCATTTTTAGGAAATTCAAGAGACGGAGACTGGTCATTGGTCCTAGAGGATGTCATCAATGTTGACGTTTCGTCTGAGCACGTATACCATGAGGTTGAAGGTGGAGTCCCTGGTCGGGTGGGGAGAAAGAGGAAGAGGTCAAAGCAAGGGGTGAATTGAGCGCTCTGAGGACATGAGTCCTCTACACATGCTTACTCATGATGATGACACAATGGTCGAATCGAGCCATGTGAGGATGAGATCCTCTGATGAACATACTCGGGTTTTGATCTACCGAATTCTAAGGAACAAGTCATTAAGGAGTCGGGTGGAAGGGTCTTGGCAGATCTAGTCAGAAAACTTCTAATTTTACGTATCATTATAATGGCAATGGCCCATTTGTGAATGACAAGGTTGTGAGCGCCCATTTATATAAGAAGATTAGGTCGACACCGACTCGGAACTTGACCTTTCCCATGAGATGCATAAGCCCGACCTTCACCAGGAGATAAGTCATCACTTTGCAATGTTAAGTGTTTCATCGTTCGTATTTTTGCTGATGTTTCAAGCGGTTGTGCCAATCTTCATTTTATTTTGCTTAAAGCTTTTCTGGATCCAATCGCCTCATGGAGTCGTACGAGTGTCAATTGAGAGAAGCTAAGTCTGTTCAAAGCGAGCTGAAAAGGAAGCTTGGACGAGCGCGAGACTCGGTGCGAGAGCTCGAAGGCTTTCACAAGAAGTTGGCGGAGATGGATGAGGTTAGTGCTGCACTGGCTTCATAGAAGCTGGCAGTCGAGGGGTTAGAAGAGAGGTTGACCCATCTTAAGGAGGAAAACAAGAGGCTGAGCAACGAGACTCGCGAGTGTTTGTCTGCTTGCACCAAGGCTTGGCTTTGTGATGACAGGGCTAAGGGGGAGATCGATTTCCTCAAGTTCGAGTGCAAACAACTTCGTGCTTCTCGCGAAGATTGCATCCTTCAGGAGCGAAGGAAAATTTACAAGAAGGCCGCGGAATGCCTTTACAAGATTAGGTTGGAGAAGAAAGAGGATGTGCTTGTGTCAAAACAATTGATGGAATTTTGGTTGCTATCCTTGGTTCTTACCGGCCTCTTCTTTCCGATGGGAGTGCGGTTCTTATGTTGAAGATCGCTAAGATTGAGGGAGATGACCCTCGCTTGAGGAGGGACTCAAGGAGATGAGAATAATCGATTTGGATCATGAGGACCTCTACATGACTCTGATTGATGATCATGGGCATTAAGATGTTCATTCTGAGGAGATGGTAGAGGAGTATCTTGGAACAAATGAGGGGCTCAACTCCGTGGAAGAGGCCGCTAACCTCTGCGCTTCCGCGCTCTCGGAATGAATGCCTATGTTGTACTTTTATATGTAGACTCTTTGTTTTTGTCGTCCTTCTTCCTTTGTAATCTTTGTTATTGTTTGTTCGGCGTCTTCTTTTTAATGAAAGTTTATGATCAGTTCTTATAATCTTTTTCATTTTACTTTCGATCATCTTTGTCCCTTGTGTTCGTCCCCTTCCATGTGGGTAGGTTTTTTTAAGTATTTTGCGCTTGGTGCTTGGCTTACTCTGTGATTATATTATAGATATAGGAGTGTGTGCGGCTTACCCTTTTTTCTTTTAGGCATGAGTATTTGTTCGCCTGCCTTTTAGTAGTTTCCTAGGTGTGAGTATGTGTCCATCTTATCATATAAATAGTCTTTAGGGACGAGTGTGGACTCGACTTACCTTGTAGTTTTTTTCCTAGGTACGAAACCATGTTCGATTTATCCTGTAGATTGTCTTTAGGGGCGAGTGTGGGCTCGGCTTATCATGTGTTTGTTATATACTTAGGAGAGAGTACGTACATGCTCGATTTATCCTGTAAAAGTCCTGATGAACTAGTCGTGCGAAAGAGGTTCAACTTATATTCGACTGTTGGAACAGGTACTTGTGTGGGACTTTCCCCAGCTTATGTTCGTCGGGATCGGTAAAAGTATCAGCGACATAACGCATGCAGACACAATGGATGAGACATGTTATTTGATCGTTCATTTGTCCATAATGTTCGATAAAAAGAGATACGAGCAAACACTTTGAAGCAAAAATATAATTTTATTAGTTTTTAATGAAATGGTTGAACCTCGTAAAAGGCTTCCTACGTACCCTCCAAGGAAGGATCAAGCCGATCGTAGTTCATTTTACATATTAGATGATGATTTCGTCTTTTTGGAGCCAGAGCTCTTCTCTTTTCTTTTCTTCTTTTTGATTTCGGAGTTCGTCTTTCTTTTTTTTTTTAACGTCGCTGACCGGTTCTTTAAGTCGACTCCTGCTTTGGATGCGACTCTTGTTTACTTGTGATGGCACTAGCTCTTCGATTGTGTCGCGAGAGGATTTGGTCGATATTGGGAGCTGTTTCTCAGATTCGGGTACGAAGTACATCTGGGGTGACTGTCTATGGATCCAGAAATCCATACTAGAGATTTATGATTTGGAAAGAGGAAATTATCAAAGGGCTAGCACCTCAAAAGTCACATAATGCTTCAAAAAAACTATCTAAAACGAATTTAGGTTTTGTAAGTATCTTGTATTTAGTGAAATAGGATTACAAAATGGTAGCAAATGAGAGTTTTACAGTGAGATCATTGAGTTGTTTATGTATAAAACGTGTGTAAAAAAAAAGATCATTCAAATAATGGCATTGAACTCCTATTATAGCCTCTTGATCGAGTTATCCATCTATTTATCTCATAGTGCGCTTGCTGAAACAATCTCCGAACGATTGAGCTGATCTTAGAATGATCGGTTTTGGTGTCCTGAGGATTTTTCTCTCCATCTACGTATCTCTTGATCATTCAAATAATGGCCTTTTTTCCTCTCCCTTTTTTATTTTAATTTTAAGTTTTGGTGTCCTGAGGGGTTTTATCCAAATTTTTTTGTTTTGAAGTCTAATCGTTTGGCACCTGGGAGGGCTTTTATCCTTGAACTCTTTTGGTGAATCCTTTTCGTTGTTGGATTTTATCTAAGTTCCTCGTATTGAGTTGATTTAGTTGAGTTTCTGAGCTCAGATCGTAGATCAATGAGCTTAGAAGGATTTGAGGTCTTGAGTAAGTTAGGTATACTCAAGGTTCCGGTTAGGTGACATTTGGCCGCAGAACCGTTTGAGCCGTAGTGGAGGGATTATCGCGAGGCAGAAATTTTATTTTGAACGAGTTTATGCGAGTTCACGATGTGTTAGTCGTCCTTTAGATTGAATCGTCATTGGAGTACTTAGAGCTTACCTCGAAACATTTTAGGTTTCATTGAAATGTTCTGAAGGAATGCTTTGAGTCAGTCGAGGTAAATAGTTATCGTCCATGATGAGCTCTTGTGTAACGGGCAGCCGAGCTTGTAAGGATATCGTTTGGACATTTTCAAAGTGCTTTATCGAGATTTATTTCCGATTAGAGCTTGCATGGCTTAGTTCCTTGTATTTATTCTTTATTGTATCATATCGTTTGCTTAGTTGTTTTAGAACCGAGATCATATGTTTAGATCGTAAAAAGTGAGCAAAACGAGTTATTGCAAAAAATATTATTTTATTCGAAGAAATTTGTACAAGAGGGGTTAAACTCGTGTTTGAGACTGATGAGAAAAAATAAACGAAGTAGATGAGGTGGGGGCTGCACCCGAGGGGAGAGATGTCTATCACTACAAGAAAATGGCTATTCTTAGCTCACGATAAATATTTTTATATGTGATTAATAGCGTTTTTGAAATAGCTATGACTGCCCCAGCTATAATAAGTCGGTCATATATGATAGTATTTTCGTCCGTGCTATAATAACGTCCACCAATGATAACGATGTTTTCCCCTTATTGGATGTCTTTATGATAGATTTTCTTTGAAACGCTATATATACATAATTTTTTAGCATTATTAAATTGTTTCAGTTTATAGTATCTTTTTGCTCTATTAGATATATATTAATATATTTGAAATTTGGCTCAAAATATTATTTTATTAATCACCTAAAACATTTATTACACAAACATCATAAAAAAAAAACACAATACTAAAACAAGTCCTACAAAAACATAAAATCTTATACTAATTAATACTTGACGCCAATGGAGATTTCCTCTTCTCTTTGTGATTTCCATGTAAATCTATTGTTTGACAAATACACTTACATTTGTTGTAGTTCTCTCTTATGTTTGGTAATGTCACCTATCTGCCAAAACAAAAATAAAAACGTTATGTGAGTCTCTAACATCCGGATAGAAACTGAAGACATCGTGATCATGTGTGTAGCTACAAGAATCAAACACACAAAACCATCGTTTTCTCTTCTCTACAGAAGAAAAAGGGACAATTAGAATATGCAGCAAAACATTACCATCTCCAAATCCATAACAACGGATCAAGTTATCTTCAACGAAAGAAGATTAAGTCTTTCTGATGATGGAAATCGGTTGCTCATACGGGTTTGGAGCTGGTTCAATGTCATGTAAGCTTAGCAAGCTTGCTAATCTCATCAGGATGATCCATGCTCAAATTGGACAATTTAGTACATGTTACCAAATTGGAAAAATCCGCATAAGTAACAAAGAGTATATCATCACTTGAAATAGAAAACAAAAAACATATACAAAACTACTTGCCTTGTAAAGAACAAAACAACTAAATGATCCACAAACAGTGACAGAAAATAAAACTACATGAATTCACTAAACATAGAGAAAACATGTAAAGAAAAAAACAATAAGTAACATAGAGTATACCATCACTTTCCCTGTGAACCATTTTTTGGCCGTAAGAAGCAACAAAACCTTAGTCAAATGACTTACTTGGACAGTAGCTCTTAACCCGAATGCTTCAGCTGCAACAATGGTATTAGCAATCCATGCCCATTTCACTGATGATAGGTGTAAGTTTTAACCCTATACTAACTGCAAGTGCACAGTAATATCAATGTAGTACTTAGGGATCGAATCCACGAGGACTCTAGGCAACGATAGAATTAGAACGGTCAAACTTAAACTAGGAGAAAGAAAATTGTATTGAGAAACGAAAAGCAATGCAAGAAAGTAAACAAGTAGCAAGTTGTGGTTGTAAGCAATTAACTAAGGGCGCTAAGTCTAGGGAGTTCTCAGAAAATCAGACAAGCAGACAAATCATTCAATCAGGATCAAATTAGGAACAGTTCTAGAACTCAAAACACATATATAGAATTAACCAACTTTCGTTGTGAGAATTCTATAAGCCTAATTGCAGAAATCCAAATGTCTTTGTAATTCCTAACAGATTAAACCAGCTTTAATGATCAAGTTCGATATGTTCACAATCTAATTAAACCAAATTTCTTTGCAAGTAATTATATTGCTCAACCTAAATAGTTCAGATTCTAAACCACACTTTCGTGTCAATCTAGCAACCTAAGATCTAGATTCTAAGTGATCAAGTTGGAACTAGCATTAAACACAATTTAGTTTGAAGAACATCTATTGATATGAATCCTTAACTGAATTAATTATATCTAGCAAATCATAAAATCCCTATTGAGAATCCCTAAACCTAACTATGAATCTACTCAGACATAGATAATGTAAACATGATCAATGAATTAATAGATATCATAAAAGAGATTAAACAAGTAAAGGGGTTCGAAATCTTCTCCAAAAATAAGGTGTAGTACAGGATCAGATCAGCCCCAAATAGCTCTAAAAACTCTCTGCTCTAAAGTATGATAGCGTATCCAAAACAAAACTCAAAAACCTAATTAAATAGCTAAATCACGTCTTGGGGCTTCTGTGTAAATATCTGGAACTTATGGGCAACTTTGCAATATCATCATTCTTCATTAAACCACCGAGAGCTGGCCCAACTCGTTGTGCATCGATCGATGCTGATGTGCGTCGATCGACACACTCCTCTGTTTCGGACAGTGAGCTCAAACTCTCGGGTCAAAGCTCCAAAATGCTCCTTTTAGCTCCATAATCTCCAAATCTACTCCAAACGTGCTAGTACCTAATAAAACCTGTAAAAGACTCGAAAGAAACATAAAAAGACTCTAAAACATACTTATATCATGGCATAAAACCGGTAAAAACCATGATATATCAACTCCCCCACACTTAGCCTTTGCTTGCCCTCAAGCATAACAGAGAACTAAAACATGGTGAAGAGGTTTGAAAACTTTCGGAAACTCTTTTTGTCCTAGAAGCAACAACACTCAGATTCCCCTTAGTAAACCACTGAAAGAATCAACTGCAAGATATCAAGCCCAACATGTACTTCCCCCACACTTAGCAACTGTCCTAAGTAAACTCCACAATCAATCCAAGCAATTCAAATTCACCCTACTGACTTCTTAAGCATATTAAGTGCGGTCTCACCTAAGGATTATCGATCAAAGGGCACATGGATTCTTACTTTGTCAGCTCTAGACCACCATACTATCTTTTTCTGGTTCCTTTTCTTCTCTTTTCCCTTCCTTAGCATTCTGATTTTCCCCATTGGGTATCATTTTTTTTTTTTATCAGTGCTCTTCCCGTTAAGGGGTGTACTTTGGACACATTCCATGGATCGCACAGGAGGTAATAGTGTTTGCTACTACTCCCGTGACCACTTCGGAGCTACTAGCTCATCCTCAGTTTATTATCTTTCTTTTTTTTTATGGAAGGGGAGAAGGGAAACATACTCGGACAGGCTTACAAGCTGTGTCAGAACTAACAAAGGATTCCGACTCAAGATATACCAAGCCCTTAGGTGAGAAAATTAAAGTCAAGTTAAGGGTGAAGCCAGTAAAAGGATCCTCTGAATACCTGAATTGATATGGGTGTCCTCAGTAGGCTGATCCGTGTTGGGTTTTCTAATAGTCATAGATAGATCTTTCAGCTTCATCCCAATGGTTACTTAAGTTCCTGCAAGATGTTGTTAACTTCTCAAAAATTTACTGTTTCCTGTTGGTACTGGATTTCCCTCTAGGAAATCCGGCCCATTAACAAATAAAACAAAGGCCCATATTTATGAGCCCGCTCCAGAATCAAGATAGAGAGAGACCAACCGTCTTCCTCAGTTGGGCCTAAGCGAATGACGCCTTGACGAGGCCCAAGCGATGCCGAAGCAAGAAGCGATCGAGCTCGGGCTCGACAAGAGACGACGTGGAGATAGAGCAACTCGGTCTTCGTCAGTTCAACTGATCCACGCAAATCTCGGAGATCTTTATGACGGCGAGGCCGAAATATCGGAACAAGAAGATCAAAGTCGAGACTATTTAAAGAAGAAGTGGCGATTCATTCAGGACATTCCAACCCTAGCTGAGAACACGTTGACTAGATAGCTCGATCTTAATCTTTGTACTCTCTTTTCGACTGTGTTTGTTCTATCTCGAC
Organism: Orychophragmus violaceus; assembly: GCA_030180135.1. NCBI lineage: Eukaryota > Viridiplantae > Streptophyta > Magnoliopsida > Brassicales > Brassicaceae > Orychophragmus > Orychophragmus violaceus. The sequence goes on from CM058240.1 coordinate 72,496,160, forward strand.
GATCAATCTCAATAAAGTCTTTGATTCATAGGAAACTATACCATTTCTATATCCTAAAGTCCAAATCCACGAATACAAATTCTTAGTGTGAATCCCAGATCTCACATTTGGCGCCGACTTTGGGGACTATCTATAGTTTTTCCTGTCTTAAGAATCAGATCCTAGATCCGATAGATCGAGATGAATCCCGACCAATCTGGCTCTCCCAGCGCCACACCACCAGTCGACCACCCTCAAACGGTTGACAACGTTTCTCAGAACACCACCGGGGTAAGAATCATGGGTCAGACCGACGACGTGTTGACCAGCTCTGCCTCAATCTCCACGACTTTGGCACCAACCGGCCCAGTCGCTCAAACAGTCGCGACGAGCCAGACTCCGACAAATGTTTTGTCAGGAACTAATGATCCGAGCAGAAACTGGGTGTGGATGAGGAATGGTTCCATTTCCGCCCCTGCTTCAAGAGGTGGATCTGGAACAACCAGACCTAATTCACCACTGCCTTCTGCTCCACAGCAACAAGGCCCAGATGATCTCGCTGAAATCCGTTCGATGTTAAGCCTGCTGGTAAACCGAACGAGAAACAACGAGGCAAGCGCACGGGCCCAAGAGATCGCGAACCGTTCTCTGGCCGCGCAGCTCGATGAACAGGAAAGGCACATTAACGCCCGTCTCGAAGAGCTCGCCAGCCAAAACCAGGGGGGTAGGTCAACACATGATCCACGAACCCCCATAAGTCCTCCACCGTGTACACGCTTGGACTTCTCCCAGGTAGTAACTCCCCCGGGAGCGTCGGGAAATTTCGCCAATACGTCAGGTAGCGGCTTCCGCCCCATAATGACGCCTATCGCGACTCCAACTCCATTCGGTTCGAATTCAATGGTCACAGATCCAACCGGATCGGGAAACCGACCATTACCCGGGCCACCACCTTTCCCGAATAGTTCAAATATCCGGCCGAGGCAACTAGGAGGCTCTGCTTTCGCCTCGAGCTCGGGACATCCTAACTGATCAAATACGGTACAGTTTCGAACGCCACAGGTCGACTAGAAGGGATCGTTTCCAATAATCGATCTTCTCGACCCCGTTTTCCCTGGACAAACGTCCAATCAAGCACAAGCCCAGTTCGCGCCAGCGACAGGCGATGAACACGACATGCTTAGACAGTATATTGAACAAGCTAAGGCTCAGTTCGTCAGTCTGAGCTCCAAAGTTCACATGGCAACAAGCGCGGTGCCCGACATCGATCGAGTGATCGAAGAAACGCGACAAACGCCGTTCACAGACCGGATCGCCTTTGCACAAATCCGGGAAATAAAGAAAACCAAATTTCTGGAATTCTCTGGGAAATCGGACCCGAAAGCCCATATCAGGAAATTCCGACTAGCAATGGCAAGGGTATACCTTACCGACGAGGAAAGAGAGCCAGCCTTCTGCAGGATCTTCGCCGAAAACCTATCGGGCTCCACCCTAGAATGGTTTGCCGGGCTGGAAGAAAGGTCAATCGACAACTTCACCCAGTTCATGACGGCTTTCCTCAAACAATACTCCGTCTTTATCGAAGAAAAGACTACTGAGGCAGCTCTATTTAGCGTCTCCCAGAAACTCGACGAGCCACTTCGCTCGTACATCGACCGATTTAAAGAAATAAAATCCAAAATCGCAAACCCGCGAGACGAAATAGCTATAGAAGCATTGAGACGCGGACTATGGTTCTCGACCAGATTCCGCGAGGAAATAACGGTCCGCGAACCACAAACACTCGATGACGCCCTTCATCGCGCATCGACCTTCGCTCGCCTCGAGGACGAAACCACGGCCCTCAGAGAAAAGCATCGAAAAGAAAAGAACACGTCGGGCTCGCAAAACTCGAACTCAAAAAAGGATTCCCGTAAATCAGGAAACGTCAACGCGGTCGAGAGCCCGAAGAGCTCGAAGAAATTCGAGTTCGACAAGGAAAAATTCTGTGATTTTCACAACAAAAGAGGACACTCGACTGAAGATTGCTATACTCGAGCTAAAGCTGAGGCTCAAAAGCGAGAGTCCGAGAGCAAACAAGAGTTAGAAGTCGAAGAGGAAACTCCATCCGAAAAAGGAAAGTAAAAAGACCAAAGAGTCGAACACCAAAAAGCCTTCTCAGAATAAACGAGAACGGTCAAAGGAGCCGGAATCTCCCGAAACACTCCCTCAGGGGTCGCGAAAGCGAGTCGAGTTTATTCTCGGTGAGCTCAGCTTGAACGGCACCCCGGGAGGTTCGGCGTTATCTCCACCTCCGGCTCCCGTCAAGAGCTTACGGTCTCGGATCAATATCCCTCGCCTCTGCGGGGGGTGTACGGGCCATACCCCCAAAACGAGTCAACTTCATCTTCGGCGGCTCCAAGCTATGCCGAGACTCGGTCAATTCGATCAAGGCTCTCCAAAGAAGAGTCGAAACCGACAAAGGGGGGAAAACCCCAATGTTAGGTGCAGACCACGAAATCACTTTCCATGAAAGTGAGACAAGTAATCTCGACAAACCACACGACGACGCTCTCCTCGTTTGTCTAGTAGTGGGAGATGTCGAACTCTCAACGATAATGATCGACACAGGGAGTTCGGTGGATGTCCTCTTTTATGATGCATTCAGAAAGATGGATTTCAACGACTCCGAAATCGTCGAAGAAAAGACACCACTAGTAGGGTTCGCTGGCGAAAAAACATACTCAATGGGCTCCGTATTCGCCCCAGTAATAGCTGGAGGAGTTCGAAGGATGACAGAGTTCGTCGTAGTAGACCGGCCAGCTCCCTACAACGCAATTCTAGGTCGACCATGGATATATGACATGAAAGCAGTACTGTCGACCTACCATCAATGCCTAAAATTTCCAACTCCCAAAGGAGTAAAAACCATTTACGGAAGTCAAAAGATTTCCCGTCATTGCTATATGAATGGGTACAAGCAGATTGAAAAATCCCCCGCGTAGCAATTACAGAAAGAGGAGGAGCTCGCCACTATGCAGACCAAAAGGTCGAACGACCCGAGTCAAATAGAACCCCCAAAGGACCTCACGACCCAAGTTTGCATAGACGATGCTCACCTTAAAAGACTCGTTGGCATTGAAATTGACCTATCAGAACCAATCAAAAACGAATTGGTCTATTTCCTTAAACAGAATGTCGACTCCTTTGCCTGGTCTTCAGCAGACATGAAAGGGATCAACATCGACGTAACCAACCACGAGCTGAATGTCGACCCAACCTACAAACCGGTAAGACAAAAGCGTCGGAAACTAGGCTCGGAACGAGCTCGAGCCGTCAACGACGAGGTCGATCGGTTATTAAAAATCGGATCGATCAGAGAGGTCAAGTACCCGACTGGCTCGCGAAACCCGTAGTGGTCAAGAAAAAGAACGGGAAGTGGAGAGTCTGTGTAGATTTTACAGATCTCAACAAAGCATGTCCGAAGGACAGCTTCCCACTCCCGCACATCGACCGACTGGTCGAAGCTACCGCCGGACATCAGCTGCTATCCTTCATGGATGCTTTCTCGGAGTACAACCAAATACTAATGAACCCCGAGGACCAAGAAAAGACTTCGTTCATAACTGATCGAGGAACCTACTGCTATAAAGTCATGCCCTTCGGGTTGAAAAATGCAGGAGCAACTTACCAACGCCTCGTTAACAAGATGTTTTCGGGACTCCAGGGTAAAACCATGGAAGTCTACATCGATGATATGCTGGTCAAATCTTCCAAGTATGAAGACCATATCCCACAGCTAAAAGAATGTTTTATCATTCTCAATAAATACGGGATGAAACTCAACCCAGCAAAGTGCACCTTCGGGGTCCCCTCGGGAGAATTCCTTGGTTACCTAGTGACCGAAAGAGGGATCGAAGCGAACCCCAAACAGATCACAACATTTATAGAGATGAAATCTCCCAGAACAACGCGAGAAGTCCAGCGCCTGACTGGCAAAATAGCTGCTTTGAACCGCTTCATCTCAAGGTTGACTGATAAATGTCTACCCTTCTATCACCTGCTCAAAGTAAACAAGAAGTTCCTCTGGGACAAAAAAATGCAAGGAAGCATTCACCCAACTCAAGTCTTACCTAAGCGAACCACCTATACTGGCGAAACCAGTAGAAGGGGAGCCCCTCTACCTCTACCTAGCTGTCTCCCCGGCAGCAGTAAGTGGAGTCCTGGTTCACGAAGAATAAAACGAGCAACGGCCGGTCTACTACATCAGTAAAACCTTAATCGATGCTGAAACCAGGTACCCCGCCATGGAAAAACTCGCTTTAGCGCTGGTCACATCGGCTCGGAAACTCCGACCATACTTCCAATCGCACTCAATTATAGTGATGACCTCTCAGCCACTGAGAACCATCCTTCAAAGTCCAAGCCAGTCTGGTCGACTGGTCAAATGGGCTATCGAACTTAGCGAGTATGACATAGAATATAAAGCTCAGACGTGCCTAAAAGCGCAAGTGCTGGCAGATTTCATAATCGAGCTTCCCCCGACCATCGAACTCGACCCGACCTCCGCCAAGAAATAGAAACTCTACGTTGGAGTCGGAGCTTCCTCGAGGCAAGGATCCGGAGTCGGAGTAAAACTGGTCTCCCCCACGGGCGAAGTATTAGAACAGTCATTTAGACTGGGCTTCGCCGCATCAAAAAATGAAGCAGAATACGAAGCGTTAATAGCCGGGCTCAGACTAGCGATAGCGATAGGAGCCCGAGAAGTAGACACCTTCAATGATTCCCAATTGGTCACAAGCCAATACCATGGCGATTACGAGGCCAAAGACGAACGCATGGAAGCATACCTACGGGTAGTCCACACGCTCGCCGAACATATCGATTTCTTTGATCTAACGCGGATCCCGCGAGGGGAAAATACCGCAGCCGATGCCCTTGCCGCTCTAGCGTCGACATCAGATCCTAACCTCAAAAGGATCATACCAGTCGAGGGGATCGAAAAACCAAGCATCAACATAGCCCTAAAAGCTCTATCTTTGAAATAGGACGAACCTGCAGTAAAGGACGATGTCGAACACAAGAAACGTCCCAAGGACACCAGTCGCGACATCATCGAGATTGACGATGGTCTCGATCTGAGAAACGTCGTGTACGTCGCGAACGTCCCGACGGACCAATCCAAGCTGCATCCACTAGTCAAGGACCCGAGCCTAGCAATGACGAAGATTGGAGAACTCCGATCATTCGATACATTACAAATGGCGAAGTTCCCGACGACAAATGGGAGGCACGGAAACTCAAGACACAAAGTGCAAGGTACTGCGTCACACAAGGAGAGCTCTTCAAGAGAAGTCTCTCTGGACCTTACCTCAAATGCCTCGATAAAAGCAAGCCCTAGCCGTGATCACGCAGGCCCACGACGGATCCTGCGGAAGCCATTCCGGAGGACGAGCCCTGGCTGTGCGAATCAAAAGGCAAGGCTATTTCTGGCCAACAATGGCCACCGAATGCGAATCTTTTTCCAGCAAATGTGATAAATGCCAAAAGCATGCCCCGATTATCCACCAAGCATCGGAGAAACTCTCCTCTATCTCATCACCATACCCATTCATGCGATGGGGAATGGACATCGTGGGACCTTTAGTCCCATCCGGTAAAAAAAAAGCTACACACCTATTGGTAATGATAGACTACTTCACTAAGTGGATCGAAGCGGAGTCATACCAAAAGATCAAAGACGTTCACGTTAAGGAGTTCGTCTGGCGAAACATCGTTTGCCGACACGGACTACCTCGCGAGATTGTCACCGATAACAGTCCCCAGTTTATATCAAACGCCTTCAAGGAGTTCTTCAGAACGTGGAACATAAAGCTGAATTACTCAACGCCACGCTATCCCCAAGGGAATGGGCTGGCGGAAGCGGCTAACAAGGCAATAATGAACAACCTTAAGAAAAGACTCAATGAGTGCAAAACGAGCTGGAGCGACGAGCTCCCAGCCGTACTATGGACTCACCGGACTACTCCTCGCAAATCCACCGGCGAAACTCCCTTTTCGCTGGCTTACGGGATCGAGGCGGTAATACCAGCCGAAATCCTCGTGTCAAGCATCCGCAAAGAAGAATGCCCACGACAAGAGGAACTTAACAACAAGATGATAACATACGAGCTCGATCTCGTAGACGAAAGGAGGAACCTCGCACTAGCTCGAATCCAGAACTACCAACAAGCTGCGGCTCGCTACTACGATTCCAAGATCAAAACTCGAAGGTTTCAAGTAGGCGAGCTCGTCTTACGGAAAGTGTTAGACCATAAAAAGGAAGAACACGCTGGAAAGTTAGGAGAAAAGTGGGAAGGTCCTTACCAGGTCACTGATGTTGTGAAGGACGGGGTATACCAACTCAAATCGGTAGAAACCCAGAAGCCTGAACTACGACCTTGGAACATCATCAACCTCAAAAAGTACTTTCACTAAAAGTACACAAAGATAATCGAACTACGAAATGGCTTGATCCCCTTAAAAGGGTACGTAGGCAACTCGGCTTCAAGCGCAACAACCCCCCCAAACACAAGGCTCTTACCGAGCTCAACAACTTCAAACGAAGTCTTACTAGCTTATCTTTGTGAAATCAAAATAAGTCCCTCGATCAATGTCTCTTTCTCTCTTAAAAGTCAGAGTCATCCCAAAATACTTCGTCGTTACAAAGGGATATGAAATTATCTCTTCAAAAGTTAAAGCGATATGAAATTATCTCTTCAGAAACAAACGGTATCAAGCTATACTTCCCGAGCGACCTGAAACGGCCTCCCCTCAAAACCAAGTGATATGAAATTGTCTCTTCGAAAAGTGATATGAAATTATCTCTACAAGTGATATGAAATTATCCCTTCTTAGCGACCCGAAATGGCCTCTCCTAAAATAAAGTGATATGAAATTATCTCTTCAAAAGACGAGTGATATGAAATTATCCCTTCATAAGCGACCTGAAATGGACACTCCTAAAATAAAGCGAGACGAGCAAACTGAAATGCTCGCCCCAAAACAGAACGAACTGGAACGCTCGTCCCTAAAACAAGCGACCTGAAACGGTCCCTCTAGGCAGACCAAGCTGAAATGGTCGTCCCAAACAAGCGACCCAAAACGGTCCATTAAACATCGCAAAATTCTTCTAAACCTTACATGGATTAGAAGAATTGGGGAGCTACCCCCTCCCTCCAAGCAAAAAATAACGAAGTCAAGATAATCGCAAAATAACCCCCGCGCGTACTCAAAACGGATCTTTGTAAGTCTACTTCGATTCATTCTTATACTTAGCAATTCTCACTTCAATTCAGTGTTAAGCTCGAATATTACATTATGAAAGAGTTAAATCTCGGACAATTCTCAATAAAGAGCTCGAGCTCAAATACAATCGACCTGAAAGTTCGCAAAGAACTAAAGCCCCTTAAGGCAACAACGAATAAGAAGAAAATTAGAACTACTTGGAAGGAGAGGAAGCCTCGTCTTGATTCTCTACCTGATCGCTAGTCGCCCCTTCCTCCTCGAGTCGACCCTCGACCTCATTGCTAGCCCGCGAGCTAACTCCGGTCGGGATATTCGACCCATACTGATCAAGACGAGTAGCCGCCTGGTTTAAAGGGCGCGCCAAGATCACCGAATCGTCCGACATCACCGGCAAATTGAGCTTGCTAATGCTGAAATACGACACTGCCGCAGCATTCATCTCCTCCATAGCTAATCGCTTCTTCTCAGCCAAGTCCATCACCTCCTTGGTCAAGTCCAATTCGCCGGAGGCAAACTCGGCAATAAGTGCGATAATAGCCAAGGCCTCTTGGAGCCTTATCTCGGCACTCACAGCAACCTTCCTCTAGCTTTCCTTCGCCGCAATTCCCTCGAGAATCTTAAGGTATTCACAATTCAGCCCCTTCCTCGCCTCGTGGGCCGCCACCTTTATATCAAGCTCTCGGTCGGCGAGAGCCTTGTCCAAATCACCCTGGCATTGCGCAGCCCGTATATCCGCAACCCGGCCTGTCTCAACAGCGTTTCGACTCGCCTCCTCTGCAACCGAAACCCGAGTCAAGGCACCCTGCAACCGCGCATCCAGGTCGCCCACCGCCTTCCGAAGCTCCTCCTACCGATTCAAGGCCCCCTGCAGCTGCACCTTCAGGTTACTAACCGTTTTCTCGACGGTCTCGAGTTCACTCACCTGTGGGATTTCTCTCAGCTCACGCTCAGCCTTAGCCGCAAACTTGTTCGCAGCTATTGATCATGAGAAGACCAATGTGTTAAGTTTGTGCATTATCATAAAATGCACAAGTCTTGCACATTGATGAAGTGCAAAGTTGGGGACTTCATTTCACAATAAGGCGCCAACTATTTGAAAGCATGTCTCGGATCAAACAAGGAGTGAGAGCCGTTAGGGTTTAAGGGAAGAGTGAGAGCCGTTGGGGTTTAGGACCACAAAGTGGTCCACACACTTTCTCTCACCTCTGCCATTGTTCAGACCTCCTTGTCCCATAGTGCATTTGTCTTTTACTTGTTTAGGTTAAACATTTGCTGAATGTATCCCATATAAAAGGCTACGTATGACCAGAAATGAAAATAAGGGTTTTGAAACTCTCTTCTCTTATTCTTGTGCGAATTCTCTCTCTTTATTCTCTCAAGAACACTCAAGAACACTCATGCTTAATCTCAAATTCTATCTTGGTATCAGAGCATAGATCTCTATTCTCTTGATTCTCTATTTGTTTCATCATTCTCTCACACTTAATCTTACCAATCTCTCTCGGTTCTTTATTCTCTGTCCGAAAACCTAATTCTCTCTGTCCTAAAATCACTCACGGTTTCTTAGTCTCTCTCAGCTCTTCTCTTGTGTTCATCACTCTCTTACTCTCTGCCCTAAACTCTAAGACCGGTTCTAAGCTTCAGACTTACAAGTTTCTCGGTCCAAAAACCCTAGAAGCTAGTTACTCATCTCGGTCATTCAAGCTTCCATCTACTCTCCTCAGTCTCTCACCATGGAAGACTCAGCTCACATCAGCTCAAGCTTAAGGCCTACTGTTGTTCCTGTTGTGCTCAAAGGGATCAACTACAGGACATGGCAAAGGACCATCAAGACTGCTATTTGTGGAAGAGGATTGTGGGATCACATTTTGGAGGATAAAACTCCAACTGAAGAAGATGAAGCCAAGAAGAAGGATGAGGAAACCAAGAAGGCAGAGGCTAAGTGGTTTCAAGAAGATCAGCTGGTGGTTGGCTTTCTCCAAAACTCTCTTGACCCATCCATCCTTGAAGCTTATTCTCATTGTGAGACAGCCAAGTCACTGTGGGATACTCTCAAGAAGATTTATGGAGATGTTTCAAATCTGAGCAGAGTATATGAGGTGAAGAAGGCCATAAGTGAGCTGAAACAAGAAGACCATGACTTTACCAAGTATCTTGGGAAGTTCTCTTCAGCATGGTCTGAACTTGAGATGCTAAGGCCAAGTACAATGAAGAGGAAAGGGGGAGTTGGTGACTGCCAACAAAGCTGGCTTCAAACCTGAGGAGAAGAAGGCGCCATTTTGTGAGCATTGCAAGAGGAAAGGCCACTCCAAGGATAAGTGTTGGGTCCTTCATCCCCACCTCAAACCAGCCAAGTTCAAGGACTCAAGGGCAAATGCCAACATCTCTCAAGAAGCTGTGAATGAACCTGCCTCTACTTCAGCTCAAGGAGGGGAGCTTGCACTCTACACAGCCACTGAATATGTGAAGAGGAGTGACCTTGAGGACCTCATCAAGGCCTATGCCTCTAAGCTCTCTGGTATCTCTTTATTTTCACATAAATTGCTTAGTAAAACTGATCATAAGTTGGTAGTAGATTCATGAGCTTCTCACCACATGATTAGTGATGCTAAGTTGTTAAAAGATATTAAACCTGCCCTAGGAAGAGTAACTATAGCTGATGGTCAAGGGATTCCAATAATTGGTACAGGAAAGTTGAGATTATTTAACAAGGAAAGTGATGCATTCTATGTTCCTAAGTTTAAATCTAACTTGCTGTCGGTTAAGAGGATCACTAAAGACTTGGATTGCAATGTTATCTTTGGGCCTAATGATGTTTGTTTTCAGGATATTAAGAATGGAAAGGTTATTGGAAGAGGTGGTACACAAGATGAGCTTTACCTCCTTGAAGACACTTCTCCAAGCAACTCGGATTCATTAGCTTTTAAATCCTGTTTTTCTTTCAATCAAAATGTCCTATGGCATGCTAGACTAGGACATCCTCATGCTCGTGCTTTGAACTTAATGTTGCCTAATGTTAGCTTTGATCATTCAACTTGTGAAGCTTGTATTCTTGGCAAACATTGTAGAACTATCTTTCCTAAATCAACTACTATCTATGAACATTGCTTTGATCTTGTGCACTCTGATGTTTGGACTTCACCTTGTCTGTCTAGAGATAGAAACAAGTATTTTGTGACCTTCATAGATGAAAAATCAAAATATACTTGGGTAACATTGCTGCCATCTAAAGATAGGGTGTTTGATGCATTTTTTGAATTTCCAAAACTATGTTACTAATCAGTTTAATGCCAAGATCAAAGTGTTTAGGTCAGATAATGGAGGAGAGTATACAAGCCAAAGATTCAAAGCTCACTTGAACAAATGTGGGATCCTTCATCAAACAAGCTGTCCCCATACTCCTCAACAAAATGGTGTGGCTGAAAGGAAGAACAAACATCTTATGGAAGTTGCTAGGTCTATGATGTTCCACACCAATGTTCCTAAGAGGTTTTGGGGAGATGCAGTCTTGGCAGCTTGTTATCTCATCAATAGGATCCCAACTAGAGTCCTTCAAGACATTTCACCATATGAGGTATTGAACAAAGCCAAACCATTTATTGAACACTTACATGTGTTTGGTTGTGTTTGTTTTGTGTTTATCTCAGGAGATCAAAGGAATAAGCTAGATGCTAAGAGCACAAGGTGTATGTTTCTTGGATACTCCACAACTCAGAAGGGCTACAAGTGTTTTGATCCAAGCAACAACAGGACATATGTTTCAAGGGATGTTAAGTTCATGGAGGGGCAGAGATACTATGAGAAGAAGGATTGGGAAGGTTTGAAGGATCTCTCAAGATCACCTTCTGATTTGGCCACACGTTTGAAGTATTTGTTGGATCACTTGGGCAATGACACTCCACGGCCAGAAAAGCCTGAAACAACTACCCAAGATGCTCAACAAGAGGATACTGAACCAGCAACACACACACATGAACCGACTGAAGCTCAAGAAGACACTCTACCTCAAGATCAGAACCAAGTGGACTTGGATATGAATGAGGATGAGATAGTTTATCAAGAGGCAGTGGGTAATGAAGAGGTGGTTGATCAACAGGTTCAGCAACTCAGGAGAAGCACAAGGGAAAAGAAAGATCCATCAGAATGGATGAAGACAAGAGTCTACTACAACAACCAAGCAGTAGCTCATCCTAGTCAGTCTACTTGTTCTATTGACTTGCTACCATCTAGTCACAAGGCCTTTCTTGGAAAGATTGAGCTAAACCAGGTTCCTAAGACTTATGAAGAGGCTGAGGGTATCAAGGTTTGGATGGATGCAATAAAGGATGAGAAAGAAGCTATGGAGAGGAACCATACTTGGATTGTAGAGAAGCTGCCGAAAAAGAAGAAGACTGTTAGCTCTAAATGGGTCTTCACAATCAAGTATAAAAGCAATGGAGACATAGAGAGATACAAGGCAAGGCTAGTAGCAAGGGGATTCACTCAAACCTATGGAGAAGACTACACAGATACCTTTGCACCAGTGGCTAAACTTCACACAGTGAGAGTCACATTGAGCTTAGCCACCAACCTCTCATGGAATCTATGGCAAATGGATGTGAAGAATGCTTTTCTACAAGGTGAACTTGAAGAGGAAGTGTATATGACTCCACCACCAGGATTGAAGCACTTGTGTAAAGATGGTGAGGTATTGAGGCTGAGAAGGGCGATTTATGGCTTGAAACAATCACCAAGGGCATGGTACCATAAGCTTAGTCACACTCTCATGGACCATGGTTTCAAGAAGTCTCAATCTGATCACACATTGTTCACGCTTCAAAGTGCCCAAGGAGTGGTGGTAGTTCTGATATATGTGGATGATTTGATTATCACAGGAAGTGATAATGATGGGATTCAGTCTACAAAGGATTTCCTCAAGAGTTCCTTTGATATTAAAGACCTTGGAGAGTTGAAGTACTTCTTGGGCATTGAAGTTTGCAGATTCAATGATGGGTTGTTTCTGTCCCAAAGGAAGTATGTTAAGGACTTGTTGACAGAAACAAGTATGCTTGATTGTAAGATTGCAAAGACTCCTCTTGAAGATGGCTACCAAGTCAATAGAAAGGGGGAGAAATCAGATGAAGTCAAGTTCAAGGATGTCTCATTGTATAGGAGGCTGGTTGGGAAGCTTATCTACCTCACTCTCACAAGACCAGACTTATGCTTTGCTGTGAATCAAGTTAGCCAACATATGTGATATACCATGGATTTTAGGGTTTTTAACCATGGTATATGTGTTATTTATCGAGTCTTTTACTATGTTTTGAAGTCTTTTCAGGTGTTTTACAGGTTTAAGGACATCTGGAGCCTAATTGGACGTTTTGGGAGCATTTGGAGCAATTCTGCACTATTTAGAGACTTCACAGAGTTCACTGGCTGCGTTTTCGCCTTGCAACTGTCGTTGCAGTTGTGCAACTGTCGTTGCAGTTGTGCAACTGTCGTTGCAGTGCAACTGTCGTTGCAGTTGTGCAACTGTCGTTGCAGCTCTGCGCCCAAAAATCTGCATTTTGGAGAAATTACAGTTTTTGCCCAGAAACTTCCCAGACTTGCAAAAAGACCCCCAGCCGACTTTAGACCATTATATTAGGGTTTTTAAGCCATTGTTTAGGCTACGCTTTCATTAAGTCTTATTTTATTTCAGAGAGAGTTAGGGGCTGATCCTGCTCTCGAAAGAGAGAGGATTTTGAACCCCAGATCTTTACTTTGTTTTATGATATTTGGTTTTCTATTCAAGATGTTTTCTGTTTCAATGATTATGTCTGAGTAGATTCCTTGTTAGGTTTAGGGTTTCTCACATAGGATTTCATGACTTGCTAGACTTGTTCAAATTCAGTTAAGGATTCAAACTATATCTGTTCTTCAATTTAATTGTGCTTAAAGCTAGTTCTAACCTGATCAATTAGAATCTAGATCTTAGGTTGCTAAATACGTCACGGAAGTGGGGTTTAGGAATCTGAACTAATTAAATTGGGCAATTAAACTTTGCGCAAACGGAAGTTTGGCTTAGGATAATTGTGAACATATCAAACTTGTGATTAATGCTAGTTTAATCTGTTAGTTCTCGCAAACGAAAGTTTGGTTTGCTGCACTTAGACTTAGAGAATTATCGCAAAGGAATTTGGTTAATTCTATATCTGTGTTTTGAGTTCTAGAACTGTGCTTAATTAGATCCTTACTGAATGAACTGTCTGCTTGTCTGATTTCCTGAGAACGCCCTAGACTTAGCGCTTTTAATTACTTGCTTTCACAACCGTTAATCTCTGCTACTGATTTACTTTCTCGCACTGCTTTCAATTCAATCATATTGCTTATTTCTAGTATTAGTCTCTACTGTTCTGATCTATTGAGACCAAGTGTCCCTGTGGATTCGATAACCCTATATACTACTTTGACATTGCTGTTCACTTGCAGTTTAGAATAGGGTAAAACTTAGAACCTATCAAGTTTTTGGCGCCGTTGCCGGGGACTCTTTGAGTCTTCGATAGCTTAGAACTTAGGGTTTTACTAGGATTTTTCGTTTTCTTTTCGTTTTTATTTTTGTTTTTTTAGTTAGTTACTGATTTTCGTCTGTTTTCTCTGATTTCGCATTGCATCGATCGACGCCCTTCTTGCATCGATCGACACACTTCGCTGTATCACCAAGAACACTAAGAGATCATCAGGACGATGTGTCGGAATGATATTTTCAGCTCTGGGATTGACAGTTCACAGATAGTTGGGTTGAAGAACCAAGTTGACTCTCTGCATAGTCTTCTACTTGGAAAGTATGCACAAGAAGCTAACCATTGCGTTGAAGGAACTGGATTCTATAGTCACAGATCTGCTTTTCAGAAACCCTTTACAAGGAGTTGTAGTGTTTCTTATTACCAAGCACCGCCTGCACCTACAGCTCATGAGAGCAGAATGGAAATCATGATGGAGCAGTATCTTGAGAGACAACAACAGATTGATATGTCCTTCAACTCAAAGATTGATGCGTTGATTGAAGATTTGAGTGAGAAGTTCGAATCTCTGAGCACACATATGGAGGAGCTGTATATCAAAATTGAACGAGCAAATGCAGCAATAGAGAGGCGAAATGAAGCTAAGAGAGCTGAACAGAAGCTGCACATCAATGTTGTGAACATAAGGGATGAGATTGACTTGCTGGAAGAAGAAGAGAGCATAATCTCGGATTTCCTGGATGAATATTGTCTGCCTGATACATGCATCGATCGACACCCCCTTAGTGACGATCGACACGCCATTCTGACGGCAATTTCGAGTTCTTTCGAGAAACAGAATCGCCTTGCATCGATCGACACACATTATGCAACGATCGACACAAAACGCACACATGTCCAGAAACCTGCAACAGTACCAGAACGAGCTTACAAGCCCCCGGTGCCATATCCTAAGGTTCCTAAACCTTCCAGACAAGAGCTAGAAGTGGCTAACTGCATGAAAGTGATGGATAAGAAGGTAAATGAAATACCACCAGTTGAAGCTTCGCGAGTTCATACAAAGAAGATGATCTCCACTGAAGGTGATCTGAAAGAAGAAGTTCAGATTGGTGGAACTACAGTATCTGATAGTGGAAAGAAGAAGATGGCAGGTTCCAGGAACTGCTCTAACATCTTCAGTACCTGCAACTGCTCATAAGCAGAAAGCTCCAGACATCAGATCTGCACCAAAGGTAAGATATAAATCACCTAAGCTTAAACCTCCTGACCGCATTGTTTTGAATGCAGGGAAACGCAGTAGACCGCCCAAGCTTCATTCCCGCCCTGATTCTGATTTCTCTTTCCTTGGGAAGCCTCATGATCATAATGCCTATACACCTCCTTGGATGAAGAGATATTCACAGAGACATTCAAAGTCTCTGTTGAAACCGCCTTGAATCAAATCTCTTCCAATAGTCAAGCTAATGACTAAAAACAAGCGCTGAGTGGGAGGCAACCCACTGTTAGGTTTGTTTTTGTTTTTGTTTTCTTTCGTTTTGATTTGGTATTTTTAATTTTTCTGTTTAAGTGTGTTCAGAGCTGAGGGAAACAGGAATAATCGCATTGCATCGATCGACACACATTGTGCATCGGTTGATGCAGTCACGATTTGTTGTTTACCGATTCAATTGCGGTTCAGACATCGGATATCTACATAACCGCGAGCGATAATCGCCTTGCATCGATCGACACCCTTGGGCATCGATCGACGCAGGGCGACGACAGGTAAGTATTCTGCAACTTTTCGGTTTGTTCTTCAATTTGATTATTCTCTCACCGAGCTCATGCCTTGATTACACTGGGGACAGTGTAGTTTAAGTGTGGGGGAGGAAGCTACTGACGCACGCTTTTGTTTTCTTAAGTTTTTCAAAATTTGTTTTATTGAGTCAAAATTTATATGAAACTATGATTTTTCGAGGAAAATTTTCGCTTGAACAGGAACTAAGTGACCATTGGACAGACTTGCAGAGCCTCTATGACTGTTAGAAAACTCAGACACAGATCAACCTACTGGGAACACCCACATCGCTTCAGGTATCAGAGGATCCTTTTACTGACTTCAATTTAATACTGACTTAGATTTCTCACCTAAGGGCTTGGTATACTCTGTGTCGGATTCCCTTGTTAGTTCTGACACAGCCTGTCAACCTATCCTATTAAGTTCCCTTCTCCCCTTCCATAAAAAAAAAAAGATAATAAACTGAGGATGAGTTAGTAACTCCGAAGTGGTCATGGGAATGGTAGCAAACACTATTTTCTCTCATGTGATCCATGGAATGTGTCCAAAGTACACCCCATAACGGGAAGAACACTGATAAAAAAAAAAATGATACCCAGTGGGGAAAAATCAGTTGTTAAAGAAGGGAAAGAGAAGAAAGGGACTATAGAAAGATAGTATGGTGGTCTAGAGCTGATAAGGTTAGAATCCATGTGCCCTTTGATCGATACTCCTTAGGTGAGACCGCACTTAAATACTTGCAGAAGTCAGTAGGGAGAATTTGAATGCTTGAATGTGATTGTGGAGTTTACTTAGGACAGTTGCTAAGTGTGGGGGAAGTACATTGTGGTCTTGAGTTCCGTAGGAAAGTTTTCAGTGGCTTACTAAGTGAATGTGATTGTGAAAGTTCCTAGGACGAAATGAGTTTCTGTGTTTTCAAACTTCTTCTCTTATATTTTAGTTCTTTACTTGCTTGAGGACAATCAAGAGCTAAGTGTGGGGGAGTTGATATACCATGGATTTTAGGGTTTTTAACCATGGTATATGTGTTATTTATCGAGTCTTTTACTATGTTTTGGAGTCTTTTCAGGTGTTTTACAGGTTTAAGGACATCTGGAGCCTAATTGGACGTTTTGGGAGCATTTGGAGCAATTCTGCACTATTTAGAGACTTCACAGAGTTCACTGGCTGTGTTTTCGCCTTGCAACTGTCGTTGCAGTTGTGCAACTGTCGTTGCAGTGCAACTGTCGTTGCAGTTGTGCAACTGTCGTTGCAGCTCTGCGCCCAAAAATCTGCATTTTGGAGAAATTACAGTTTTTGCCCAGAAACTTCCCAGACTTGCAAAAAGACCCCCAGCCGACTTTAGACCATTATATTAGGGTTTTTAAGCCATTGTTTAGGCTACGCTTTCATTAAGTCTTATTTTATTTCAGAGAGAGTTAGGGGCTGATCCTGCTCTCGAAAGAGAGAGGATTTTGAACCCCAGATCTTTACTTTGTTTTATGATATTTGGTTTTCTATTCAAGATGTTTTCTGTTTCAATGATTATGTCTGAGTAGATTCCTTGTTAGGTTTAGGGTTTCTCACATAGGATTTCATGACTTGCTAGACTTGTTCAAATTCAGTTAAGGATTCAAACTATATCTGTTCTTCAATTTAATTGTGCTTAAAGCTAGTTCTAACCTGATCAATTAGAATCTAGATCTTAGGTTGCTAAATACGTCACGGAAGTGGGGTTTAGGAATCTGAACTAATTAAATTGGGAAATTAAACTTTGCGCAAACGGAAGTTTGGCTTAGGATAATTGTGAACATATCAAACTTGTGATTAATGCTAGTTTAATCTGTTAGTTCTCGCAAACGAAAGTTTGGTTTGCTGCACTTAGACTTAGAGAATTATCGCAAAGGAATTTGGTTAATTCTATATCTGTGTTTTGAGTTCTAGAACTGTGCTTAATTAGATCCTTACTGAATGAACTGTCTGCTTGTCTGATTTCCTGAGAACGCCCTAGACTTAGCGCTTTTAATTACTTGCTTTCACAACCGTTAATCTCTGCTACTGATTTACTTTCTCGCACTGCTTTCAATTCAATCATATTGCTTATTTCTAGTATTAGTCTCTACTGTTCTGATCTATTGAGACCAAGTGTCCCTGTGGATTCGATAACCCTATATACTACTTTGACATTGCTGTTCACTTGCAGTTTAGAATAGGGTAAAACTTAGAACCTATCAATATGCAATCACCCACAATGTATCATTGGAGTTTGATTGAGAGGATACTCAGATATCTCAAAGGATCAACTGAACAAGGTATTTGGATGGGTAAGAATGAGAGCACAGAGATTGTTGGCTATTGTGATGCAGATTGGGCTGGAGATAAGAGTGATAGGAGATCAACAACCGGCTATTGTTGTTGAATTATAGTGTTTTTCCATGGTTCAATTCTCAGATTGCAACCTAACACATATTTAATCAAGGATCTAGGTTCTTGTAAATGAATCATAAACACAAACCTGGACATTACCTTTGCAGCGGAATGGTGGTGATGTCGAGATCAACGAGAACAGATGGTTACCTATTCCTCCTTGGTATCAACACTCTTACAAGCAGGGGATGGCTGCTAGACCGGATGGAAGAACAACAGAGAGAGAGGGTTAGAGAGAGAATGGAGCCGCGGCCATGTCTCCTCCAAATCGCCAACTAAAAAGCAATTAGGGTTTGCAACCCTTGTTGCAATCATTTATTCACTAATGGGCCCAAGTTTAATTAATTAAACTAATGGTACATTAGACTTTTGGGCCCAAGACACAAATCAGACAAAAGCCCATTTGTTGTCTGCCCAACTCTCTGTACAAATACAGTAAATGCCATTGCATCTTACCGTATTAATTCCATCTTAACTTTCCCGTTAGCTATGGTGTGTGACCCTTTAGGATCATACAATACTGGTAATAAGTCCTAAACTTATAGATCAAGAGCGGACTCTAGCAAGCCATCATGATCACCCAGTATTTATGACTTATGTCTGATCTCGACATTTATCATACTTTCTAGAGATAGTACAGTAGATTTCAGGACATTCCCAACAATCTCCCACTTGTACTGGAATCCTACATTCCCTAGTCCTTTTGTCTCAATATCTCGATCTGGCATAAGGCAAGATGCGTGTCATCCTTATATAGCCAGACCATGTTCATCGGACCAGATTTGATACTGACAATGCAAACGACTTGGGCAAGTCCGTTTGGGAGTGGCCACTCTCTTACCAGCTATCAAGTCTCCGATTGGCCTAGAGATATTACCTCCGTTTAAACGGCAGGGACAAATCCCATCTTGTTCCATCACTATGAACTACACACTTCATAATACACCCAACCAAGGTCCGTATAGCTCCCAGTTACGAAACAGCGTTAGACAATGATCAAAGTGCATCAATCCATGTGCAGCCACATGCATGCGAACTTAGGTCTAAGGACTATACTCTATAGTCGTATATGAGAACCTCTCATGACACAGATATTAATATCTTGTAGAGTTCTCATCAGCGGGCCATGTCCGGTCATATGCTCCCCTACATATACCTATGTGTCGACTTTGATGCCGCGCATCTATGACCCCTCGAAACCTGGTCATAAGTCTCAACACAATCTAGTCTCAAGTGGTTGTTGGTGTTCCAATTTCAACAACCTTCGACTATGGACACTATGATTTATGTCATTTCGTTAAATATGGGGTTTCAGGATCAAGTTTACTCATGTACTTTGATGGCCCATATATAATGACATGAATCATTTTGGAACGATTATTTATATCACAGTTAAAATAATCCAGAAATCATAGATTTCATAAACATAAAATATTATGTTTACATGAACCTTTCAAAACAACTAAGTAAATCCCTTTACAAACTCCCACTGAAATTAAGACTACATCTTAATTTCACTCATCCTACAGCTACAGTCCGCGACTCGTGCTTAGGCCTAAGGAGTGGCTTTGTTAACAGATTAGCAACGTTCTCATTCGATGAAACTTGCTTATCTACTTAACACCTCTGTCATTTATCTCACAGAATAGGTCATGCCTACCCTTAAGGTGTTTGGACCTCTGATGTGCAGCTAGTCTCATCTACGCTGGGAATCACATCAAGTTCAGTGATGAACTCTTCTTTCCAAACAACCTCTTTCGCCGCTTTACAAGCCGCGAAATGTTCAGCTTAAGTCATGGAGTCAGCAACAGTGCCTTGCACCGCCAGTCAGACACAAGATATAGCCGGACTGTGACCGGGAATTATCTTTGTCTATTGGAAACTTGCCTTTCAGACTCTATCGACTTGTAGCACCTCACTTTCTCCGTAAATCAAGAATTTATCCTTAGTATTCCTCAAATACTTTAGGATATTCTTTACGGCAATCCAGTGATTCTTTGCTGGATTTGACTGGTCTTTACTTGTCTTGCTTAACATTAAAACAACATCAAACAAGTACGTTTCATGGCATACATGATAGATCCAATTGCCGACGCATATGGAATCTCATCCATGCATTTAAGCTCAGCAGTTATCGTAGGACACTGTATCTTGCTTAACGTAATGCCATGTGACATTGGCATAAAACCCTTCTTGGAATGCTGAAAACGTGTAGGACTTTGTCAATTTAAGAATCCTGACTTTGTCCTACCAGTTCTTTTGGATCTCTATCTTTAGATCCAAAATCCAAGAACTACGTGGCTTTACCCATGTCAATCATAAAACCAACTCCCAAGCCAGTCCTTTACCGACTGCAGCATTGGGACGTTATTTCCGAGAATCAGTATGTCATCGACATACAATATGAGAAATGCAACATCGCTCCCACTTATCTATTAGTAAACGCACAGTTCCATTTCGTTCCTGTTCAAGTCAAAACCTTGACTACTTCAACAGAACGAAGATTCCAACTCCGATATGTTTGCTTCCATCCATGAATGGATCGATGAAGCTAACTTACACAAAATGTAATTTTTCGGAGTCCGGGCTCACTTTCGCTTCTGTGAATTTCGCAGGTTCGTCACTTTCAATGATCATCAGATCATGGCAACTAATCACGAGAAATCACTCTCTGATTAATGACGGATTCATTCAGATCTGCGAACTTCAGGCTCTACAGGTGTAGATTCTACAGAAATCTGTAAATCCATCCGCTGCTCTCCCTCAACAGGTTGAGCAGCCTCCTGTATTTCTCGAATTTCTTCGAGTTATACTTTTACTCCCACTGTTCTTCTTGGAAAGTAACTTCCCTTCTTAGAAAACAGAATGGACGTAAAAGTAACAAGCCTTGGTTTCCCTAGGACAACCAGCGAAGTAGCACAACTACAAATACTCAGTAAAGACGAATTTGGATCATTTCCAATCCACATTTACGTGGTGTCTTTCAACTGATATTGGTGGAACTATTTCAGCGTAAACTTAGATATTTCTAGAGCGTTATTCTTAAAGAATATCATGGAAGATTCGTGTGACTCATCTTTAATCATTTCTAATAAGATCTGATTCTTTCTCACAGAAACACCTCCAGGTTTTCAGGAGAAATGAGCTGTGAAACGATTTCACACTCATTCAGATGATCACACAATCAATGACTTAAGTATTCTCACTCGTGATCTAATCCAGAGTCTTAATACTTCTGTCATTCAGATTCTATACTTCATTCTGGAACTCTTTCGACCATGTCAAAGAATTCCGACTTGTGTCTCATCAAATGAACACAGTCACACTCACTGAAGTAATCAGTAGAGACAATGAAGTACAGAAAATTTTCTCTGGCATTACTGCTCATCGGACCACATACATGAGTATGTTCAATCTCCAATAAGCCTTTGGGCCTTTCTCTAGCTCGGCTAAGATGGGCCCTTTGTCTTTTGGTCCAGTAAGCAGAATTCAAGTCTCATAAGATATCCATTCAAATGAGCCCAAAAGTCCATAACTATGGGGTTTCTGAATCCGATTTACTCTATTTGACCAAAACATTTATGCCAAGAAAAATCAGGTTTAATTCATCAGATTTAAACCAATTCGGTATTTATGTTACATTTAGGCACTCTTTGGTTTAAGATATAAAACCCATTCCTTGAATAGGGTGCTACAATTAACATTTCATTAAGATCAAAAGAACAAAACTTGTCTTTATCAAAATGAAAAACATTCAAATTCTTCACAAGAAAATGAAAAACAACTCTGCTTAAAGCGGGTACATTGTAGCAATTACTTAATACAAAATCAAGCCTCAAAGGTATCTACAAGTGAAAACCCTACGGCTGAGGCAGCATCAATAGCTCCTTCCAGACACGCAGTTCCACTTGCCCTTCCTTCAACGTTTTACTGTTGCTCAGGCTCTGCATATTATAACAAATATCAGTGCCACAACCAGTATTCAATACCTATAAGGTATAACTTGAAGTAATAACATGAATACCTGAGGAAGTAGTCTCATACATCGACTTCAGCTCCTCATAATCTTCCATGAATTTAATGCAATCTCTCTTCCAATGCCCAGTCTCTTTACAGTAGCAGCACTTATCAACGTAAGAGGTATCTGACTCGGGCTCAGAAGACACGCGCTTGCCATGATTCAAAATCTGGACAACTTTGTCTTCACCCTTGTCAGCATTAGGTTTAGTAAACCTACCCTTCTCATTCATGAGATTGTACAGGGTACTCTTCACGTTTGGCTCAACTGTCTTGAGCATATCATGCAGTTCAGTCAACGTCTTCGTTAAGCCTTTGTTGATATAGTTCCTTCTGAACTTATCATAGCTTGACGGCAGTGACTGCAGAATGATCTCAGTTGCCAATTCTTGGCTAACTTGATAATCCAGTTTCCTCAGGTTATCAATGTAACCCATCATTTTACTGACATGAGGACTTACTGGATGATCATTTGGTAGCTTGCAGCTAGTGAGAGATTTAACCAACTGGTATCTCTCCACTCTTACCTGCTCCTGAAATCTCAATTTCAGGCTGCTGATCATCTCTATTGGCGACTCCATGTTCTCATATTGCTTCTGCAAGTCTGAGTCCATGGTAGCCAATATCAGACCACGCACATCTACCGCATCATCATAATGCTTATTCCAAGCATTACGTACTGCATGAGAGGCCTTGGACCCGATCCTCTCGGGGAGAGCTTTCTCAAGGACATAGTCCTTTCTCTTTGCCTGAGGACTAGCCTCAGGTTCCGCGACCAAGTCAAGAAATTTGATCCGTTCAGTTTGTCCATCTCAAGGACAGACCGGATCGAGAAAGTGTTTTGATTGTTTGTGCTCGTCATAGCTGAAATTTAGAGATAAATAGAGTTTTAGTTATTTAGTTCATAAAAGAGTAATCTTAATAACTTATAAGAAAACTCGCATTGCATTCAAAATTTCTTTGTTTAACCTCATAAGAATGCAATGATTCCGAGACCCATGTTCAGCTAAATCCAAAGTGGGCCACTGGCCGTCACCCAGAAGTAGCTTTACTTGGTAAGCATACACACAGCTAGTTATATCTCATATAACTCTCGGTTGTGAATTGGGCCCAAGGCCCAAAACACCAGATGTCTCAAGGCCCGGGACTCCCGATGGCCCAGTCAAGGAAACCAATCTCTTACAGCCAAATAATCACTAAAGTCTGGGACTCCCAATGAAATTAGTGACTATATACTACTTTACTTACGCGAAAACAGACACCTCACACTGTAAGCCATATCTGTAATCGAATAAGCGTTAAGTAGCTGACAAGATTGGAAAGACATCCAAGCTTGATATTGGTTTTGAGGATTTTAAGTTTTATTTCCAAAAATAGAAGATTACTATTTTGGGAAACTTACTTGTTTTAGAAACTTTCTAAATTTAGTAACATACAAAAAATAGAAATTTCTAATTTAATATTTTATAAATATTTTCGGGTTGGGTCACAAATTATAGGCCCAATTCTTGGACCGAGACCATAGAATTCCAATTGGCCCAATAATTTGACATAACCGAGTCGGTTCATTAATTCTGGTCCGAGACCAAATTAATTACTATATCCAACTGGTTATTTACTAAACCAGACCAGCTCTAAATTATTTGGTCCAACCAAATCAAACTTAGACCAGCCTTCGGTTTAGGTTAAAATTCAATTTTATGAATTTCAATCCGGTTTAACCAGAAATTAAATAATACCAATTGTATTAAATAATTTCCAGCAAACCGCGATTTGGGTTAACCGCTTGAACCACCAATTAAATTGGATCGGTTCAGTTAAGTCCAAAACCGGGAAGAAACACCTAGTGTTTTAGCCAATTTGACCTAACTTGCGGTTTAAGGCTTTAAACACACGATTAACCGCCAATTAAATGGACCGGTTTAATCGGTGCGGTTTGGGCAACGAACCGCGAAGCTCGGTTTAACCGATTGACTATTCGCGGGACGTAAAATTTAACGGGCCAAACGATCGACATGATCGATCCAAGATCGGATCATGGGCCCATGATCATGATCCGTAGCTCACGATCGTCCAACGATCGATCATTGCTTGGTCCATCACATGACCACGCTTGATCACACGGCCCGTGATCACTCGATCATCGATCACTCAGCCATCGGATCATGCATCGATCCGAGACATAATCGCATTGATCAAGCGATCGTCGATCATCCGAGATCAATGCACACCTGATCATCTAGGCATACGATCGATAACAACGATTGATCGATCCATGCATTAAGCGATCGAATGTCATGATCCTTGATCCGAGACCTAGCAATCAATGGCCCATCATCTCTCGGCAAGAGATCGAAGGCCATCGATCACACGGCCTTTTGGATCCGTGAACCCTAGCATCCGATCGATCTAATACCCTCATGATCCGAGACCATACGGCATTAAACGATCGACCAAATATCACGATCCATGAATCATCACATGATCCAATATGCAAGCATGATCGTCGGCCTTAAGCATGATCCTTGCGGCTCAAGCATCAAAGGCAACACGGCAATTTGAATGATCCAAGATCATTCAATAATAGCCGATTAGGGTTCTTAGTTTTCTAATCAATTTTCATTTCTTAATTGATTCTTTAAAACTTTTAAACAACCCTATGATCCAAATTTACAAGAAACTAATGCCTTAGCTCTGATACCACTGTTGAATTATAGTGTTTTTCCATGGTTCAATTCTCAGATTGCAACCTAACACATATTTAATCAAGGATCTAGGTTCTTGTAAATGAATCATAAACACAAACCTGGACATTACCTTTGCAGCGGAATGGTGGTGATGTCGAGATCAACGAGAACAGATGGTTACCTATTCCTCCTTGGTATCCACACTCTTACAAGCAGGGGATGGCTGCTAGACCGGATGGAAGAACAACAGAGAGAGGGTTAGAGAGAGAATGGAGCCGCGGCCATGTCTCCTCCAAATCGCCAACTAAAAAGCAATTAGGGTTTGCAACCCTTGTTGCAATCATTTATTCACTAATGGGCCCAAGTTTAATTAATTAAACTAATGGTCCATTAGACTTTTGGGCCCAAGACACAAATCAGACAAAAGCCCATTTGTTGTCTGCCCAACTCTCTGTACAAATACAGTAAATGCCATTGCATCTTACCGTATTAATTCCATCTTAACTTTCCCGTTAGCTATGGTGTGTGACCCTTTGGGATCATACAATACTGGTAATAAGTGCTAAACTTATAGATCAAGAGCGGACTCTAGCAAGCCATCATGATCACCCAGTATTTATGACTTATGTCTGATCTCGACATTTATCATACTTTCTAGAGATAGTACAGTAGATTTCAGGACATTCCCAACAATTGTACCTTCATTGGAGGCAACTTGGTAACTTGGAAGACAAAGAAGCAGAAGGTGGTATCTTGTTCTAGTGCTGAAGCTGAGTATAGGGCAATGAGGAAGCTTGCAACCGAGTTAACATGGCTGAAGGCTTTGCTTAAGGACTTTGGCATAGAGCAAGCAAGTCCAATCACCTTCCATTGTGACAACCAGGCTGCTATACACATTGCAACCAACTCAGTGTTTCATGAGAGGACCAAGCACATTGAGATTGTCACAAGGTAAGGGAGAAGATTGAAGATGGGACCATTCTGCCTTGTTACACAAAGAGTGAAGATCAGCTTGCGGATATCTTCACTAAGGCTGCTAGTCTTAAGGTTTGCACTCATGTCTTTGGCAAACTAGGGCTAGTAGCTATTCATGATTAGAACTCTCCTGATTCATGAGCAGCATACTCTTTTTCCCTTGATGTGGTTTTGTCCCAAGTGGTTTTCCACATCAAGGTTTTTAATGAGGTGTTGCCATGATCATTCCAAGTTCAGTCTTTAGGGTGATTCCAAAGTCTGAACTTGAGGGGGAGTATTGATCATGAGAAGACCAATGTGTTAAGTTTGTGCATTATCATAAAATGCACAAGTCTTGCACATTGATGAAGTGCAAAGTTGGGGACTTCATTTCACAATAAGGCGCCAACTATTTGAAAGAAATGTCTCGGATCAAACAAGGAGTGAGAGCCGTTAGGGTTTAAGGGAAGAGTGAGAGCCGTTGGGGTTTAGGACCACAAAGTGGTCCACACACTTTCTCTCACCTCTGCCATTGTTCAGACCTCCTTGTCCCATAGTGCATTTGCCTTTTACTTGTTTAGGTTAAACATTTGCTGAATGTATCCCATATAAAAGGCTACGTATGACCAGAAATGAAAATAAGGGTTTTGAAACTCTCTTCTCTTATTCTTGTGCGAATTCTCTCTCTTTATTCTCTCAAGAACACTCAAGAACACTCATGCTTAATCTCAAATTCTATCAGCAGCCTCCAAGGCCTATAAGAGAAACAAAAATTAAGCACGAAACGAATCAAGAAAGCAAAGGAGGGAAGTCGTTACCTTCCCAGCAGCGGCCATCATCTCGGTGTAAGGATCACCGAGGGCCATATCCCCAACATCCGGGAGTTGAACGCCAGCGGGCTTAAAATGCCTCAGTAGATAGGCAACACCCGTCGGGTCATCCGCGATCGGACACTCCTTCTGGTGCCTGAAGCGCCAGTTGAAAGATCCGGAGGTCCCAGAAGAGGAAGGCCTTGCATCCACATTCTGGCTCAATCTTCTCGAGTTCACCTCCGCGTCGGTTCTTTGACACTTCGCCGCCAGAGGAGGAGGACCGCCCCGACTCCGACCGCTTGATCCTCTCGAACCATTCGACCGGGAGTTGCGCAAAGCAGGCTCTCCAGATGGGACCTGGACTAGTTTCTGCCCGGCCGAAAGAGGAGGTAAATTCTCCACCTCCATGTTTTCCCCTCCGGATCCTGTGACCGCGGGAAGAGAGACCTGAACAGGGTTAGGAGGAGGGATCGAAGGAGGAGGAGGAGGCCCCTCGCCCATGGCAAAAAGAAGGGCGTTGCTCAAGTCACCAGCCTTCATTTTCTTCGCCAGATCGACGGGATCCTTCCCATTCCGACGGCTGCTAGACCTTCGCGACATCTTTTCGAGAGAAGGGGTGCTTGCGGAAGAACTCTCGTCCGGAACAGGTCGATTTGCAGACAAAACGGATTCGAGTCAGCCCGACAAACAAAAGGCATATAGCGCGAAAATCCTTGTACAGACTAACCAGAATACTTACTATCTCCAGTCCGTTCGATAATCCGAAGCGGAGCCTGAACGATTCGGGTAGAAGCGGGCTGGCGAGAGAGACGTGATTCGTCTCGTGAAAGACGAGGTTGGTATGAAGGAGGTTGTCGGGCCGCGGGACCTAAGGCAGCTCGAATTCGTTGTTCCGTAAAGTTAGACCAGCGGATATCTCCTCTCCGAAGACGAGCTATTAAACTCGATGTAATTGGGTTCAGAGATAATGACTCAGGAGCCTCTGCAAAAAAAAAAAGAAGAGGGTTATTAGCAAACAACTCGATGTCAACAAAGAACATCGAAGCGACCAGAGAAACTAATAAACCCTAAAAGCTAACCAACGCTAGCTGCCCATCTTGTCGGGATAACCGAATAGTCGAAATCCTCGACCGAGTGATGGTTGATCCTGAAGTAAAAGTATTTACTCTTCCACACATCCCTCGTCGGGATCTCGTCAAGGATCTTCCCATGGCGAGGAAAGAGATAGTAGGTCCCGGGAAAACGAGTGTTATGTTTTACCGAACAAACCCTCATCAACTCCTCGATCCCAAAGTCGATGCCCTCCTCAACGGCTCTGACCCCGAGCCCGATGACGTACCGGACGAAATTCGGGGTCATCTGATGAAAGGCCAGCTGAAGCTGAGCCAAAACCCATGAGATAATGCGAGGGATCGGGAAAAACAATCCGCATTTCTCGAAGTAGGTATAAGAGGCACAACAGTAGCCCTCAACAACAGTTTCCGGCGACATCGCCGGAGACGGGATGATTATCTCCACCTCCGGCGGGATCCAGCACTTCGCCCGTAATTTCTGTATATGGTCCACGGTTAAACTGGACGGTAGGTGGGGACCAAACGGTCCCGCCGCCACGGTTGCACTCGCCCTGACTGCACCCTTTCGAACCATGATGATTCGATGTGTCGGAAATTTCTTTTGAGAAAAGAAAAAAGACGAAATCTCTAGAGGAAAAAGTCTCCGAGTAACAGTAAAAGGAATAAGAGCGAGAAGCAATAAAAAGATAGAATGAGGGAGAAGAAGTTACCTTGTCGATTTGTAGTGCGAGCAGTAATGGGAATCGTGCTAGGTAACTTCCCCTCTTAAACTATCTCGTGCTCGAGATCCGTGGTATCTTTCGTATCCCGCAATCCCAACCGCTCAATTCGAAATTTGTAAATGATTACGAAAAAGATCGAGATAGTTGGGATCCTTCGATTTCTTGCAATCTCGTCCATTGATATAAGATCTAAGGGCAGAAATAAGTGATTGACGATTAAGTCACATCCGCCGTGTCAACGAACGCGCCACAAACAGATTAATCCAAGACACGCACCCAATCTTGGCCATCCGATTAAAACAAGATCCGCGAACGAGGCAAAAACAACCATTAGGGTTTCTCTAATACCCAGGGCACGCACGCGTCTTCCCAAGAATGTCCACCGCCCATTAACCTCGACTCGTCAAAATTAATGGGCTGGGGGGCTATTGTTGGTACTGGATTTCCCTCTAGGAAATCCGGCCCATTAACAAATAAAACAAAGGCCCATATTTATAAGCCCGCTCCAGAATCAAGATAGAGAGAGACCAACCGTCTTCCTCAGTTATTCCTAAGCGAATGACGCCTTGACGAGGCCCAAGCGATGCCAAAGCAAGAAGCGATCGAGCTCGGGCTCGACAAGAGACGACGTGGAGATAGAGCAACTCGGTCTTCGTCAGTTCAACTGATCCACGCAAATCTCGGAGATCGTTATGACGGCGAGGCCGAAATATCGGAACAAGAAGATCAAAGTCGAGACTATTTAAAGAAGAAGTGGCGATTCATTCAGGACATTCCAACCCTAGCTGAGAACAGTTCGACTAGATAGCTCGATCTTAATCTTTGTACTCTCTTTTCGACTGTGTTTGTTCTATCTCGACGATCAATCTCAATAAAGTATTTGATGATAGATTTAGAGTGTGAACATGATAGAATTAGGGTTCTTGAGTCCCAATGGTGGCGGAAATAGAGAGAAGAGAATGAGAGACTCAAAAACTTCTTGTATTCATTTTTGTGTTACATTACCCTTTTATATGGGATACAAAGAAGAGTGTTTAACCTAAAATGAGTAAGAGACAAAAGCACAATCAGACAAAACAACTCTGAACCATGGGCAGAGGAGAGAGAGAGAGAGTGTGGACCACAAAGATTCCTTTCTTAAACCCTTAAACCCTTAAGTCTCCAACGGCTCCTTCTTCAATTGTTTGGTCTGAATTGTGTTTGAATGTTGGCGCCATCCTCTTAACAAGAAGTCCCCAACTTTGTACATTATCAAATGTGCAAGACTTGTGCATATTTTGATAATACACAACCTTTGCACATTTGATCTCATCATGATCAATACTCCCCCTCAAGTTCAGACTTTGGAATCACCCTAAAGACTGAACTTGGAATGATCATGGCAACACCTCATTAAAAACCTTGATGTGGAAAACCACTTGGGACAAAACCACATCAAGGGAAAAAGAGTATGCTGCTCATGAATCAGGAGAGTTCTAATCATGGATAGCCACCAGCCCTAGTTTGCCAAAGACATGAGTGCAAACCTTAAGACTAGCAGCCTTGGTGAAGATGTCTGCAAGCTGATCTTCACTCTTTGTGTAACAAGGCAGAATGGTTCCATCTTCAATCTTCTCCCTTACCTTGTGACAATCAATCTCAATGTGTTTGGTCCTCTCATGAAACACTGAGTTGGTTGCAATATGAATAGCAGCCTGGTTGTCACAATGGAAGGTGATTGGACTTGATTGCTCTATGCCAAAGTCCTTTAGCAAAGCCTTCAGCCAAGTTAGCTCGGTTGCAAGCTTTCTCATTGCCCTATACTCAGCTTCAGCACTAGAACAAAACACCACCTTCTGCTTCTTTGTCTTCCAAGTCACTAAGTTGCCTCCAATGAAGGTACAATAGCCGGTTGTTGATCTCCTATCACTCTTATCACCAGCCCAATCTGCATCACAGTAGCCAACAATTTCTGTGCTATCATTCTTACCCATCCAAATGCCTTGTCCAGTTGATCCTTTGAGATATCTGAGTATCCTCTCAATCAAACTCCAATGATACACTGTGGGTGATTGCATATGTTGACTAACTTGATTCACAGCAAAGCACAAGTCTGGTCTTGTGAGAGTGAGGTAGATAAGCTTCCCAACCAGCCTCCTATACAATGAGACATCCTTGAACTTGACTTCATCTGATTTCTCCCCCTTTCTATTGACTTGGTAGCCATCTTCAAGAGGAGTCTTTGCAGCCTTGCAATCAAGCATACTTGTTTCTGTCAACAAGTCCTTCACATACTTCCTTTGGGACAGAAATAACCCATCATTGAATCTGCAAACTTCAATGCCCAAGAAGTACTTCAACTCTCCAAGGTCTTTAATATCAAAGGAACTCTTGAGGAAGTCTTTTGTAGACTGAATCCCATCATTATCACTTCCTGTGATAATCAAATCATCCACATAAATCAGAACCACCACCACTCCTTGGGCACTTTGAAGCGTGAACAATGTGTGATCAGATTGAGACTTCTTGAAACCATGGTCCATGAGAGTGTGGCTAAGCTTATGGTACCATGCCCTTGGTGATTGCTTCAGACCATAAATTGCCCTTCTCAGCCTCAATACTTCACCATCTTTACACAAGTGCTTCAAACCTGGTGGTGGAGTCATATACACTTCCTCCTCAAGTTCACCTTGTAGGAAAGCATTCTTCACATCCATTTGCCATAGATTCCATGAGAGGTTTGTGGCTAAGCTCAATGTGACCCTCACTGTATGAAGTTTAGCCACTGGTGCAAAGGTGTCTGTATAGTCTTCTCCATAGGTTTGAGTGAATCCCCTTGCCACTAGCCTTGCCTTGTACCTCTCTATGTCTCCATTGCTTTTATACTTGATTGTGAAGACCCATTTAGAGCTGACAGTCTTCTTCCTTTTTGGCAGCTTCTCCACAATCCAAGTGTGGTTCCTTTCCATAGCCTCTTTCTCATCCTTTACTGCATCCATCCAAACCTTGATCCCCTCAGCCTCTTCATAAGTCTTAGGAACCTGGTTCAGCTCAATCTTTCCAAGAAAGGCCTTGTGACTAGATGGTAGCAAGTCAATAGAACAAGTAGACTGACTAGGATGAGCTACTGCTTGGTTGTTGTAGTAGACTCTTGTCTTCATCCATTCTGATGGATCTTTCTTTTCCCTTGTGCTTCTCCTGAGTTGCTGAACCTGTTGATCAATCACATCCTCATTACCCACTGCCTCTTGATACACCATCTCATCCTCATTCATTTCCAAGTCCACTTGGTTCTGATCTTGAGGTAGAGTGTCTTCTTGAGCTTCAGCCGGTTCATGTGTGTGTGTTGCTGGTTCAGTATCCTCTTGTTGAGCTTCTTGGGTAGTGGTGTCATGCTTCTCTGGCCGTGGGGTATCATTACCCAAGTGATCCAACAAGTACTTCAAACTTGTGGCCAAATCAGAAGGTGATCTTGAGAGATCTTTCAAACCTTCCCAATCCTTCTTCTCATAGTATCTCTGCCCCTCAATGAACTTAACATCCCTTGAAACATAGGTTTTGTTGTTGCTTGGATCAAAACACTTGTAGCCCTTCTGAGTTGTGGAGTATCCAAGGAACATACACCTTGTGCTCTTAGCATCTAGCTTATTCCTTTGATCTCCTGAGATATACACAAAACAAACACAACCAAACACACGTAAGTGTTCAATAAATGGTTTGGCTTTGTTCAATACCTCATATGGTGAAATATCTTGAAGGACTCTAGTTGGGATCCTGTTGATGAGGTAGCATGCTGCCAACACTGCATCTCCCCAAAACCTCTTAGGAACATTGGTGTGGAACATCATAGACCTAGCAACCTCCATGAGATGCCTGTTCTTCCTTTCAGCCACACCATTTTGTTGAGGAGTATGTGGGCAGCTTGTTTGATGCAGGATCCCATACTTGTTCAAGTGAGCTTTGAATCTTTGGCTTGTGTACTCTCCTCCATTATCTGACCTGAACACTTTGATCTTGGCATTAAACTGATTAGTAACATAGTTTTGAAAATTCAGAAATGCATAAAACACCCTATCTTTAGATGGAAGCAATGTAACCCAAGTATACTTTGATTTTTCATCTATGAAAGTCACAAAGTACTTATTCCTATCTCTAGACAGACAAGGTGAAGTCCAAACATCAGAGTGCACAAGATCAAAGCAATGTTCATAGATAGTAGTTGATTTAGGAAAGATAGTCCTACAATGTTTGCCAAGAATACAAGCTTCACAAGTTGAATGATCAAAGTTAACATTAGGCAGCATTAAGTTCAAAGCACGAGCATGAGGATGTCCTAGTCTAGCATGCCATAGAACATTTTGATTGAAAGCAAAACAGGATTTAAAAGCTGAGGAAACCGGGTTGGTTGAGGAAGTGTCTTCAAGGAGGTAAAGCTCATCTTGTGTACCACCTCTTCCAATAACCTGTCCATTCTTAATATCCTGAAAACAAACTTCATTAGGCCCAAAGATAACATTGCAATTCAAGTCTTTAGTGATCCTTTTAACCGACAACAAGTTAGATTTGAATTTAGGAACATAGAATGCATCACTTTCCTTGTTAAACAATCTTAACTTTCCTGTACCTATTATAGGAATCCCTTGACCATCAGCTATAGTTACTCTACCTAGGGCAGGTTTAATGTTCTCCAACAACTTAGCATTACTAATCATATGGTGAGAAGCTCCAGAATCTACTACCAACTTATGATCAGTTTTAGCAAGCAATTTATGAGAAAATAAAGAGATACCAGAGAGCTTAGAAGTATAAGCTTTGATGAGGTCCTCAAGGTCACTCTTCCTAACATACTCAGTGTTGGTGTAGAGTGCAAACTCCCCTCCTTGAGCTGAAGTAGAGACCTGCTCATTCACAGCTTCCTTGGAGATATTTGCATTTGCCTTTGAGTCCTTTAACTTGGCTGGTTGAAGATGGGGATGAAGGATCCAACACTTATCCTTGGAGTGGCCTTTCCTCTTGCAATGATCACAAGCTGCAGCCTTCTTCTCCTCAGATTTTAAGCCGGCTTTGTTAGCAGTCAACAACTCCCCCTTACCTCCAAACAAACCAATGTTTCCTTCCTCCTTTTGGATCCTTGAACACACTTCTTCAAAATCAGGAAGTGTTGTTTCCCTTAGGATCTTCATTATGGCATCATTGTAAACCGGATTCAAGTTGAGTAGAAGGCCAAAGATCTTGTCTTGCTCCTTTCTCTCAATAAGAACCTTAGGGTTCATAGTACTTGGCCTTAGCATCTCAAGTTCAGACCATGCTGAAGAGAACTTCCCAAGATACTTAGTAAAGTCATGGTCTTCTTGTTTCAGCTCACTAATAGCTCTCTTAACTTCATAAACCCTGCTGAGATTGGAGACATCCCCATAAATCTTCTTGAGAGTATCCCACAATGACTTGGCTGTCTCACAATGAGAGTAAGCTTCAAGGATGGATGGGTCAAGAGAGTTTTGGAGAAAGCCAAGCACTAGCTGATCTTCTTGAAACCACTTAGCCTCTGCCTTCTTGGTTCCCTCATCCTTCTTCTTGGCTTCATCTTCTTCAGTTGGAGTTTTATCCTCCAAAATGTGATCCCACAATCCTCTTCCACAAATAGCAGTCTTGATGGTCCTTTGCCATGTCCTGTAGTTGATCCCTTTGAGCACAACAGGAACAACAGTAGGCCTTAAGCTTGAGCTAAGATGAGTAGAGTCTTCCATTGTGTGTAACCAGAGAGAGAGGATGAACGCCTTAGATGACCGAGAAGAATTAACCAGCTTCTAGGGTTTAAGGCCAAGAAACTGAGGAGGTCCGAGAGGTCTAAGCAAGTTTTCAGGGTTTGGGACAGAGAGTAATGAAGAGAACAAGTGAAGAACAGAGAGAGATTGGAGTATAAGAGCGTGTAGAACCAAGAGAATAAGAGAGAGAGAAGATTAGGGTTTTGTAGCCGAGAGATTAAAGAAGCTGAGAGATTGAAGAATAAGAGAGAGATTTGAGAGAATAGAGATCAATGCTCTGATACCATGATAGATTTAGAGTGTGAACATGATAGAATTAGGGTTCTTGAGTCCCAATGGTGGCGGAAATAGAGAGAAGAGAATGAGAGACTCAAAAACTTCTTGTATTCATTTTTGTGTTACATTACCCTTTTATATGGGATACAAAGAAGAGTGTTTAACCTAAAATGAGTAAGAGACAAAAGCACAATCAGACAAAACAACTCTGAACCGTGGGGAGAGGAGAGAGAGAGAGAGTGTGGACCACAAAGATTCCTTTCTTAAACCCTTAAACCCTTAAGTCTCCAACGGCTCCTTCTTCAATTGTTTGGTCTGAATTGTGTTTGAATGTTGGCGCCATCCTCTTAACAAGAAGTCCCCAACTTTGTACATTATCAAATGTGCAAGACTTGTGCATATTTTGATAATACACAACCTTTGCACATTTGATCTCATCATGATCAATATTTGATTCATAGGAAACTATACCATTTCTATATCCTAAAGTCCAAATCCACGAATACAAATTCTTAGTGTGAATCCCAGATCTCACATTTCCTACTTAAACTTGTTTTGACTCAATAAAACCAATTTTTTTTGAAAACTGGACTGACTCTTAAGAAAACAAAAAGACAAAAGTCAGTAGCTACCTCCCCCACACTTGAAACACACTGTCCCCAGTGGTGTTAAGCTAAGGGTTGGTAAAAGAAAGCAAAAATGTTATGGATGTGTTGAGTTCTGTCTGATTTTTACCTCTGTCGCACATGCATCGATCGTTACATAAATGTAACGACCGTTGCTAGGCGATTTTTCGTCATGTGTCGATCGTTGCTTAGGACCGCAACGATCGCTGCAATGCGATTTCTCGTGTTGTGACGATCGACACAAGGTTGTGTCGATCGACGCACTGCGATATCCGAGAACAGTCAGCAAGTTAGCAGGTTAGTCCGTGAGAAATCATCAAGTTTCAAACCTGCAAGCTGAAGATCACTGAAAATAGAGAAAATCAAAGAAACTAATAGTCTCAAACCAATCACAGCATCCAAACATAAGTATCCTATGAAATAAAAAAAATGCAAAAGAAAAGTGAAAAAGAAATACAGAACCGATGTCTAGAGATGCCAATACTCAATCACTCGTCATCCATGTCAGCAATGCGATCAGTACCACTCGAAGAACCAGGAGTCGGAGATCGCTGTGTACGTCGGCTAGAAGGTCCTGGATGATGTATCTGCGGCTGTCTCCTGCAAGTGCAGCCACGCATCCACTCCAAAATAGTCTTCAGTATCCCATCTTGACGCTCTCTCCACTCAGTCTCAGACATCTCCCAGAAAGGAACTGAAGGAACAGGATAAGGGCCAATATCATCAGCAGGAGCAGCAGGTGCAGACGAAGAATAAGCTCGTGTAGAAGGCTCTCCTAGCGGATGAGCCATAGAAGGAACTCTGCGCTGATCTCTCGTAGGAGGCTGGAATATCAAGGCATCCAGCGTATCAATCTGTGTCAGACCAGCAGCAGGAAGATCCACACCACGCCTCTCAGTGGCAGGGTCATAATAGACCCATACACGTCCCTCCTTCAGCCATGTAGCCCTCTGCAGGTTGCTAAAATCAAGGAACTCCTTGCTATTATCACGCTCTGTACCCTCCAAGGGAATCCTGCAATGCCTGAAAATGAGAGTAAGCAGACTCCCTACTGTCTCAGTGTCCTTACCATCAAATGGCTTCTTCTGCAGGTCGCATAAATGATGAGCAAAAACAGCTCCCAAGTTGAGTCCTCTAGTGGGATCTCTTAGAACAGTATCCTCAAACTGGTCCCTCAGTCCAATGAATAGCATCTCCATCTCATTCTTACGCATCTTGTTGGCTTCAAACTTGCACAACAGAGTACATCCCAAGATGCACAAGACATATCTGAGTACATGATGCCTAACCTGAATCACCCCTGAAGTCCGTGAGTTATACTGACCATTACCAATGTGATCCCAGAAATACTGAGCCTCTGATGCTTCCCACAGAAGAGACATACCAATACGCGCAGGCTCAGTGCTGAATCCATAAATCCTACAGATATCAAGAAGGGGAATCCGATACCTGGCTCCTAAGCACATGAAGGTAAATAAACCTCCTGAAGCTCTCCTGCTCTCTGGGTCAGGGTAATCACTCTGCAAGTGGCTAGCAGCTGTCTCACCAACTCAGGGTATATCTCGTAAGGCTGCATAGGCATTGTCCCCACACCAATGCCCTTACACAATGCAAGAACCTGCTCATCGATGCCCAGACTCTTACAAGTCGAATAATCCGCAAACTTGGTCGGCTTAAGCGTCATGCCACACCAACCATTGTATAGCAATGTGTCAAACTCATCCCAATGGTCATGTAATGGCCTCTCTGTGAAGGTGTCGGTCTTGAGCAGCTCATCAATCTCCATGCCCCAGACCTTGTCTGTCGGAATCAGCTGCTTATCTGCTCTAGGCCATGGTGGCTGTATCACTTCCCTATCTCTCTGATAGTCCTCAGGATGTGGTGATTCTCGATGGAACCACTCAGCTGGTGGATGATGATGAGATGTAGCTGCTGTGGCTGTGGTAGCTCTACGTTTGCGAGCTGGTCGAGGAGGCATCTGCAAGAAATTAAATAAACCATATAAGTCTCGGCAGAAAACTCCCTGTGAAATCGCAATGCAACGATCGTTGCACAAGTGCGTCGATTGTTGCAGGGCGATTTCACAGCCGACAGTTATTCCTCAAAAATCAGTTCTAAATTCGTTCCAAAACCTCACAAACAGTCAAATACCATCATCAATCATCCCAAATCATGTCTAATCAGTACGGGTTCATCAATTTCAAGCCTAAAAATCCCTAATTTCTAAACCCTAAAACCGAATCCGAAAATGATGAAAATGAGAGCTCTTACCTTGGATTCACTGCAAATGGGTTAGAGAAATAGACAGGGGATATGAAAATAAGTAGAATCGGGCTTTGAATCAGAGAAAACGATGAAGAAATGAGAGATTTAGGGTTGTGCACTCGCGGTTGTACGGACGGCGAAATGGGGAAGAAAAGAAGAGAAGAGGGGTTTAAGGCACTTACATGGGTCGTGTGAGCAACGATCGATGCATAGGTGCAACGATCGATGCATAGGTGCAACGATCGACGTTGTTGAACCAAATTGGTTCCAGTTTATCACGCTTACCTTAATTTTGCAATTAAACCATTTGCAACGATCGTTGCACATGGCAGCAACGATCGTCACAAGGCGATCCCAGCTCTTCGTCATATCTCCCTGCAACGACCGTTGCACATATAGCAACGATCGTCGCACATCTCCAAACAGTGTTCTGTATCAAAAACTTAGCAAAAACAAATAAAAACATGAAATCCTAAGAAAAACACCAAAAATAAGAAAGAAAAACACTAAAACCTAACAGTGGGTTGCCTCCCACTCAGCGCTTGTTTAAGGTCATTAGGTTGACCGGACGAACAAGATCAGTTTGCTGGAGATCCTGACAGAGACTGTGATTGCCTCATCCAAGGCGGAGAGTAAGCGTCATCAGTGTGAACTCGTCCAAGAAAAGAAGGAGTAAAATGATATGGTGGATCTGAAACCAAAGTCTCACTTATCTGCTCTCCATATCCATCCTTAATGGTGAAGGTCTGCCCATCTATCAGTGGCTTGCGCAGCATGTCCATCTCAAAGTGCAGTGGCTCATCTCCCATATGCAGATCAATCAAACTGTGCCTCACATCTATTACTGCTCCAGCTGTGGCCAAGAATGGTCTACCCAGTATCAAAGCATCATCCTGCTCACTGTTATACTTAAGCACCAAGAAGTCTGTTGGAACCAAGTAGTTCCCAACTCTCACTGGGACGTCCTCAAGAACTCCTTCAGGAATCCTTATTGACTGATCAGCTAGGACAAGAGAGGTCCTAGTGGGTGAAAAATCCATCATACCCAGCTTCTCTGCCACAGAGTATGGCATGAGACTTCCAGCAGCTCCTAAATCACACAGAGAGCGCTTGAAACCATCCTCAAAGATAGAACAACTCAGCACAAAAATCCCAGGATCAAGTAGCTTCTTAGGAATCTTAGTCAATAGCACATCACTTATATGCTGAGGAACAACTATAACCCAATCCTTTAGCATCTCATCCATTGGCAGCATCTTCTCTAAGTACCTTTGCGCACAAGGATGATAAGGTGGATCATCAGATGGTGGAATTTCTTCCAACTCTTCACCAATCTCTTCTAACTGTTTAAGCTCATCAATCTCTTGTTGAATCACCTCAAACACTTTAGGATATAATCGAATAGATTGTGCATAAATCTCCTGTTGAGTTATCTCAGACACTCTAGGGAATAAACGATTAAGCTCTGAATCTGCATCTGCATCAATGCCATAAGAATCATGTGAATCTGTCTGTCTACGCCATGCAACGATCGACGCTAAAGGTGCATCTATTGATGCAGTCAAATTTTCACAGATTCCACCTGAGAGATTTTCCTCAAAATCAGAAATTTCAGCCTCTTCTACAAGTTCAGCTGTATTTAGCTCAAATCTTTCACCTAGGTGTGATCCATCATCAATGTACACTGACCATGCCTTGATATGGGTGTCTACTACGTTCTTTCCTTTGACAGAGTTCGAAATTTGGCTCACCTGAGTGTCCAATTGCTTCACATGAGTACTTAGGGACTCAAACTTCCCATTGAGATCCTCATAAACAACATCCAACTTCTTGTTGCAGTCCACATCAATCTTAGTCTGTCCTTCCAGCAGCTGCTCCAACATAGCCTCCATCTTACTCTCATGAGCATTAGCTACAGGAGGTGCTTGGTAAGAGGAAGATCCATAAGTCCTCTGATTACCTTGTTGAAAAGGTCTCTGAAAACCAGCATTCTGTCCAAAACCAGAAGAGTTTTGATTGCTTGTGAAAGCACTCTTATGACCACTGAAAAATCTATTACCTTGCTGATTACCAAACCTGTTACCTTGGAAACCAGATCCTCCGATGTAGTTCACATCCTCTTCCTGACCATCCTCTTCAGCATTGACCACTTCAACATCTTGAGCAAAATGGACAGCCTTCTTCCCAGCTAGAAGATTAGAAACAGTGTCCAACTTAGATCTAATATCAGCTATCTCCAAATTCTCTATCTTTCCACCAGACTTCTTCCTTCTCTCATCAGTAGTCTTGCAGCTATTACTGCTTACTAAGTTATCTATCAACTGCTTAGTTTGCGCAGGAGTCCTAGTGTTGAAATTTGCATTGCTAGAATTGTCCAACGAATCAAGTTATCTTCAACGAAAGAAGATTAAGTCTTTCTGGTGATGGAAATCGGTTGCTCATACGGGTTTGGAGCTGGTCCAATGTCATGTAAGCTTAGCAAGCTTGCTAATCTCATCAGGATGATCCATGCTCAAATTGGACAATTTAGTACATGTTACCAAATTGGAAAAATCCGCATAAGTAACAAAGAGTATATCATCACTTGAAATAGAAAACAAAAAACATATACAAAACTACTTGCCTTGTAAAGAACAAAACAACTAAATGATCCACAAACAGTGACAGAAAATAAAACTACTTGAATTCACTAAACATAGAGAAAACATGTAAAGAAAAAAACAATAAGTAACATAGAGTATACCATCACTTTCCCTGTGAACCATTTTTTGGCCGTAAGAAGCAACAAAACCTTAGTCAAATGACTTACTGGGACAGTAGCTCTTAACCCGAATGCTTCGGCTGCAACAATGGTATTAGCATTCCATGCCCATTTCACTGATGATAGGTGTAAGTTTTAACCCTATACTAACTGCAAGTGCACAGTAATATCAATGTAGTACTTAGGGATCGAATCCACGAGGACTCTAGGGAACGATAGAATTAGAACGGTCAAGCTTAAACTAGGAGAAATCAAATTGTATTGAGAAACGAAAAGCAATGCAAGAAAGTAAACAAGTAGCAAGTTGTGGTTGTAAGCAATTAACTAAGGGCGCTAAGTCTAGGGAGTTCTCAGGAAATCAGTCAAGCAGACAAATCTTTCAATCAGGATCAAATTAGGAACAATTCTAGAACTCAAAACACAGATATAGAATTAACCAACTTTCGTTGTGAGAATTCTCTAAGCCTAATTGCAGAAATCCAAATGTCTTTGCAATTCCTAATAGAATAAACCAGCTTTAATGATCAAGTTCGATATGTTCACAATCTAATTAAACCAAATTTCTTTGCGAGTAATTATATTGCTCAACCTAAATAGTTCAGATTCTAAACCACACTTTCGTGTCAATCTAGCAACCTAAGATCTAGATTCTAAGTGATCAAGTTAGAACTAGCATTAAACACAATTTAGTTTGAAGAACATCTATTGATATGAATCCTTAACTGAATTAATTATATCTAGCAAATCATAAAATCCCTATTGAGAATCCCTAAACCTAACTATGAATCTACTCAGACATAGATAATGTAAACATGATCAATGAATTAATAGATATCATAAAAGAGATTAAACAAGTAAAGAGGTTCGAAATCTTCTCCAGAAATAAGGTGTAGTACATGATCAGATCAGCCCCAAATAGCTCTAAAAACTCTATGCTCTAAAGTATGATAGCGTATCCAAAACAAAACTCAAAAACCTAATTAAATAGCTAAATTACATCTTGGGGCTTCTGTGTAAATATCTGGAACTTCTGGGCAACTTTGCAATATCATCATTCTTCATTAAACCGCCGAGAGCTGGCCTAACTCGCTGTGCATCGATCGATGCTGATGTGCGTCGATCGACACACTCCTCTGTTTCGGACAGTGAGCTCAAACTCTCGGGTCAAAGCTCCAAAATGCTCCATTTAGCTCCATAATCTCCAAATCTACTCCAAACGTGTTAGTACCTAATAAAACCTGTAAAAGACTCGAAAGAAACATAAAAAGACTCTAAAACATACTTATATCATGGCATAAAACCGGTAAAAACCATGATATACCAACTGACAACTCCATTATTCATTTCTTTGTCATCAATTACTAGCCCGTGTTTGAACCAGACATAAAAAACAATTAGATGGCAGAGAAGAGAACAAACTTTGACCAAGGATATGCAAACAGAAGAACCCATCCAACCGAGGAATAATATACGTTCAAGAAGCTCATCACGTTCTTTTTCCTAGAAGAAAACAAGAAATTGGAGTTTAAACCCGAGAGTGCAAGTCTCTTATTATGTTGGACTTTG
Source organism: Orychophragmus violaceus (assembly GCA_030180135.1). Taxonomy (NCBI): domain Eukaryota; kingdom Viridiplantae; phylum Streptophyta; class Magnoliopsida; order Brassicales; family Brassicaceae; genus Orychophragmus; species Orychophragmus violaceus. The sequence goes on from CM058240.1 coordinate 72,537,573, forward strand.
TTATCACCTTGTAAATCCTAGTCCTATGAAGCCCCACAATCTGATCAAGGAACAAGAAGGTATTTAGAACGACATAAGATCAATACACAGAAAGGCAGAAAAACGCTTTTCTCTAAAGAGTCTTGAGTTACACATCTTTCCTATATCTGAGACATGATTTTAATGACACTCAAAACTGAGATATAACCATGAATCTAAGACATGATTTAAGGACTTTAAGCTTGAACTTATGTGTTAACTAGTTTGACACTCGTTTCAGGATATTAACTGACTGCATTCACACAAAAGGAAAGCAACTGATTGCATTTTTCAATCAAGATATCAACTGATTGCATTCACACAAAAAAGGATAAGAACACTTTCTACAACTAAAAGTAACTCACCGAGATTGAATAAACAATCATCAAGACAATACAACACTACCTTTTGTATTTGGCAAAGGAATAGTCACCCATTGGTGGAATATCATTTCTCTAACCTGTAACATAAAATCCCCAAAACATGTCATTAGAATGAATGAAATGCTCGAGCTTTTCTATGCAATGGAGTTTCATAGCTAAGGATAAGGAACTTACCCAATGGTAAGGCTGCATAAACCTGAAAATTCCACAACGGCAATGGAAAATTAAAGTATGAGAGAGAGATAGAGAGAGCTGAAATCAATTTTTAAGGAATTCTTTTTGCGATTTGTTTTCCAGCCTACCTCGCGAGAAATCTTATCCGGTTTTCTTTGAGTCTTTATGGGAACGAGAATTGCTTTTAGATGATTGTAGAATACCAGACAAATCGTCAACTTCTCTTCCGCCATCGATAATATGAGTTTCGACTTAATTCGAGGATGCGTTTGAAAGTATCCTTGAGTCGCCATTTAATTTGAATCAGAAGGGCACCAAACAAACCCATCACTATCATCCTTCTGGAGAAGAGAAGAGTGGTCTAAAGCTATCTTTCGAGAGTTTATATGATTCTTTGCAATTCCATTAACAGAGATTGTCAAGGGGAGAATTTGTAGTGCCAGGGTTTTGCAGGTGAGGAGGATGGGGAGATCTGAAGAAGAAATTAGGGTTTGTGTGAGGAGGAGGAAGTTAGTTGAGGATCAGTCTATAAACGGAGAGGAATAGAGGAGGAAGAAGAAGAGAGTTGAGAAAGAATGTTGGATGAAGGAAAACTCGGTTTTAGTCTATCGTGGATGAGGAAGAGGGAGAAAACAAGTTTTGGCCAAAACCAAAAAAAAATTGGGGATAAATGCTATAATAAAAATTAGGTTCGAAACTCATTTTTTTGCTTCCCGCTTCGTGAAATTTCGGCTCAGCATTGATAAAATGCTATAATAAAGTACCACAATCCAGAAAACACTCTTTAAAATCACTTAGCAAAATCATGTTATCATTATGTGCTATTAATACCAATTTCTGTAGTGTATGTACCTTGTCAAGGGATCAATCCTCAACGTAGTTTGATTTTTAGAGAAGCACTTAGTGATAGCACCTCTTGAGATTCATGGCATTCCATGGTCGTATCTCTGGTTTGTCGCTTTGGACGTTCTTGAGAATGTAAACTCCGTTGTAGACTACTTCGGTGACTAGGTATGGGCATTCCAAATTGATCTCTAGTTACCCAGAACCTGGCTCTTTGGTGTATTGGTAGACTTTGCGCAAGACATAATCTCCTACATTGAATCTCCTTGGTCTGAATTTGGAGTTCTAGTAGCAAGATGCAGCTTGTTGATAATTATGGATTCAAGCTAGAGCTCGATCGTGTCTTTCGTAGATCATCTCTAAGCGGTCCTAGAGTATATGTTCGTTGAGCTCTCCGTTTTTAGGAAAATAAATCCTACGGAGGCTCTGAACGTGCAGTTCGGTGGAAACTACCACTTCCATTTCGTTTGCAAGTGAGAACACAATTTCGTTGGTAGCTATGCGAGGTGTAATGCGGCATGTCAAGAGTACTCCGAGGAGCTCTTCACTCGATCTATATTTCTTAGCATCAAGTCATTTATTGAGGTTGTCAAGAACCGACTTGTTTGCTGCTTTGGCCTGACTATTTCCTTGAGGGTATCTCGGGGTCGAGGTGGTCAAGCATATTTTGTATGTTTCCAAGAAATATTTAAATCTTTTGGAGATGATGATAGTTATGTTTTATGTTTAGATATCATAAGGGAGACCGTGGCGACACACAATTTTTTTCCATAATAAAGTTTTGCGTCTAGAAAGTAGTAATTTTCTGGTATGACTCTGCCTCTATCCATTTGGTGAAATAATCTGCGAGGACTAGAAAATAATATTGTCCCCCCATTCCAGAGGCCACAAAGGGTCCTAAAACATCCATAGACCATCTAATGAATGGATAGGTAGATGATATTGATGATAGTTTTTCAGCCGTTTGGTGGATTATTGGTGCATGTTGTTGGCATTTGTCGCACTTTGCAGAGTAAGTCTCGCAATCTGCAACCACAATGGGAAAAAAGTAGCACTGTCTTTTGATTCGTACAACTAGAACTCGTCCTTTGGAATGACTTCCGCATGTGACTTGGTGTACTTCATTAAGTAAAGTTGCAATCTCTCTTCCGTGAGCACACATGAGGCATGGATGGGGGAGATTGTCCTTGTATAATCTGTTTTGTGTTATACAGTATTTTTCGCTCTTGGCTTTGAGCTTTCGAGCCTCCCACTTTTCATGGGGTACGGTTCCATTATGGATATACTCGATGATGGGTACTCTCCAATCAGGTATAAGCTCGAGCTGATCTGCCGAGAGGGAGTCCGGTGGTTCCTCCTCGATAGGAGGTTTCTTCCCAGAGGGCAACAAACTCATCTTCTAGATGAGGTATGTCAGCTGTTCCCGTTAGGAGGTTAGATTTAGAGGCATCTAAGTAGTCGCTGGGTATTATGTTACTAACAGTTAGTGCTTTTAGCGCTATGTCGATATTAGGTTTTTCAATTCCTTAAAAAAAAGTAATTCTTTTGACCAAGGGGGTTCAGAGGTTGCTGCTAGAGCGTCTGCAAAGGTGTTTTTACCTTGCGGGATTTTGATTAGCTCGAAAGATTCAAGCTGACTTGTTAGTTTGCTTACGACTTTTAAGTAGGCTTCCATTCAGTCATCATTAGCTTCGTACTCGCCATGGAAATGACTTGTAACAAGCTGAGAATCGTTGAACGCTAAAAGTTCTCGAGCTCTGATCCCAAGTCCAAGCCTGAGATTGGCGATGAGAGATTTATACTCTGCCTTGTTGTTGGGTGCTACAAAGCCGAGTCTGAAGGATTGCCCTAGCTCCTCTCCCGTAGAGGTAACTAGTTTGATGCCAACTCCATGTCCATGTTTGGAAGTTGATCCGTCGACATGGAGTGTCCATTTATTGTCAGGATTAGCTTCTTCAGTGTACTTTGGTGTTAGCTCAATGACAAAGTCAGCTAAGACTTGAGCTTTGGTGCTGGTCCTTGTTCGTAATTCAATATCATACTCGTTGAGATTTATGGACCATTTAGCTAGTCGACCTGATTAGCTTGGACTATGAAGTACAATTCAAATAGGTTGCGAGTTTATCATTACGACTGAGTGTCATTTAAAGTAGGTCAGAGTTTGCGATCTAAGATGACCAAAGCTAGAGTTGGTTTTTTCATTGATGGATATTGTTGGTACTGGATTTCCCTCTAGGAAATCCGGCCCATTAACAAACAAGACAAATGCCCGTATCTATGAGCCCGTTCCAGGATCAAAGACGAAGAGACGAGCCGATTCGATCGTTGGGCCCAAACGAATGACGCTTTGACGAGGCCCAAGCGATGCCGAAGTAAGAGGCGATCGAGCTCGAGCTCGGCAGGAGACGATGTGGGGATAGAGCGACTCAGTCTTTTCCAGTTCAACTGATCCGCGAGGATCACGGGGATCGTTACGAAGGAGAGGCCGAAATATCGGAACAGAGAGATCAGAGTCGAGACTATTTAAAGAAGAAGTGGCGACTCATTCAAGAGATTCCAACCCTAACTTAGAACACTTCGACTAGATAGCTCGAGCATCATACTTTGTACTCTCTTTTCGATTGTGTTTGTTCTATCTCGACGATCAATCTCAATAAAGTCTTTGATTCATAGGAAACTATACCATTTCTATATCCTAAAGTCCAAATCCACGAATACAAATTCTTAGTGTGAATCCCGGATCTCACATTTGGCGCCGACTGTGGGGACTATCTGTAGTTTTTCCTGTCTTAAGAATCAGATCTTAGATCCGATAGATCGAGATGAATCCCGACCAATCTGGCTCTCCCAGCGCCACGCCACCGGTTGACCACCCTCAAACGGTCGACAACGTTCCTCTGAACACCACCGGGGTAAGAATCATGGGTCAGACCGATGGCGTGTTGACGAGCTCTGCCTCAGTCTCCGCGACCTCGGCACCGGCTTGCTCAGTCGCCCAAACAATCGCGACGAGTCAGACTCTGACAAATGTTTTGTCAGGAACTAACGATCCCAGCAGAAACTAGGTATGGATGAGAAACGATTCGATTCCCACCACAGGAGGCGGATCTGGAACAACCAGACCCAATTCGCCACTGCCTTCTGCTCCACAGAGACAAGGGCCAAACGATCTTGCTGAAATCCGTTCGATGTTAAGCCTATTGGTAGATCAGACGAGAAATAATGAGGCAAGCACAAGGGCCCAAGAGATCGCAAACGTTCTCTGGCTGCGCAACTCGATGAACAGGAAAGGCGTATTAACGCCCGTCTTGAAGAGCTCGCTAGCCAAAACCAGGGGGTAGATCAACACACAATCCACGAACCCCTATAAGTCTCCCACCGTTTACACGCTTGGACTTCTCCCAGGTGGTAACTCCACCGGGAACGTCGGGGAATTTCGCCAGTACGTCGAATAGTGGCTTTTGCCATATAATGACGCCCATCGCGACTCCAACCCCATTCGGTTCAAATTCAACGATCACAGATCCAACCGGATTGGGAAGTCGACCATTACCCGGGCCACCACCTTTCCCGAGTAGTTCGAATATCCGGCTGAGGCAACTAGGAGGCTCTGCTTTCGCCTCGAGCTCAGGACCCGTTAACGGGTCAAATACGGTACAGTTCCGAACGCCGCAGTTCGACCAGACGGGATCGTTTCCAGCAATCGATCTCCTCGACCCCGCTTTCCCCGGACTTGAGTCCAATCAGGCACGAGCCCAGTTCGCTCCTCGACCCCGCTTTCCCCGGACAAGGGTATACCTTACCGACGAGGAGAGAGAGCCGGCTTTCTGTAGGCTCTTCGCCAAAAACCTATCGGGCTCCGCCCTAGAATGGTTTGCCGGACTGGAAGAAAGGTCCATCGACAATTTCACCCAGTTCATGACGGCTTTCCTCAAACAATACTCCGTCTTTATCGAGGAAAAGGCTACTGAGGCAGCTCTGTTTGGCGTCTCCCAAAAACCCGACGAATCGCTTCGCTCGTACTTCGACCGATTTAAGGAAATAAAATCCAAAATCGCAAACCCACGAGACGAAGTAGCTATAAAAGCGCTGCGGCGTGGACTACGGTATTCAACCAGATTCCGCGAGGAAATAACAGTCCGCGAACCTCAAACACTCGACGACGCCCTTCATCGCGCATCGGCCTTCGCTCGCCTCGAGGACGAAACCACGACCCTCAGAGAAAAGCACTGAAAAGAAAAGAACCCTTCGAGCTCACAGAACTCGAACTCGAAAAAGGATTCCTGTAAATCAGGGAACGTCAATGCGGTCGAGAGCCCGAAGAGCTCGAAGAAATTCGAGTTCGACAAGGAAAAATTCTTTGAATTTCACAACAAAAGAGGACACTCGACCAAAGACTGCTATACTCGAGCTAAATCCGAGCCTCAAAAGCGAGAGTCCGAAAGCAAACGAGACTCCGAAGTCGAGGAGGAAACTCCATCCGACAAAAAGGAAAGTAAACAGACCAAAGAGTCGAACACCAAGAGGCCTTCTCAAAATAAACGAGAACGGACAAAGGAGCCGGAATCTCCCGAAACACTTCCTCAGGGGTCGCGGAAGCGAGTTGAGTTTATTCTCGGCGAGCTCAGCTTGAGCGGCACCCCGAAAGGTTCGGCGTTATCCCCACCTCCGGCTCCCATTAAGAGTTTACGCTCACGAGTCAATCTCCTTCTCTGCGGGGGGGGTGTACGGGCTATACCCTCTAAACGAATCGACTCCATCTTTGGTGGCTCCAAGCTTTGCCGAGACTCGGTCAATTCAATCAAAGCTCTTCAAAGAAGAGTCGAAACTTACAAAGGGGGGAAAATCCCAATGATAGGTCCAGACCACGAGATCACTTTTTGTAGGAACTTTGGCCAATTCTAACAGTTTCAGAATTCCACAAGTTCTAAGCCTAGGATCTGGGTTTGAGTAATTGAATCCTTACCGATGGATCTTGTGTCTACCTGGAGATTTGCAGCGGAATAATGAACATGTAAGTGAGATCGAGAGCGCCTCAGATGCTGCGCCTCTACTGCAGTCCATGATAGATTTAGAGTGTGAACATGATAGAATTAGGGTTCTTGAGTCCCAATGGTGGCGGAAATAGAGAGAAGAGAATGAGAGACTCAAAAACTTCTTGTATTCATTTTTGTGTTACATTACCCTTTTATATGGGATACAAAGAAGAGTGTTTAACCTAAAATGAGTAAGAAACAAAAGCACAATCAGACAAAACAACTCTGAACCGTGGGCAGAGGAGAGAGAGAGAGGGTGTGGACCACAAAGATTCCTTTCTTAAACCCTTAAACCCTTAAGTCTCCAACGGCTCCTTCTTCAATTGTTTGGTCTGAATTGTGTTTGAATGTTGGCGCCATCCTCTTAACAAGAAGTCCCCAACTTTGTACATTATCAAATGTGCAAGACTTGTGCATATTTTGATAATACACAACCTTTGCACATTTGATCTCATCATGATCAATACTCCCCCTCAAGTTCAGACTTTGGAATCACCCTAAAGACTGAACTTGGAATGATCATGGTAACACCTCATTAAAAACCTTGATGTGGAAAACCACTTGGGACAAAACCACATCAAGGGAAAAAGAGTATGCTGCTCATGAATCAGGAGAGTTCTAATCATGGATAGCCACCAGCCCTAGTTTGCCAAAGACATGAGTGCAAACCTTAAGACTAGCAGCCTTGGTGAAGATGTCTGCAAGCTGATCTTCACTCTTTGTGTAACAAGGCAGAATGGTTCCATCTTCAATCTTCTCCCTTACCTTGTGACAATCAATCTCAATGTGTTTGGTCCTCTCATGAAACACTGAGTTGGTTGCAATATGAATAGCAGCCTGGTTGTCACAATGGAAGGTGATTGGACTTGATTGCTCTATGCCAAAGTCCTTTAGCAAAGCCTTCAGCCAAGTTAGCTCGGTTGCAAGCTTTCTCATTGCCCTATACTCAGCTTCAGCACTAGAACAAGACACCACCTTCTGCTTCTTTGTCTTCCAAGTCACTAAGTTGCCTCCAATGAAGGTACAATAGCCGGTTGTTGATCTCCTATCACTCTTATCACCAGCCCAATCTGCATCACAGTAGCCAACAATTTCTGTGCTATCATTCTTACCCATCCAAATGCCTTGTCCAGTTGATCCTTTGAGATATCTGAGTATCCTCTCAATCAAACTCCAATGATACACTGTGGGTGATTGCATATGTTGACTAACTTGATTCACAGCAAAGCACAAGTCTGGTCTTGTGAGAGTGAGGTAGATAAGCTTCCCAACCAGCCTCCTATACAATGAGACATCCTTGAACTTGACTTCATCTGATTTCTCCCCCTTTCTATTGACTTGGTAGCCATCTTCAAGAGGAGTCTTTGCAGCCTTGCAATCAAGCATACTTGTTTCTGTCAACAAGTCCTTCACATACTTCCTTTGGGACAGAAATAACCCATCATTGAATCTGCAAACTTCAATGCCCAAGAAGTACTTCAACTCTCCAAGGTCTTTAATATCAAAGTAACTCTTGAGGAAGTCTTTTGTAGACTGAATCCCATCATTATCACTTCCTGTGATAATCAAATCATCCACATAAATCAGAACCACCACCACTCCTTGGGCACTTTGAAGCGTGAACAATGTGTGATCAGATTGAGACTTCTTGAAACCATGGTCCATGAGAGTGTGGCTAAGCTTATGGTACCATGCCCTTGGTGATTGCTTCAGACCATAAATTGCCCTTCTCAGCCTCAATACTTCACCATCTTTACACAAGTGCTTCAAACCTGGTGGTGGAGTCATATACACTTCCTCCTCAAGTTCACCTTGTAGGAAAGCATTCTTCACATCCATTTGCCATAGATTCCATGAGAGGTTTGTGGCTAAGCTCAATGTGACCTTCACTGTATGAAGTTTAGCCACTGGTGCAAAGGTGTCTGTATAGTCTTCTCCATAGGTTTGAGTGAATCCCCTTGCCACTAGCCTTGCCTTGTACCTCTCTATGTCTCCATTGCTTTTATACTTGATTGTGAAGACCCATTTAGAGCTGACAGTCTTCTTCCTTTTTGGCAGCTTCTCCACAATCAAAGTGTGGTTCCTTTCCATAGCCTCTTTCTCATCCTTTACTGCATCCATCCAAACCTTGATCCCCTCAGCCTCTTCATAAGTCTTAGGAACCTGGTTCAGCTCAATCTTTCCAAGAAAGGCCTTGTGACTAGATGGTAGCAAGTCAATAGAACAAGTAGACTGACTAGGATGTGCTACTGCTTGGTTGTTGTAGAAGACCCTTGTCTTCATCCATTCAGATGGATCTTTCTTTTCCCTTGTGCTTCTTCTGAGTTGCTGAACCTGTTGATCAATCACATCCTCATTACCCACTGCCTCTTGATACACCATCTCATCCTCATTCATTTCCAAGTCCACTTGGTTCTGATCTTGAGGTAGAGTGTCTTCTTGAGCTTCAGCCGGTTCATGTGTGTGTGTTGCTGGTTCAGTATCCTCTTGTTGAGCTTCTTGGGTAGTGGTGTCATGCTTCTCTGGCCGTGGGGTATCATTTCCCAAGTGATCCAACAAGTACTTCAAACTTGTGGCCAAATCAGAAGGTGATCTTGAGAGATCTTTCAAACCTTCCCAATCCTTCTTCTCATAGTATCTCTGCCCCTCAATGAACTTAACATCCCTTGAAACATAGGTTTTGTTGTTGCTTGGATCAAAACACTTGTAGCCCTTCTGAGTTGTGGAGTATCCAAGGAACATACACCTTGTGCTCTTAGCATCTAGCTTATTCCTTTGATCTCCTGAGATATACACAAAACAAACACAACCAAACACACGTAAGTGTTCAATAAATGGTTTGGCTTTGTTCAATACCTCATATGGTGAAATATCTTGAAGGACTCTAGTTGGGATCATGTTGATGAGGTAGCATGCTGCCAACACTGCATCTCCCCAAAACCTCTTAGGAACATTGGTGTGGAACATCATAAACCTAGCAACCTCCATGAGATGCCTGTTCTTCCTTTCAGCCACACCATTTTGTTGAGGAGTATGTGGGCAGCTTGTTTGATGCAGGATCCCATACTTGTTCAAGTGAGCTTTGAATCTTTGGCTTGTGTACTCTCCTCCATTATCTGACCTGAACACTTTGATCTTGGCATTAAACTGATTAGTAACATAGTTTTGAAAATTCAGAAATGCATCAAACACCCTATCTTTAGATGGAAGCAATGTAACCCAAGTATACTTTGATTTTTCATCTATGAAAGTCACAAAGTACTTATTCCTATCTCTAGACAGACAAGGTGAAGTCCAAACATCAGAGTGCACAAGATCAAAGCAATGTTCATAGATAGTAGTTGATTTAGGAAAGATAGTCCTACAATGTTTGCCAAGAATACAAGCTTCACAAGTTGAATGATCAAAGTTAACATTAGGCAGAATTAAGTTCAAAGCACGAGCATGAGGATGTCCTAGTCTAGCATGCCATAGAACATTTTGATTGAAAGCAAAACAGGATTTAAAAGCTGAGGAAACCGGGTTGGTTGAGGAAGTGTCTTCAAGGAGGTAAAGCTCATCTTGTGTACCACCTCTTCCAATAACCTGTCCATTCTTAATATCCTGAAAACAAACTTCATTAGGCCCAAAGATAACATTGCAATTCAAGTCTTTAGTGATCCTTTTAACCGACAACAAGTTAGATTTGAATTTAGGAACATAGAATGCATCACTTTCCTTGTTAAACAATCTTAACTTTCCTGTACCTATTATAGGAATCCCTTGACCATCAGCTATAGTTACTCTTCCTAGGGCAGGTTTAATGTTCTCCAACAACTTAGCATTACTAATCATATGGTGAGAAGCTCCAGAATCTACTACCAACTTATGATCAGTTTTAGCAAGCAATTTATGAGAAAATAAAGAGATACCAGAGAGCTTAGAAGTATAAGCTTTGATGAGGTCCTCAAGGTCACTCTTCCTAACATACTCAGTGTTGGTGTAGAGTGCAAACTCCCCTCCTTGAGCTGAAGTAGAGACCTGCTCATTCACAGCTTCCTTGGAGATATTTGCATTTGCCTTTGAGTCCTTTAACTTGGCTGGTTGAAGATGGGGATGAAGGATCCAACACTTATCCTTGGAGTGGCCTTTCCTCTTGCAATGATCACAAGCTGCAGCCTTCTTCTCCTCAGATTTTAAGCCGGCTTTGTTAGCAGTCAACAACTCCCCCTTACCTCCAAACAAACCAATGTTTCCTTCCTCCTTTTGGATCCTTGAACACACTTCTTCAAAATCAGGAAGTGTTGTTTCCCTTAGGATCTTCATTATGGCATCATTGTAAACCGGATTCAAGTTGAGTAGAAGGCAAAAGATCTTGTCTTGCTCCTTTCTCTCAATAAGAACCTTAGGGTTCATAGTACTTGGCCTTAGCATCTCAAGTTCAGACCATGCTGAAGAGAACTTCCCAAGATACTTAGTAAAGTCATGGTCTTCTTGTTTCAGCTCACTAATAGCTCTCTTAACTTCATAAACCCTGCTGAGATTGGAGACATCCCCATAAATCTTCTTGAGAGTATCCCACAATGACTTGGCTGTCTCACAATGAGAGTAAGCTTCAAGGATGGATGGGTCAAGAGAGTTTTGGAGAAAGCCAAGCACTAGCTGATCTTCTTGAAACCACTTAGCCTCTGCCTTCTTGGTTTCCTCATCCTTCTTCTTGGCTTCATCTTCTTCAGTTGGAGTTTTATCCTCCAAAATGTGATCCCACAATCCTCTTCCACAAATAGCAGTCTTGATGGTCCTTTGCCATGTCCTGTAGTTGATCCCTTTGAGCACAACAGGAACAACAGTAGGCCTTAAGCTTGAGCTAAGATGAGTAGAGTCTTCCATTGTGTGTAACCAGAGAGAGAGGATGAACGCCTTAGATGACCGAGAAGAATTAACCAGCTTCTAGGGTTTAAGGCCAAGAAACTGAGGAGGTCCGAGAGGTCTAAGCAAGTTTTCAGGGTTTGGGACAGAGAGTAATGAAGAGAACAAGTGAAGAACAGAGAGAGATTGGAGTATAAGAGCGTGTAGAACCAAGAGAATAAGAGAGAGAAGATTAGGGTTTTGTAGCCGAGAGATTAAAGAAGCTGAGAGATTGAAGAATAAGAGAGAGATTTGAGAGAATAGAGATCAATGCTCTGATACCATGATAGATTTAGAGTGTGAACATGATAGAATTAGGGTTCTTGAGTCCCAATGGTGGCGGAAATAGAGAGAAGAGAATGAGAGACTCAAAAACTTCTTGTATTCATTTTTGTGTTACATTACCCTTTTATATGGGATACAAAGAAGAGTGTTTAACCTAAAATGAGTAAGAGACAAAAGCACAATCAGACAAAACAACTCTGAACCGTGGGCAGAGGAGAGAGAGAGAGGGTGTGGACCACAAAGATTCCTTTCTTAAACCCTTAAACCCTTAAGTCTCCAACGGCTCCTTCTTCAATTGTTTGGTCTGAATTGTGTTTGAATGTTGGCGCCATCCTCTTAACAAGAAGTCCCCAACTTTGTACATTATCAAATGTGCAAGACTTGTGCATATTTTGATAATACACAACCTTTGCACATTTGATCTCATCATGATCAATAGTCCACACGCACACAAGCTGGAATCCGCCGGGATACTAGTGCCGGGAATCGGATCTCCTGGGAATCCTTGAGTTTCTAGGTGGCTAGGTTTTGTTTCTGCAAAACAACTGTGACGGCTACTCATCCAGGTCGTGCATATAAGCTTATATATAGACTTGGAATGACAAAACCGTTCATTGGATCAAAACCCAAAACGCTTAAGTCATAAACCGAAACATCAGATTCGGAACCAGCCTTGTGTCGATCGACACACCTCTTAAAACTCGAATTCAATGTGTATCCAATACACATTGACCAGACCATATACCAATGATCAATCCCATACAAAGTGTATCCAGCTTGCTTAGGTGTGTGACCCTGTAGGTTCACATAATACTAGAAATGAGTTACAACTCATTTGTCATAAGCGGCTTCTAGCAAAACAATATGACCACCTAGTATCACATGAATTGTCCAATCTCGACAATACAACTATCAATCAGAGTTAGTACAATATGATTTCAGGACATAATCCCAACAATCTCCCACTTGTACTGGAATCATCTATTCCCCTAATCATGTTGTCTCTATATCTCGATATGGCATAAGGCAAGAGACTGTGTCATCCTTATTATAGCCAACATCATGTTCATCGAACTCCTGATCTATACTGATAAAACAAATGACTGACAATCACCTCGTTTGAGCACGGCCATGCATTTTCTCAGTATCAAATCTTCGATGGGCCCTGAGATATTTATCTCCTGTTATATAGGAGGGACAAATCCCTTCTTGTTCCATCCCTGTTTCTACACACACTTCATGATACGCCTAAGCAATGCCGTTATAGCCGCCAGTTACGGAACGACGTTTGACAAGGTCAAAGCGTACCAATTCACGTGCTAGAAAGCATGATGAACTCAGGTCTAAGGACTTTACTCTATAGTCGTAATGAGAACCTCTCATGACACTGATATAACTATCCTGTAGAGTTCTCATTAGCGGGTCATGTCCGATCATATGTTCACCAACATATATCTATGTGATTGACGTTGATACTCATATCAATGACTCCATGAAACTTAGTCATACGTCACCTCACATGCTAGTCTTAACGGTTGTTAGTGTCCCACTTTAACAACCTACGACCAGGGACAAACATAATTTTATGTCATATTTCACTTATAGGGTTTCATGATCAAGTCCTCAACTTGATGTCCTATAAAATGAACATAAAATACTTTGGGACCATTATTTAATTATCCAATGATCAAATAATGCTGATGTCAGTATTTCATAAACATGACCATAGCATGTCTATGTGAACATCATAACTAACATAACTCCCACTAGAATCAAGACCACGTCTTCAGATATCTAGTACCTACAGCAACAACATAAAATTCGTGCTTAGGTTATGAGAGAGGCTGCGGTGTTCTTGCTTAGAGCCATTCCAACAAACCACACCGCCATTCATTAATAAGCACTATTCAACGGTCCTATGCTTGGAGCCCTTCCAACAGATAGCACCGCTACACAGACAAAGAGACATAACCAGGTGGGAACCGAAAATCGAAGTCGTCTTTGTCCGTCTGACTACTCTTAACAGATTCGTCACTTCCTCAGTTGAACAAGAACCTATCCTTAGTGTTCCTCATGAAGGATGTTTTGGTTGTTAATCCTGATTCAATTCACAGATTCAACAGTTCCTAAACATGCGGATCTAGGTTCTCTTGAATAGAAACTTTATTGATCTCACCTTTTACCTGTTTATGCAGCGGAAAGAGAGAACAGGTCAGAGATCAGAGAGCCACCGAGTGATAACTCCTCCAGAGGTTCACACACGCACACCAAGCAGGAAGAGAGGCTGCTAGACCAGGCTGTGGGAGGCGCAGAGAGAGAGAGGAAAATCGCAGGGGGCTAGGGTTAGGGAGAAAGAGATTTGGGTTTTAGTTTATAAAACCCTTCTCTTTCCCTTTTGGGCTTTTGGGCCCAAATACCAATCTGATTAAATCCTTTGGATTTAATCAGACCCATTAATCTCTCTCTAAGTACGACAAATGCCTGGCACTTTTACCGTACTTCTGCTAAGCCGTTCCTACACATTTTCCTGTTAGCTGAGGCGTGTGACCCATATGGGATCATATAATAAAGGCAATAAGTCCAAGACTTATAGATCATGAGCGGACTCTAGCAAGCCATCATGACCCCCAGTATTATATGACTTATGTCTGATCATTGACATACTCTTACTTTCTAGAGACAGTACCGAGATTACTGAACACAATTCCAACAATCTCCCACTTGTACTGGAATCTCTGTATTCATAATCCTTTTGTCTCAATATCTCGATTAGTCATAAGGCAAGATTGGTGTCATCCTTATAAAGACTAATATTGTTCATCGGACTCTGATATGATACTGACAATCCAAACGACTCGGGACAGTCCGTTTGAGCATGGCCATGCATTTTCCAGTATTCAAATCTCCGATTGGCCTAGAGATATTCACTCCATTTATATTGGAGGGACAAATCCCGTCTTGTTCCATCACTGTAAACTACTCATTTCATAATGTACCCAAACAAGGTCCTTATAGCTATCGCAGAACGATAGTGTTAGACAATGATCAAAGTGCATCAGTCCATGTGTAGTCACATGCATGCGAACTCAGGTCTAAGGACTATACTCTATAGTCGTAGTGAGAATCTCTTATGACACAGATATAAATATCCTGAAGAGTTCTCATAATCGGGTCTTGTCCGGTCGTATGTTCCCAACATACACCTATGTACTGACTTCGATGCCGCGCATCTATGACACACTGAGACTTTGTCATAAGTCACATACCAATCCAGTCTCACACGGTTGTTGGTGTTCCAATTTCAACAACCTTCGACTAGGGACAGGATGATATAATCCATCTATCAAATATAGGGTCTCATGATCAAGCTAAATGACTTTGATGACTCAAGATCAAGTCACTTACTTCGATGACCTATAAAATGGTTTATATCACTTTGGAACGATTATTTCATCACAGTTAAAATAATCTTGAAATAATAATTTCATTAAACATAAGAATGTTTTACAAGAACATATCAAATAACTAAATAAAAGCCCTCAAACTCCCACTCAAATTTAGATTACATTTCAATGTCTCTAATGCCTACAGCTTCAGTCAGAAACTCGAGCTTAGGCCTTGGGAGTGGCTTTGTCAACGGATCAGCGACGTTATCATCTGTCTGAACTCGGCTGATCTTGACTTCCTTTCTATTAATGATGTCACGTATCAAGTGAAATCTTCTTAGGACATGCTTGGATTTCTGGTGTGATCTTGGTTCCTTTGCCTGAGCTATAGCACCATTGTTGTCACAAAAAGTGCCAGAGGCTCAGCCGCATCTGGTATCACACCTAGTTCAATGATGAACTTTCGTATCCAAACAGCTTCCTTCGCTGCTTTTGAGGCGGCGATATATTCAGCTTCTGTAGTGGAATCAGCAACGGTGTCTTGCTTGGAGCTTCTCCAACTGATTGCACCGCCATTCAGACAAAAGATATAACCGGACTGTGACCGGAAATCATCTTGGTCTGTCTGGAAACTTGCGTCCGTGAATCCACTGACTTTAAGCACATCACTTCCACCGTACACCAAGAACTTATCCTTAGTATGTCTTAGATACTTCAAGATATTCTTTACGGCAATCCAATGGTTTTCACCTGGATTTGACTGGTATCTACTCGTCATGCTCAATGCATAAGCAACATCAGGACGAGTACAGATCATGGCATACATGACAGATCCTATTGCAGATGCATAAGGAATATTCTTCATGCGCTCAAGCTCAGCAGCCGTCGTAGGGCTCTGCTTCTTGCTTAGCGTTGTGCCATGTACCATTGGCGTGAAGCCCTTCTTGGAATCCTTCATGCTGAATCTTTGTAGGACTTTGTCAATGTATGAATCTTGACACAAGCCTATCAGCCTTCTAGATCTATCCCGGTAGATCCTCATTCCAAGAACGTATGCGGCTTCACCCATGTCTTTCATGGAAAAACAACTTCCAAGCCAGTCCTTTACGGACTTCAGCATTGGAATGTCGTTTCCGAGAAGCAGTATGTCATCGACATACAGAATAAGAAATACTATCTTGCTCCCACTAGTTTTCTTATACACGCATTGTTCTTCTTCGTTTCTGATGAAGTCAAATTGCTTGATCGCTTCATCAAAACGAAGATTCCAGCTCCTCGATGCTTGCTTCAATCCATAAATGGATTTATGAAGCTTGCATACTTTCCCAGCATTCTTTGGATCTATGTAACCGTCAGGTTGCGTCATATACACATCCTCTTCCAGAATACCATTCAGGAAGGCGGTTTTCACGTCCATCTGCCAAATTTCATAATCATGAAAAGCTGCAGTTGCTAGTAGAATCCGAATAGATTTCATCATAGCCACTGGTGAATAGGTTTCATCGTAATCCACACCGTGAACTTGTCTGAAACCTTTTGCCACCAACCTGGCTTTATAAATCTGGACATTTCCATCCACGTCAATCTTCTTCTTGAAGATCCATTTGCACTCGATGGCTTTTACACCAGCGGGTAAGTCAACCAACGAAAACACTTGGTTGACCGACATGGAGTCCATTTCGGAATCAGTGGCCTTGCGCCACTTAGAGGAATCTGGGCCCATCATGGCTTGATTGAAGTTCGATGGTTCATCACCATCAATGATCAAAAGATCATGACAGTCAGTCACGAGGAATCCTTGATATCTCTCGGGTTCGTGACGGATCCTCCCGGATCTTCGAACTTCAGGTACTACAGGTTCAGGCTCTACAATTTCTTGTAGGTCCTCCTGCTGCTCTTCCTCATTAGGTTGAGCAGTATCCTGTTCATCTTGGATTTCTTCAAGCAGTACCTTACTCCCACTGTCTTTCTTAGAGAGAAACTCCCTCTCAAGAAAGTTACAATCCCGGGCAACAAAGATCTTGTTCTCGGAACGTAGATAGAAGTAATAAGCCTTGGTTTCCTTCGGATAACCAATGAAGTAGCATTTATCAGACTTTGGTGTAAGTTTGTCTGAGATTAATCTCTTGACATAGGCTTCACAACCCCAAATTCTTAGATAAGACAGCACTCGAGCAACTCCAGTCCATAATTCATATGGTGTCTTTGCTACTGCTTTCGATGGCGCTCTATTTAGAGTGAACACTGCTGTTAGCAGAGCATATCCCCAAAGGGATATTGGAAGGTCTGTGTGACTCATCATAGATCGAACCATATCCAATAAGGTCCGATTTCTCCTCTCAGACACACCATTCCATTGAGGTGTTCCGGGAGGAGTGAGTTGGGATACGATCCCACACTCTCTTAGATGATCACTGAATTCTTGGCTTAAGTATTCTCCTCCTCGGTCAGACCGAAGAGCCTTAATGCTTTTGCCAAGTTGATTCTGTACTTCATTTTGGAATTCTCTGAACTTCTCAAAAGATTCAGACTTATGTTTCATCAAATAAACATATCCATACCTACTGAAATCATCAGTAAAAGTAATGAAGTACTGATAGTTTCCTCTTGCATTTGTGGACATTGGGCCACACACGTCAGTATGTATCAGGCCCAATAAGTCACTGGCCCTCTCGTTAGGTTTATTAAAGGGGGCCCTTGTCATTTTGCCCATCATGCAGGATTCGCATTTCTCACATGACTCAAAGTCAAATGAGCCAAGAAGTCCATTCGAATGGAGCCTCTTGATGCGTTTCTCGCTGATGTGCCCTAAACGACAATGCCATAGAAACGTTCGGTTCTCCTCATTAGGTTTGAACCGTTTGGTATTAATGTTATAAATTGGCGCGGATTGATCAAGTATGTAAAGCCCATTCGTAAGAGGGGCAGAACCATAGAACAAATTGTTGCGATTGAAGGAACATAATTTATTCTTAACTGAAAAATCATAACCTTCCAAATCCAACAAAGAAATTGAAATAATATTTCTGCTTATAGCAGGTACAAAATAACAATTATTGAGTTCTAAAATCAATCCCGAAGGTAAAGACAACAAGTATGTGCCTACAGCTAGTGCTGGAACTTTCGCTCCATTCCCAACTCGTAGCTCCACTTGTCCTTGCTTCAGCCTTCTACTGTTGCTGAGTGCCTGCATATTAGTACAAATATGAGCCCCACAACCAGTATCCATAACCCATGAGGTATTATCAGAAGTAGTTGTATTAACTTCTATAACAAAAATAGCTGTCGAAGAAGTCTCGAGAGTCTTCTTCTTCAATTCCTTTAGACCTTCTTGGAATTTCTTACATTCTCTCCTCCAATGCCCTGGTTCTTTACAGAACCTGCATATGTCAGTTGGCCCAGCCTTGGACTTGGGCTTGGGCTTTGGCGTGTCCTTGTCCGTGACTTAGACAGCCTTGGCCTTTCCCTTATCCTTAGCAGAGGATTTCTTAAACCCCTTGCCCTTTTGCACCATAAGCACATTGGGGTCCTTGGCAGTTTTCCTCAAGTTGGGCTCTGCAGTCTTGAGCATTCCGTGAAGCTCAGGCAATGTCTTACTCAAGCCATGCATGTTAAAGTTCAGAATGAACTGATCATAGCTTGCAGGTAATGACTGCAGAATGATGTCGCAGGCAAGTTCCTGGCTGATAGGGCAGTCGAGTTTCTGAAGATGATCGAGATAACCCATCATCTTCAAGACATGAGGACTCACTGCCGCATTTGCAGCCAACTTACAATCTAAGAGGTTCTTAACAGTCTGAAACCTCTCAGTCCTTGCTTGCTCCTGAAAAAGCGATTTCAGGCTTGCCATTATCTCAATTGGTGACAACACACTCTCGAACTGCATTTGCAGCTCAGCAGTCATTGTCGCCA
Source organism: Orychophragmus violaceus (assembly GCA_030180135.1). Taxonomy (NCBI): domain Eukaryota; kingdom Viridiplantae; phylum Streptophyta; class Magnoliopsida; order Brassicales; family Brassicaceae; genus Orychophragmus; species Orychophragmus violaceus. The sequence goes on from CM058240.1 coordinate 72,556,497, forward strand.
ACATAAGGCAATACACATCATTTTCATCTGACGAATGCTTTTCCCAAGCATTATGCAGAGTCCTGGCGGCATTGTTAGCAGGCCTCTCGGGGAGAGGATCACGAAGGACATAATCCTTCTTCTCCTGCTTGAGGACCAGCCTCAAGTTCCTTGACCACGTCAGGAAGTTCGTTCCAGTCAGCTTCTCCTTCTCGAGAACAGACCGGATTGAGAATGTGTTTTGTGTGCTTGTAGTAGTCATAGCTGAAATATATAAGATAAAAGGTTATTAGTTAATATGTTCAATATGATTAATCTTATATTATACTTAATATGATCAATCATGCATTATATTCAATAACCTAAGTTACCCTCAATAGAATATAATGATTCCAAGATCCACATATAACTAAGATCAAAGTGGGCCACTGGCCGTCACCCAACCTTAGCTTATATCGGTAAGCCCTAAATCGGCTAATTATATCCGTGATATAACTCTTGGTTGTGAATCTGGGCCCGAGGCCCAATTCACTCTGATGTCTCAAGGCCCGGGACTCCCGATGGCCTAGTCAAGAAAACCAGACTATACAGTCATGTAATCATTAATGTCTGGGACTCCCAATGACATTTATGAATCACAAACCGTCTTATCCACGCAAAAGTAGACACCCTCACACTGTAAGGCCATGAATACAATTGAATGGGCTTCGACAGCTGACATAGAATGGACAAGACATCCAACGCTTGATATTATTTGAGGTTTGTAGGTTTATTAAAATTCATTCCCAAAATAGAAGATTACTATTTCGGGAAACTTTCTATTTTTGGAAACTTTCTAAAATTGGAAACTTTCTAAAACCGGAAACTTTCTAACTTTAGAAATTTCTTAAAATCCAAAACCCGCAAATCTAGAAACTTCTATTTTAAGAAACTTTCTAATTTCAAAATTTCGGAAACTTTAATTTAAAATCGACTTTATAATTTTATAAAATAAATTTTAAACTAATCTGAAGAAAAGACTCAAATAATTGGCCCAATTGTTTTAACTTCTTGGCCCGAGGCCCAAGAATTGGTCCATGTCCAAGACATGACCCAATTGTCCAATTAAATGACATAACCGGTCTGGTTCATTAAAATTGGTCTAACCAAATTTTAATTACTACGATGACCACAATTGTCAACCGGTTATTTACTAAACCGGATTTTCTCAATTTATTTGGTCCAACCAAATCAAATTAGAAAATCCTGGTTTAGGCACAAAATCCAATTTTTCGACTTTGGATTTCTTATCCCGGTTTAACCAGAATTTAATAAAATTATTAAATCTGTTTATTAAACCGAGACGTTTAATTTTAATCAAAATTTTAAACCGAGCCATTAACCGAACCGAATGAACCGTTCATGATCACGTTGCCCTAGCTTTGCGATCAAGGAACGATCGTCCAGCCGCAAGCCGTGCGCCAACGATCCGAGATCGAGACGATGCCCAGCTGCGGACGGGACGCGACAGCCGGGAGAGCTCGGGTCAGGCGGGACGATCGCGGGACGATGCTGGCGGGACGAGACGCGATCCATGCGATCGGCTATCGCACGATCCATGCGATCATCGGCCCCTTCTCCACGCGATCGTTCGGGACGCCTCTTGGTCGATTGATCGACCGATCCATGCTATCGGTTTGGTCGATACATGCGAATGGTTTGGTCGATCGGATCAAACCTTGGCCGATCACAAAACAAGTCATATAGCTTGTTTGCGATTTGATTAGTGTGTTTAGGGTTCAATTCTTGTTTCTTAAGTGATTTATCTTATCAGTAGTTGATTCAAAACACTTCTAAACAGATTAAACAACCTAAACATGAATCTAAACAAGAAATCCTAAGAACCAATGGCTCTGATACCACTGAAGGATGTTTTGGTTGTTAATCCTGATTCAATTCACAGATTCAACAGTTCCTAAACATGCGGATCTAGGTTCTCTTGAATAGAAACTTTATTGATCTCACCTTTTACCTGTTTATGCAGCGGAAAGAGAGAACAGGTCAGAGATCAGAGAACCACCGAGTGATAACTCCTCCAGAGGTTCACACACGCACACCAAGCAGGAAGAGAGGCTGCTAGACCAGGCTGTGGGAGGCGCAGAGAGAGAGAGGAAAATCGCAGGGGGCTAGGGTTAGGGAGAAAGAGATTTGGGTTTTAGTTTATAAAACCCTTCTCTTTCCCTTTTGGGCTTTTGGGCCCAAATACCAATCTGATTAAATCCTTTGGATTTAATCAGACCCATTAATCTCTCTCTAAGTACGACAAATGCCTGGCACTTTTACCGTACTTCTGCTAAGCCGTTCCTACACATTTTCCTGTTAGCTTAGGCGTGTGACCCATATGGGATCATATAATAAAGGCAATAAGTCCAAGACTTATAGATCATGAGCGGACTCTAGCAAGCCATCATGACCCCCAGTATTATATGACTTATGTCTGATCATTGACATACTCTTACTTTCTAGAGACAGTACCGAGATTACTGGACACAATTCCAACACCTCAAACACTTGGGGATATTCCTTACAACTGTCCAGTAACTTTTACCGGAACATATTGGTATCCTCTCGTCATGCCTTATGCGTAAGCTGCATTTAGACGAGTGCAAAATATGGCATTCATGATGGATTCTATTGCAGAAGCATAAGGAATCACACTGATACATACTAGCTCAGCTAGTGTCCAAGACACTTCATCTTGCTAAGATTGTTGCCATAAGACCTTTGGTGTGAAGCCATTCTTGGAATCATGCATATTGGAACTATCCAATACCTTATCAACATAAGGATTCTGACACGATCCAATTAGCCTACCCAATCTATTTTAATAGATCCTTGTTCCAAGAACTCACGCGGCTTCTCCCATGTCTATCGTTGAAAATGACTTCCGACCTAAGTCACATAAGACTTAAGCGATGGAACGTCGTTCATGAGAATTAGTATGTTATATACATACAATGTGAGAAATGCAACTACGCTCCCACTAGTTTACTTGTAAACGCACGGTTCCTATTCGTTCCTGATCAAGTCAAAACTTTTGACCGTTTTAACAGAACGTAGATTCCAACTCCAAGATGTTTGCTTCAATCCAGAAATGGATCGGTGAAGCTAACATGCATACCTAGAAAATTTTCGGAGTTGGGGCTCACCATCGCTTCTTGAATTTCGCAAGTTCGTCACTTTTCAATGATCAACAGATCACGACAATTGGTTACGAGAAATCACTCTCGGGTTAGTGACGGATCCATTCGGTGTTAGAATTTAAGAATATAAACCAGAGAATATAAGATTTAGACAAAGAATCACAAGATCAGATTATTAGAGAGAGTATAAGAGACTAAGAACAAGAGAAAGATTAGAGAGAGAATTGGAGAAGAGAATAAGTCTCCATAATTTTTCAATTTCGAAATTCTTCTTACAATATACAGAAAATAGCTGTTAGACTCATCTTAAACATGTGGCTAATAATTGTCCACATATTTAAGCTTACAAGAGAAGCTAGTTCAAAATATCTTAAAGTAACTAAGCTGTTTTTACTGTTCATCCGTGGACACTATTCACAGATGCTTCTCTTCTAGTTACTTCTTCTAGTTTGGTTACTCCAAGACCTCTCATGACCAATAGCACATTGATCTTCAATGATCTCCATTCCAATATCAATACTCCCCCTCAAGCTTGAATTCAAGGAATGAATCAAGCTTGGAGTGCCAATGGAGATCTACCTCATTAAAAACCTTCATGAAGAAAACCACTTGGGATAAAACTTCATGAAGGGAAAAAGAGTGTAGTCTCCACAGCCTTAGAGGATTCCGGAAGCTCTATAAGTCCAAGCTTGGTGTGAATGGACTCACAGACCTTCAAGCTAGCTGCCTTGGTGAACACATCAGCTAGCTGCTCTTCACTCCTTGTGAAACAAGGCAACACCACTCCTTGCTCAATCATCTGCCTCACTTTGTGACAATCCACTTCTATATGCTTGGTCCTTTCATGGAAGACTGAGTTTGAGGCAATGTGAATGGCTGCTTGATTATCACAATGCATTGTGATTGGTTTTGAAGTCTCCACCCCCAAATCCACAAGAAGACCTTTGATCCACGCCAATTCTGTTGCTAGCTTCCTCATTGCTCTATACTCTGCTTCAGCATTAGAACATGACACTATCTTCTGCTTCTTGCTCTTCCAAGTGACAAGGTTTCCTTCAATGAAGGTGCAATATCCAGTAGTAGACCTCCTGTCCACTCTATCTCCTGCCCAATCAGCATCACAATACCCAACTATCTATGTGCTTTGATTGCAACCCATCCAGATGCCTTGCCCGGGAGTACCACTTAGATATCTGAGTATCCTTTCAACCATGTCCCAATGATGCATCTTTGGTGCTTGCATATGTTGGCTTATCTGGTTCACAGCAAAGCACAAATCAGGTCTGGTTATGGTTAAGTAGATGAGCTTACCAACCATCCTTCTATAGTGAGTGATGTCTTCAAACGGTTTATCTTCAAGCTCCCCCACTCTTATGACTTTGTAGCCTTCCTCCAATGGTGTCTTAGCTGGTTTTGATCCAATCTTTCCTGCTTCAGACAACAAATCAAGTGTGTACTTCCTTTGAGATAAGAAGAGTCCTTCATTAGACCGACAAACTTCTATCCCAAGGAAGTACTTTAGAGTACCAAGATCCTTAATATCAAAAACAGATTTGAGATAAGCTTTAGTTTCTTGTATACCTGACTTGTTACTCCCTGATATGATAATGTCATCAACATAAACAAGGATAACAATGATACCTTCCTGATCTTGAAGAGTGAAAAATGTATGATCTCCTTCAGACCTCTTGAATCCTCTTTGCATAAGGGTTGAGCTCAACTTATGGTACCAAGCTCTAGGTGATTGCTTGAGTCCATAGATAGCCTTCTTGAGCCTTAGCACCTTCCCTGGTTTCACAATGTTTTCAAAACCAGAAGGTAGTCTCATGTATACCTCATCTTCAAGCTCTCCTTGAAGGAATGCATTCTTGACATCCATTTGCCAAAGTTCCCAGTCAAGGTTTGTTGCTAGAGACAAGATGATCCTAACTGTGTGAAGCTTAGCTACTGATGCAAAGGTATCCAAGTAGTCCTTTCCATAGGTTTGAGTAAAGCCTCTTGCAACCAGCCTTGCTTTGTACCTTTCAATCTCTCCATTTCTTTGATACTTGATAGTGAAAACCCACTTAGAAGTCACTGCCTTCTTGCCCTTAGGAAGATCAGCTTCATACCAAGTCTTATTGTTCTCCATAGCTTTGGTCTCTTCATCCACAGCTTGCATCCACCTCTTATCTCCCTTTGCTTCTTCATAGGTTGTTGGTACATGTTCTTGATCCAACTTCCCAATGAATACTTGATGCTCCAAAGGTACATGAGCTAAACTGCAAACAGCTTGAATGGGATGAGCTACTGCATTGCTGTTGAAGTAAACCCTAGTCTTCTTCCATTGTAAAACTGATATGAGATAAGCTTTAGTTAACAATGTATACCTAACAACTTTAGATAAGCTTAAGTAAAACTGCAAACAGATTTGAGATAAGCTTTAGTTTCTTGTATACCTGACTTGTTACTCCCTGATATGATAATGTCATCAACATAAACAAGGATAACAATGATACCTTCCTGATCTTGAAGAGTGAACAATGTATGATCTCCTTCAGACCTCTTGAATCCTCTTTGCATAAGGGTTGAGCTCAAATTATGGTACCAAGCTCTAGGTGATTGCTTGAGTCCATAGATAGCCTTCTTGAGCCTTAGCACCTTCCCTGGTTTCACAATGTTTTCAAGACCAGAAGGTGGTCTCATGTATACCTCATCTTCAAGCTCTCCTTGAAGGAATGCATTCTTGACATCCATTTGCCAAAGTTCCTAGTCAAGGTTTGTTGCTAGAGACAAGATGATCCTGTTAGAATATGAAGATTAGATTGAGAGAATGAAGTAGTTTGAGGTAGAATGGAAGAGAGAAGCTGGAAACCCTAGTAGGGTTCTTGCGCCGGTTTGAGAGAGAATAAGAAAGATGGAGATTTTCAGAGAAGAATAATTCTCTTAATTGTTCAAACATGAGTTACAACAATATATAAAGGCTACTCTAGGGTTTATGGACACTAAACAAATGATATACAAGTAGAAGACAAAGAGGGAACTCGGTTGGAGAGAGAGAGAGGAAAACGGTCACAAGATAATGACCTCTCTTTGTCTTGTTCTAGGTGATAGTGACAGGTCCTGAGGCGCTTCTGAGCTTGGTCTTCACTGATCTGATCTTCTCAGACTTCCCAAAAATAGTAATGAGCCAAAGTCCTTAATATTATTCTTAAGAGAGAGTGTAAACCCTAATAAGGTTTACATCCGAGAACCACTTGCTCATGAACACAAAACCGCCCCATATTTGCACATTGATGAATTGTGCAACTTTTGATCTCCATATCAATACTCCCCCTCAAGCTTGAATTCAAGGATTGAATCAAGCTTGGAGTGACAATGGAGATCTACCTCATTAAAAACCTCCATGAAGAAAACCACTTGGGATAAAACTTCATGAAGGGAAAAAGAGTGTAGATTCCATAGTCTTAGGGGATTCCGGAAGCTCCATGAGTCCAAGCTTGGTGTGAATGGACTCACACACCTTCAAGCTAGCTGCCTTGGTGAACACATCAGCTAGCTGCTCCTCACTCCTTGTGAAACAAGGCAACACCACTCCTTGCTCAATCATCTGCCTCACCTTGTGACAATCCACTTCTATGTGCTTGGTCCTTTCATGGAAGACTGAATTTGATGCAATATGAATGGCTGCTTGATTATCACAATGCATGGTGATAGGCTTGGCTGTTACAATCCCCAAATCTGCAAGAAGGCCTTTGATCCATGCTAACTCGGTCACCAACTTCCTCATGGCTCTATACTCAGCTTCATCACTTGAACAAGAGACTATCTTCTGCTTCTTACTCTTCCAAGTAACTAGATTGCCTCCAATGAATGTGCAATACCCAGTTGTTGACCTTCTGTCCACTCTATCTCCTGCCCAATCTGCATCACAATATCCAACTATCTCTGTGCTTTGATTGCAGCCCATCCAAATGCCTTGACCCGGAGTGCCACTTAGATATCTGAGTATCCTTTCAACCATGTTCCAATGATGCATCTTGGGTGCTTGCATATGTTGACTTATCTGGTTCACAGCAAAGCACAAATCAGGTCTGGTTATTGTTAAATAGATTAGCTTACCAACCATCCTTCTATAGTGAGTGATGTCCTCAAATGGTCTGTCTTCAAGCTCCCCCTCTCTTATGACTTTGTAACCGTCCTCCAAAGGTGTCTTAGCTGGTTTTGATCCAATCTTTCCTGCTTCAGATAACAAATCAAGTGTGTACTTCCTTTGAGATAAGAAGAGTCCATCATTAGATCGACAAACTTATATCCCAAGAAAGTACTTGATGCAAGATGGAAGCGTGTTTGACGTAGAACAGGGACTGAGGTCTCTCTATTCTAGATCGTGGGTGATGTTGTGGTAAGATGGATTCAATCCTCGGGTCTCTAGACTCCTTAGAATGAACGTGAGATGATTGAATGGATAGAAGATGGATTGATTGTCGCCACACAAGAGATGAAGGATCTTGTGATAAGACTGAATCTAAGGTCGCTTGATATGACTCACAAGAAAGCTTAGAATTCGAAGGGTGTTTTCTCTCAAAGAAGAAGAACTGCGTTATTGTATTGATACTTGGTAAATGATACACGGCTGCTAAGGATCCTTATAAAGGGGATCGTGCAGCTGTTGCCTTCTAGGGCAGAAAACCTAATTACAACGGCTACTAAATAAATATCCTATGGTCCGACTTTAAAGTAATACAGGGAAACTTGACTCACTTAACTACTAATACAGACTCTGACTTAGACAACTAATATAAGACTTGGACCTGCAAAATGAACAAACACAATATATGAATTGAAATCATACCTTATTGAGCGTGTGTGGTCGTCCATGGTTGGACCTAAGTAGGCTGAATTGAGAAGATCATCATCGAGTCTTCAATTGTCTTCATTTGATCTTCTACACGCTCCACTTGATAATCTTGAGCTAGGAGACTCTGAATGGACGTGTTGAACAGTGCTCTGAGTCTTCTAGTTCCTGATCTTGTTCTTGGAGGATCTCTCATGGTCGTCACGTCTTGAGCAGCAGGTACTTCTTCTAGGTCTTCTTGACGTATCTCTACGCTTGAGTCAATGCTTGAGTCAATGCTTGAGTCAATGTCCTCATCATTCCCTCCCTCTTGAGAAGATTCTGACCTCAGAATTCCATCATCTGCATTATAAGGAAGCAAGTCAGCAACATTGAACACTGGTGAAATGGTCAACTCACCTTGCAGATCCAGCTTGTAGGCATTGTTGTTGACTCTCTCCAACACTCTGAATGGTCCAGCTCCTCTTGGTGCTAGCTTGGATTTCCTCTGATTTGGGAACCTTTCTGTACGCATATGAACCCACACCCAATCTCCTGGATTGAAGATGAGCTCCTTTCTCCCTTTGTCAGCAGCCTTCTTATACTTGGCCGTCCTTTTCTCTATGTTGGCCTTCACCTTCTGATGCAGTTTCTTGATTAACTCAGCCTTTGATTCGCCATCCTGATTAGTAACATCTAATGGCGGCAAAGGAACAAGATCTAAAGGGGTTTCTGGCTGAAATCCATAGACAATCTCAAAAGGTGACAACTTAGTAGTAGAATGGTTAGCATGATTATAAGCAAACTCAACATATGGAATACAATCTAACCAGTTCCGTAAGTTCTTACCAACCGTGGCTCTTAAGAGGGTAGATAGAGTTCTGTTTACAACCTCAGTTTGTCCATCAGTTTGTGGATGACAAGTTGTTGAGAAGAGTAGCTTGGTTCCTAGCTTCCTCCAAAGAACTCTCCAGAAGTGACTCAGAAACTTCGTGTCTCGGTCAGAAACAATAGTTCTCGGGATCCCATGTAAGCGTACTACTTCTTTAAAGAATAACTCAGCAGTTTGAGTGGCATCATTAGTCTTGGCACAGGGAATGAAATGTGCCATCTTTGAGAACCTGTCCACTACAACAAAAATAGAATCCTTTCCTCGGATTTTGGGTAAGCCTAAGACAAAGTCCATTGATATATCAACCCAAGGCATGCTAGGAATAGGAAGTGGCATATATAAACCATGTGGATGTGACCTGGATTTGGCTTTGAGGCAAGTGACACACTTGGAACAGAATCGTTCCACATCCTTCTTGAGGTGAGGCCAAAAGAAGTGTTCTACCAAAACGCTCAGAGTCTTATCCACTCCAAAATGTCCCATGAGTCCACCACCATGTGCCTCCTTGATCAGCAAGTCTCGCATAGAACCCTGTGGAACACACAAACGCTTTTCCCTAAACAAATAACCATTATGTAAGTAGAAGGAACCTGTTGGGGCAGTGGTACAATCCTGATAGACTGAACCGAAGTCTGGGTCATCCTTATATGCATCCTTAAGGTGTTCAAACCCTAAGACCTTAGCCTCCAAAGTTGTGATCAGCATGTGTCGCCTTGAGAGTGCGTCAGCCACAACATTCTCTTTGCCCTTCTTATACTTTATCACATATGGGAATGCTTCTACAAACTCCATCCACTTAGCATGTCTTCTCTTCAGTGTTGTTTGTCCTCTAAGGTGCTTCAAAGTCTCATGATCAGTATGTATGACAAACTCCTTGGACAGAAGATAGTGCTGCCATGTCTCCAACGACCTCACTAGCGCATAGAGTTCCTTGTCGTACGTTGGGTAGTTCAAGCTGGCTCCACTTAGTTTCTCACTGAAGTAGGCTATTGGGCGTCCTCCTTGAGTTAGCACAGCTCCAATACCTAAGCCTGAAGCATCACATTCAACCTCAAAAGTTTTGTTAAAATCAGGTAATACCAAAACTGGTGCATGCGTCAAGCGATCCTTGAGTCTGTTAAACGCGTCCTCTTGAGCTGGTCCCCACTGAAATGCTACGTCCTTCTTGATCACAGCAGTGAGAGGGGCGGCTATAGTACTGAAATCTTTGACAAAACGCCGGTAGAAGCTTGCCAATCCGTGGAAGCTCCTGACTTGTCCTATGTTGTTTGGTCTCGGCCATTCTTGGATTGCTTTGATCTTCTCTTGATCAACCTGTAAACCTTTGGAACTGACAACAAAACCTAAGAAAACCACTTCATTAGTACAAAAGGAGCACTTCTTAAGATTACCATATAGGCTTTCTTTTCGAAGTGTGTCAAGGACTAGCTCAAGATGCTTCTGGTGATCCTCAAATGATTTGCTATAAACCAATATATCATCAAAGTAAACTACTACAAATTTACTGATGTAAGCTCTTAGAACCTGGTTCATTAATCTCATGAAGGTGCTGGGTGCATTGGTTAGACCAAATGGCATGACTAACCACTCGTATAGCCCCTGCTTAGTCTTGAAAGCAGTCTTCCATTCGTCACCTTCTTTCATTCTTACTTGATGGTATCCACTCCTAAGATCAATCTTTGAAAACACATTAGATCCAGATAGTTCATCAAGCATATCATCTAACCTTGGAATTGGATGTCGATATTTTATGGTGATGTTGTTGATTGCTCTGCAGTCTACACACATCCTCCAGGTTCCATCTTTCTTTGGCACTAAGAGAACTGGTACAGCACACGGACTCAAGCTTTCTCTAATGTAACCTTTCTCCATTAAGTCTTGAATCTGCTTCTCCAACTCCTTAGTCTCTGTTGGGTTCATACGGTAAGCTGGACGGTTGGGCAATGGTACACCGGGAACTAGATCAATCTGATGCTCTATTCCTCTAATAGGTGGTAACCCAGCCGGTATCTCTTCGGGAAACATATCTTTGTATCGGTCAAGCAGTGATACAATCTCTGGTACAAGCACATTATCCTGTGAGCCTGTAATCAACACATCTCTAAACACCATTAGTAGCACCGTTTCTTTTCGCTCTAAAGCCTTATAGACAGTACTAGGAGTGATGTAAAGGTTAGTTTTACTTACCTTGGCCTCGGCAGCAAATTTGGATTGCATCTCATGTACCTCTTGAGGAGATAATGGAGCAAGCTGGAATTTGCGCTTGTCATGCGTGAAGGAATGAGTATTGGTGCGTCCGTTGTGTATGACTTCTCTATCAAATTGCCATGGTCTGCCGAGAAGCATATGGCCTACTTGCATTGGGACAACATCGCACAAAACTTCATCCTCATACTTCCCTATCTTGAACTGAATCAGGACTTGCTCATGTATCCTGATCTCGGTGCTTGAATCTAACCATCTAAGGCGGTATGGCCTCGGATGTTGGGTTGTCTTCAAACCTAGCTTTTCCACCATAATCTTGCTAGCAGCATTAGTACAAGATCCACCATCAATTATGAGACTACATACCTTGTTCTGAACTGAACATCGAGTGAAAAACAAGTTTTCTCTCTGGATGGTGTCTGGGTCACTCAAGGCACTCAATGCCCTGCAAACAACTAACATCTCTCCTGTCTCGGGAAATGCTACTTCCTCTTCTGAATCCGCAGTTTCAAGGTGTTCCACTTCATCTTGAGACTCATATCCTCCATCAGGTGTTAAGATCATAACTCGCTGATTTGGACAATCTCGTGCATAGTGACCTTTACCATGACACTTGAAACAAGTTATGTCTCGCGCTCTTGTATTAGTGGTTGAAGACTTACCTGAGTCAGTACGGTTGTTCCTTGGAGCGTCATAAGCTGACCTCTTATCTTGGGAACCTGAGGCAACAGTCTTGCCTTTGTCAAGGTTCTTAGCTTGCGGTGCACCCCATTGATTCTTAGCCGGAGGTGCGTTCCATGAGCTAGGTCTTGAGCGACTCGCTGCCGCTGTCTTTCTCTTGATTCCTTGTTCAGCCTGCACGGCTGCATGCAACAAATCATTAAGATCATGACAAGGTTGACGTTCTACCTTTCTGGCAATCCGGTCATTGAGTCCATCTATGAAATGGCCCATGAGAACTTCTTCACTCTCGTCCAACGCCATCCGGTTCTTGAGTTGTTCAAACTCTTCATAGTACTCCTCAACACTCTTGTTCTTTTGTGATAGCTGCCTGAACTGCTTTTGCATATCTCTGTGGTAATGAGGTGGCACAAATCGCCTCCTGAAGTTGTACTTCATGGCTGCCCAGGTTGTGATCCGCTCAAAGTTGTTTCGCCTGCGGTCTTGGACTTCTCTGTCCCACCAAGTTAAGGCATGGTCCGTGAGTTGAGCCAAAGCTAGAGCTATCTTCTTCTGGTCATTGTACTCGTAGTAGTCAAAGATGTACTCCATACGCCTCTCCCAATCAAGGTATGCTTCCGGATTAACCCTACCTGCAAAAGTTGGCACAGTTAGTTTTCAAATCTTTTGCAAAGTTACGGTTTACCTCTTGTTGTGGTCGGCGATCACGGCGGTGATGTTGATGATCTCGGTTCCTCCCTCCTGCTCCTGCATCCAGAGTATTCTCACTCTCATCATCATCCGACTGCTCATCATTCCTTGGAAGTTCTAGTCGTCCAACCCTTTGATCAATCCGTCCGATCTGAGCCGACAAGTCGTTCTTCATGGCTTGTAGCGCTTCTAGTAGAGCTGCATTAGGGTCGACGTGGTCTCCTGCCATTGGTTTCCTGTTCCTATACACACTAGAGCAAGCGATCAAGTGACTAGGGAACAAAAGGCACAAAATAAGGAGAAAGATCCTAAGCAAACCTATGATAACTTGTGATACAAGCGATGCGTCAAGGACTGACACAAGAGAAGGCTCGGTTACAAGTAAAATAAATCACGCTTGGTTTTGGACAAAAGGATTTTGGAAAGTTGTAAACCGATTTGATTAAATATAGGAGATCTTTAGAAATTTGAAAAGATTTGGAAAACTTTCTTTTTTTTTTTTTTTTTGGAAAACGAGATTTAGTAAAAATAGGAACTAGAAAATCTAAAAATATGGAAAATATTTTCGAAATCTTTGGAAAAGGAAATGAACACTTTGAACCAAAAATTCAAATGGAAAAATCGGATCAAAAGATCACACTTCTTCTTCTTCGTAAATCCTCTTTTTTTTTTTTGAATGCAAAAATGAAGAACTAAAACAAGAACACAAAACAGAATTCTTTTTTTTTTTTTTTGAATATTGAAAGCGAGTGCAAGAAAAGAAAAGGTATTGAATCTAGAACCTTAAGATTGACAAAAGGATTTCGCTTATTGGCTCAAGCACAAGGAAGCGATTTCCTAAACTGAATCAAGGATGTAGATCAACAATGAAACTAGATGAAACAAAAGACTTTTTATGGTTTTTTTTTTTGAAAGTAAAAATCGAAAGCTATAAACTAGATTGCAAAGAAACCGAAAGGAAAAGGGATAGATACACCTGATCTAGGAACCTTTCGGCTCTGATACCAGATGATGCAAGATGGAAGCGTGTTTGACGTAGAACAGGGACTGAGGTCTCTCTATTCTAGATCGTGGGTGATGTTGTGGTAAGATGGATTCAATCCTCGGGTCTCTAGACTCCTTAGAATGAACGTGAGATGATTGAATGGATAGAAGATGGATTGATTGTCGCCACACAAGAGATGAAGGATCTTGTGATAAGACTGAATCTAAGGTCGCTTGATATGACTCACAAGAAAGCTTAGAATTCGAAGGGTGTTTTCTCTCAAAGAAGAAGAACTGCGTTATTGTATTGATACTTGGTAAATGATACACGGCTGCTAAGGATCCTTATAAAGGGGATCGTGCAGCTGTTGCCTTCTAGGGCAGAAAACCTAATTACAACGGCTACTAAATAAATATCCTATGGTCCGACTTTAAAGTAATACAGGGAAACTTGACTCACTTAACTACTAATACAGACTCTGACTCAGACAACTAATATAAGACTTGGACCTGCAAAATGAACAAACACAATATATGAATTGAAATCATACCTTATTGAGCGTGTGTGGTCGTCCATGGTTGGACCTAAGTAGGCTGAATTGAGAAGATCATCATCGAGTCTTCAATTGTCTTCATTTGATCTTCTACACGCTCCACTTGATAATCTTGAGCTAGGAGACTCTGAATGGACGTGTTGAACAGTGCTCTGAGTCTTCTAGTTCCTGATCTTGTTCTTGGAGGATCTCTCATGGTCGTCACGTCTTGAGCAGCAGGTACTTCTTCTAGGTCTTCTTGACGTATCTCTACGCTTGAGTCAATGCTTGAGTCAATGCTTGAGTCAATGTCCTCATCAGTACTTTAGAGTACCAAGATCCTTAATGTCAAAAACAGATTTGAGATAAGCTTTGGTTTCTTGGATACCTGACTTGTTACTCCCTGATATGATAATGTCATCAACATAAACAAGGATGACAATGATACCTTCCTGATCTTGGAGGGTAAACAAGGTATGATCTCCTTCAGACCTTTTGAATCCTCTTTGCATAAGGGTTGAGCTCAGTTTATGGTACCAAGCTCTAGGTGATTGTTTGAGTCCATAGATAGCCTTCTTGAGCCTTAACACCTTCCCTGGTTCCACAATACTTTCAAGACCAGAAGGTGGTCTCATGTATACCTCATCCTCAAGCTCTCCTTGAAGAAATGCATTCTTGACATCCATTTGCCATAGCTCCCAATCAAGGTTTGTTGCTAGAGACAAGATGATCCTAACTGTGTGAAGCTTAGCCACTGGTGCAAATGTATCCAAGTAATCTTTTCCATAGGTTTGAGTGAAGCCTCTTGCAACCAGTCTTGCTTTGTATCTCTCAACTTCTCCATCACTTCTATACTTGATGGTGAAAACCCACTTAGAAGTCACTGCCTTCTTTCCTCTTGGAAGTTCAGCTTCATACCAAGTCTCATTGTTCTCCATTGCTTTGATTTCTTCATCCACAGCTTGCATCCACCTCTTATCTCCTTTTGCTTCTTCATAGGTTGTTGGCACATGTTCTTGATCCAACTTCCCAATGAACACTTGATGCTCCAAAGGTACATGAGCTAAACTGCAAACCGCTTGAATGGGATGAGCTACTGCATTGCTGTTGAAGAACACTCTAGTTTTCATCCATTCTGATGGATCATTTTTCTCCCTTGTACTCCTCCTTAGTGCTTGAATTTGTTGGTCATTTACCTGAACCGGTTGTTGTTGTTCAACTTCTTCATGATGATCAAATTCCTCTACCTCATGATCCTCATTCTCCTCAGCCTCAGCTTGATCATGTGTTAGTGAATCAGGTTCTTGCGGTTCTGGAGCTGATTCATGAGTGTCCCCCTCATGATCAAGATGGGGATGAGCTACTGAAGTTGGAGCAGAAACTGAAGGAGCAACACTTGTCTTGATCGGTTGTTGAGGAGGCATACTAATACCAAGGTTTTCCATGATCATCCTTAGATTTGCAGCTCTATCTGATTGAGAAGTGGGAAGATCCTTCAAGCTATCCCAATTCTTCTCATCATAGAAGCTCCTTGTCTCCATAAACTTCACATCTCTTGATATCAAAACCTTCCTTGTTTCAGGTACATAGCACTTGTATCCTCTTTGTGTTGTTGAATAACCAATGAACATAGCTTTGGTGCTCTTAGCATCCAACTTATCCCTTTGTTCTCCTGGTATTAACACAAAGCAAATACACCCAAACACACGTAAGTGATCAACTAATGGATTTGTCTTGTTTAGTACCTGAAATGGAGATTGATCCTTAAGAACTCTTGTGGGAGTTCTATTGATCAAATAACATGCTGTCATGACTGCATCTCCCCAAAACCTTTTAGGGACATTCCTATAGAACATCATGGACCTTGCCACCTCCATTAAGTGTCTGTTCTTTCTCTCAGCCACGCCATTTTGTTGGGGAGTGTAAGGACAGCTTGTTTGATGGAGAATCCCATGCTTGGATAAGTGTTGTTTGAAGGCATTGCTTGTATATTCACCACCATTATCTGATCTAAAAATTTTGATCTTAGCATTGAAATGGTTAGTAACATGATTTTGAAAGTTCATAAAAGCTTCTAAAACTCTGTCTTTAGTTTGCATCAAGGTTATCCAAGTATACTTAGATTTTTCATCAATGAAAGTGACAAAATACTTATGATTCTCTCTAGACAAACAAGGAGCAGTCCATACATCAGAGTGAACAAGATCAAAGCAACTTTCATAAATAGTTTTAGAAGCTGGAAAAACAGATTTGCAATGTTTACCAAGAATACATGCCTCACACTCATCATTCTTAAACACAACAGAAGGTAATAAAAGTCCTAAAGCCCTAGAGTGTGGATGTCCTAATCTAGCATGCCAAATAGAGTCATCCACACCAACACAAGTAGATAAAGCAGTAGATAAAGCAGGGGATAATTCAGAAGAGGGATTGGTGTCTTCAATCATGTAGAGCTCATCCTTTGTCACACCTTTCCCAATCAACTTACTTGTCTTAATATCCTGAAACACAACATCATTAGGACTAAAAACAACATTGCAATTTAGATCAGTGGCTATCTTTTTAACAGAAACTAAGTTGGATGTAAAACTGGGCATAAAGAAGGCCTTAGATTCTTTATCAAACAATTTCAGATTTCCTATGCCTTGAATTGGGATTTTATCACCGTTTGCAATCACTACACATCCTAAGGCTGGTTTAACATTTTCTATCAACTTAGGATCACTAATCATGTGATGAGAGGCTCCAGAATCAATAATCAAGGGTCTGATTTTATTTGCAGCAAAGAGAGAAGTACCAAGAGCCATACCAGAGTTCTCCTTGAGAGCTTTGATGAGAGCCTCAAGGTCTGACCTCCTTACCACATCATTCTGAGCAGTCACAGCTGGTGCTTGATGAACCACCATTGCTCTTCCTTCATCACATTGCTGCATTGAAGAAGAACCTGGTCCAGCTGCACCATTTGAGTAGTGTGCCCTTTGATCTTTGAATCTGTTGTTGTGAGATGAGGGTCTGAGGTTGGGGTGAAGGCGCCAGCATCTGTCCTTCAAATGCCCACTCTTCTTGCAAAAATCACACATCAAGACACCTCTCTGGTCACCTCCATAGTTCTTCCTCTCATCAGCCTTGTACAGCCCCTTGTTTGCAGTTACCAGCTCTCCTTTTCCTTTGAACAACCCAAATGAGCCTTGTTCCTTCTGAACTTGCCCACACACATCATCAATGTCAGGTAGAGTCTCTGCCCTTAGGATATGCTTGATCAAAGAGTTATAGGATGCATTCAAGGTGAGTAGAAGCGCAAAGACTTTATCCTGCTCTCTCCTTTCTTGTAACACCAAAGGATCACTGCTTGGTGGCCTCAGCATCTCCAACTCTGACCACAGTGAGCTGAACCTCCCAAAATGAGCTGTAAACTCCATATCTTCTTGCTGGAGATTGTTAATGGTCAGCTTCACTTCAAAGACTCTTAGTAAGTTTGATTTATTCCCATAAACCTTCTCAAGAGTATCCCACAGCTGCTTAGAAGTCACACAATAAGAGTAGGCTTCCAATAGGTGCTGGTCCAGTGAGCTTTGGAATATAGAAAGCACATTCTGGTCCCCTTGCATCCACGCCTCTTCTTCTGCTTCAGCTGCCTCTTCAAGAGACTCATCACTGCCTTTAGTCTCTGCCTCAGCTCCTTTCTTGGCTTCAGCTTCAGACCTGGCCTTAAACACCTTCTGTGTATTGAAGTGGAGATCACATAGTGCACTATATTGAAGAAGAGATCTCATATTGAACTACACTGGACGTGAACTATACTGGACGTGAACTATACTGAATGCGAACTATACTGGACGTGAGACTACATAGTTGACTATATCAGAACAACACTAGTATCTTGTAAGACAAAATCCTGTCACACTCTTGTGACCGTTGGAGCCTTCTCTGCTTTTGTTTAAAGTTGTGTAGCCCTAGTTTTATGCATATATAACTCTTGTAAAGTTCCCATTTGATAATTAAGAGAATTATTCTTCTCTGAAAACTTATTATCTCTCTCATTCTCTCTCACTCTCTGCGCCAGAAACCCTAAGAAAGGTTCTGTGCCTCTCTCACAAATCTCACAAATTCTACCTGTTCTACTACAGTCTCTCAACTTAATCTTATTATTCTAACATGGTATCAGAGCTATAAGCTTCTGTACCTCTTTTACTTCCGCTGAATCTTTTAAAATCCTGTTCTTGAGTTCTTAAGCTGTTAAGTTCACTTCTCAGATCTTATAAGCTCATTTCGTTTTCTTCTTGTGTTCTCTGTGTGTTGAGAAATCTCTATTTCATCTTGAATACTCCCTCCTTGCTTCATATCAGTTTCAGCAATGGAGAACTCAAGAGTTGTGATTCCTGTGATTTTGAAAGGCTCAAACTATATTGTTTGGGCTAGAATGGTAAAATCTGCACTTGGAGGCAGAGGTCTGTGGAAGTATATCCTGAGTGAAACTGCTCCACAGAAAGTGTTTAAGGCCAGGTCCGAAGCTGAAGCCAAGAAAGGAGCTGATGCAGAGACTAAAGGCATTGATGAGTCTCTTGAAGAAGTGGCTGAAGCAGAAGAAGAGGCGTGGATGCAAGGGGACCAGAATGTGCTCTCTATACTCCAAAGCTCACTGGACCAGCACCTATTGGAAGCCTACTCTTACTGTGTAACTTCTAAGCAGCTGTGGGATACTCTTGAGAAGGTTTATGGGAATAAATCAAATTTAACAAGAGTCTTTGAAGTAAAGCTGGCCATTAACAATCTCCAGCAAGGAGATATGGAGTTTAAAGCTCATTTTGGGAAGTTTAGCTCACTGTGGTCAGAGTTGGAGATGCTGAGGCCACCAAGCAGTGATCCTTTGGTGCTGCAAGAAAGGAGAGAGCAAGATAAAGTATTTGCTCTTCTGCTCACCTTGAACTCATCCTATAATTCCTTGATCAAGCATATCCTAAGGGCAGAGACTCTACCTGACATTGATGATGTGTGTGGGCAAATTCAGAAGGAACAAGGCTCATTTGGGTTGTTCAAAGGAAAAGGAGAGCTGGTAACCGCAAACAAGGGGCTGTACAAGGTTGATGAGAGGAAAAACTATGGAGGTGACCAGAGAGGAGTCTTGATGTGTGATTTTTGCAAAAAGAGTGGGCATTTGAAGGACAGATGCTGGCGCCTTCACCCTAACCTCAGACTACCTTTTCACAACAATAGGTTCAAAGATCAAAGGGCAAACTACTCATATGGTGCGGCTGGACCAGGTTCTTCTTCAGTGCAGCAATGTGATGAAGGAAGAGCAATGATGGTTCATCAAGCACCAGCTGTGACTACTCAGAATGATGTGGTAAGGAGGTCAGACCTTGAGGCTCTCATCAAAGCTCTCAAGGAGAACTCTGGTATGACCCTTGGTACTTCTCTTTTTGCATCAAACAAACTGAAACCTTTGATTATTGATTCAGGAGCCTCTCATCATATGATAAGTGATTCTAAGTTGATAAACAATGTTGAACCTGCCTTAGGAAGCGTAGTGATTGCAAATGGTGATAAAATTCCAATACAAGGCATAGGAAATCTGAAAATGTTTAACAAAGAATCTAAAGCCTTCTTTATGCCCAGTTTCACATCCAACTTAGTTTCTGTAAAAAGGATAGCCACTGACTTGAACTGCAATGTTATTTTCAGTCCTAATGATGTTGTGTTTCAGGATATTAAAACCAGTAAGTTGATTGGGAAAGGTGTGACAAAGGATGAGCTCTACATGGTTGAAGACACCAATCCTCCGTCTGAACTATCTGCTGCTTTATCTACTGCTTTTTCTACATGTGTCTGTGTGGATGATTCTATTTGGCATGCTAGATTAGGACATCCACACTCTAGGGCTTTAGGAATCTTATTACCTTCTGTTTCTTTTAAAAATGATGATTGTGAGGCTTGTATCCTTGGTAAACATTGCAAATCTGTTTTTCCAGCTTCTAAAACTGCTTATGAAAACTGCTTTGACCTTGTTCACTCTGATGTATGGACTGCTCTGTGTGTGTCTAGAGAAAACCATAAGTACTTTGTCACATTCATTGATGAAAAATCTAAATATACTTGGATAACACTGATGCAAACTAAGGATAGGGTGCTAGAAGCTTTTATGAACTTCCAAAGTCATGTTACTAACCATTTCAATGCTAAGATTAAAATTTTTAGATCAGACAATGGTGGTGAGTACACAAGCAATGCCTTCAAACAACACTTGTCAAAGTATGGAATTCTTCATCAAACTAGCTGTCCTTATACTCCACAACAAAATGGAGTGGCTGAGAGGAAGAACAGACATTTAATGGAGGTTGCAAGGTCCATGATGTTTTACAAGAATGTTCCTAAGAAGTTTTGGGGAGATGCAGTCATGACGGCTTGTTATTTGATCAACAGAACTCCCACAAGAGTTCTTAAGGATCAATCTCCATTTCAGGTACTCAACAAGACCAATCCATTAGTTAATCACTTACGTGTGTTTGGGTGTATTTGCTTTGTATTAATACCAGGGGAACAGAGAGATAAGTTGGACGCTAAGAGTACCAAAGCTATGTTCATTGGTTACTCCACAACACAAAGAGGATACAAGTGCTATGTACCTGAAACAAGGAAGGTTTTAATCTCCAGAGATGTGAAATTCATGGAGACAAAGAGCTTCTATGATGAGAAGAATTGGGACAGCTTGAAGGATCTTCCTACTTCCCAATCAGATAGAGCTGCTAACTTAAGAAGAATCATGGAGAGTCTTGGCATTAGTGTACCACAAGAACCGGTTAAAACAAACACACAACCTACTCCAGTCTCGGATGCACCTGTGGAAAACTCACAACAACCCCATCTTGATCATGAGGGGGACACATCAGAATCAGAATCAGGGAAAGAAGAACCGCAGCAAACTGATTCTACTACACACAATCAAGCTGGTGTTGAAGAGCATGAAGAACATGAGCATGAAGAACATGAGCATGCAGAGCATGAGCATGAAGAACATGAGTATGAGGAACATGAGCATGAAGAACATGAGTTAGAACTTGAGGGAGTGGGTAATCAGAATGAGGAGACTGTGCAACCAATGAACCAACACCAACAAATTCAAGCACTAAGGAGGAGTACAAGGGAGAAAAAGGATCCATCAGAATGGATGAAGACTAGAGTGTTCTTCAACAGCAATGCAGTAGCTCATCCCATTCAAGCCGTTTGCAGTTTAGCTCATGTACCGTTGGAGCATCAAGTGTTCATTGGAAAATTGGATCAAGAAGAAGTACCAACAACCTATGAAGAAGCAAAGGGAGATAAGAGATGGATGCAGGCTGTGGATGAAGAGATCAAAGCAATGGAGAACAATGAGACTTGGTATGAATCTGAACTTCCAAGAGGAAAGAAGGCAGTGACCTCTAAGTGGGTTTTCACCATCAAGTATAGATGTGATGGAGAAGTTGAGAGATACAAAGCAAGACTGGTCGCAAGAGGATTTACTCAAACTTATGGAAAGGATTACTTGGATACATTTGCACCAGTAGCTAAGCTTCACACAGTTAGGATCATCTTGTCTCTAGCAACAAACCTTGATTGGGAGCTATGGCAAATGGATGTCAAGAATGCATTCCTTCAAGGAGAACTTGAGGATGAGGTATACATGAGACCACCTTCTGGTCTTGAAAGTATTGTGAAACCAGGGAAGGTGTTAAGGCTCAAGAAGGCTATCTATGGGCTCAAGCAATCTCCTAGAGCTTGGTACCATAAACTGAGCTCAACCCTTATGCAAAGAGGATTCAAAAGGTCTGAAGGAGATCATACCTTGTTTACTCTTCAAGATCAGGAAGGTATCATTGTCATCCTTGTTTATGTTGATGACATTATCATATCAGGGAGTAACAAGTCAGGTATCCAAGAAACTAAAGCTTATCTCAAATCTGTTTTTGACATTAAGGATCTTGGTACTCTAAAGTACTTCCTTGGGATAGAAGTTTGTCGATCTAAAGATGGACTTTTCTTATCTCAAAGGAAGTACACACTTGATTTATTGTCTGAAGCAGGAAAGATTGGATCAAAACCAGCTAAGACACCATTGGAGGATAGCTACAAAGTCATAAGAAAGGGGGAGCTTGAAGATAGACCATTTGGGGACACCACGCTCTATAGAAGGATGGTTGGTAAGCTAATCTACTTAACCATAACTAGACCTGATTTGTGCTTTGCTGTGAACCAGATTAGTCAACATATGCAAGCACCAAAGATGCATCATTGGGACATGGTTGAGAGGATACTCAGATATCTAATTGGTACTCCTGGGCAAGGCATTTGGATGGGTTGCAATCAAAGTACAGAGATAGTTGGGTATTGTGATGCTGATTGGGCAGGAGATAGAGTGGACAGGAGGTCTACTACTGGATACTGTACTTTCATTGGAGGAAACCTTGTTACTTGGAAGAGCAAGAAGCAGAAGATAGTATCATGTTCAAGTGCTGAAGCTGAGTATAGAGCAATGAGGAAGTTGGTGACCGAGTTAGCATGGATAAAAGGTCTTCTTGCAGATTTGGGGATTGTAACAGCCAAGCCTATCACTATGCACTGTGATAATCAAGCAGCCATTCATATTGCATCAAACTCAGTCTTCCATGAAAGGACCAAGCACATAGAAGTGGATTGTCACAAAGTGAGGCAGATGATTGAGCAAGGAGTGGTGTTACCATGCTATACAAGAAGTGAAGAACAATTGGCTGATGTGTTTACCAAGGCAGCTAGTTTAAAGGTGTGTGAGTCCATTCACACCAAGCTCGGACTTGTGGAGCTGCCGGAATCCCCTAAAGCCTTGGAGACTACACTCTTTTTCCCTTCATGAAGTTTTTCCCAAGTGGTTTTCTTCATGAAGGTTTTTAATGAGGTAGATCTCCTTTGCTATTCCAAGCTTGATTCATCTCTTGAATTCAAGCTTGAGGGGGAGTATTGAAGTGGAGATCACATAGTGCACTATATTGAAGAAGAGATCTCATATTGAACTACACTGGACGTGAACTATACTGGACGTGAACTATACTGAATGCGAACTATACTGGACGTGAGACTACATAGTTGACTATATCAGAACAACACTAGTATCTTGTAAGACAAAATCCTGTCACACTCTTGTGACCGTTGGAGCCTTCTCTGCTTTTGTTTAAAGTTGTGTAGCCCTAGTTTTATGCATATATAACTCTTGTCAAGTTCCCATTTGATAATTAAGAGAATTATTCTTCTCTGAAAACTTATTATCTCTCTCATTCTCTCTCACTCTCTGCGCCAGAAACCCTAAGAAAGGTTCTGTGCCTCTCTCACAAATCTCACAAATTCTACCTGTTCTACTACAGTCTCTCAACTTAATCTTATTATTCTAACACTGTGGAGCAGTGTCACTCAGAATATACTTCCACAAACCTCTGCCTCCAAGAGCAGACTTCACCATCCTAGCCCAAACAATGTAGTTTGAGCCTTTCAAAATCACAGGAATAACAACTCTTGAGTTCTCCATTGCTGAGACTGATATGAAGCAAGGAGGAAGTATTCAAGATGAAACAGAGAGTTCTCAACTCACAGAGAACACAAGGAGCAAAAGAAATGAACTTAAGAACTTAGGAGAACTTATAGAATCCGAGAGAAAAGCTTTAGAACTTAAGAGCTCAAGAACAGAATTTTGTGAGTTTCAGCGGAAGTAAATGAGGTACAGAAGCTTAGAGCTCTGATACCATGTTAGAATATGAAGATTAGATTGAGAGAATGAAGTAGTTTGAGGTAGAATGGAAGAGAGAAGCTGGAAACCCTAGTAGGGTTCTTGCGCCGGTTTGAGAGAGAATAAGAGAGATGGAGATTTTCAGAGAAGAATAATTCTCTTAATTGTTCAAACATGAGTTACAACAATATATAAAGGCTACTCTAGGGTTTATGGACACTAAACAAATGATATACAAGTAGAAGACAAAGAGGGAACTCGGTTGGAGAGAGAGAGGAAAACGGTCACAAGATAATGACCTCTCTTTGTCTTGTTCTAGGTGATAGTGACAGGTCCTGAGGCGCTTCTGAGCTTGGTCTTCACTGCTCTGATCTTCTCAGACTTCCCAAAAATAGTAATGATCCAAAGTCCTTAATAATATTCTTGAGAGAGAGTGTAAACCCTAATAAGGTTTACATCCGAGAACCACTTGCTCATGAACACAAAACCGCCCCATATTTGCACATTGATGAATTGTGCAACTTGTGATCTCCATATCAATAGATCCTAAATGTGTGAAGCTTAGCTACTGGTGCAAAGGTATCCAAGTAGTCCTTTCCATAGGTTTGAGTGAAGCCTCTTGCAACCAGCCTTGCTTTGTACCTTTCAATCTCTCCATCGCTTTGATACTTGATAGTGAAAACCCATTTAGAAGTCACTGCCTTCTTGCCCTTAGGAAGATCAGCTTCATACCAAGTCTCATTGTTCTCCATAGCTTTGGTCTCTTCATCCACAGCTTGCATCCACCTCTTATCTCCCTTTGCTTCTTCATAGGTTGTTGGTACATGTTCTTGATCCAACTTCCCAATGAATACTTGATGCTCCAAAGGTACATGAGCTAAACTGCAAACAGCTTGAATGGGATGAGCTACTGCATTGCTGTTGAAGTAAACCCTAGTCTTCTTCCATTCTGATGGATCCTTTTTCTCCCTTGTGCTTCTCCTTAAAGTCTGAACTTGCTGCTGAACTAGTTGCTCCTCCATAACCTCATTCATAACCGGCTCCTCTTCATTTTGATGATTCAATTCCTCAGGTTCTTCCTCATGTTCCACATGCTCCTCAACTCCAGCTTGATCATGTGTAAAAGAATCAGATTCTTGCGGTTCTTGTTCTGATTCTTGAGTGTCCCCCTCATGATCAAGATGGGCAGGTTGTGGAGCTTCTGAAGACAAAACAGGTACTGGAGGAGTAGGACTTGTTGCAGCCGGTTGTTGAGGTATACTAATCCCAAGGCCTTCCATAATCCTCCTTAAGTTCTCAGCCCGGTCTGATTGAGATGTTGGGAGGTCCTTCAAACTATCCCAATTCTTTTCATCATAGAAACTTCTTGTCTCCATAAATTTCACATCTCTTGAAATCAAAACCTTCCTTGTTTCAGGCACATAACACTTGTATCCCCTTTGTGTTGTAGAATATCCAATGAACATGGCTTTGGTGCTCTTAGCATCCAATTTATCCCTTTGTTCTCCTGGTATTAACACAAAGCAAAGACACCGAAACACACGTAAGTGATCAACTAATGGATTGGTTTTGTTTAATACCTGAAATGGAGATTGATCCTTGAGAACTTTTGTTGGAGTTCTATTGATCAAGTAACAAGCAGTCATGACTGCATCTCCCCAAAACCTCTTAGGAACATTCTTGTAGAACATCATGGACCTTGCTACTTCCATTAGGTGTCTGTTCTTCCTCTCAGCCACTCCATTTTGTTGTGGAGTGTAGGGACAACTTGTTTGATGAAGAATCCCATGCTTGTACAAGTGTTGCTTGAAGGCATTGCTTGTGTACTCACCACCATTGTCTGATCTAAAAATTTTGATCTTAGCATTGAAATGGTTAGTAACATGACTTTGAAAGTTCATAAAAGCCTCTAACACTCTATCCTTAGTTTGCATCAATGTTATCCAAGTGTATTTAGATTTTTCATCAATAAAAGTGACAAAGTACTTATGATTCTCTCTAGACACACAAGGAGCAGTCCACACATCAGAATGAACAAGATCAAAACAATTTTCATAAACAGTTTTAGAACTTGGAAAAACAGATTTGCAATGTTTCCCAAGAATGCAAGCCTCACAATCATCATTTTTAAATGAAACAGAAGGTAATAAGTATTAGAGAGGAGGAGTAAATGGGATGAGGAGAGGCTGGAGAAGCCGAGCCTCAGTCCTAAACATAGCAAGAAGAAGTGTTCCACAAGAAAAGAGGTGGTTCCACAAGCAAGAAAAGAGTGTTATCCAAGCAACACTCCTTGAAGAAGATTGTGCAAAGTTGGGGCACAAAATGGTCTGTGCAAAGTCAGGGCCAGATGATAATAAGATGATGGATTCAATGTGCAAAAGTGGGGCATATTCAGACACAAGTCTCGGATGCAACAAGGTTAAACAAGGGAAGATCACATGTTGAGATTAAGGGCTGAACAAGAGTGAAGACAAGTCACTATCACTCTTGGAAGCGTGGACTCTCTCTCTCCAGACCTACAACACGCCAAGGAAGGGAAGAGAGATGTCACTATCAGCACAAGAAGACACAAGAATCCAAATGAAAGAAGAAGATCCAACCATTGAGTTCAAATCTACTTTCCCTCCAATGAATCAACGGTTGAGATCTTATGAATTGTTGTCTTTGTTTATTGTTGTCTTGACCTAGTTGTAAGCCTATTTAAAGGCCTTACACGCCATTGTATCCAGTTGCTAATTCACTCACAAGTAATCAACAAGATACTTGATATTCTCTCTTAAGTCTTTCTCTCTTTACTTTAGTTTTGTTCTTGCGGTTTCTTTCTCTTTTAATCTCATTGTGATCTTCAACAAGACACAATGTAGACTCATGTAAGAGCATGGTTGGGCTGCTAAGGCAGTCCCAAATCCACACTTGGATAGTTCTTCCATAACTAATCCAAGTGTGAGAGTCTCTCGGTTTATAAAGCTCTTACATGTTTTCCTTTTCTTTCTTCTTAGAACACCTCTTAGCTAATTACTGATTTGTCATCCATTATCATGAGTAAACAATCCTATGTGATGTTAAGCTCTTGGATAACATTTTCATATAGCTTAAGTGTTCATTTGTTTGAGGTAGAATAGCTTTTGTTTCCTTCTTTAACCGCAAACCCTAATACTCTCTCTCTAGCGCCTTAAGAACCCTAATTGGGTCTAAGGCTTGTTTCTTCTACTCTACCTCATTCTCTTGAGCCAGACTTGTTTCTCAGATCATCCCCATGGATGTATCTGAAATTCCAACATGGTATCAGAGCCACACAAGTGGTTGGCTCATTTTTGTTTCAAGATAGAGAGCAAAATCTGTCTTGTTATGTTTTTGCTTCCGCAAAGTTTTAAGAGGACCAAGCTTCTGTTTTTCTTGGATCCTAACCATCAAAACTTGTTGCTCTACCTTCCTTGAGAGTTAACAAGCTGTTGATGAAAAATCAGAGAGAGTAAGAGCACATCTTTGCTTCTTTCACTCTTATCTCTCTGTTTTGCTTCCGCATTGTTTTAAATGGACCAAGCTCAGTTCACTTGGTGCCATTCTCTTTGTCATGAGTCAAACTGAGAGAAAACCCTCAGTCCCTGAACCATAGACGTTTCTTGCTTGTTGCTTCATTTGTCTTTGGGAGACAACAAGTTCTTGTTGAGAAAAATCAGAGAAGTGTAAGAGCACATCATTGCTTCTTTCACTCTTAACTTCTCTGGTTATTTTTCATGTGATTGTTTATGAGTTAAACTGAGGAAAACACTCAGTCCCTGAACCTTAAACACATAAGTTTCTGAGTTAAACTAAGCTCAACTTAGTCCCTGAACCTGAAACATTTTCTTTTCTTTTCATTCTTTTCTTTCAATTCTCCCATACTCTCTAATACTCTGATTTTGGCTCACATACTCTTAAATCTGAGCTTTGTCTTCCAAAATCACATTCTCATTCTCTCTCACTCTCAAACTCCTTTATACTCTGATGCACACACTCTTAAATCTGAGTTGTGTCATCCATTCTCCCATTCTTCATTTTTCTTTTCTTTTCTTATTCTCTCTCTCAAAATTCACTCCTAAAGAGCCCATTCTTTTCTTTCACAGAAACTTAATCAAGCTCATGGTTCTGGCCAGACTTGTGTTGCTTGAGAATGTTATGTGTTTGTTCTTGGTGTTCTTAGGAGGAATGGAGAAGTGTTGGCAGTGAGGATCAGTCACAAAAGGAGGGTGCACACTCTAAGTGGCGGTTCAAGCTGATGTTATTGGAGTTGTGTGGTTGAGGAGCTGAAGAAGTCTCCAACAAAACCAGTGAACTCATGGAGTTGTGGATAAGCTGAAATCCTCATTCTGTTGGAGCCATAACCGAGTTGGGAGTCAGCTGGTGGATGAGCTCAAGGTTCAAGGATCTTCCCAAAGAAGAAGGCGGTTTACAAGCTGTCCATTCAAAGAAGGAAGAGGCCTTGTTCAAAGAAGCTGTACAAGGAGTTGTACAAGCTGTGTATACATGGTGAAGAGCCATTCAAGGGTGCGGGGGAGCTTGTTGGATCAGTCATGGTTATGTTCCAACAAGGCAAACATTCAATCACTCCCAACCGCAACAAGAAATCAGGCTACTTCTAAAACCTCCTTTTCATTTTCATTAAGCTTCCATCTTATGAGTTCTCTTGATTATGTGAAGTTTTCAAAGTCAAAATGTTTTAAACCTTATTCTCAAAACGTTTTAGACTTGTTTTTCTCTTAAGTATCTTGTTGTGATCATGTGTTTCAATTCAAAAACGTTTTAAAACTAATACTCAAAACATTTCTAAACATAAAGGTTTAATGCTTAGCTAATGTTCTAAATGTCTTGCACACACTTAACATGTTTCCTTTAAACCTTTGTGTTGAAGGAAAAGATAAAGACATGCTTGAGGAGCATTAGAAAGTGAAGGAGCTATGAGGAGCATCCGCAAGTCTTGAAGTCTTTCCAAGAGGAAGATGAGACCAACTTGAAGTTCAACTCAGGAAGAGAAGGATTATCAATGTTGGGGTTAAAGGCCGGAGCACTATAGAGTCCAAGTTTCAAAGAGACACAACAAAGATCAAAGAAGTGCATATCAAGAAGAATCAAACCAAGGAATGCTAAGGAAAGAAAGAGTTGGAGAAAGAAGTGAGCCGTGAGTTAAGATGATGATACCAAGGTCAAGTTACATCTTGAGTAGGTGACTATACTCTTTTTGTCCTCCTTAAGGTTTTATCCCAAGTGGTTTTACTTAAGGAGGTTTTTAATGAGGTAGTTCAACCGCTCCAAGCTTGGCCTTTGGTCCTCTTCTCCCTTTGGTCTTATGGAGTCCCGGCGACCAAGCTTGCGGGGGAGTATTAGAGAGGAGGAGTAAATGGGATGAGGAGAGGCTGGAGAAGCCGAGCCTCAGTCCTAAACATAGCAAGAAGAAGTGTTCCACAAGAAAAGAGGTGGTTCCACAAGCAAGAAAAGAGTGTTATCCAAGCAACACTCCTTGAAGAAGATTGTGCAAAGTTGGGGCACAAAATGGTCTGTGCAAAGTCAGGGCCAGATGATAATAAGATGATGGATTCAATGTGCAAAAGTGGGGCATATTCAGACACAAGTCTCGGATGCAACAAGGTTAAACAAGGGAAGATCACATGTTGAGATTAAGGGCTGAACAAGAGTGAAGACAAGTCACTATCACTCTTGGAAGCGTGGACTCTCTCTCTCCAGACCTACAACACGCCAAGGAAGGGAAGAGAGATGTCACTATCAGCACAAGAAGACACAAGAATCCAAATGAAAGAAGAAGATCCAACCATTGAGTTCAAATCTACTTTCCCTCCAATGAATCAACGGTTGAGATCTTATGAATTGTTGTCTTTGTTTATTGTTGTCTTGACCTAGTTGTAAGCCTATTTAAAGGCCTTACACGCCATTGTATCCAGTTGCTAATTCACTCACAAGTAATCAACAAGATACTTGATATTCTCTCTTAAGTCTTTCTCTCTTTACTTTAGTTTTGTTCTTGCGGTTTCTTTCTCTTTTAATCTCATTGTGATCTTCAACAAGACACAATGTAGACTCATGTAAGAGCATGGTTGGGCTGCTAAGGCAGTCCCAAATCCACACTTGGATAGTTCTTCCATAACTAATCCAAGTGTGAGAGTCTCTCGGTTTATAAAGCTCTTACATGTTTTCCTTTTCTTTCTTCTTAGAACACCTCTTAGCTAATTACTGATTTGTCATCCATTATCATGAGTAAACAATCCTATGTGATGTTAAGCTCTTGGATAACATTTTCATATAGCTTAAGTGTTCATTTGTTTGAGGTAGAATAGCTTTTGTTTCCTTCTTTAACCGCAAACCCTAATACTCTCTCTCTAGCGCCTTAAGAACCCTAATTGGGTCTAAGGCTTGTTTCTTCTACTCTACCTCATTCTCTTGAGCCAGACTTGTTTCTCAGATCATCCCCATGGATGTATCTGAAATTCCAACAATAAGAGACCTAATGCCCTAGAGTGTGGATGTCCTAGTCTAGCATGCCAAATGGAATCATCAACACTCATGAAAGTAGAAAGAGCAGTAGATACACCCGAGGAAGATAGGTTAGTATCCTCAATCATATACAACTCATCCTTTGTCACACCTTTTCCAAGCAACCTGCTTGTCTTAATATCCTGAAACACAACATCATTAGGACTGAAAATAACATTGCAATTGAGATCAGTAGCTACTCTTTTCACAGATATAAGGTTTGATGTAAAACTAGGCATATAGAAAGCCTTAGATTCTTTACTAAACAACTTAAGATTTCCTATGCCTTGAATTGGAATCTTATCACCATTTGCAATCACAACATTACCAAGAGCAGGTTGGATGTTTTCTATCAACTTAGAGTCACTGATCATATGATGGGATGCACCTGAATCAATTATCAATGGTTTGATTTTATTTGATGCAGAGAGTGAGGTTCCAAAAGTCACACCAGAGTTTTCCTTGATGGCTTTAATGAGAGCCTCAAGGTCTGATTTTCTTACCACATCACACTGATCAGGAACATGATGAGCCACCATTGTTCTTCCTACATCACAAGGCTGCATTGGAGGCTGCAATGAACCTGGTCCAGCTGCACCAAAGGAGAGGTTTACCATTTGATCTTGAAACCGGTTGTGAGAGGATGGTCTGAGGTGTGGGTATAAGCGCCAGCACTTCTCCTTTAGGTGACCACTCTGCTTGCTATACACACACATCAAGCCTCCTCTTCTATCATTACCATATCTCTGCCTCTCCTCAGGTTCATAAACCCCTTTGTTTGAAGTCACAAGCTCAGCCTTCCTACTGAACAGCCCACTGTTGGAATTGTGTCCAGTAATCTCGGTACTGTCTCTAGAAAGTAAGAGTATGTCAATGATCAGACATAAGTCATATAATACTGGGGGTCATGATGGCTTGCTAGAGTCCGCTCATGATCTATAAGTCTTGGACTTATTGCCTTTATTATATGATCCCATATGGGTCACACGCCTAAGCTAACAGGAAAATGTGTAGGAACGGTTTAGCAGAAGTACAGTAAAAGTGCTAGGCATTTACTGTACTTAGAGAGAATAAAAGGTTTAGCCACTGTGCATCGATCGATGCATAATGTGCAACGATCGATGCAGTGCGCAAACACCGACGAGTTAATTAGTATTTGGGCCAAATGGCCCAAACGGAACAGGACGAGTTTTGTGTCATAAAACTCGAGTTTCAGACTGATTAACCCTAAGACTTGAGCCGTAAACTCTCTCTCTCTGCGCCGAGTTCCCTTGGTGGTCTAGCAGCTGTTTCCTGTGAAAAGCGTGTGTGAACCTTTGGAGGATTCATCCCTCGGTGTTTCTCTGATCTCAGACATACCATCCATTTCCGCTGCAATAACAGGTATAAGGTGAGATCATCATTTGTTTCTATTCTGAGAAGAACCTAGATCGCATGTTTAGGATAATCTGAATCTGGAATCGAATCAGGATTCATCTAAACGATCCAACAGTGGTATCAGAGCATAGGTTCTGGTTTTTCTTGTTTAGATTCATGTTTAGGATTGTTTGAAAGGTGTTTTTGAATCAATCTACTGATAAGATTAAAACACTTAAGAAACAAGAATTGAATCCTAAACAAACTGTTTAAAAATCGCATGACCAAACTATATTGATTTGGTATGTGATCTAAACTGATTTTGCATCGACTGAGATCGCATTGCATCGATCGATGCAATGCAAGGATCGATCGTTGCAGTCGCGAGAGATTGACCGCGATCGCATGGATCGTTCAAACGATCGCATGGATCTCGCGAGAATCTCTCGGCCAAACCTGATAACCGTTCGTGCACGCGTGAGAGCATCGATCGATGCAGGATTGATGAACGATCGTTGCAGGATCGATGCGGTTAGGGTTTTGGCTCGGTTTAATTTAATTAAAATTAAACGTCTCGGTTTAATAAACAGATTTGATAATTTTATCATGTCTGGTTAAACCGGGATAAGAAATCCAATGTCGAAAGAATTATTGGATTTAGTGCCTAAACCAGGAATTTCTAATTTGATTTGGTTGGACCAAATAAATTGAGAAAATCCGGTTTAGTAAATAACCGGTTGACAATTGTGGTCATCGTAGTAATTAAAACTTGGTTAGACCAGTTTTAATGAACCAGACCGGTTATGTCAAATAATTGGACAATTGGGTCATGTCTTGGACATGGACAAATTCTTGGGCCTCGGGCCAAGAAGTTAAAACAATTGGGCCAATTATTTGAGTCTTTCTTCAGATCAATTTAAAATTTATTTTATAAAATTATAAAGTCGATTTTAAATTAAAGCTTCCGAAATTTTGAAATTAGAAAGTTTCTTAAAATAGAAGTTTCTGAATTTGCGGGTTTTGGATTTCAAGAAATTTCTAAAGTTAGAAAGTTTCCGGTTTTAGAAAGTTTCCAATTTTAGAAAGTTTCCGAAAATAGTAGGTTTCCAAAAAAATAGAAAGTTTCCCGAAATAGTAATCTTCTATTTTGGGAATGAATTTTTAAATAAACCTACGAACCTCAAATAATATCAAGCGTTGGATGTCTTGTCCAGGCTATGTCAGCTGTCAAAGCCCATTCAATTGTATTCATGGCCTTACAGTGTGAGGGTGTCTGTTTTTGCGTGGGTAAGACGGTTTGTGATTCATAAATGACATTGGGAGTCCCAGACATTAATGATTACATGACTGTATAGTCTGGTTTTCTTGACTAGGCCATCGGGAGTCCCGGGCCTTGAGACATCAGAGTGGATTGGGCCTCGGGCCCAGATTCACAACCAAGAGTTATATCACGGATATAATTAGCCGATATAGGGCTTACCGATATAAGCTAAGGTTTGGTGACGGCCAGTGGCCCACTTTAATCTTAGTTATATGTGGATCTTGGAATCATTATATTCTATTGAGGGTAACTTATGTTATTGAATATAATGCGTGATTAATCATATTAATTTTAATACGAGATTAGTCATTTTGAACATAATAACTAATAACCTTTTTATTTATATATTTCAGATATGACTACTACAAGCACACAAAACACATTCTCGATCCGGTCTGTTCTCGAGAAGGAGAAGCTGACTGGAACGAATTTCCTGACATGGTCAAGGAACTTGAGGCTGGTCCTCAAGCAGGAGAAGAAGGATTATGTCCTTCGAGATCCCCTCCCCGAGAGGCCTCTTGCCAATGCTGCCAGGACTGTGCACAATGCTTGGGAAAAGCATTCGTCAGATGAAAATGATGTCTATTGCCTGATGTTGGTGACAATGACTCCTGAGCTGCAAAAGCAGTTCGAAAGTGTATTGTCTCCCATCGAGATAATGGCAAGCCTGAAATCGCCTTTTCAGGAGCAGGCTAGGACTGAGAGGTTCCAGACAGTTAAGAACCTCTTGGACTGTAAGTTGGCTGCGAATGCGGCAGTGAGTCCTCATGTCTTGAAGATGATGGGTTATCTCGATCATCTTCAGAAACTCGACTGCCCAATCAGCCAGGAACTTGCTTGCGACATCATTCTGCAGTCTTTACCTGCAAGCTATGATCAGTTCATTCTGAACTTTAACATGCATGGCTTGAGTAAGACACTACATGAGCTTCACGGAATGCTCAAGACTGCAGAGCCCAACTTGAGGAAAACCGCCAAGGACCCCAATGTGCTTATGGTGCAAAAGGGCAAGGGGTTTAAGAAATCCTCTGCTAAGGATAAGGGAGCGGCCAAGGCTGTCCAAGTCGCGGACAAGGACACGCCAAAGCCCAAGCCCAAGTCCAAGGCTGGGCCTACTGACATGTGCAGGTTCTGCAAAGAACTGGGGCATTGGAGAAGAGATTGTAAGAAATTCCAGGAAGGTCTAAAGGAATTGAAGAAGAAGACTTTCGAGACTTCTTCATCAGGTATTTTTGTTATAGAAGTTAATACAACTACTTCTGATAATACCTCATGGGTCATGGATACTGGTTGTGGGGCTCATATTTGTACTAATATGCAGGCACTCAGCAACAGTAGAAGGCTGAAGCAAGGACAAGTGGAGCTACGAGTTGGGAATGGAGCGAAAGTTTCAGCACTAGCTGTAGGCACATACTTGTTGTCTTTACCTTCGGGATTGATTTTAGAACTTAATAATTGTTATTTTGTACCTGCTATAAGCAGAAATATTATTTCAATTTCTTTGTTGGATTTGGAAGGTTATGATTTTTCAGTTAAGAATAAATTATGTTCCTTCAATCGCAACAATTTGTTCTATGGTTCTGCCCCTCTTACGAATGGGCTTTACATACTCGATCAATCCGCGCCAATTTATAACATTAATACAAAACGGTTTAAACCTAATGAGGAAAACCGAACGTTTCTATGGCATTGTCGTTTAGGGCACATCAGCGAGAAACGCATCAAGAGGCTCCATTCGAATGGACTTCTTGGCTCATTTGACTTTGAGTCATGTGAGAAATGCGAATCCTGCATGATGGGCAAAATGACACGGGCCCCCTTTAATAAACCTAACGAGAGGGCCAGTGACTTATTGGGCCTGATACACACTGATGTGTGTGGCCCAATGTCCACAAATGCAAGAGGAAACTATCGGTACTTCATAACCTTCACTGATGATTTCAGTAGGTATGGATATGTTTATTTGATGAAACATAAGTCTGAATCTTTTGAAAAGTTCAGAGAATTCCAAAATGAAGTACAGAACCAACTTGGCAAAAGCATTAAGGCTCTTCGGTCCGACCGAGGAGGAGAATACTTAAGCCAGGAATTCAGTGATCATCTGAGAGAGTGTGGGATCGTATCCCAACTCACTCCTCCTGGAACACCTCAATGGAATGGTGTGTCTGAGAGGAGAAATCGGACCTTATTGGATATGGTTCGATCTATGATGAGTCACACAGACCTTCCAATATCCCTTTGGGGATATGCTCTGCTAACAGCAGTGTTCACTCTAAATAGAGCGCCATCAAAAGCAGTAGCAAAGACACCATATGAATTATGGACTGGAGAAGCTCCAGTGCTGTCTTATCTAAGAATTTGGGGTTGTGAAGCCTATGTTAAGAGATTAATCTCAGACAAGCTTACACCAAAATCTGATAAATGCTATTTCATTGGTTATCCACGGGAAACCAAGGCTTATTACTTCTATCTACGTTCCGAGAACAAGATTTTTGTTGCCCGGGATTGTAACTTTCTTGAGAGGGAGTTTCTCTCTAAGAAAGACAGTGGGAGTAAGGTACTGCTTGAAGAAATTCAAGATGAACAGGATACTGCCCAACCTAATGAGGAAGAGCAGCAGGAGGACCTACAAGAAATTGTAGAGCCTGAACCTGTAGTACCTGAAGTTCGAAGATCCGGGAGGATCCGTCACGAACCCGAGAGATATCAAGGATTCCTCGTGACTAACTGTCATGATCTTTTGATCATTGATGGTGATGAACCATCGAACTTCAATCAAGCCATGATGGGCCCAGATTCCTCTAAGTGGCGCAAGGCCACTGATTCCGAAATGGACTCCATGTCGGTCAACCAAGTTTTTTCGTTGGTTGACTTACCCGCTGGTGTAAAAGCCATCGAGTGCAAATGGATCTTCAAGAAGAAGATTGACGTGGATGGAAATGTCCAGATTTATAAAGCCAGGTTGGTGGCAAAAGGTTTCAGACAAGTTCACGGTGTGGACTACGATGAAACCTATTCACCAGTGGCTATGATGAAATCTATTCGGATTCTACTAGCAACTGCAGCTTTTCATGATTATGAAATTTGGCAGATGGACGTGAAAACCGCCTTCCTGAATGGTATTCTGGAAGAGGATGTGTATATGACACAACCTGACGGTTACATAGATCCAAAGAATGCTGGGAAAGTATGCAAGCTTCACAAATCCATTTATGGATTGAAGCAAGCATCGAGGAGCTGGAATCTTCGTTTTGATGAAGCGATCAAGCAATTTGACTTCATCAGAAACGAAGAAGAACAATGCGTGTATAAGAAATCTAGTGGGAGCAAGATTGTATTTCTTATTCTGTATGTCGATGACATACTGCTTCTCGGAAACGACGTTCCAATGCTAAAGTCGGTAAAGGACTGGCTTGGAAGTTGTTTTTCCATGAAAGACATGGGTGAAGCCGCATACGTTCTTGGAATTAGGATCTATCGGGATAGACCTAAGAAGCTGATAGGCTTGTGTCAAGATTCATACATTGACAAAGTCCTACAAAGATTCAGCATGAAAGATTCCAAGAAGGGCTTCACACCAATGGTACATGGCACAACGCTAAGCAAGAAGCAGAGCCCTACGTCGGCTGCTGAGCTTGAGCGCATGAAGAATATTCCTTATGCATCTGCAATAGGATCTGTCATGTATGCCATGATCTGTACTCGTCCTGATGTTGCTTATGCATTGAGCATGACGAGTAGATACCAGTCAAATCCAGGTGAAAACCATTGGATTGCCGTAAAGAATATCTTGAAGTATCTGAGACATACTAAGGATAAATTCTTGGTGTACGGTGGAAGTGATGTGCTTAAAGTCAGTGGATTCACGGACGCAAGTTTCCAGACAGACACAGATGATTTCCGGTCACAGTCCGGTTATGTCTTTTGTCTGAATGGCGGTGCAGTAAGTTGGAGAAGCTCCAAGCAGGACACCGTTGCTGATTCCACTACAGAAGCTGAATATATCGCCGCCTCAGAAGCAGCGAAGGAAGCTGTTTGGATACGAAAGTTCATTATGGAACTAGGTGTGATACCAGATGCGGCTGAGCCTCTGGCGCTATTTTGCGACAACAATGGTGCTATAGCTCAGGCAAAGGAACCAAGATCACACCAGAAATCCAAGCATGTTCAAAGAAGATATCACTTGATACGTGACATCATTAATAGAAAGGAAGTCAAGATCAGCCGAGTTCCGACAGATGATAATGTCGCTGATCCATTGACAAAGCCACTCCCAAGACCTAAGCTCGAGTTCCTGACTGAAGCTGTAGGCATTAGAAACATTGAAATGTAATCTAAATTTGAGTGGGAGTTTTGTGAGCTTTATTTTAGTTATTTGATATGTTCTTGTAAAACATTATTTTATGTTTAATGAAATTATTATTTCAAGATTATTTTAACTGTGATAAAATAATCGTTCCAAAATGATATGAAGCATTTTATAGGTCATCGAAGTAAATGACTTGATCTTGAGTCATCGAAGTCATTTAGCTTGATCATGAGACCCTGTATTTGATAAATGTTTTATATCATCCTGTCCCTAGTCGAAGGTTGTTGAAATTGGAACACCAACAACCGTGTGAGACTAGATTGGTATGTGACTTATGACCAAGTTTCATGTGTCATAGATGCGCGGCATCAAAGTCAGTACATAGGTGTATGTTGGGAACATACGACCGGACAAGACCCGCTTATAAGAACTCTTCAGGATATTTATATCTGTGTCATAAGAGATTCTTACTACGACTATAGAGTATAGTCCTTAGACCTGAGTTCACATGCATGTGATTGCACATGGACTGGTGTACTTTGATCATTGTCTAACGCTATCGTTCTGCGATAGCTATAAGGACCTTGTTTGGGTACATCATGAAATGAGTAGTTTACAGTGATGGAACAAGATGGGATTTGTCCCTCCAATATAAATGGAGTGAATATCTCTAGGCCAATCGGAGATTTGAATACTGGAAAACGCATGGCCATGCTCAAACGGACTTTCCCGAGTCGTTTGGATTGTCAGTATCAAATCAGAGTCCGATGAACAAGATTAGGCTTTATAAGGATGACACTAATCTTGCCTTATGACTAATCGAGATATTGAGACAAAAGGATTATGAATACAGAGATTCCAGTACAAGTGGGAGATTGTTGGAATTGTGTCCAGTAATCTCGGTACTGTCTCTAGAAAGTAAGAGTATGTCAATGATCAGACATAAGTCATATAATACTGGGGGTCATGATGGCTTGCTAGAGTCCGCTCATGATCTATAAGTCTTGGACTTATTGCCTTTATTATATGATCCCATATGGGTCACACGCCTAAGCTAACAGGAAAATGTGTAGGAACGGTTTAGCAGAAGTACAGTAAAAGTGCTAGGCATTTACTGTACTTAGAGAGAATAAAAGGTTTAGCCACTGTGCATCGATCGATGCATAATGTGCAACGATCGATGCAGTGCGCAAACACCGACGAGTTAATTAGTATTTGGGCCAAATGGCCCAAACGGAACAGGACGAGTTTTGTGTCATAAAACTCGAGTTTCAGACTGATTAACCCTAAGACTTGAGCCGTAAACTCTCTCTCTCTGCGCCGAGTTCCCTTGGTGGTCTAGCAGCTGTTTCCTGTGAAAAGCGTGTGTGAACCTTTGGAGGATTCATCCCTCGGTGTTTCTCTGTGTTGGAACGTTTAGATGAATCCTGATTCAATTCCAGATTCAGATTAACCTAAACATGCGATCTAGGTTCTTCTCAGAATAGAAACAAATGATGATCTCACCTTATACCTGTTATTGCAGCGGAAGAAGATGGTATGTCTGAGATCAGAGAAACACCGAGGGATGAATCCTCCAAAGGTTCACACACGCTTTCACAGGAAACAGCTGCTAGACCACCAGGGGAACTCGGCGCAGAGAGAGAGAGTTTACGGCTCCAGTGTTCGGGTTAATCAGTCTGAAACTCGAGTTTTATGACACAAAACTCGTCCTGTTCCGTTTGGGCCATTTGGCCCAAATACCAATTAACTCGTCGGTGTTTGCGCACTGCATCGATCGTTGCACCTTATGCATCGATCGATGCACAGTGGCTAAACCTTTTATTCTCTCTAAGTACAGTAAATGCCTAGCACTTTTACTGTACTTCTGCTAAAACCGTTCCTACACATTTTCCTGTTAGCTTAGGCGTGTGACCCATATGGGATCATATAATAAAGGCAATAAGTCCAAGACTTATAGATCATGAGCGGACTCTAGCAAGCCATCATGACCCCCAGAATTATATGACTTATGTCTGATCATTGACATACTCTTACTTTCTAGAGACAGTACCGAGATTACTGGACACAATTCCAACAATCTCCCACTTGTACTGGAATCTCTGTATTCATAATCCTTTTGTCCCAATATCTCGATTAGTCATAAGGCAAGATTAGTGTCATCCTTATAAAGCCTAATCTTGTTCATCGGACTCTGATTTGATACTGACAATCCAAACGACTCGGGAAAGTCCGTTTGAGCATGGCCATGCGTTTTCCAGTATTCAAATCTCCGATTGGCCTAGAGATATTCACTCCATTTATATTGGAGGGACAAATCCCATCTTGTTACATCACTGTAAACTACTCATTTCATGATGTACCCAAACAAGGTCCTTATAGCTATCGCAGAACGATAGCGTTAGACAATGATCAAAGTACACCAGTCCATGTGCAATCACATGCATGTGAACTCAGGTCTAAGGACTATACTCTATAGTCGTAGTAAGAATCTCTTATGACACAGATATAAATATCCTGAAGAGTTCTTATAAGCGGGTCTTGTCCGGTCGTATGTTCCCAACATACACCTATGTACTGACTTTGATGCCGAGCATCTATGACACACTGAGACTTTGTCATAAGTCACGTACCAATCCAGTCTTACACGGTTGTTGGTGTTCCAATTTCAACAACCTTCGACTAGGGACAGGATGATATAAAACATTTATCAAATATAGTATCTCATGATCAAGCTAAATGACTTCGATAACTCAAGATCAAATCATTTACTTCGATGACCTATAAAATGGTTCATATCATTTTGGAACGATTATTTCATCACAGTTAAAATAATCTTGAAATAATAATTTCATTAAAACATAAATAATGTTTTACAAGAACATATCAAATAACTAAAATAAAGCTCACAAAGCTCCCACTCAAATTTAGATTACATTTCAATGTTTCTAATGCCTACAGCTTCAGTCAGGAACTCGAGCTTAGGCCTTGGGAGTGGCTTTGTCAACGGATCAGCGACATTATCATCTGTCGGAACTCGGCTGATCTTGACTTCCTTTCTATTAATGATGTCACGTATCAAGTGATATCTTCTTTGAACATGCTTGGATTTCTGGTGTGATCTTGGTTCCTTTGCCTGAGCTATAGCACCATTGTTGTCACAAAACAGTGCCAGAGGCTCAGCCGCATCTGGTATCACACCTAGTTCCATAATGAACTTTCGTATCCAAACAGCTTCCTTCGCTGCTTCTGAGGCGGCGATATATTCAGCTTCTGTAGTGGAATCAGCAACGGTGTCTTGCTTGGAGCTTCTCCAACTTACTGCACCGCCATTCAGACAAAAGACATAACCGGACTGTGACCGGAAATCATCAGTGTCTGTCTGGAAACTTGCGTCCGTGAATCCACTGACTTTAAGCACATCACTTCCACCGTACACTAAGAACTTATCCTTAGTATGTCTTAGATACTTCAAGATATTCTTTACGGCAATCCAATGGTTTTCACCTGGATTTGACTGGTATCTACTCGTCATGCTCAATGCGTAAGCAACATCAGGACGAGTACAGATCATGGCATACATGACAGATCCTATTGCAGATGCATAAGGAATATTCTTCATGCGCTCAAGCTCAGCAGCCGACGTAGGGCTCTGCTTCTTGCTTAGCGTTTTGCCATGTACCATTGGCGTGAAGCCCTTCTTGGAATCTTTCATGCTGAATCTTTGTAGGACTTTGTCAATATATGAGTCTTGACACAAGCCTATCAGCCTCTTAGGTCTATCCCGATAGATCCTAATTCCAAGAACGTATGCGGCTTCACCCATGTCTTTCATGGAAAAACAACTTCCAAGCCAGTCCTTTACAGACTTCAGCATTGGAATGTCGTTTCCGAGAAGCAGTATGTCATCGACATACAGAATAAGAAAGACGATTTTGCTCCCACTAGTTTTCTTATACACGCATTGTTCTTCTTCGTTTCTGATAAAGTCAAATTGCTTGATCGCTTCATCAAAACGAAGATTCCAGCTCCTCGATGCTTGCTTCAATCCATAAATGGATTTATGAAGCTTGCATACTTTCCCAGCATTCTTTGGATCTATGTAACCGTCAGGTTGTGTCATATACACATCCTCTTCCAGAATACCATTCAGGAAGGCGGTTTTCACGTCCATCTGCCAAATTTCATAATCATGAAAAGCTGCAGTTGCTAGTAGAATCCGAATAGATTTCATCATAGCCACCGGTGAATAGGTTTCATCGTAGTCCACTCCGTGAACTTGTCTGAAACCTTTTGCCACCAACCTGGCTTTATAAATCTGGACATTTCCATCCACGTCAATCTTCTTCTTGAAGATCCATTTGCACTCGATGGCTTTTACACCAACGGGTAAGTCAACCAACGAAAAGACTTGGTTGACCGACATGGAGTCCATTTCGGAATCAGTGGCCTTGCGCCACTTAGAGGAATCTGGGCCCATCATGGCTTGATTGAAGTTCGATGGTTCATCACCATCAATGATCAAAAGATCATGACAGTCAGTCACGAGGAATCCCTGATATCTCTCGGGTTCGTGACGGATCCTCCCGGATCTTCGAACTTCAGGTACTACAGGTTCAGGCTCTACAATTTCTTGTAGATCCTCCTGCTGCTCTTCCTCATTAGGTTGAGCAGTATCCTGTTCATCTTGAATTTCTTCAAGCAGTACCTTACTCCCACTGTCTTTCTTAGAAAGAAACTCTCTCTCAAGAAAGTTACAATCCCGGGCAACAAAGATCTTGTTCTCGGAACGTAGATAGAAGTAATAAGCCTTGGTTTCCCGTGGATAACCAATGAAGTAGCATTTATCAGATTTTGGTGTAAGCTTATCTGAGATTAATCTCTTTACATAGGCTTCACAACCCCAAATTCTTAGATAAGACAGCACTGGAGCCACTCCAGTCCATAATTCATATGGTGTCTTTGCTACTGCTTTTGATGGCGCTCTGTTTAGAGTGAACACTGCTGTTAGCAGAGCATATCCCCAAAGGGATATTGGAAGGTCTGTGTGACTCATCATAGATCGAACCATATCCAATAAGGTCCGATTTCTCCTCTCAGACACACCGTTCCATTGAGGTGTTCCAGGAGGAGTGAGTTGGGATACGATCCCACACTCTCTCAGATGATCACTGAATTCTTGGCTTAAGTATTCTCCTCCTCGGTCGGACCGAAGAGCCTTAATGCTTTTGCCAAGTTGGTTCTGTACTTCATTTTGGAATTCTCTGAACTTCTCAAAAGATTCAGACTTATGTTTCATCAAATAAACATATCCATACCTACTGAAATCATCAGTAAAGGTAATGAAGTACTGATAGTTTCCTCTTGCATTAGTGGACATTGGGCCACACACATCAGTGTGTATCAGGCCCAATAAGTCACTGGCCCTCTCGTTAGGTTTATTAAAGGGGGCCCGTGTCATTTTGCCCATCATGCAGGATTCGCATTTCTCACATGACTCAAAGTCAAATGAGCCAAGAAGTCCATTTGAATGGAGCCTCTTGATGCGTTTCTCGCTGATGTGCCCTAAACGACAATGCCATAGAAACGTTCGGTTTTCCTCATTAGGTTTAAACCGTTTTGTATTAATGTTATAAATTGGCGCGGATTGATCGAGTATGTAAAGCCCATTCGTAAGAGGGGCAGAACCATAGAACAAATTGTTGCGATTGAAGGAACATAATTTATTCTTAACTGAAAAATCATAACCTTCCAAATCCAACAAAGAAATTGAAATAATATTTCTGCTTATAGCAGGTACAAAATAACAATTATTAAGTTCTAAAATCAATCCCGAAGGTAAAGACAACAAGTAAGTTCCTACAGCTAGTGCTGAAACTTTCGCTCCATTCCCAACTCGTAGTTCCACTTGTCCTTGCTTCAGCCTTCTACTGTTGCTGAGTGCCTGCATATTAGTACAAATATGAGCCCCACAACCAGTATCCATGACCCATGAGGTATTATCAGAAGTAGTTGTATTAACTTCTATAACAAAAATACCTGATGAAGAAGTCTCGAAAGTCTTCTTCTTTAATTCCTTTAGACCTTCCTGGAATTTCTTGCAATCTCTTCTCCAATGCCCCAGTTCTTTGCAGAACCTGCACATGTCAGTAGGCCCAGCCTTGGACTTGGGCTTGGGCTTTGGCGTGTCCTTGTCCACGACTTGGACACCCTTGGCCTTTCCCTTATCCTTAGCAGAAGACTTCTTAAACCCCTTGCCCTTTTGTACCATAAGTACATTGGGGTCCTTGGCGGTTTTCTTCAAGTTGGGCTCTGCAGTCTTGAGCATTCCGTGAAGCTCAGGCAGTGTCTTACTCAAGCCATGCATGTTAAAGTTCAGAATGAACTGATCATAGCTTGCAGGTAAAGACTGCAGAATGATGTCGCAGGCAAGTTCCTGGCTGATTGGGCAGTCGAGTTTGTGAAGATGATCGAGATAACCCATCATCTTCAACACATGAGG
Source organism: Orychophragmus violaceus (assembly GCA_030180135.1). Taxonomy (NCBI): domain Eukaryota; kingdom Viridiplantae; phylum Streptophyta; class Magnoliopsida; order Brassicales; family Brassicaceae; genus Orychophragmus; species Orychophragmus violaceus. The sequence continues at coordinate 72,600,202 of CM058240.1, forward strand.
ACTCACTGCCGCATTCGCAGCCAACTTACAGTCCAAGAGGTTCTTAACTGTCTGGAACCTCTCGGTCCTAGCCTGCTCCTGAAAAAGCGATTTCAGGCTTGCCATGATCTCGATTGGAGACAATACACTTTCGAACTGCTTTTGCAGCTCTGGAGTCATTGTCACCAACATCAGGCAATAAACATCATTTTCATCTGACGAATGCTTTTCCCAAGCATTGTGCAGAGTCCTGGCAGCATTGGCAAGAGGCCTCTCGGGGAGGGGATCTCGAAGGACATAATCCTTCTTCTCCTGCTTGAGGACCAGCCTCAAGTTCCTTGACCATGTCAGGAAGTTCGTTCCAGTCAGCTTCTCCTTCTCGAGAACATACCGGATCGAGAATGTGTTTTGAGTGCTTTTAGTAGTCATATCTGAAATATATAAATAAAAAGGTTATTAGTTATATGTTCAAAATGATTAATCTCGTATTAAAGTATAATATGATTAATCATGCATTATATTCAATAACATAAGTTACCCTCAATAGAATATAATGATTCCAAGATCCACATATAACTAAGATCAAAGTGGGCCACTGGCCGTCACCCAACCTTAGCTTATATCGGTAAGCCCTATATCGGCTAATTATATCCGTGATATAACTCTTGGTTGTGAATCTGGGCCCGAGGCCCAATCCACTCTGATGTCTCAAGGCCCGGGACTCCCGATGGCCTAGTCAAGAAAACCGGACTATACAGTCATGTAATCATTAATGTCTGGGACTCCCAATGACATTTATGAATCACAAACCGTCTTACCCACGCAAAAGCAGACATCCTCACACTGTAAGGCCATGAATGTAATTGAATGGGCTTTGACAGCTGACATAGCCTGGACAAGACATCCACCGCTTGATATTATTTGAGGTTCGTAGGTTTATTAAAATTCATTCCCAAAATAGAAGATTACTATTTCGGGAAACTTTCTATTTATGGAAACCTACTAATTTTAGAAACTTTCTAAAATTGGAAACTTTCTAACTTTAGAAACTTCTTTAAAATCCAAAACCCGCAAATTCAGAAAATTCTATTTTAAGAAACTTTCTAATTATAAAATTTCGGAAACATTAATTTAAAAACGACTTTATAATTTTATAAAATAGATTTTAAATTAATCTGAAGAAAGACTCAATTAACTGGCCCAATTGTTTTAACTTCTTGGCCCGAGGCCCAAGAATTGGTCCATGTCCAAGACATGACCCAATTGTCCAATTAATTGACATAACCGGTCTGGTTCATTAAAACTGGTCTAACCAAGTTTTAATTACTACGATGACCACAATTGTCAACCGGTTATTTACTAAACCGGAATTTCTCAAGTTATTTGGTCCAACCAAATCAAATTAGAAATTCCTGGTTTAGGCACTAAATCCAATATTTCTTTCGACATTGGATTTCTTATTCCGGTTTAACCAGATTTAATAAAATTATTAAAATCTGTTTATTAAACCAGAACGTTGATTTTTAATCAAATTTTAAACCGAGCCAAAACCCTAACCGCATCGATCGATGCTCACAGCATCGATCCTGCAACGATCGTTCATCGATCCTGCATCGATCGATGCTCTCACGCGTGCACGAACGGTTATCAGGTTTGGCCGAGAGATTCTCGTGAGATCCATGCGATCGTTTGAACGATCCATGCGATCGCGGTCAATCTCTCGCGACTGCAACGATCGATCCTTGCATTGCATCGATCGATGCAATGCGATCTCATTCGATGCAAAATCAGTTTAGATCGCATACCAAATCAATATAGTTTGGTCATGCGATTTCAAACAGTTTGTTTAGGATTCAACTCTTGTTTCTTAAGTGTTTTAATCTTATCAGTAAATTGATTCAAAAACACACTTTTAAACAATCCTAAACAAGCTTCTAAACAAGAAAAACCAGAACCATTAGCTCTGATACCACTGTTGGAACGTTTAGATGAATCCTGATTCAATTCCAGATTCAGATTAACCTAAACATGCGATCTAGGTTCTTCTCAGAATAGAAACAAATGATGATCTCACCTTATACCTGTTATTGCAGCGGAAGAAGATGGTATGTCTGAGATCAGAGAAACACCGAGGGATGAATCCTCCAAAGGTTCACACACGCTTTCACAGGAAACAGCTGCTAGACCACCAGGGGAACTCGGCGCAGAGAGAGAGAGTTTACGGCTCCAGTGTTCGGGTTAATCAGTCTGAAACTCGAGTTTTATGACACAAAACTCGTCCTGTTCCGTTTGGGCCATTTGGCCCAAATACCAATTAACTCGTCGGTGTTTGCGCACTGCATCGATCGTTGCACCTTATGCATCGATCGATGCACAGTGGCTAAACCTTTTATTCTCTCTAAGTACAGTAAATGCCTAGCACTTTTACTGTACTTCTGCTAAAACCGTTCCTACACATTTTCCTGTTAGCTTAGGCGTGTGACCCATATGGGATCATATAATAAAGGCAATAAGTCCAAGACTTATAGATCATGAGCGGACTCTAGCAAGCCATCATGACCCCCAGAATTATATGACTTATGTCTGATCATTGACATACTCTTACTTTCTAGAGACAGTACCGAGATTACTGGACACAATTCCAACACTCTGATCTCAGACATACCATCCATTTCCGCTGCAATAACAGGTATAAGGTGAGATCATCATTTGTTTCTATTCTGAGAAGAACCTAGATCGCATGTTTAGGATAATCTGAATCTGGAATTGAATCAGGATTCATCTAAACGATCCAACACCCACATGATCCTTGTTCTCTGTGAATCCGACCACATACCTCATCCAAAGAGGGTAATGTGTCTGCCCTTAGAATGTGTTTGATTAGATCATTGTATGATGAGTTTAAGGTGAGCAGAAGTGCAAATACTCTATCTTGCTCTCTCCTTTCATTTAGCACCAGAGGATCAATGTTTGAAGGCCTTAACATCTCCAACTCTGCCCATAAAGACATGAACTGCCCAAAATGAGCTTTGAACTCTCTATCTTTTTGTTGGAGAGTGTTGATGGCCTGTTTAACTTCAAAGACCCTGCTCAGATTAGTTGTGTTGCCATAAACCTTCTCAAGAGTTTTCCACAGCTCCTTGGAGGTTATACAATAAGAATATGCTTCCAACAGCTCCTGGTCAAGTGAGCTTTGAAGTATGGGCAATACTCTTTGGTCTCCTTGTGTCCATTCTTCTTCATCAGCTGCATCCATCTTCATACCAGCTTCTCCTTGAGCTTGCTGAGATGATGCTTCACTGCCTAGTACATATTTCCATAGTCCACGCCCTCTCAGAGCTGACTTCACAATCCTTGCCTACACTATGTAGTTGGGACCTTTAAGAATCACAGAAATGACTTCACTTGAGTTCTCCATTGCTAAGTCTGATTTATAGCAAGGAGGGAGTGTTCAAGATGAAACAATGGGTTCTCAGCTCACAGAGAAACACAACAGTAGATAAAGATGCAAAGAGATGCAAAGAAGAATCGCTTAGAAGATTAAGAACTTGTAAGAACAGTAACAACTTTTCAAGAGCTCAAAAACATATTTTTGAAGAGTTTACCGGAAGTAAAGAAGGTACAGGAGCTTATAGCTCTGATACCATGTTAGAATTTAAGAATATAAACCAGAGAATATAAGATTTAGACAAAGAATCACAAGATCAGATTATTAGAGAGAGTATAAGAGACTAAGAACAAGAGAAAGATTAGAGAGAGAATTGGAGAAGAGAATAAGTCTCCATATCTTTTCAATTTCGAAATTCTTCTTACAATATACAGAAAAATAGCTGTTAGACTCATCTTAAACATGTGGCTAATAATTGTCCACATATTTAAGCTTACAAGAGAAGCTAGTTCAAAATATCTTAAAGTAACTAAGCAGCTTTTACTGTTCATCCGTGGACACTATTCACAGATGCTTCTCTTCTAGTTACTTCTTCTAGTTTGGTTACTCCAAGACCTCTCATGACCAATAGCACATTGATCTTCAATGATCTCCATTCCAATACCAATATTCAGATCTGCGAATTTCAGGCTCCACAGGTGTAGGTCCTACAGCACTTTGTGGATCCAACCGCTGCTCTCCCTCAACAGGTTGAGCAGCCTCCTGTGTTTCTCGAATTTCTTCGAGCTGTACTTCAACTCCCACTGTTTTTCTTGGAAAGAAACTTTCTATCTAGAAAAACAGAGTTCCGAACAACAAAACTTTGTTCTCGGATTGGTTGCAAAAGTAATAAGCCTCGGTTTCCCTAGGACAACCAGCGAAGTAGCACTTATCAGATTTGGGTTCAAGGTTGTCTGTTATCAACTGCTTTACATAAACCTTGAAATCCCAATTAATCAGTGAAAACATACTTGGAAAACTCCCAGTCCACATCCAATGTGTCTTTCAGCTGATTCTGATAGAAACCTATTTGGCGTAAATACATACATTTCTAGAGCATATTCTTAAAAGGATAGTGGAAGATTCGTGTGACTCATCATTGATCGAGGCATATCTAATAAGGTCCGATTCATTCTCAGAAACACCATTCAGGTTTTCAGGAGAAATGAGCTGTGAGACGACTTCACACTCACTTAGATGATCACTCAATTCTTGACTTAAGTATTCTCCTCCCCGATCTAATCGAGGATCTTTAATACTTCTGTCATATCGGTTCTATACTTCATTCTGGAACTCCTTTGACCATTTCAAAGGATTCTGACTCGTGTCTCATCAAATGAACACAACCATACTTACGGAAGTCATCAATAAAGGTAATGAAGTACTGAAGTTTTCCTCTGGCACTAATGCTCACCGGGCCACATACATCAGTATGAGCAAGGCCTCATGCCCTTTTCTTTAGCTCTGCTAAAGAAGCCTTAGTCATTTGGCCCAGTGAGCAGAATTCATATCTCATATGATTTATAATCAAATGAGCCCAAAGGCCCATAACTATGGATCTTCTGAATTCGCTTCACTCCATGTGGTTTAAACGACTATGCTAAGGCAAAATTGAGTTCGAGTCTTCAGACTTAAACCGTTTGGTATTTATGTTATTTACAAGCGTACATTGGTTTAAGATATAAAACCCATTTCAAAACGGGGTGCTACTATAGAATATTTCATCAAGATCAAAAGAGCAAAACTTGTCTTTTATCAAATGAAAAACATCCAAATTCTTACAAGAAAATGAAAGACATCTCTGCTTAAAGCAAGTACATAGCAGCAATTACTTAATTCAAAAACCAAGCTTGAAAGGCTCCTACAAGTGGAGGATCTCTACGGCTAATGCAGCAACCATTGCTCCATTCCAGACGCGCAGTTCCACTTGTCCTTTCTTCAACGTTCTACTGTTGTTTAGGCCCTGCATATTTCAAAAATATCAGTACCACAACCAGTATCCAATACCTACGTAGAACTTGAAGTAATAACACAATACCTGAAGAAGAAGTTCCGTACATCTCCTTCATCTCTTGTGAATCTTCCAAGAATTTAATGCAATTTCTCTTCCAATGCCCAAACTCTTCACAATAGCAGCACTTATCAACATCAGATGGGCCAGACTTGGGCTTATAAGATGACACAGGCCTATCCTGATTCCAAATCTGGACGACCTTGCCTCCACCCTTGTCTATACAAGATTTCTCAAACTTTTTACCCATTATGATGTTTTGCTCAGCTGTCTTAAGCATGCCATGCAGCTCAGTCAACGTCTTCGTCAATCCATTCTTGATATAGCTCTTGATAAACTTATCATAACTTGACGGCAGTGACTGCAGGATGATTTCAGTAGCCAACTCTAGGCTAACATGACAATCCAGTTTCCCCAGGTTATCAATGTAACCCATCATTTTAATGACATGAGGACTCACTGTAGCATCCTTTGGTAGCTTGCACCCAATGAGAGACTTGACCATCTGGTATCTCTCAACTCGTGCCAGATCCTGAAACATCAATTTCAGGCTGGTGATCATCTCGATTGGCGACTCCATGTTCTCGTGTTGACTCTTTAAGTCCGAGTTCATGGTAGCCAACATCAGACCACACACATCTACCACATCAATATAATGCTTATTCCAAGCATCATATACTGCATGTGAGGCATTGGTCCCAAGCCTCTCGGGAGAGATTTCTCAAGGACATAGTCCTTATTCTCTTGCTTGAGAATAAATCTCAAGTTCCGATACCAATCCAGGAAATTTGATCCATTTAACTTGTCCTTCTCAAGGACGGATCACAATGAGAAAGTAGTTTTAGACATAGGCTGAAAACTAAGAAAAGAAAAGTTTTAGTTATGAAGTTCAGGAAATGAGGAATCTTATCTAATAAGAAAACTCGCATTATATTCAAACTATGTTTCCTCTATGAATATAATGATACAAGACCCATACTTCACCAAAATCTGAGTGGACGACTCGCCATCACCCAAACTTCAGTTATCTAGGTAAGCAAATCATTGCTAATTGTACCCCGTACAACTCTTGGTCGCAGATAAGACAATCCATGTCTCATCCACTCTGATGTCTCTGGGCCCAGAACTTCTGATAGCCCAGTCAAGTAAACCATTCTCTTCAGTCTTGTGATCATTGACAGTCGCACTGCAAGTCTATCAATGATCACCTGCCTTACTCATGTAATTGTAGATACCAAGGACTCCAAGACTATCCAACAACGAAATGAGTCTTGACAGTAGACAAGATTGGGCAAGACATCAAGGTCACTTGATATTTAGTTGAGGAAACGGAACTTTAAAATGTTAGTAAATCAATCTCTTAGGTCATGTAATTGTTTATGTCAAGCACTGCAAGACCATCAACACAACTACCTGCCTTACTCATGTAATTGTGGACACCAAGCTCTTGGCAAGACTATCACAACAACGAAATGAGTCTCGACAATTGACCATATTAAAAACTAAGCTTTGATCTAATACACATCCAATGTGTATTCAATGGGTTTAGAACATGTTTAACTTTTAATTTTAATTGAGTTTTAATTGTTCTAACAAAAGTGGGTTAGGTCATTTGGTTCGGTTTCTCAATCATTTGGTTCAATAACCAAACGATTACGGTTCGCATCCAACCTTAACAAAACCCGATAACCGGTCAATCCAATTGAACCGATTCAATCAGTTTTAACTAATCGCGATAACCGGTCCAATCCAATTGAACCGACTTATCCAATCAAACTGATCTTATCCAATCAAATCGGTTTATACTAATTGAGATAACCAGTCCAATCTAATTGAACCAATTCATCCAATTTAAACCGATCTGATATACCTTAACCAAGCATGATAACCAGTTCAATCCAATTGAACCGATCAACCAATCGCAAGGCCTGTGTTGACCGACACTTATCCTGTGTCGATCGACACAGTAGGGTATCAGGAAATTTAACCATGCGAGATAACCGGTTCAATCCAATTGAACCGATCTATCCTTTCGCACAGCCTGTGTCGATCGATGCACTCAGTGTGTCGATCGACACAGTGCGATCTCTAAGATCGATACCCAAATTTTAATAAGCGTATTCGCGGTGCATCGACCGACACAAACTTAGTGTCGATCAACACTGTGTGAAAAACCCTAAAGTTTTAAGATCGTTTTCGCGGTGTGTCGACCGACACAAACTTGTGTCGATCGACACTGTGCAAAAACACATGTTCTTCGTTTTCGATAAGAAACAAAATCCGAGATTATTTTCATCAAAACGAAAACTAGCAAGCATTAACCTCTTCAAATAAATTATTATTCGAATTACATGCTTCAGATTCAATGATTAAAACCCTAAGGCTCTGATACCACTGTAGGAACTTTGGCCAATTCTAACAGTTTCATAATTCCACAAGTTCTAAGCCTAGGATCTGGGTTTGAGTAATTGAATCCTTACCGATGGATCTCGTGTTTACCTGGAGATTTGCAGCGGAATAATGAACAGGTAAGTGAGATTGAGAGCGCCTCAGATGCTGCGCCTCTACTGCAGTCCACACGCACACAAGCTGGAATCCGCCGGGATGCTAGTGCCGGGAATCGGATCTCCTGGGAATCCTTGAGTTTCTAGGTGGCTAGGTTTTGTTTCTGCAAAACAACTGCGACGGCTACTCATCCAGGTCTTGCATATAAGCTTATATATATACCTGGAATGACAAAACCGTTCATTGGATCAAAACCCAAAACGTTTAAGTCATAAACCGAAACATCAGATTCGGAACCAGCCTTGTGTCGATCGACACACACAATGGTGTCGATCGACACACCTCTTAAAACTCGAATTAAATGTGTATCCAATACACTGACCAGACCATATACCAATGATCAATCCCATACAAAGTGTATCCAGCTTGCTTAGGTGTGTGACCCTGTAGGTTCACATAATACTAGAAATGAGTTACAACTCATTTGTCATAAGCGGCTTCAAGCAAATCATTATGACCACCTAGTATCACATGATTTGTCCGATCTCGACAATACAACTATCAATCAGAGTTAGTACAATATGATTTCAGGACATAATCCTAACACTTTCCACGAGAGCGAGACAAGCAATCTCGACAAACCACACGACGACGTTCTCCTCGTTTGTCTAGTAGTGGGAGATGTCGAACTCGCAAAGATAATGATCGACACAGGAAGTTCGGTAGATGTCCTCTTTTACGATGCGTTCAAAAAGATGGACTTCAACGACTCCGAGGTCGTGGAAGAAAAGACACCACTAGTATCGCTGGCGAAACAACGTACTCGATGGGCTCTGTCTTCGCCCCGGTGATAGCTAGAGGAGTCCGAAGAATGACAGAGTTCGTCATAGTGGATCGGCCGGCTCCCTATAACGTTATTTTAGGTCGACCATGGATATACGACATGAAAGCAGTACCGTCGACCTACCATCAATGCGTAAATTCCGAACTCCTAAAGGGGTAAAAACCGTGTACGGAAGTCAAAAGATTTCCCGCCATTGCTACATGAATGGATACAAACAGATTGAAAGATCCCCTGCGTAGCAATTACAGAAAGAGGACGAGCTCGCCACCATGCAGACCAAAAGGTCGAATGACCCGAGTCAAATAAGACCTCCAAAGGACCTCGCGACCCAAGTTTGCATATACGATGCTCATCCCGAAAGACTCGTTGGCATTGGAATCGACCTATCAGAGCCAGTCAAAAACGAACTGGTCTCTTTCCTCAAACAAAACGTCGAGTCCTTTGTCTGGTCTTCAGCAGACATGAGAGGGATCAACATCGACGTTACCAGCCACGAGCTGAATGTCGACCCAACCTACAAACCGGTAAGACAGAAACGTCGAAAACTAGGTCCGGAACGAGCTCAAGCCGTCAATGACGAGGTCGATCGATTATTAAAAATCGGATCGATCAGAGAGGTCAAATACCCCGACTGGCTTGCGAACCCTGTAGTGGTTAAGAAGAAGAATGGGAAGTGGAGAGTCTGTGTAGATTTCAAGGATCTCAACAAAGCATGTTCGAAGGACAGCTTCCCACTCCCACACATCGACCGGCTGGTCGAAGCCACCGTCGGACACCAGCTGCTATCCTTCATGGACGCTTTCTCGGGGTACAATCAAATAATAATGAACCCCGAGGACCAAGAAAAGACTTCGTTCATAACTGATCGAGGCATGTACTGCTACAAAGTCATGCCCTTCGGACTAAAAAACGCAGGAGCGACTTACCAACGCCTCGTCAACAAGATGTTTTCAGGACTCCTAGGCAAAACTATGGAAGTCTACATCGACGATATGCTGGTCAAATCTTCCAGGTATGAGGATCACATCCCACAATTGAAAGAATGCTTTATCATTCTCAATAAATACGGGATGAAACTCAACCCAGCAAAGTGTACTTTCGGGGTCCCCTCAGGAGAATTCCTAGGTTACCTAGTAACCGAAAGAGGATCGAAGCGAACCCCAAACAGATCGCAACATTCATAGAGATGAAATCTCCCAGAACAACGCAAGAAGTCCAGCGCCTGACTGGCAAAATAGCTGCTCTGAACCGTTTCATCTCGAGGTCGACTGATAAATATCTGCCCTTCTATCACTTGCTCAAAGCGAACAAAAAGTTCCTCTGGGACGAAAAGTGCGAAGAAGCGTTGACTCAGCTCAAAGCTTACCTAAGCGAACCACCCATACTGGCGAAACCAGTAGAAGGGGAACCCCTCTACCTCTACCTAGCTGTCTCGACGGCAGCGGTAAGTGGAGTCCTGGTTCGCGAAGAACAGAACGAACAACGGCCGGTGTATTACATCAGTAAGACCTTAATCGACGCTGAAACCAGATACCCCGCCATGGAAAAACTCGCCCTAGCGCTAGTGACATCGGCTCGGAAACTCCGACCATACTTTCAATCGCACTCGATCATAGTAATGACCTCTCAGCCACTGAGAACCATCCTTCACAGTCCAAGCCAGTCTGGTCGACTGGTCAAATGGGCTATCGAACTTAGCGAGTATGACATAGAATATAAAGCTCGGACGTGCCTAAAAGCACAAGTACTTGCAGATTTTATAATCGAGCTCCCATCAACCGTCGAACTTGACCCGACCTCCGCCAAAAAATGGAAACTCTACGTTGACGGAGCTTCCTCAAGGCAAGGATCTGGAGTCGGAGTAAAATTGGTCTCCCCCACCGGCGAAGTATTGGAAAAGTCTTTCAGACTAGGCTTCGCCGCATCAAATAACAAAGCATAATATGAAGCGTTAATAGTCGGGCTCAGACTAGCAATAGCAATAGGAGCCCGAGAAGTAGACGCGTTCAGCGACTCCCAATTGGTCACGAGCCAATATCACGGCGACTACGAGGCCAACGACGAGCTCATGGAAGCATACCTACAGGTAGTCCATACGCTCACCGAACAGATCGAATTCTTTGATATAACACGGATCCCGCGGGGGGAAAACACCGCAGCCGATGCCCTAGCCGCATTAGCATCGACATCAAATCCTAACCTTAAAAGGATCATACCGGTCGAGGGGATCGAGAAACCAAGCATCGACATAGCCCTAAAGGCTCTGTCCTTGAAAGAGGACGAGCATGCCATAAAGGACGATGTCGAGCACAAAAAATGTCTCGGCAACACCAGTCGCGACATCATCGAAATTGATGATGATCCTGACCCGAGGAATGCCGTGTACGTCGCGAACGTCCCCGACGGACCAATCCAAGCCGCATCCACCAGTCAAGGACCCGAGCATGGCAATGCCGAAGATTGGAGAACTCCGATCATTCGATACATTACAAATGGCGAAGTTCCGGACGACAACTGGGAGGCACGGAAACTCAAAGTACAAAGTGCAAAGTACTGCGTCACACAAGGAGAGCTCTTTAAAAGGAGTCTCTCCGGACCTTACCTCAAATACCTCACCATAACATTCTCTAAAAGAGATATGAAATTATTTCTTCAAAAGCTAAAGTGATATGAAATTATCCCTCCGTAAACAAGCGATATGAAATTATCCCTTCCGAGCGACCTGGAATGGCCTCTCCCAAAATCAAGCGATATGAAATTATCTCTTCAAAAATCAAGTGATATGAAATTATCTCTAAAAGAAAAAGCGATATGAAATTATCCCTCCACAAAAAAGCGATATGAAATTATCCCTTCCGAGAGACCTCGAACGGCCTCCCCCAAAACCAAGTGATATGAAATTATCCCTTCAAACAAAGCGACCTAAAATGGTCCTTCCAAATCGAACGAGCTGAAATGATCGTCCCAAAACAAGCGACCCGAAATGGTCCTTCCAAATTGAACAAGCTGAAATGATCGTCCCAAAACAAGCGACCCAAAACGGTCCTCCCAATTCGAACGAACTGAAATGTTCGTCCCAAAGAAAGAGGTCCAGAGCGATCCTTCCAAAACCTATAATTCTTCTAAACCTGATACAGATTAAAAGGATTGGGGGGCTACCCCCTCCCTCCAAGCAAAAGACAACAAAGTCGAGACAGTTATTCAGGCAAACAACCTTTGTAAGTCTACTTCGATTCGCTCCTATATACTTAGTATTCCTTATATTCAGCAATTTCGAAAGCATCCAGCTATAAGCTCGAATCTTATACTACGAAAGAGTGGTACCCTCGCGTACAATCGACTTACAAGTTTGTAAAGAACTCCCCAAGGCAATTCAAGACAAGTTATTTGTCGTTCCCTCCAAAGAGGTTCGAGTTGCCATAACGGCCAAACTCTATGCCGAAGCGTCAAATCAGAAAAGTCTATGCTAAGGCATGAAAGATTCAAAAGCAATTCATAAAAAAAAGAGAGAGGACACGATGTCCTCAAGTTCGAACAAAAGCCCACTAAGGGCAACACCAAAAACAAAAAGAAAAGTCCCCTTGGGCAACAAAAGTCTGGAGACAAATTAAAAGCCCTCTAGGGCAGCAACGAATAAAAAAGAGGACTAAAACTGCTTGGAAGGAGAGGAAGCTTCGTCTTGATCCTCCATCTGATCATCAATCGCCATGTCCTCCTCAAGTTGACCCTCGACCTCGTCGCTAACTCGCGAGCTAACTCCGGTCGGAAGGTTCGATCCATACTGATCAAGACGAGCGGCCGCCTGGTTTAAAGGGCGCACCAAGATCATGGAATCGTCCGACATCACCGGCAAATTAAGTTTGCTGATACTGAAGTCCGACACCTCTGCGGCATTCATCTCCTCCGTGGCCAACCTTTTCTTCTCGGCCAAGTCCATCACCTCCTTGGTCAGATCAAGTTCGCCAGAAGCGAACTCGGCGATAAGCGCGATATTGGCCAAAACCTCCTGAAGCCTCATCTCGGCGCTCACGGCGACTTTCCTTTGGCTCTCCTTCGCCGTGATTCCCTCGAGGATCCTGACGTATTCACCGTTCAGCCCCTTCCTCGCCTCATCGGCCGCCACCTTGATGTCAAACTCTCGGTCGGCGAGATTGCCTTGTCCAGATTGCCCTGACATTGCGCAGCCCGCACATCCGCAACCCGACCTGCCTCAATAGCGGTTCGACTCGCCTCCTCCGCGACCGAAACCTGAGCCAAGGCACCCTGCAACTGCGCATCCAGGTCGCCCGCCTTTTTCCGTAGCTCCTTCTCTCGACCCAAGGCCCCCTACAACTGCGCTCTCAAGTCGCTTACCGTCTTCTCGATGGTATCGAGCTCACTCGCCTGCGGTATCTCCCGCAGCTCTCGCTCGGCCCCAGCCGCAAACATGTTCGCAGCCTCCAAGGCCTACGAGAAAAACGAGAATTAAGCATAAAACGTATCAAAAAGCGAAGGAAGGAAATCGTTACCTTCCCAGAAGCCGCCATCATCTCGGTATAAGCTTCACCGAGAGCCATATCCCCGACAGTCGGGAGCTGAACACATGCAGGCTTAAAATGCCTCAGCAGATAGGCCACACCCTTCGGGTCATCCGCAATCGGACATTCCTTCTGATGCCTGAAGCGCCAGTTGAAAGACCCGGAAGACCCGGAAGAAGCAGGTCTCGCCTCAACACTCTGGTTCGATCTCCTCGAGCTCACCTCTGCGTCACTTCTTTGACGCTTCGCCGCCGGAGGAGGAGGACCGCCCCGGCTCTGACCGTTTGATCCACTCGAACCATTCGACCGAGAGCTGCGCAAAGCAGGCTCTCCAGACGGGATCTGAATTGGTTCCTGACCGGCCGAAAGAGGAGGTAAATTCTCCACCCCCCACGTTTGCCTCTCCGGACCCTGCGACTTCGGGGAGAGAAACCTGAACAGGGTTAGGAGGAGGGATCGAAGGAGGAGGAGGAGGCCCCTCGCCCATGGCAAAAAGAAGGGCGTTGCTCAAGTCGCCGGCCTTCATTTTCTTTGCCAGATCAATGGGATCCTTCCCGTTCCGACGACTGCTAGATCTTCGCGACATCTTTCCAAGAGAAGGGGTGCTTGCGGTAGAACTGTCGTCCGAAACAGATCGATCTGTAGACAAAACAGACTCGAGTCAGCCCGACAAACGAAAAGGCATACGGCGCAAAAATCCTTGTACGGACTAGCCAAAATACTTACTCTCTCGAGCCCGCTCGATAATCTGAAGCGGAGCCTGAACGATTCGAGTCGAAGTGGGCCGAGAAGGGAAGCGTGATCCGTCTCGCGAAAGACGAGGTTGGTATAAAGGAGGTTGTCAGGCCGCAGGATCTAAGGCAGCTCGAATTCAATGGTCCATAAAGTTAGACCAGCGGATATCTCCTCTCCGAAGGCGAGTTATCAAACTCGATGTATTTGGGTTCAAAGGTAATAACTCAGGAGCCTCTGCAAAGAAACCAAAAATGTTATTAGCAAACAGGTCGATGTCAACCAGAGAAACTAGTAAACCCTATAAGCTAACCAACGCTAGCTGCCCATCTTGTCGGGATAACCGAGTAATCAAAATCCTCGACCGAGTGATGATTGATCTTGAAGTAAAAGTATTTACTCTTCCACACATCCCTCGTCGGGATCTCATCAAGGATCTTCCCATGGCGAGGAGAGAGGTAGTAGGTCCCGGGAAAACAAGTGTTATGTTTTACCGAAAAAACCCTCATCAACTCCTCGACCCCGAAGTCGATGCCCTCCTCGACGGCTCTGACCCCGAGCCCGATGACATACCGAACGAAATTCGGAGTCATCTAGTGAAAGGCCAGCTGGAGCTGAGCCAAAACCCATGAGATAATGCGAGGGATTGGAAAAAACAATCCGCATTTATCGAAATAGGTATAAGAAGCACAGCAATGACCCTCGACGACAGTTTCCGGGGACATTTTCGGTGATGGGATAAATATCTCCACCTCCGGCGGGATCCGGAACTTTGCCCGCAACTTCCGTATTTGGTCGACAGTCAGACTGGACGGTGGATGAGGACCGCCCGGTCCCGCCGCCACAGGTGAACTTGCCCTGGCTGTACGATTTTGAACCATGATAGTTCGGTGTATCGGAAATTTCTTTTGAGAAAAGAAGAAGGACGAAATCTCTAGAGGAGAAAGTCTTGGAGTAACGGCAAAAGGAATAAGAGCGAGAGGCAAACATAAAAACAAAGAGATATAATGAGGGAGAAGAAGTTACCTTGACGATTTGTAGTGCGAGCAGTAATGGGAATCGTGCTAGGTAACTTCCCCTTTTAAACTATCTCGTGCTCGAGATTCGTGGGATCGTTCGCATCCCACAATCCCAATCGCTCAATTCGAAATTTGTAAATAATTACGAAAAAGATTGAGACAGTTAGGATCCTTCAGTTCCCTGCGATCTCGACCGTCGATGCAAGATCTAAAGGCAGGAGCGAATGATTAACGATTGAGTCACATCCGCCGTGGTAACGGATGCGCCACGAACAGGATGATCCAACCCACGCACCCAATCTTGGCTACCCGATTAAAACAAGATCTGCGGACGAGGCGAAAACAATCATTAGGGCTTCCTGAAAACGTCCACCGCCCATTAACCTCGACTTCTCAAAATCAATGGGTTGGGGGGGCTATTGTTCGTACTGGATTTACCTCTAGGAAATCCGGCCCATTAACAAACAAGACAAAGGCCCGTATCTATGAGCCCGTTCCAGGATCAAAGACGAAGAGACGAGCCGATTCGATCGTTGGGCCCAAACGAATGACGCTTTGACGAGGCCCAAGCGATGCCGAAGTAAGAGGCGATCGAGCTCGAGCTCGGCAGGAGACGGTGTGGGGATAGAGCGACTCGGTATTTTCCAGTTCAACTGATCCGCGAGGATCACGGGGATCGTTACGAAGGAGAGGCCGAAATATTGGAACAGAGAGATCAGAGTCGAGACTATTTAAAGAAGAAGTGGCGACTCATTCAAGAGATTCCAACCCTAACTTAGAACACTTCGACTAGACAGCTCGAGCATCATACTTTGTACTCTCTTTTCGATTGTGTTTGTTCTATCTCGACGATCAATCTCAATAAAGTCTTTGATTCATAGGAAACTATACCATTTCTATATCCTAAAGTCCAAATCCACGAATACAAATTCTTAGTGTGAATCCCAGATCTCACAGATATCATGTATCTGTATCTATTAGCGTTTTTGCTTACATAAAAGATTGACTGATGCTCATCTTGTTCTTTGCGAACTAGTACTCTACTTACTGCAACTGATGACATTGTTATGTAGAGGTATAACGGTTCTCCTTCTTCTGGTTTTTCTAGGATAGGAGGTTCGCTCATATATGATTTGAGTTGTTTGAACGCCTCTTCGTATTTCTTGTTCCATAAGAACTTTTTGTTTCCTTTGGGGAGCTGATAGAACGGGAGACACTTATCAGTAGATCATGAGATAAAGCATTTGTGAGCTTTTATTCTCTCGGTCAGTCATTGCACTTGTCGAGGGGGTCTTAGGGATGACATCTCAATGAAGTCTACGATCAGTTTCGGGTTGGCTTTGATTCTTCTTTCAGTTACTATGTATCTGAGGAAATCGCTGGAGAATACTCCGAAAGAGCATTTGGCTAGGTTTAGTTTCATCTCGTATTCATTTAGGATAAGGAATCATTCTTTTAAGTAGGCTAGTGATCGCATTCCCAAGAGGATTAACCAACATGTCATTGATATAAACCTGCATAGTTTTACCGAGCTGATATGTGAACATCTTATTTACTAGGCGTTGATAGGTTGCACATGTGTTCAGTCTGAATGGCATTACTCTGTAGCAGTAGATACCTCTAATTGTGACGAAAGGTGTTCTTTCTTGATCTTCAGGGTCATCAGAATTTGATTATACCCTGAAAAAGCGTCCATGAAGGATAAGAGCTGGTGGCCAGCTTTGGCTTCTACCATATAATCTATGTGAGGAAGTGGAGCCAGTAGGGTTATTTGACCTCTGATCTGACCTACTTTACGTAATCAGTCAACCTCATCGTTTACTACTTTAGCTCGATCATGACTGAGCTTGCGTTGTTTTGTTTGATAGTTTATAAGTAGGATCAACGTTTAGGTCGTGCGAGGTCACTTCCATGCTGATTCCTTTCATGTCGGAGGTAGATCACGTGAAGGTGGCCACGTTAGATTTGAGGAAAGCTATGAGGTCATTTTTGATTGGGTTCGTTAGGTACGCTCCAATATCGATACACCTCTCAGGGTTGGCATCGTCGATGCAGACCAGCACAACAAGCTCTTTTCGAGGTCCAAAGATCGTGGGATCCTTATTGCGTTTAACCTAATTTATGTGAGCTCATTGCTTTTCTGTAATTGCTATAAGTCAAATTGTTCTATCTTCCTATATTCATCTAAGTAGCATACTTAGGAGTTATTTTAGCTTCCGTAAATTGTTTTAGTTCCCTAAGGAGCGTGGAATTTAATGCATTGATGATATGTACATGGAACTGCTTGCACGGTGTAAATCCATGACCTGCCCATAATTAAGTTATAGGGAGCTGGCCTTATCACCTGTGAAGTCTATGTGTTTTAGCACTTCAGCAGCGTCAAGTGGTAGTCGGATCGTGCCTAGTGAGCACGTTGTTTCACCTGCAAAGCCAGTGAGAGCTGCTTTCTCGCCCTTTAGATCATAGTCCACAAAACCCATTTTTCTGAAGGAGGGATAGAATAGTACGTCTACCAAGCTTTGGGTATCGATCATGATTCTGAAGAGCTCAAAACCAGTTACATCAAGCTGGATTATGTGAGCGTTGTCGTACGGTTTTTCTAGGCTAAGTGTTTAACTTTCCCAGAACAAGATTTTGTAATTAGGCCCTTCCAGTTTGCTTTCATTTCCTGCTTTTCTCGACGAATTGTCTCTGTCTGCGACGTGCATCGATCGACACGCTTCTAGTGTCGATCAACACACACATGTCCCGAATGAAAACCGGTTTTTGAGAAGCAAGTATCGACCAACACTCACATTGCATCGGCCGACGCTAGTCGCAGACGGATCCAGAATCCTGCAACAGTCCCGGAGCGAGTCTATAAGCCTCCTTTACCCTATCCTAAGTCTCCTAAGAGATCCAAACATGAGTTAGATGAAGCTAAATGCATGGCAGTGATGGATAAGAAGCTGATTAAGATCCCACTGGTTGATGCTCTGAAGAAACACCCTTCTCTGGAGAGATATGCGAAGATCATGATCTCTACAGATGGATATTTTAAAGAAGAGGTGTTGATGCTATCTAAGCATGTCAGTGCAATACTACAGAACCAGATTCTAGAAAAGCTTCCAGACCCAGGAGTCTTTTTTCTAGATGGTTCCATCTTCAAGGACAGCTTTAAGCGTTCTCTGTGCGATTTAGGATCTGGTGTGAATCTCATGCCATACTATGTGGATGTGATATTGGGATTGATAAATTTCCAGCCTACTAGGATCTCTCTCATCCTAGCTGATCGATCAAAGAGGATTCCGAAGGAGTCCTAGAGGACATTCCTATCAGAGTTGGAAACTACTTGATTCCAACAGACTTTGTGGTGCTGAAATATGAGAATGAACTGGATGATCCCCTGCTGCTTAGTATATCCTTCTTAGCTACTGCTGGAGCAGTGAATGATGTGGGACATGGTCTGATTGATCTCCATCTGGGAGATAAATCTTTGCAGTTCATGATGGATAAACTGCAGAAATCCACCATTGATGGACAAAGCTTTAATGTTGAGCTGGAGCCAAAGATTCATATTAGAGAAGAGAAGATGGCGGTTCACCATGAGCTTGCTCTAACATCTTCCGAGCTTGAAACTGCTCATAAGCAGAAAGCTCCAAATATCCCTCCTCCACCCAAGCAAAGATAAGATGGCGGTTCACCATGAGCTTGCTCTAACTTTGATTTTTCTTGTTTTGGTGTGTTGCGTGAGAACAGGTCGAGATGAGTAGCGTCGATCAACACGGTCCTGAGTGTCGGTCGACGCCGAGGTCACATACGGTTTGACTCGCAGGTTATTAAAGATTTTTGCCGTGTCAATTGCAGTTCAGGCAGCGGTCCTGAGCATCGATCGATGCACATCCGCGACAGGTAAGTGTTTGGACTTTTTCCAATCTGTTCAATCTGATTTTTGTTCTCCCGAGCCCAAGCTTAAATTCCACTGAGGACTGTGTGTTTCAAGTATGGGGGAGGTAGCTACTGACGCACCGTTTTCTATTTTCTTAGAGCCAGTTCAGTTGTTTTATTGAGTCAATTTTTTAGTAAGAAACTATGAATTTTTGAGGAGATCACTACACTTGCAGGAACCTAAGTGACCATTGGATGAGCTTGTAGATGATCTATGACTATTACAAAACCCAACGCAGATCAACCTACTGTGGACACACATATCACTTCAGGTATTCAGAGAATCCATTACTGACTTCACCTTTAACTTGACTTAATTTTTCTCGTCTAAGGGTTTGGTATACTTTAAGTCGGATTCCTCTGTTAGTTCTGACACAACTTGTAAACCTGTCTAAGTATGGTTCCCTTCTCCCCTTCCTTAAAAAAAAGAGATAAATTGCGGATAAGCTAGTAGCTTCGAAGTGATCACATGAGTGGTAGAGACCCCTATTATCTCTTGTGCATTCATGGAATGTATCCAAAGTACATCCCAATGCAGTAAGAGCACTGATTAAAAAAAATAAAATTATACCCAATGGGAAAAATCAGATGCTAAGGAACCAGAAAATGATAGTCTGGTGGTCAGATGCTAACAAATTAAGATTCCATGTGTTATTTGATCGATACTCCCTAGGTGAGACCACACTTATTAGATTATAGAAGTCAGTATGGTAAATTTGAATGCTCTAAATGTGATTGTGGAGTTTACTTAAGACAGTTGCTAAGTGTGGGAGAAGTATATGTTGGTCTTAATGTCTGCAGGTTCATTTTTCATGTGGTTTGCTAAGGGAAATCCGAGTGTAGTACTTCAATGATGAAATGAGTTTCTGAAGTTTTCAAACTTCTTCTCCTGATCTTGGTTTTCTGTTTGCTTGAGGGAAAGCAAAGTCTAAGTGTGGGGGGAGTTGATATATAATGGTTTTTAGGTGTTTTGAGCCATGATATATGTACATAATCGAGTCTTTTGTTGTGTTTTGGAGTCCTTTCAGGTGTTTTACATGTTTAGGTACGTTTGAAGCATATTTGGACATTATGGCGCGTTTTGGAGCTATTTAGAGAGTTCGTGCGAGAAAGATGAAATCATAGGCGATATCAGAGCTCAGTGTCGATCGAGACTGCTATGGCGTCGATCGACACAGATGCGGATCAGACATATCTCGCCGATTTAATGAAGACTTTGGATTTTGCAGCTTGGCACAGAAGTTTCACATAATTACAAATCAAAATGTGTTTAGACTATTATATTAACGCTTTACTTATCAGAGATTGAGAGATTTTGTGGCTGGTCTTGTACTCGAGAGAGAAAAGATTTTGAACCCTTGTTTTCTATCCCTTTTATGTTATTTGGTTTTCTATTCATCATGTCTATTGTTATGATTGCCATGTCTGAGTAGTTCTCCAGTTAGGTTTAGGGATTCTCGTTAGGGATTTCAAGGAATATTAGGTTAATCAATCTATAGGGATTCATAACTTCTAGTTTTCATCTAGGGTTGATCTTAGTGCTTAATCTGAATTAGCTACCCAGATTATTGATGTTAGGTTGATTTTCGCAATGGAAGTTGGTTAATTAGTTAGAAAGAACCTAGATGAGCAATTTATCTATTCGCAAAGAAATTTGGCTTAGGGAAACTGTGAACGAAGGAACCTGAGATTAATGCATGCTTAGGATCTCCAGAACTCGCAATGAAAGTTGGTTTGCTAGGTTGCTATACATAGTTAAGATTCACAACGAAAGTTGGTCTATTATATTTCTGTGATTCTAGTTCTAGAACCATTCTTAATTTGATCCCGATTGATTGATTTGCATGTATTCCTGATTTCCTGAGAACTCCTTTGACCTGACGCTTCGCTTGATTGACTAAAACCGTTTGATTTAATTTCTTGCTTTTTTACTGCTTATTCTCTGTTTCGCTTAGCTTAATTTGACATTCTATAATCTATCATAATATTCTTGAGTCTCTGTGGATTCGACCCCTATATACTACAGTCACGTGTGTGCACTTGTAGTATAGCTTTAGGGATTAAACTTTGAGTATATCACCTTTCCCTGAATATTCTGGAAATTGGATTTTAGATACATATGGGATGCGAGTGTTAGCAATCGTTTCCGTGGAGGGTGTTCGTCGAGTTTCCTCGATTACCCTATCAATATCAGGAGATGAACTTAATGAACTCGATTTATCATATGCTGAATTTCGGCATTGGTGTGAGCAACATATTTGTGGTTAGATTTGTGGTCGATCGCACCTTGTTGGCAAATGGGGTGGCTGGTATGCCTGCTTGTTTGACTGTTTCCCAACTAGGGATGTCTAAAGTCAAATGGGGTTCCAGAGCTGATCCTGGCTGAGAACTTGGGAGGTTGCCTCGACATAGATGAAATGTTGCACGCCTTTGGCCACTTTGACCTGGATGGGTCACATCCTAGTGGCATTGTTATGATCAACGTATCTTTGGAAAGATCTGCGGTCGATCGCACCTTGTTGGTCAATGGGATGGTTGGTCTGCCTAATTTCTGACTGTTTCCCCAGTGGGGAGGTCTAAAGTCGAATAGGGTTCCTAGGTGTCTAGAACTTTGCCCTACTTTCCTAGGTGTAGTCAGAAGCCTTATATTATCCCTTTAGATCATAGGTCTTGGTGTCTTCGTTTGATTGGTCTATAAGTTTTGTCATTATCTTCTCGGTTCATGCAGATATGGTAAGCACACCGTGCCATTAGGATTTTCTGAAGCTTATCCCCTCACCTTATCCTCTTATCTCTATACTCTAGTCATGCAGTTTAGTTCGTGGATCAGATGGTCTGGTCATTGTTGGTGGCTGCTCTATTCATTCGTTGCGCGATTGGCCAGAATGGAGGGTAATGAAGACGAAACCTATCGCTAGGCATGTATGTCTACTGAGTATTTATGAATATCTTGTTATCATCCCAGGTGTCCAATACGGTCGTGACAGCACCATTATGGCCAACATGAAGAGTTTCATCTCAATTAATTGGGTAATAGTAACGTTTTAGTTGTTGCACCGTTGCTTCTTGTTTCCGCTAATAATCCATACAAAGATGTTTTGCTAGAAAAGTCTTGTCTTGTGTTTGTATTTATAAAATCATTCATGCTAGTGTCTTTACTGGTGTCTCATTCTCGAGCATACCAAATTGTGTCGATAATTTCGTTCTGACCCGATTTTCGTCTTTTTGCTTCTAACAAATGGAAGTTGGACATTTCTTCACCTGACTTGGTTTTTGAAAACGTAATACAATGGTAATAAGACACTCTCCTCCAACTTTGGTTTTTGGATTAATTGATCCAATAGGAATGCACCATTTTTCTTCACTTAAACCGATAAAAAATCATCCAATGAGAACGAAGCACTCTGTTCAAGGTCTGGCCATATGTTTTTGTTGTCCAATAGAAGCTAAAAATTTATCCACCTGATCTAGGAAACTTGGCAAATTAGAAGTAGGCATTCAGCTGCAGGTCAGATCAATAGAAGTTTGGTCCAATAAGAACAATAGAAATCAGATCAACTGCTTGTTTTTGGTGGGAAAATAATTAGACATTCCCCATGGTTCATACATGTCATTAAATGAGCTAGTACTCTTCCCAAGATGCTTAAAATTCATGTGGCTGATCTTCTGGAGTCTTATTCTGCATATCGATCCACACTAATTCATGTTACTTAGACGATATCGTTTTAATGCTGTTTTCGTCTATCGTCGTTTCTTCTCGGGCTAATTAAAATTTCTTGTGACCAAATACCATAATATGGTCTATCTTAAATCTTGTATTAACTCCAGATCGTTTCAGGATTTTTAACTTCCTCGGTCGTCTGTATCGGTCTTCTCAAAGGTGATCATGAGCTGTCTTCAAAAATGCATGTCCGTTCTGATTTCTATCTTGACCGTCCTATTATTTTCGAGGTCGTTTACCATCGTTCTTCCCGTGTTTCCTCGATGTTTGACTTATCGGTCGTATTTAGCTCTTGGTAGGGTTACTCTCATGTGTTTCTAGAAAAATGAAGATAATATCAATTAGACAAAGGAAAAGAGCTACCTAATAATCAATATTTTTCAGAGAAAACTTAAATCTCTATTAAACAAACTACCAATGACTTGATTCCTTGTTACATGGTACATATGCAGCCTTTGACAAAGTTCATATATAACTTCTAAAACCGTGTTCCGTCTATGATCACCTGATCTTTTCGAAGACCTAGTTTCTCTGTAATTGTCAAGCTTCGACTTCAGTCTGTAATTGTCAAGCTTTGACTTTAGTAAAATTGGTATGAGAAATTTGAGTTCAACTCGGAGCTCGCGTTCTTAGACCTCAGTGTTGAGAGGTCGTTGTGGGAGCTCGTTTTCTTAGTTGAACGTGGATTTCAATTATCTGAATAAGGGATTAAGGATTTGATTCACGATCGCCGAGCTTGATTATACAACCATTTGCTTTTCTTTCAGTCAAAGAGATACGAAGATCATCGAGCTGGTATCAGGTATTGGCCCTGATTTGGACTTTATTCTTATAAGAAATGAGCTAGCTTCTTTGGATCAGCATTCGTAATTTCGAATAGAGGTAGGTGCCACTGATAATGGATTCTCGAGGGGAGATGATCGACCTCAGGTGGAAGTTGATGTAGCATGTGCTGTGGCTAAATGCCAGAGTTGTTGATGGAGAGCTCATAGACGTAGCCGTAGGTGGGGAGCTCGTCTTGAAGAAAACTGTTTGTGGATATCTTGGAGACGTAGCCGTTGATGGAGAACAAGAGATGTAGTTCATAGCTCGGTAAGAGGCGTAGCTCAGAGCTTCAAGTAAACGAGCCAAAGCATGAAATCACAAGTGTGAGTTTGGTTTTGGAAGCGAGCTCGGATTTTGAGAAGGATGGAAAAGCGTAAGCAGAAATGTAGCATGTCTTGTTTTGAAAACGAAGAAGAAGAAGTGAGAGCTGGTCTCTTCCCGAGTTGTTTTTTTCTTTTCTTTTCCCCTTTTTCTTAAGCTCGTTGCTAAGGGTATAACACAATAAGTTATTCTCGAGCTGAGAATTAGTTCCTTAAATCTTGGTGTTATTGAAAAATCGGCCTTGGAAAAGAGGAAATAAATTGATGTATTTTTAACTTCAATATGTAGATTCAAAGTAGCGCTCATGTCGTGGCCGAGCTCCGAGCTTTCGACGCCATTCCTTCTAACCCATTCCTTCTAGCGCCAATTTTTGAAGGTGGAATTCCAATAAAATATTCAAATAAAGATAATGGTCAATGTGAGATGAGGAATTTGGAGAATCTCGTTAATAATAAAGTCGGAGCTAGGAGATGACAAGAAAATTCGGGGCGTTTTGGGGAGGGATCAAGTAATTCATAGTTCGTCCAATGGACCATTTGATATTTTGTATGAGGGTTGGATTAATTGAAAAAGAGGTAAGGATGAGCGCAAAGGTAGGGACTAACGCCAAGGTATGAATGAGTGTGAAGGTAGGGATGATCGAGGTATGAATGGTGCAAAGATAAGGATGAGCGAAAAACTTTGAACAAATCGACGCGTGAGCCTAACGCGCTAGGCTAATTCTCTCCCAAAGTCTTCTGCTCGAGATCCACTGCTACAGGCGCGTCACGCCTCCTCGGTGTCGGAAGCTTGCCGGCGTCCGGGGAGGGCCTCCGTTTCTTCGTTCTAGTTAGCCGTGCTGTAGTCGTGTCGGGTTCGGTGAAGTCTCCTGTGAGTCGGAGTTTACAGATTGGGCTGGACGTGCGGCGTTTCTACTAGCTACGGCGGCGAGACTCTGGGTTCCGGTGGGAGTTGGAGACGCGACCTCGCCTGCTCTGTCCGGATCTACTGCTCGGGGACGGCGGTGAGAAGGCGGAGCTAGGTCTAGGGTCTTCTTCGCGGAGGCGTTCTTCTGGTCTTCGCCGGGTTCGATGCTCGCGGTGGTTGTGCTTCGCGGTTCAGTGGGATAAGGCGGCTTGTGGTTGACGGCGACGGCTGTGCGGCCCTTGTCCGGTGACGTCCCGTCGGTTTGTTGTTTTCCCCAACGGCGGCATGCTCCTTTCCGGTCGACTGTTAGTTCGGTAAAGTGTCGTATTCTCATCGATTGGGTTGATTAGATTCACTCGTGAATCTACAGACTTTAATTGATTTGTTGAATAAGGTTAGACTTGGTTAATCTGGTTTGTGAAGGTTTGGATCTGGTTTTGTTTGCCCTTGTTTTTGCCCTGTGTTCTGATTTTTGAATTGAGGAGGAGATAGTAAGGCTTCGGTTGTGGTGATGCTCCGGTTTATCCTTTGCTATTAAGCTCCGTAAGATAGTGTAATCCCGTGTGTAAGATCGGATCCAGGAGTTTATGAGATCGACTTCGAGATGTGGTGGTCAGTCTTAGGTCGGATGTCTCTAGACTTTGCTGTCGAATGGTCTTATTTCATGGGTTGCCCGTTGAAACAGCTTCCTCAGTTCTTCTTATCGGTCCTTCAGGCTTCTACCGGTGCTCCCTCTCTAGTCCGGTTGTGCCTTTCTAAGATTCCGAGATGTTTATCGATAACCTTGCCTCTAATGCTCCCAAGCTATATTGGTTAATTATCGATTGTTTAGTTCTCATGTTTTTTTATCCTTTTTTTGGGCATGGGTTCTTTTATTGGGTTAGCATTTTGTGTAAACAAATGTAAACCTGAACACTTCATTTTTATTAATGATATTAACATACTTATCAAAAAAAAAAAAAAAGATGAGCGAGGAGCTAGTGATGAGTGCAAAGGTATGGATGAGCGCGGAGCTAGGGTTGAGTGCATAAGTAAGGATGATAACGAAGGTAGATATGAATGCGGATTTAGGGTGCTCATAGCTAGAGAGCTTGTAACCAGAGAGCCTGTAGCCAGGGAACTTGTAACTAGGGAACCTGTAGCTAAGGAGCTCGTAACTATGGAGTTTGTAGCTAGAGAGAACATAGTTAGGGAGCTCGTATCTAGGAAGCTCGTAGCTATAGGAAAGCTATCTAAAAATGTCTCCCCAAAAATTGAACACCTTATCTTAGTTTTTATAGATAAAATACATGTCAATATTTATTTGAATTTTAGCGGGCTTTTGATATTTGTTTATTGGATATTCTTGATTTATGTGGGTTATGGGGATGTTAGAGGTGGGTTTAGCACTCCTCTAAAGCCCGGTCCAATAACAAAGGGGTCAAGAAGAGGTTCGGCCCTGAAGACACAATAAAGACCCAACGCAAAAACAGCTCGGCAGCGAGGCGCCCTCCCGACCTGTATAACAAAAAGAGATAAATGTTAATTTAGCATTTATCTGAAAAATATAAGTAAAAATCTTTTTGGAAATAAAGTCTAAGTGGTTCAGATTTTGTAAATAATATCAGAGAGAATCTAGGGCAAAAATCCTAGATCCTCTGATATAAATATCCTTCCCCTATGTAGGAAAAGACTAAGTCGAAACAGACACACACTTTGTACTCAAAAACCCTATAGCTAGCGATTATTCAATCAATTTCGGCTCTCATCTAATAAAACTAGATTTTCCAGTCTATCTTTAGTCTTGCTTTTTAATTCTTGCTTAATCTTAAATCCAAGTCCCTAAATTACTAATCAATTTCATAAATTGATTATTGTTTTATTTTCTGAATCAACAATTGACGCCGTCTGTGGGGACTTTGGATATTTTGATTAACCAAATGAGAGACTAGCAATGACAGAATCACCACATTCGCCACAAGAGACAACCAACGAAGAAAACAATACCATCAATATCAATACGGCGAATGCTTTGGAAAAGGCGATCCCTCCAAAGGAGTTCGACCGGGATAACCCCTGACTGGAGTTGATCGAGCGCGTGAAGATCGACGATCAAAACCCTGAGCGGAGTGTAGGAATCGGAGCCGGCCTTGACCCAAACATCAGAGCCGAACTGATCGACTTCCTCAAACATAACATGTCGACATTCGCGTGGATAGTCAAAGACATGATAAGAATCGACCCGAACATCGCATGCCATGAGCTCAACGTCGACAGAACGTTCAGACCCATCAAACAGAAAAGGCGGAAGCTCGGAACAGAGAGGGCGCAAGCCGTAAATGACGAGGTGGACAAATTGTTGTGAGCCGGGTCCATCGTGGAAGTAAAATACCCCGAGTGGCTCGCGAATCCAGTAGTAGTAAAGAAGAAAAATGGTAAGTGGGTAGTATGTGTCGACTTCACCGATCTAAACAAAGCTTGCCCTAAAGACTGCTTCCCACTACCACACATCGATCGATTAGTCGAAGCGACCGCTTGCAACGAGCTCATGTCGTTCATGGACGCCTTCTCCGGATACAACCAAATCCTCATGCACCCAGAAGATAGAGAAAAAACCTCGTTCATAACGGATCGAGGTACTTTCTGCTATAAGGTCATGCCATTCGGTCAGAAAAATGCAGGAGCGCCGTACCAACGCCTTGTCAACAAAATGTTCGCAGAGCAGCTCGGCCGAACCATGGAAGTCTACATAGACGACATGCTCGTAACATCACTGGTAGCAACGGACCACATCACCCACCTAAAAACGTGTTTTGACATCCTGAACGACTACATGATAAAAATTGAATACGGCGAAGTGCACCTTCGGTGTTACCTCAGGAGAATTCTTGGGATACATCGTGACGGAACGGGGATCGAAGAAAACCCAAAGCAAATAACGGCGATAATGAACCTACCGTCTCCAACCAAAACCCGTGAGGTACAAAGGTTGACCGGAAGGATTGTCGCACTGATATATCATGGTTTTTACCGGTTTTAGACCATGATATAAGTGTGTTTTAGAGTCTTTTAGTGGTTCTTTAGAGTCTTTTACAGGTATTAGCACGTTTGGAGCGGATTTGGAGATTATGGAGCTTTTTGGAGCATTTTGGTGATTTGACCCGAGAGATAGAGTTCACTGTCCAAAACAGAGATCTGCATCGATCGACACACATTGTGCATCGATCGACACACGAGCGAGATGGGCTTATCTTCGGTGGTTTTAAGAAGTTTGGATATTGCACTTTAGCCCAGAAGTTTCCAAGAATTACAAAGAAGCCCCAGTCGTGATTAGGCCTTTATAATTAGGTTTTTACATCAGTTTTTAGATACACTACGCTTACGCTACGCTTACGATACGCTTACGCTATGCTTTACTTACACTTTGATACTTTGAGCATAGAGATTTTAGAGCTTTTGGGGCTGATCTAATCCTATACTGCTTCCTGCTTTTGGAGAAGATTTTGAACCCCTTTAATCTTTACTCTTTATTTATGCAATCTATTAATTCATTGATTATGTTTTCATTATTTATGTCTAAGTAGATTCATAGTTAGGTTTAGAGATTCTCATTAGGGATTTCATGACTTGCTAGATTTATTTACTTCAGTTAAGGATTCATATCATAATTGTTTTTCAATCTAAATTGTGCTTAACACTAGTTTCTAACTTGATCACTTAGAATCTAGATCTTAGGTTGTTAAATTGACACGAAAGTGTGATTTAGAATCTGATTTATTTGGGTTGAGCAATTGAATTACTCGCAAAAAATTTGGTTTAATTGAATTGTGAACATATCGAACCTGAACTTAAAGCTAGTTTAATCTGTTGGGAATTACAAAGAAATTTGGATTTCTGCTATTAGACTTAGAGAATTCTCACAACGAAAGTTGGTTAGTTCTAATTCTGTGTTTGAGTTCTAGAACCGTACTTAATTTGATCCTAACTGATTATCTGATCTGCTTGTCTGATTTCCTGAGAACTCCCTAGACTTAGCGCTTTTAGTTAATTGCCTTCAAACCAATCTTGCAACATGATTTACTTTTCTGCTTTGCTTTTAGTTTCTCACTACTTTCTCCTCGTTTAACTCGACTGTTCTATATTCTATCGTTGCCGAGAGTCCTTGTGGATTTGATACCCTACATACTATAATTGCATTAACTGTGCACTTGCAGTAGAATAGGATAAAACTTAGACCCTATCAAGTTTTTGGCGCCGTTGTCGGGGACTCTTTGGAGTCTTCGATAGATTTGAACCTAGGGTTTAGACTAGGATTTTTATTTTTGTTTTTGGTTACTAATTTTCTCTGTTTTTCTCTGTCGCAGGTCTGACATTCGCTTAGCATCGATCGTTGCATCCTTTTGAATCGATCGTTGCAAGGCGACTAGATTTGAATCGATCGTTGCCTCCAAGCATCGATCGTTGCACTGCGATTACAGACGGTTTATGCAGACGCGTGATACCAGAAGTAATCCGAACTCGAATCTCGTTAATTTCAGACTTGAGGAGCTTGCTAGACTAGAGAGAACTAACAGGAAAGTTCAACGAGCAAAGATGGTACAAGAGCGTTTGATTCTAAGACCTGATGTCAAGGTACCCTAAGGGACCCACAAAATAATCCGTACAATGTTGTTGGGCAACGGATTGATGCTGAAGGGAATGTGATCCCTGAACCTGAGCCTGAACCGCGACAAGAACAAGGACAAGGCCAAGGACAAGGTCAGAGGCATATGGTTGTTCATGAGAGGACCCTTGCTGACTATAACTGTCCGGATGAGTTTCATGCTAACCGGTCAGTACTTGTACCTCCTGGTTTTGAGAGGAATGACTTCGAGATCAAGACCATCTACTACTCTATTCTGAGGCAGAATGCTTTCCATGGGTTTCTGACTGAGCAGCCTATGGATCATATTGATGAGTTTGAGGACATAGTCACTGGGATGAAGTATGATGGAGTGAACTATGACTATCTGTTTCTCAAAATTTTCCCCTACTCTCTCGCTGGAGATGCTGCTGCCTGGCTGAAACAACTTCCACCTGGGAAGTTTACTACATGGGATGCTGTGAAGAGTGAGTTTCTGAGGCACTTTTATGATGATGCTCGCTCTGCTCAGTCGAGACAGGACATTTTCACTTTCTCCCAAGGTCCTATAGAGCCTCACAAAGCTGCTTGGATGAGGTTCAAGAAGTACCAACGAGACTGTCCTCATCATGGATTCACTGAAGTGACATTGCTGGGTATTTTCTTTAGAGGTATAAATCTCCCTTACCAGACTGCGTTGGATAATTCCAGCAATGGAAATTTCAACACTAGGACTCCTAAGCAAGCTAAGCAATTGATAGATAACTTGGTGAGCAGTAACAGCTGCAAGCCTGCTGATAGGAGAAGGAAAGAGTCTGGTGGGAAGATAGATAGTCTGGAGATAGCTGATATCAGGAGTAAGTTGGATACTGTTTGTAATCTGTTGGCTGGTGTGAGATCCGGGATTCACACTAAGAATTTGTATTCGTGGATTTGGACTTTAGGATATAGAAATGGTATAGTTTCATATGAATCAAAGACTTTATTGAGATTGATCGTCGAGATAGAACAAACACAATCGAAAAGAGAGTACAAAGTATGATGATCGAGCTATCTAGTCGAAATGTTCTAAGTTAGGGTTGGAATATCTTGAATGAGTCGCCACTTCTTCTTTAAATAGTCTCGACTCTGATCTCTCTGTTCCGATATTTCGGCCTCTCCTTCGTAACGATCCTCGTGATCCTCGCGGATCAGTTGAACTGGAAAAGACCGAGTCGCTCTATCTCCACGTCGTCTCCTGCCGAGCTCGAGCTCGATCGCCTCTTACTTCGGCACTGTTTGGGCCTCGTCAAAGCGTCATTCGTTTGGGCCGGATTTCCTAGAGGGCTCATAGATACGGGCCTTTGTATTATTTGTTAATGGGCCGGATTTCCTAGAGGGAAATCCAGTACCAACAATAGCCCCCCAGCCCATTGATTTCGAGAAGTCGAGGTTAATGGGCGGTGGACATTTTCGGGAAGACGCAAACGTGTCTCGGGCGGCGAAAAATCTAATGATTACTCTCGCCCCATCCGTAGATCTTGTTGCGATCCAATGGTCAACGATGGGCACTTGGGACGAGCTGATCTGCTTTTTAGCGCATCAGCAGTCGTGGCGTGTCTTCGTTTGATGATTTCATCTCATACCGTGGATCTGGTCGATCATCAATGGCTAAGATTCGAGAGTCGCGAAGAGTCTTTTCAAGCTCTCTTCTTTTTTCTTTTTTTTTTGCTGATGTGACCTAATTGTCGCACATTCGTAGCCGTTGATCTTAAACCGACGGTTGGGATAAGAGAAAGCGAAGAGTCCAAATCACCTCAATTTTCTCGTAATTATTACGAGTTCGGAATCGTGCGACTGAGGTTTTGCACGATTCCCACTATAATTTTCTTATATTTGCCGGGGGTAATTTCTTTTCTTCCCACTTTCACCTCTTCTTCTACTTTTGCCCTGGTTTTTCTTCTGCCATCGGAAAATTTTCCTTCTAAAACTTTTTGCTTTCTTTATTCCGATACACCGCTCCCTTATGGCTCTCAGAGATGCGACAGGGGGTAATACAAGCACGGCGGCGGGTTCGTTTGGCCCACATCCGCCATCTTCCCTAACCGCAAACCAAATCAAACGTTGCGGAGGATTTGTCGGATCCCACCGGAGGTGGAAATTGTGATTCCGTCGCCGGCGATGTCGCCGGAGACCACGGTGGAGGGCTATTGCTGCGCCTCATACGCCTACTTCGAGAAATGCGGGCTTTTCTTCCCTATTCCCCGCTTAATCTCTTTGGTGCTAGCCCAAATTCAATTGGCATTCCATCAGATGACGCCAAACTTTGTCCGGTACGTCATTGGAATCGGAGTCAGGGCCGCGGAAGATGGAATCGAGTTCGGGCCTGAGGAAATTATGCGTGTTTGCTCAGTGAAACACAATGCTAAGTTCCGGTGGACTTACTACCTCTCGCCTCGTTTCGGGCGGGTCCTCGAGGAAGTTCCGACGAAAGACGTATGGAGGGACCAATACTTCTTTTTCAGGATAACCCATCATTCGGTCGGGGACTTTGATTATTCGGTTATCCCGTCTCGATGGTCGCCCAGTGTCGGTAAGACCCTGGTTTTAGTGTTTTGTTGTTTTTTTTTTGTCAGGCCGTCCCTTTTCTGGTCTGGTTTCTATCACAGAGGCTCCGGAGTCGCTTGCTACCAACCCGATCACAGAGGCTCTGATAGCTCGTCTGAGAGGGGGCGCTGTTAATTGGGGTAGTTTCACGATTGAGCGTGTGCAGGCTGTTCTGCGGGTTGGCCCTAAGCGAGCTCCGCGGGACCGCGCTCGGGTTCCTCGAAACCCTACTTCCCTGATTGATCCTATTTTGAGTAACCGATAAACTTCGTCGTTGATAGCTTGAGCTCGTTCAAGGCCAAGCTTGCGACGTTTTTGTCTTACTAGTTTGTAAGTTGGATCGAGATGTATCTCATTGCTCGTCACGTCAATATTGATTCATTTCATGTCAGCTGAGGACCATGTGAACGATTCTACGTTCTGCTTGAGGAATGATACTAGTTTGTCTCTTATAGAGTTTGGAAGGTCGGCTCCGATGCCGACACATTTTTCAGGATGGTCGTCGTCTATGCAAACTTGTGTCGTGAGGTCTTTCGGGGGACCTCGTCGACTTGGGGTCATTCAACCTTTTAGTTCACATTTCGGCGATCTCTTCTTTTTTCGGTAAATTCTCTGCGGGGGATCTTTCGTTCTGTTTATACCCGGTCATGTAACAATTTCTAGACAATTGTTTACTTCCATATACGGTTTGCACTCCATTAGGGGTTGAGAATTTGACACATTGATGGTACGTCGATGGTACGACTTTCATGCATAAATCCATGGCCGACCTAAGATTGCGTTGTACGGGGCTTGACGATCTACTACGACGAAATCCGTCATTCTTCGGACTCCACCAGATATGACTGGTGTAAAGACAGAGCCTAAAGATTATGTCGTTTCTCCGGCAAACCCTACTAGTGGTGTTCGACATTCGACTATCTCAAAATCATTGAACTCAATCTTTTTGAATGCCACATAAAAGAGGACATCAACGGAACTTCCCGTATCGATCATTATCCTATAAAGCTCGACATCTCCAACGACTACAAAGACAAGCAAAGTTTGGGACCTTGTATGGGAGCTTTGATCGAGTTGGCTGAGTCTCAACACAGTTTCGAGCCTCCTAATATGAAGTCATTTCATATTGGGGGTATAGCACGTGCCCCCCCACCCCCCCCCCACCCCCGCATCAACGGGGAAGATTGACGCGGGAGCTGAGGATTTTCCTCAGAGAAGGAGTTGGCGTATAAAACGATCCTTCTGGGACGCCGCATAGGCTTAGTTCGCCGAGAATTACCTCGACTCTTTTCCGGGAACCTTGAGGTGTAGCCTTGGGAGTTTCTTCCTCTTTGGATCGTTCTCTTTTTAGACGGTTTTTTGGGATTCGAACCTTCGGTCGATTTGAGTTCATTATCTTCAGGAGGTTCTACCTCCTTGATTTCAGATTCCTGCGCTTTCTCAGACTCTCGCTTCTTTGCTTCGATATTAGCTTAAGTGTAACACTCGTTTGTCGAATGACCTCTTTTCTTGTGATGTTCACAGTACTTATCTTTATCATACTCGAACTTGCGTGAGCCCTTTGGGATTTCAACCGCATTCACGGTCCCGAATTTACGGAAAACCTTTTTGCCATTCGCGTTCTGCGAACTCGATTACTTATTTTCTTTCCAATGTTTTCCCTGAGGGTCGCGGTTTCTTCTTCGAGATGAAAGAAGGCTGAAGCGCGATGTAGAGAATCATCAAGAGTTACTGGTTCGCGGACCGTTATTTCTTTGCAGAACTCGATTTAGTACCATAGTCCGTGCCTCAATGCCTCTATGGCGACTTCGTCGTTTGGATTCACGATTTTGGATTTGACTTCCTTAAAGCGATCGATATACGAACAAAGTGACTCATCAGGTCGTTGAGATACGTTAAACAGGGTTGCCTCAGTATTTTTGATTTCGATAAAAATGGAGTACTATTTGAGGAAAGCCATCATGACTGAGAGAAGTTGTCGATAGATTTTTCTTCCAGTCTGGAAAACCATTCTAAGGCTGAGCCTGATAAATTCTCGGCGAAGAGTTTGCAGAAAGAAGGGTCTCTCTCTTCGTCGGTCAGATAGACTCTAGAAATCGGTAGTGTAAAGGCTCTTATGTGAGCCTTAGTGTCTGACTTCCCCGAGAAATCTAGGAATATAGTTTTCTTAATTTCTCGCAACCTTGTGAAGGAGATTCGATCGGTGAACGGTGTTTGGAGTGTTTCCTCAATTACTCGATTGATGTCGGATTCCGCGCTGGTTGCCATGTGAACTCGCGAACTCAGACTCATGAACTGGGTATTAGCATGTTCGATATATTCTGTGAGCATGCCATGTTTGTCTATCGTTAATGGAGCAAATTGCGTCTGCGGTTGGACCGTTGGTTGATGCCTAAGATTTGTTTGATCGTTTAGGCTATGAGCCGTTGTTGATCTGGGCAACTCATTTCGAGGTAATGGGAAAGGAGTTGAACTTGGCTCGATAGGAGGCCTCGAGCTTGAGGCAAAGGCTGAACCGCCAAGCCACCTGGGCTTATTCTCACTCTTTGGTGGTAGAGGTGGCGGACCAAGGGGCGTCTGTTCCATAAATCCTTTTAAATCCGCATTTAGCGAACTGAAAGGGATAGGGGTCGCCGTCGAAGACATTGGGGGGAGAGAACCCATTATTCGACGTTCCAGCGGCATGTCTAGAGATCTCTGGTGGTGATGCGACCTGGGAGAAACCAGGCGAGTTCATTGTGGAGGACTTAAGGAGGCCTCCGTTCGCCTAACCGATCCCGATGGTTCAGATTGGCAAGTTCCTCGGGATGAGCGTTTACGCGCCGCTCTTGCTCAGCAAAACTGAGTAGCCAAAGTGCGACTGTATATCTCTTGAATCCGAATGTTAGCCTTGTTACTCCATGTTCGGTTCACTAGAAAGTTGAGCGTCGAACGTATTTTGTCCAAGTCATTCGGGCTTTGCCTCGCGAGATTAGGAGTCTAAGGCGTACCGGATGGTTGAGTTCCGGATACGCTTCCTGATACCGGAGCATTATCAGATCTGGTTCAGACACAGTTCCTGGTTTGATTGTTGATCCCTGACGAAGTGTTCATCAGGATCAGACTCGTCGACGTCACTTGAACGATGGAGCCGGTTGGAGTTGACGTCGCATGGTTTAGGACTGGGTCTGTCCCTACGTTGTCAGTCTGACCCGTGGTACTGTTCACACCGGTGGTGTTCTGCGGAACGACTCCGATCACTTGTTCGCGATCTACTGCAGGAGAAGTGACGTTGGTTTAGGGCGGAGTTGGATTCTCTCGATCTATCGAATCTTGTATCCGATTCTTGTGACAGAAAGATCTACGGTTGTCCCCACAGATGGCGCCAAATGTGAGTTTTGAGATTTCACAACAAGGATTTGTATAGAAATGGGGTTTTTGGACTTTAGGAAATGATATATAGATTTTCTGTGAATCAAAGATGTTGTAAAAGATTGAATGCTGACATAGAATTTATACAAAGAACAGGTCGTAAGTATACAAAGTGAGATCAAACTATTTTAGTGGAAGTGTTTAAAGTTATAAATTTAGGATTATGTTTCGTGTGCGACTTCCTTGCTCGTATATCTTCGATCTCCCCTCGTCATTTATGATATTTTCATTCATGTTATCCTCAACGTCATGAGATTCTCAGAGCTTGTTACAACGGTTTGCGATTTGTTCTTTATCGAAATCAAACTCTGGTGGACACGAATGACATATCGTCTCATTTTTCGTTTGGGCTTCAACGCTTCGTCATGCTTGCTGGGCCTGGTGGATTTCTTCTATCTCTTAGGCTTCTTTCTTTAGTGGGCTTTGTACTTCGTAAATGGGCCACATTTTACAGTGCAAAAACCTGCACAACCAACGCACAATGCAGAAAAAGATCACCGAGCATGCAAAGGATCAGTCCAAGAAAACTGATCTGACCAAGGAAGATGAGGCCGAGCATAGATATGGCCGAGCATGTCAGAGCATTGATCCGAGCATTGATCCAAATGTGTCCGAGTATGGACTTGTCGAGCAGTCCTGTTCGGAACGTCGAGCCATTGTGGTCCATGGATTGTAGAGCAGTCCTTCTCGGATCGCAGAGCTGTCCTTCTCGGACCGCCGAGAAAGAGGAAACCACTTCTCATTGGGAGCTGCCGAGCAAGAATCTCCGTCAAGGTTGCGTTTGAATCGAGATTTAAATTTTTTTTTTAAAATTAGAAATTCTGATGCAAAAGTATAGGTATATACGGACCCATTCTCCCCTCTTTTTTAGAGGGGGGCTCTCCCCTCTTTTTTAGAGGTGGGCATCTGAACCGATCAGAAGATCGGCTGCCTACGTACCCCGTTCGAGGTTCAAGTTGTCCTGTTGTTCAAGTTTTTTCTCTTTTTTTTTTTAAGACGTTCGGAGTTCTCGGCCTAGTATTTTTCTATAGATGCATTGTACTCCAAAATCTTAGCATTCTAACATTGTCCTTGTTGAAGATTTCGTACACCCCTGGGTGAACCTCTTTAGTAATTTACGATGATACATTCAAGTTTGGTCCTAGCTTGCCTGCTATCGGTGGGCGCTATACTTTTCGTAGGATCAAGTCGTCTTTGAAGAAACGTCGACAGCGAGTATTTGTCCGATGATACCGATGGAATCCTTCTGATTCATTTACCCATTTATTGCGTTCATTGTTTTGGGGGTAGCGTGGAATAGACTGTGTTGGGATAGTGTCCTGAAATCACACTTGTACTCACCCCTGTGATAGTTGTGTGTCGAGATCAGACATTCGTATAATACTGGGCGGTTGCAATGTTTTGCTAGAAGCCTCTTGCAATCTGTAAGTTGTATACTTACTGCCAGTATTATATGATCCTATAGGGTCACACACCTAAGCAAACTGGAAGCTACGACATGGGAATGATCATTATGGTAATGATCATATTAATGTGCATTGGATGCGCATTATAATCGATATAATGGTGTTGTGTCGATCGACACAGCTTGTGTGTCTGTCGACACAGTTCGGAATTTCCGAAACAGCTTTTCGGGTTGGGACTTAATTAAGTCTGGCCCGTTAAGCATGTTTAGGTCGAATAAAACTCGAGAGTTTCGACCTAAACAGTAGGCCGTCCACTTTTCTTGATAGAAACAGTAGACACACCAGAGAGATTCGAATCCCGTTGATCCGGCACTAGCATCCCGTTTCCAGCGAGCGCGCGTGTGTATCTGGTAGAGGCAAGGTATCTGCGTTGCTCCACTGATCTCTGCTTGGTTTCTCGATCCCCTCGACCGGTATGATCCTTTTAAGGTTAGGATCTGATGTCGATGCTAATGCGGCTAGGGCATCGGCTGCGGTGTTTTCCCCCCGCGGGATCCGTGTTAGATCAAAGAATTCGATCTGTTCGGTAAGCGTATGGACTACCTGTAGGTATGCTTCCATGCGCTCGTCCTTGGCCTCGTAGTCGCCGTGATATTGGCTCGTGACCAATTGGGAGTCGCTGAACGCTTCTACTTCTCGGGCTCCTATTGCTATTGCTAGTCTGAGCCCGGCTATTAACGCTTCATATTCTGCTTCGTTATTTGATGCGGCGAAGCCCAGTTTGAAAGACTGTTCCAATACTTAGCCGGTGGGGGAGTCCAGTTTTACTCCGACTCCAGATCCTTGCCTTGAGGAAGCTCCGTCAACGTAGAGTTTCCATTTTTTGGCGGAGGTCGGGTCAAGTTCGACGGTCGGTGGGAGCTCGATTATAAAATCTGCAAGTACTTGTGCTTTTAGGCACGTCCGAGCTTTATATTCTATGTCATACTCGCTAAGTTCGATAGCCCATTTGACCAGTCGACCGGACTGGCTTGGACTGTGAAGAATGGTTCTCAGTGGCTGAGAGGTCATTACTATGATCGAGTGCGATTGAAAGTATGGTCGGAGTTTCCGAGCCGATGTCACTAGCGCTAGGGCGAGTTTTTCCATGGCGGGGTATCTGGTTTCAGCGTCGATTAAGGTCTTACTGATGTAATACACCGGCCGTTGTTCGTTCTGTTCTTCGCGAACCAGGACTCCACTTACCGTTGCCGTCGAGACAGCTAGGTAGAGGTAGAGGGGTTCCCCTTCTACTGGTGTCGCCAGTATGGGTGGTTCGCTTAAGTAAGCTTTGAGCTGAGTGAACGCTTCTTCGCACTTTTCGTCCCAGAGGAACTTTTTGTTCGCTTTGAGCAAGTGATAGAAGGGCAGACATTTATCAGTCGACCTCGAGATGAAACGGTTCAGAGCAGCTATTTTGCCAGTCAGGCGCTGGACTTCTCGCGTTGTTCTGGGAGATTTCATCTCTATGAATTTTGCGATCTGTTTGGGGTTCGCTTCGATCCCTCTTTCGGTTACTAGGTAACCTAGGAATTCTCCTGAGGGGACCCCGAAGGTACACTTTGCTGGGTTGAGTTTCATCCCGTATTTATTGAGAATGATAAAACATTCTTTTAGTTGTGGGATGTGATCCTCATACCTGGAAGATTTGACCAGCATATCGTCGATGTAGACTTCCATAGTTTTGCCTATGAGTCCTGAAAACATCTTGTTGACGAGGCGTTGGTAAGTCGCTCCTGTGTTTTTTAGTCCGAAGGGCATGACTTTGTAGCAGTACGTGCCTCGATCAGTTATGAACGAAGTCTTTTCTTGGTCCTCGGGGTTCATTAATATTTGATTGTACCCCAAGAAAGCATCCATGAAGGATAGTAGCTGGTGTCCGGCGGTGGCTTCGACCAGCTGGTCGATGTGTGGGAGTGGGAAGCTGTCCTTCGGACATGCTTTGTTGAGATCCGTGAAATATACACAAACTCTCCACTTCCCGTTCTTCTTCTTAACCTCTACAGGGTTCGCAAGCCAGTCGGGGTATTTGACCTCTCTGATCGATCTGATTTTTAATAATCGATCGACCTTGTCATTGATGGCTTGAGCTCGTTCCGGACCTAGTTTTCGACGTTTTTGGCTTACCGGTTTGTAGGTTGGGTCGATATTCAGCTCGTGGCTGGTAACGTCGATGTTGATCCCTCTCATGTCTGCTGAAGACCAGGCAAAGGAGTCGACGTTTTGTTTGAGGAAAGAGACCAGTTCGTTTTTGACTGGCTCTGATAGGTCGATTCCAATGCCAACGAGTCTTTCGGGATGAGCATCGTCTATGCAAACTTGGGTCGCGAGGTCCTTTGGAGGTCCTATTTGACTCGGGTCATTCGACCTTTGGGTCTGCATGGTGGCGAGCTCGTCCTCTTTTTGTAATTGCTACGTAGGGGATTTTTCAATCTGTTTGTATCCATTCATATAGCAATGGCGGGAAATCTTTTGACTTCCGTACACGGTTTTTACCCCTTTAGGAGTTGGGAATTTTACGCATTGATGGTAGGTCGATGGTACCGCTTTCATGTCGTATATCCATGGTCGACCTAGAACAGCGTTATAGGGAGCTGGCCGATCCACTATGACGAACTCTGTCATTCTTCGGACTCCTCCAGCTATCACCGGGGCGAAGACAGAGCCCATCGAGTACGTTGTTTCGCCAGCGAACCCTACTAGTGGTGTCTTTTCTTCCACGATCTCGGAGTCGTTGAAGTCCATCTTTTTGAATGCATCGTAAAAGAGGACATCTACCGAACTTCCTGTGTCGATCATTATCCTTGAGAGTTTGACATCTCCCACTACTAGACAAACGAGGAGAGCGCCGTCGTGTGGTTTGTCGAGATTGCTTGTCTCGCTCTCGTGGAAAGTGATCTCGTGGTCTGGACCTATCATTGGGATTTTCCCCCCTTTGTCAGTTTCGACTCTTCTTTGAAGAGCTTTGATTGAATTGACCGAGTCTTGGCAAAGCTTGGAGCTACCGAAGATGAAGTCGATTCGTTTAGGGGGTATAGCCCGTACACCCCCCCCTACTCGTGACCAATTGGGAGTCGCTGAACGCGTCTACTTCTCGGGCTCCTATTGCTATTGCTAGTCTGAGCCCGGCTATTAACGCTTCATATTCTTCTTCGTTATTTGATGCGGCGAAGCCCAGTTTGAAAGACTGTTCCAATACTTTGCCGGTGGGGGAGTCCAGTTTTACTCCGACTCCAGATCCTTGCCTTGAGGAAGCTCCGTCAACGTAGAGTTTCCATTTTTTGGCGGAGGTCGGGTCAAGTTCGACGGTCGGTGGGAGCTCGATTATAAAATCTGCAAGTACTTGTGCTTTTAGGCACGTCCGAGCTTTATATTCTATGTCATACTCGCTAAGTTCGATAGCCATTTGACCAGTCGACCGGACTGGCTTGGACTGTGAAGGATGGTTCTCAGTGGCTGAGAGGTCATTACTATGATCGAGTGCGATTGAAAGTATGGTCGGAGTTTCCGAGCCGATGTCACTAGCGCTAGGGCGAGTTTTTCCATGGCGGGGTATCTTGTTTCAGCGTCGATTAAGGTCTTACTGATGTAATACACCGGCCGTTGTTCGTTCTGTTCTTCGCGAACTAGGACTCCACTTACCGCTGCCGTCGAGACAGCTAGGTAGAGGTAGAGGGGTTCCCCTTCTACTGGTTTGGCCAGTATGGGTGGTTCGCTTAAGTAAGCTTTGAGCTGAGTGAACGC
This sequence comes from Orychophragmus violaceus, assembly GCA_030180135.1. Taxonomy (NCBI): domain Eukaryota; kingdom Viridiplantae; phylum Streptophyta; class Magnoliopsida; order Brassicales; family Brassicaceae; genus Orychophragmus; species Orychophragmus violaceus. The sequence goes on from CM058240.1 coordinate 72,640,722, forward strand.
TTCTTCGCACTTTTCGTCCCAGAGGAACTTTTTGTTCGCTTTGAGAAAGTGATAGAAGGGCAGACATTTATCAGTCGACCTCGAGATGAAACGGTTCAGAGCAGCTATTTTGCCAGTCAGGCGCTGGACTTCTCGCGTTGTTCTGGGAGATTTCATCTCTATGAATTTTGCGATCTGTTTGGGGTTCGTTTCGATCCCTCTTTCGGTTACTAGGTAACCTAGGAATTCTCCTGAGGGGACCCCGAGGGTACACTTTGCTGGGTTGAGTTTCATCCCGTATTTATTGAGAATGATAAAACATTCTTTTAGTTGTGGGATGTGATCCTCATACCTGGAAGATTTGACCAGCATATCGTCGATGTAGACTTCCATAGTTTTGCCTATGAGTCCTGAAAACATCTTGTTGACGAGGCGTTGGTAAGTCGCTCCTGTGTTTTTTAGTCCGAAGGGCATGACTTTGTAGCAGTACGTGCCTCGATCAGTTATGAACGAAGTCTTTTCTTGGTCCTCGGGGTTCATTAATATTTGATTGTACCCCAAGAAAGCATCCATGAAGGATAGTAGCTGGTGTCCGGCGGTGGCTTCGACCAGCTGGTCGATGTGTGGGAGTGGGAAGCTGTCCTTCGGACATGCTTTGTTGAGATCCGTGAAATATACACAGACTCTCCACTTCCCGTTCTTCTTCTTAACCTCTACAGGGTTCGCAAGCCAGTCGGGGTATTTGACCTCTCTGATCGATCTGATTTTTAATAATCGATCGACCTCGTCATTGACGGCTTGAGCTCGTTCCGGACCTAGTTTTCGACTTTTTTGGCTTACCGGTTTGTAGTTTGGGTCGACATTCAGCTCGTGGCTGGTAACGTCGATGTTGATCCCTCTCATGTCTGCTGAAGACCAGGCAAAGGAGTCGACGTTTTGTTTGAGGAAAGAGACCAGTTCGTTTTTGACTGGCTCTGATAGGTCGATTCCAATGCCAACGAGTCTTTCGGGATGAGCATCGTCTATGCAAACTTGGGTCGCGAGGTCCTTTGGAGGTCCTATTTGACTCGGGTCATTCGACCTTTTGGTCTGCATGGTGGCGAGCTCGTCCTCTTTCTGTAATTGCTACGTAGGGGATTTTTCAATCTGTTTGTATCCATTCATGTAGCAATGGCGGGAAATCTTTTGACTTCCGTACACGGTTTTTACCCCTTTAGGAGTTGGGAATTTTACGCATTGATGGTAGGTCGATGGTACCGCTTTCATGTCGTATATCCATGGTCGACCTAGAACAGCGTTATAGAGAGCTGGCAGATCCACTATGACGAACTCTGTCATTCTTCGGACTCCTCCAGCTATCACCGGGGCGAAGACAAAGCCCATCGAGTACGTTGTTTCGCCAGCGAACCCTACTAGTGGTGTCTTTTCTTCCACGATCTCGGAGTCGTTGAAGTCCATCTTTTTGAACGCATCGTAAAAGAGGACATCTACCGAACTTCCTGTGTCGATCATTATCCTTGAGAGTTCGACATCTTCCACTACTAGACAAACGAGGAGAGCGTCGTCGTGTGGTTTGTCGAGATTGCTTGTCTCGCTCTCGTGGAAAGTGATCTCGTGGTCTGGACCTATCATTGGGATTTTCCCCCCTTTGTCAGTTTCGACTCTTCTTTGAAGAGCTTTGATTGAATTGACCGAATCTAGGCAAAGCTTGGAGCCACCGAAGATGAAGTCGATTCGTTTAGGGGATATAGCCCGTACACCCCCCCCACCCCCCCCCCCCCCCCCCCCCGCAGAGAAGAGGGAGATTGATTCGTGAGCGTAAACTCTTAACGGGAGCCGGAGGTGGGGATAACGCCGAACCTTTCGGGGTGCCGCTCAGGCTGAGCTCGCCGAGAATAAACTCAACTCGCTTCCGCGACCCCTGAGGAAGTGTTTCGGGAGATTCCGGCTCCTTTGTCCGTTCTCGTTTATTTTGAGAAGGCCTCTTGGTGTTCGACTCTTTGGTCTGTTTACTTTCCTTTTTGTCAGATGGAGTTTCCTCCTCGACTTCGGAGTCTTGTTTTCTTTCGGACTCTCGCTTTTGAGCCTCGGCTTTAGCTCGAGTATAGCAATCTTAGGTCGAGTGTCCTCTTTTGTTGTGAAATTCACAGAATTTTTCCTTGTCGAACTCGAATTTCTTCGAGCTCTTCGGGCTCTCGACCGCATTGACGTTCCCTGATTTACGGGAATCCTTTTTCGAGTTTGAGTTCTGCGAGCTCGAAGGGTTCTTTTCTTTTTGGTGCTTTTCTCTGAGGGTCGTGGTTTCGTCCTCGAGGCGAGCGAAGGCCGATGCGCGATGAAGGGCGTCATCGAGTGTTTGAGGTTCGCGGACTGTTATTTCCTCGCGGAATCTGGTTGAATTCCATAGTCCACGTCGCAGTGCTTCTATAGCTACTTCGTCTCGTGGGTTTGCGATTTTGGATTTTATTTCCTTAAATCGGTCGATGTACGAGCGAAGCGATTCGTCGGGTTTTTGGGAGACGCCAAACAGAGCTGCCTCAGTAGTCTTTTCCTCGATAAAGACGGAGTATTGTTTGAGGAAAGCCGTCATGAACTGGGTGAAATTGTCGATGGACCTTTCTTCCAGTCCGGCAAACCATTCTAGGGTGGAGCCCGAAAGGTTTTCGGCGAAGAGCCTGCAGAAAGCCGGCTCTCTCTCCTCGTCGGTAAGGTATACCCTTGCCATCGCTAGTCGGAATGCCCTGATATGGGCTTTGGGGTCCGACTTCCCAGAGAATTCCGGAAATTTAGTTTTCTTGATTTCTCGGATTCTTGCGAAGGCGATCCGGTCTGTGAACGGCGTTTGTCGCATTTCTTTGATCACTCGATCGATGTCGGGCGCCGCGCTTGTCGCCATGTGAACTTTGGATCTCACACTGACGAACTGAGCCTTAGCTTGTTCAATATACTGTCTAAGCATGTCGTGGTCGTCGCCCGTCGTAGGCGCGAACTGGGCTTGTGCTTGATTGGACTCAAGTCCAGGGAAAGCGGGGTCGAGGAGATCGATTGCTGGAAAAGATCCCGTCTGGTCGACCTGCGGCGTTCGGAACTGTACCGTATTTGACCCGTTAACGGGTCCTGAGCTCGAGGCGAAAGCAGAGCCTCCTAGTTGCCTCGGCCGGATATTCGAACTACTCGGGAAAGGTGATGGCCCGGGTAATGGTCGACTTCCCAATCCGGTTGGATCTGTGATCGTTGAATTTGAACCGAATGGGGTTGGAGTCGCGATGGGCGTCATTATAGGGCGAAAGCCACTATTCGACGTACTGACAAAATTCCCCGACGTTCCCGGTGGAGTTACCACCTGGGAGAAGTCCAAGCGTGTACACGGTGGGGGACTTATAGGGGTTTGTGGATCGTGTGTTGATCTACCCCCTGGTTTTGGCTAGCGAGCTCTTCAAGACGGGCGTTAATGCGCCTTTCCTGTTCATCGAGCTGCACGGCCAGAGAACGGTTTGCGATCTCTTGGGCCCTTGCGCTTACCTCATTATTTCTGGTCCGATCTACCAATAGGCTTAACATCGAACGGATTTCAGCAAGATCATTTGGCCCTTGTCTCTGTGGAGCAGAAGGCAGTGGCGAATTGGGTCTGGTTGTTCCAGATCCGCCTCCTAGGGTGGGAATAGAATCGTTTCTCATCCACACCCAGTTTCTGCTCGGATCGTTAGTTCCTGACAAAACATTTGTCGGAGTCTGACTCGTCGCGATTGTTTGGGCGACTGAGCCGGCCGGTGCCGAGGTCGTGGAGACTGAGGCAGAGCTCGTCAACACGCCATCAGTCTGACCCATGATTCTTATCCCGGTGGTGTTCTGAGGAACGTTGTCGACCGTTTGAGGGTGGTCAACCGGTGGTGTGGCGGTGGGAGAGCCAGATTGGTCGGGATTCATCTCGATCTATCGGATCTAAGATCTGATTCTTAAGACAGGAAAAACTATAGATAGTCCCCACAGTCGGCGCCAAATGTGAGATCCGGGATTCACACTAAGAATTTGTATTCGTGGATTTGGACTTTAGGATATAGAAATGGTATAGTTTCCTATGAATCAAAGACTTTATTGAGATTGATCGTCGAGATAGAACAAACACAATCGAAAAGAGAGTACAAAGTATGATGATCGAGCTATCTAGTCGAAGTGTTCTAAGTTAGGGTTGGAATATCTTGAATGAGTCGCCACTTCTTCTTTAAATAGTCTCGACTCTGATCTCTCTGTTCCGATATTTAGGCCTCTCCTTCGTAACGATCCCCGTGATCCTCGCGGATCAGTTGAACAGGAAAAGACCGAGTCGCTCTATCTCCACGTCGTCTCCTGCCGAGCTCGAGCTCGATCGCCTCTTACTTCGGCACTGCTTGGGCCTCGTCAAAGCGTCATTCATTTGGGCCCAACTATCGAATCGACTCGTCTCTTCGTCTTTGATCCTGGAACGGGCTCATAGATACGGGCATTTGTCTTATTTGTTAATGGGCCGGATTTCCTAGAGGAAAATCCAGTACCAACAGCTGGGAAGAAAGCTGTCCATTTTGCTCAGGATGTTGAGGTATTTGGAGCTGAAGAAGACAATCAGGAAGAGGATGTAAACTACATTGGTGGCTCTGGATTCTAAGGAAATAGGTTTGGTAATCAGTAAGGTAATAGGTTCTTCAATGGTGGGCAGAAGAGTGCTTTCACAAGCAATCAAAACTCTTATGGATTTGGATAGAATGCTGGTTTTCAGAAACCTTTTCAGCAAGGTAATCAGAGGACTTATGGATCTTCCTCATATCAAACACCTCTTGCTGCTAATGCTCATGAGAGCAAGATGGAAGCCATGATGGAGCAGTTTCTGAAAGGTCAAACTAAGAATGATGTAGACTTCGACAAGAAGTTAGGTGTTGTGTATGAGGATCTGAATGGGAAGTTTGAATCCTTGAGCACACATATGAAGGAGCTTGATGCTAAGGTTGCGAGTACTGCTGGATATGTTCAAAGGCCAGATGGATCTCTTTCGGGACAGACTGATGCTAATCCTAAGTATCAGTGCAATGCAGTGACATTGAGAAGTGGTAAGGAGCTGTTTCCTGCCCAGAAAAAGCAGTTGAGTGTCGAAGAAATCGTGGAAATTGAAGAAATAGAAGATGAGATCCGTGGAATTCACAATGCATCGATCGACGCACCTTAGCAACGGTCGATGCAAAGCGAAAACAAGGATGATGAGCCCAAGCTCGACGCAAAGGTCGTAACACAGTCGCCCAGCAACGATCGATACAACACTAGCAACGATCGACGCAAGGCGACTGCAGAGAGCTCAGACACAGAAAAGCTGAAGAAGTCGAATGAAAGGGTTTACAAGCCTAAGGTACCTTTTCCTAAGAACCCCAGGAAGGCTAAGAACGATAAGCAGTATGCCAAATGCAAGGAGATCATTAAAAAGATGAAGATTGAAGTGCCTTTGATTGACTCTATGAAGACTACTCCTGTGATGAAGAGATGTCTTAAGGACTTACTTGCTGGTAAATGGTCTGATGAGGAGAGTGTAATGATGATCACAGAGGTATGTAGTGTAGTGATTCAGGGCAGAATTCCTGAGAAGTTGAAAGATCCAGGGAGCTTTGTGTTGGATTGTGCTATCTACAGGGAAAGATTTGAAAGATCTCTATGTGATCTTGGTTCTAGTGTGAACCTTATGCCCTTCTCTGTTGCTAAGAGACTTGGGATGACTGATTTCCTGCCCACTAGGATCTCACTGGTTTTAGCAGACAGAACAATCAGAATTCCTTAAGGAATATTGGAGGATATGCCTATAATGATTGGCCAATGTGTGATTCCTACTGATTTTGTGGTTATGCAGTATGGAGAGGAACCAAAGGATCCACTGATTTTGGGTAGGCCTTTCTTGGCTACTACGGGTGCGATGATTGACTACCATAGAGGTAAGATAATTCTAAATGTGGGTGATCTGAAGATGAGCTTTGATATGGACAAACTGGTGAAGAGACCAACCATCGACGAACAAACCTTTTATGTGGACACACTCAGTGATTTGGCTGCAGAATACTTTCATAAGTCACATGCTGAGGATCCACTGGAGAGAGCCTTACTGAGCTCTATAATGGAGCTGGAACACCTGCAAGACGAGCCCGCAATCTGCTATGCGAGGCTGATGGATTTTGCTGAGCAAGTGATGCAGTTAGATGTGTCTGACGCAACTTTGCATCGATCGACACAGGTTAAGCATCGATCGTTGCAAGTCGATAGAGACTGGGCAGAGGAAAAAGCTCCGAAAATTGAGCTGAAACAACTTCCATCCGGGCTAAGGTACGCATTTCTTAGACCTAATTCGACATATCCAGTGATTGTTAATGCTAGTTTGAACAACGCAGAGCTCACTTTACTGCTAAGCAAGCTGCGCAAACATCTCAAAGCTCTTGGCTATTCTCTTGATGACATTTCAGGTATATCTCTGGAGCTGTGCATGCATCGGATACATCTTGAGGACGAGTCTAAGACATCTGTTGAGCATCAGAGGAGGCTTAATCCTAATCTACAAGAAGTGGTAAAGAAGGAGATCATGAAGATCCTAGATGCTGGGATCATCTATCCAATTTCAGACAGCGATTGGGTTAGTCCAGTCCATGTAGTGCCTAAGAAAGGTGGAGTTACAGTAGTTAAGAATGAGAAGAACGAGTTGGTTCCTACAAGAATTGTGACTGGACACCGAATGTGCATAGATTACAGGAAGCTCAATGCTGCGACAAGGAAGGATCATTTTCCTTTACCTTTCATTGATCAGATGCTGGAGAGGTTAGCAAATCACCCTTACTATTGCTTCCTCGATGGATATTCAGGTTTCTTCCAGATCCCCATCTATCCAGAGGATAAGGGAAAGACTACTTTTACTTGTCCATATGGCACATTTGCATACCGCAGGATGCCTTTTGGACTTTGTAATGCGCCAGCCACCTTCCAGAGATGCATGATGTCCATATTCACTGATATGATTGAGGACTTTATGGAGGTGTTTATGGATGACTTTTCAGTCTACGGGTCATCTTATAATGAGTGCTTGGATAATCTGTGCAAGGTACTAGCTAGATGCGAGGAGAAGCACTTAGTTCTTAATTGGGAGAAGTGCCATTTCATGGTCAGTGATGGCATTGTACTTGGACATGAAGTGTCTGAAGCAGGGATCAAAGTAGACCGCGCTAAGATTGAGGTAATGACCAGCCTTCAGGCGCCTGATTCTGTAAAGTCTGTGAGGAGCTTTCTTGGACATGCTGGTTTCTATAGACGGTTCATCAAGGACTTCAGTAAGATTGCTAGACCACTAACTGCTCTGATGTGTAAGGATACCAAGTTTGAGTTCAATGCAGATTGTCAGACTGCACTTGAACAGATCAAGCAGGCATTAGTGAGTGCTCCTATAGTTCAGCCACCAGATTGGGACCTACCTTTTGAGGTTATGTGTGATGCGAGTGACTACGCTGTAGGAGCTGTTCTGGGGCAGAAGAAGGACAGAAAGCTTCCTGCTACCTATATGCCAGCAGGACACTAGATGATGCGCAGAGAAACTATGCCACTACAAAGAAGGAGTTCTTGGCTGTTGTCTTTGCATTTGAGAAGTTTCGCCCCTATCTTGTTAGCTCCAAGGTGATTGTACACACTGATCATTCAGCCCTAAAGTATCTGATGCAGAAGAAAGATACTAAGCCAAGATTGTTGAGATGGATTCTGTTGCTTCAGGAGTTTGACATTGAAGTGAGGAACAAGAAGGGAGTTGAGAATGGAGTTGCTGGCCATCTTTCAAGGATGCTGGTTGAGGAAGACGTGCCCATTAATGATTTCTTGCCTGAGGAGAACGTCAATATGATCGGGACAATATTTCAGATGGATTTGGACAGAAACTTGCAGAATTGTCGGATTAATCGCACTGCGTCGATCGATGCCACATCTGTGACGATCGATGCATGTGTCGAGACTGCGACGATCGATGCTACCTTATGCGACGATCGTTGCAGCACGGATACGAGCCTAGAACCTTTCAAGGTTCAAATTGGAGACTATGACCTCGAAGTTGATGCTGTCGCAACCACCGATCGACCCTGGTATGCAGATATAGCTAATTACCTGACTGCAGAGACTGAACCAGATGATTTGAAGGGGTATGCAAAGAAGAAATTCTTCAGGGAGCTCAGACGATACTACTGGGATGAGCCTTATCTCTACAAGCACTGTTCGGATGGTCTTTACAGAAGATACGTTGCTGAATCAGAGGTTCCAGATATCCTATTCCACTGTCATGGATCAGATTATGCTAGACATTTTGCTACTTTCAAGACTGTGTCTAAGGTTCTGCAAGCAGGTTTCTGGTGGCCTATGATGTTTGTGGACGCTCATTCCTTTGTTTCTCAGTGTGTTGCTTGTCAGAGGAGAGGGAAAATCAGTAAGAAGCATGAGATGCCTCAGAATTTCATTCTTGAGGTTGAGGTTTTTGATTGTTGGGGCATAGATTTCATGGGTCCTTTTCCATCATCCTATTGGAATAAGTTTATCTTGGTTGATGTGGACTATGTATCTAAGTGGGTAGAAGCAATAGCTAGTCCGACCAATGATTCTTCGGTGGTTATTAAGCTGTTTAAGACCATCATATTCCCTAGATTTGGAGTACCTCGGATAGTAATTAGTGATGGAGGATCTCATTTCATTAATAAGGTCTTCGAGAAGCTGCTACAAAAGCATGAAGTCCATCACCGAGTTTCTACTCCTTATCACCCTCAGACTAGTGGACATGTCGAGGTTTCTAACAGAAAGATCAAGGAGATCTTAGAGAAGACAGTTGGGAAAACAAGGAAGGATTGGGTAGCAAAGTTGGATGATGCACTATGGGCTTACCGGACTGCATTCAAGACACCACTTGGGACTACTCCATTCCATCTGATGTATGGAAAAGCATGTCATCTGCCAGTAGAGCTTGAGCATAAAGCAGCATGGGCTGTAAAGTAGATGAACTTCGATCTTAAGTCTGCTGCAGAGAGGAGATTGGTGCAGCTTAATGAGTTGGATGAGATTAGGGATCATGCTTATGAGAACTCAAAGCTGTACAAGGAGAGGACTAAGGCTTATCATGACAAGAAGATTGTCTCTAGACAATTTGAGCCCAATGATCAGGTACTTTTGTATAACTCTCGTCTGCAATTGTTTCCAGGTAAGCTGAGATCAAGGTGGTCTGGTCCTTCACGATCAAGGAGGTACGTCCTTATGGAGTTGTCGTTCTAATCAGCCAGGAAGGTAAGGAATTTACTGTCAATGGACAGAGAGTAAAGCATTATTGGGCTAAGGCCGAGATTCCAGGAGGTCAGATTTTGCCTCTGGATGTTGCACCCTCTGTCTGATTGAGCTAAAACGTCAAGCTATTGACGCTAAAAGAGCGCTGAGTGGGAGTCAACCCACTGTTTTGTTTTTGCATATTCATTTTTGGTGTTTTTGTTAGGATTTTACGTTTGTTTTTGGTTTTGGTGAGTTTTGTCTGCAGGTCTCGACGAATCGCAATGCAACGATCGACACGGTCCTGTGTGTCGATCGTCACAACACGGAAATCGCATTGCAGCGATCGTTGCAGACCTGAGCAACGATCGACTCATATCGCAATCGCCTTGCAACGATCGTCGCATTTATGCGTAACGATCGATGCATGAGCGAGACAGGTAAAAATCAGACAGAACTTAACTCATCCCTTAACATTTTTAGTTTTTTTTACCAATCTTTAGCTTGACACTACTAGGGACAGTGTGTTTCAAGTGTGGGGGAGGTGGTATTGACTTTCATCTTTCTGTTTTCTTAGAGTCAGTCCTATTTTTCAAAATTTGTTTTATTGAGTCAAAGCGGTTTAAGTAAGAAACAGTGAATTTTTGAGAAGTTAACAGCACTTGCAGGAACTTAAGTGACCATTGGGATGAAGTTGCAGGATAAATCTATGACTATTAGAAAACCCAACACAGATCAGCCTACTGAGAACACCCACATCACTTCAGGTATCAGAGGATACTTTACTGACTTCACCCTTAATTTGACTTAATTTTCTCACCTAAGGGCTTAGTATACCTTGAGTCGGATTCCTTTGTTAGTTCTGACACAGCTTGTAAACCTGTCCGAGTAAGGTTCCCTTCTCCCCTTCTCTTAAAGTAAAAAAAAAAAGAGAATAATAAACTGAGGATGAGCTAGTAGCTCCGAAGTGGTCACGGGGGTGGTAGCAAACAATATTACCTCCTGTGCATACATGGAATGTGTCCAAAGTACACCCCATAACGGGAAGAGCACTGGTAAAAAAATAAAATGATACCCAATGGGGAAAAATCAGATTGCTAAGGAAGGGAAAAGAGAAGAAAGGAACCAGAAAAAGATAGTATGGTGGTCTAGAGCTGACAGAGTAAGAATCCATGTGCCCTTTGATCGATAATCCTTAGGTGAGACCGCACTTAATAGCTTATAGAAGTCAGTACGGTGAATTTGAATGCTTGAATGTGAATGTGGAGTTTACTTAGGACAGTTGCTAAGTGTGGGGAAAATATATGTTGGTCTTGATATCCTGCAGGTAATTCTTTCAGTGGCTTACTAAGGGGAATCTGAGTGTTGTTGCTTTTAGGATGGAAAGAGTTTCTGAAAGTTTTCAAACCACTTCACCATGTTTTAGTTCTCTGTTTTGCTTGAGGGCAAGCAAAGGCTAAGTGTGGGGGAGTTGATATATCATAGTTTTTACCGGTTTTTACCGGTTTTAGACCATGATATAAGTGTGTTTTAGAGTCTTTTAGTGTTGCTTTAGAGTCTTTTACATGTATTAGTACGTTTGGAGCGGATTTGGAGATTACAGAGCTTTTTGGAGCATTTTGGTGATTTGACCCGAGAGATAGAGTTCACTGTCCAAAACAGAAATCTGCATCGATCGACACACATTATGCATCGATCGACACACGAGCGAGATGGGCTTATCTTCGGCGGTTTTAAGAAGTTTGGATATTGCACTTTAGCCCAGAAGTTTCCAAAAATTACAAAGAAGCCCCAGTCGTAATTAGGCCTTTATAATTAGAATTTTACATCAGTTTTTAGATACGCTTACGCTACGCTTTACTTACGCTTTGATACTTTGAGCATAGAGATTTTAGAGCTTTGGGGGCTGATCTAATCCTATACTGCTTCCTGCTTTTGGAGAAAATTTCGAACCCCTTTAATCTTTACTCTTTATTTATGCAATCTATTAATTCATTGATTATGTTTTCATTATCTATGTCTGAGTAGATTCATAGTTAGGTTTAGGGATTCTCATTAGGGATTTCATGACTTGCTAGATTTATTTATTTCAGTTAAGGATTCATATAATAATTGTTCTTCAATCTAAATTGTGCTTAACACTAGTTTCTAACTTGATCACTTAGAATCTAGATCTTAGGTTGTTAAATTGACACGAAAGTGTGATTTAGAATCTGAACTATTTGGGTTGAGCAATTGAATTACTCGTAAAGAAATTTGGTTTAATTGAATTGTGAACATATCGAACATGAACTTAAAGCTAGTTTAATCTGTTAGGAATTACAAAGAAATTTGGATTTCTGCTATTAGACTTAGAGAATTCTCACAACGAAAGTTGGTTAGTTCTAATTCCGTGTTTGAGATCTAGAACCGTACTTAATTTGATCCTGACTGATTAGCTGATCTGCTTGTCTGATTTCCTGAGAACTCCCTACACTTAGCGCTTTTAGTTAATTGCCTTCAAACCAATCTTGCAACCTAATTTACTTTTCTGCTTTGCTTTTAGTTTCTCACTACTTTCTCCTAGTTTAACTCGACTGTTCTATAATCTATCGTTGCCGAGAGTCCTTGTGGATTCGATACCCTACATACTATAATTGCATTAACTGTGCACTTGCAGTAGAATAGGATAAAACTTAGACCCTATCATGCACTCAACCGACTTATCTCTAGGTCAAATGACAAGTGCCTTCCCTTTTACCAACTCCTGAGAGGGAACTAAAAACTCGAATGGGAAGAAAAGTGTGAGGAAGCCTTCCAACAACTAAAAGAATATCTCACCACACCTCCAATATTAGCTAAGAAGGAAGAAGGAGAAACACTCTATCTTTACATAGCAGTGTCAAGCGCAGCAGTAAGCAGGGTGCTAGTAAAAGAAGATCGCAGCGAGCAAAAGCCAGTCTTCTACATCAGTAAGACGTCAGACGGGACGGAAACCCAATACCCAACGATCGAAAAACTGGCCCTAGCGGTCGTCACGTCGGCACAAAAGCTCAGGCCCTACTTCCAGTCGCACCCAATCATCGTCCTCACTACCATGCCCATGTGCTCGATCTTGCGTAGCCCGACCCAATCTGGAAGGTTAACCAAATTGGCGATCGAATTGAGCGAGTATGACATCTAATTTAAAGGACGAATCGGTGTAAAATCTCAGGTCCTAGCAGACTTCATTGTCGAACTTCCACCCGAGCTGACACAAGATGATCAATCGGAAGAAAGAAATTGGAGTCTTCACATGGATAGATCATCGTCAAAACCGGTTCAGGAATCAGAATCCGACTCGAATCACCAACGGGAGAAGTGCTCGAGCAGTCGTTTATGCTAGGATTTCCAGCCTCGAACAACGAAGCTGAGTACGAGGCCCTGATAGCCGGACTACGATTGGCTAGAGCCATAAGCGCCAAACACATCCAAGCCCACTGTGACTCACAATTGGTCGTAAACCAATTCAACGGCGAATACGAAGTCAAACACGAAAGAATGGATGCCTACCTCGGCATAACCAAACAATTAACTACCAACCTCGATTTCTTCAATTTAACAAGAATTCTGAGGAAAGAGAATGCGTCGGCGGATGCCCTCGCAGCCTTAGCGTCGAGCTCGGACGCGCACCTAAGACGAACGATCCCGGTCGAGCTTATAGAGAAGCCAAGTATGAACTTTCCCGACGTTTGTAATGTCATCGATGGAGAAGTAAACGACGCAGATGCAGTGGCAGATCAGGCGCCCGATGACGTGGCACAAGGAGGCCATTGGAGCTCGACGATAAAATCCTACATATTAAATGGAGAACTACCTAAAGACAAATGGGTGGCTCGCAGACTCAGAGCTAAAGCAGCTCGATACGTGATGATAGAAGGAGATCTTTTTTCGGTAAAACGCCACCGGAGCAGCCTTACGATGCGTAAAAGGCAAAGAAATCGAAGAAGTAATCTAGAAAACCCACGAAGGAGCGGGCGAAAACCACGCCGGCGGACGATCGTTGGCGTTAAAGATTAGAAAGCTCGGTTTCTTCTGGCCATCGATGGAGAAGGACTGTGTAAGATACGCGTCGAGATGCGAACCACGCCAAAAACATGCCCCAGCAATACACGCACCTACGGAGGAACTGCAGACCGCCACGATTCCCTACCCATTCATGCGATGGGCGATGGACATAGTTGGGTCAATGCACAAATCTAAGCAGAACGGATACATCCTAATCCTGACTGACTACTTCACCAAATGGGTAGAAGCTAAAGCTTACAAAACGGTGAAAGCTCGGGACGTCACCAGCTTCCTGTGGAAATATATCATTTGTAAGCATGGAATCCCCTACGAGATCGTCACTGATAATGCAAAACAGTTCACGTCGATCCTGCTAAGTCAATTCTGCAATAAATGGAACATCGGACTTAGCAAGTCGCCGCCGTACTACCCACAAGGAAACGGCCAAGAGAAAGCCACAAATAAAACTATCATCGCGGGACTTAAAAAGCGGCTCGATGATCATAAAGGAAATTGGGCTGATGAATTAGACGGATTTCTGTGGTTGCATCGAACCACCCCACGAACACCATCAAACCAAATCTTGTTTTCCTTAGCTCACGGAGTGGAAGTTATGTCACCAGCCGAAATAAGTTTACCAACTGTTCAGCGTTCCATGCTTATTCGGAACCCAGAATTGAACGATGAGATGCATCTCAATAACCTTGACTCACTTGAAGAGCAAAGAGACGAGGCCCTCCTAAGAATTCAGAACTATCAGCACCTCGCTGCCGGCCGAGACTATAACAAAAAGACTAAAGGGCGACACCTGAAGGAAGGAGGTCTTGTTTTACGCGAACTTCATCAAGGAACCAAAGAAAAGAACGCCGGAAAACTCAGCATACACTGGGAAGGACCCTACCAAATATCTAAGGTCGTTAAGCCTGGGGTCTACGAGCTCTCTGAACTAGACGAAAAACCCGTCGACTTCTCATGGAACTCAATGCACCTCAAAAGATTTGTGTGCTAGATTTTTCGGTCACAAAAAAAAAAAGAGAGAGCTCATTGAGCTACAACTCATGTAAACGGAACTAAGAATGGCTTGATCCCCTGTTCACGGGGTACGTAGGCAGTCCGTACAGGATTCAGCTATACTTCTAATAAAATCACATCTTACAAAAGATACGATCATATCAGCTCATCAGCCAGACAAACAATTCAAACGCGCTCCACGAGTGTCGTGGTGAAATAATCCACACATTCATCACACGTGCAAAAATCACGACTCAAATTCGGCACTAATGGAAAATTAAGCTGGGATCGCCCCCGGTCGCCTAAGTTCAAATCGCGACAAATAAGCCGACCCGACTCGCATAACCGACATCGAACTAGGCGATATCCATGATACGAAGTCGGCAATTGTAACCACTCGTATCGCACATAAAAAAGGGATACTGAAGCACACTTCAGTAACCCACCTTCTTCTGAGGCAAATCGGAACTAACTTTGAAAGCATTGCCCACAAAAAAATTTACAATTACGCCGAGGACCTTTATTGAAAGACGATTTCGTCTCCCGTTATTTATAAGGCTCATCCATGATAGCCAGCTACACGAATAAGAGCAAGAGCTAGGCGGAAGCCGGATAAGAGGACTTAGATGGGGCAAGAAAAGATTATGATATGCCGACCTCGCCACTCCAACAAACTCTCATCTTGATTCCGACCGAGCTCGGCGAGACGGATTTCTGAAGAAATAATCCCGCCTGCATCGTTCGGGACAGGCCTGCTCCGATATACCATCAGTTGCTCTACAAAAAAAAAGAGAAAGCAGATAATTAAACTGAAGGAATTTCTAGCAGATCCTAATCCAATTAGGCAATCCTGGTCTGAATTCCAAGCCTAGGATCTAAGGTTCATGTTATTGAATCTATGGGATCTCAGATTTACCTGGTGATTAGCAGCGGAAGATTTGCAGATAATCGAGATCACGAAGCACCTCAAACGCTGTGCCTCTACTGGTATCCACACGCACACAAACTGAACAGCAGGGATGCTAGTGCCTATAAGAGATCTAATCTCTAGAGAGGTTTCTTTTCTAATTCTGGTGGCTGTGAATTAGGTTAAGTTCGAGTTTAGGTTGATCATATATCTTATATATGTCGGCTTAAACCACAACGGAATTAACCAACGATTATACCGTATTAATCTGGTTAATCCGCGAGTTGTGTCGACCGACACACTCTCTGTGTCGATCGACACGGCCCCAGAATTTCGATACCGAATGCATATCAAATATGCATTCACTAGATCATTACATTAATGATCAACCTCATCTTTGATGTCCAGTTTGCTTAGGTGTGTGACCCTGTAGGATCATATAACACTAGCAATGAGTTCTAAACTCATTGATCATAAGTGGCTTCTAGCAAAGCATTATGACTACCTAGTATTATATGATTGTCTCATCTCGACAATACGACTTTCACTTAGAGTAAGTACAATAGATTTCAGGACATTCCCAACAATCTCCCACTTGTACTGGAATCATCTATTCCTTTAATCCCTTTGTAGCTATATCTCAATCTAGCATAAGGCAAGAACTGTGTCATCCTTATTAAGCCAGATCACGTTTATCGAATCCCGATTTGTACTGATGGAAAAACAAACGACTGACAATCACCTCGTTTGAGCGCGGCCACGCATTTCCAGTATCAAATCTTCGATAGGCCCTGAGATATTTAACTCCTGTTATATAGGAGGTACAAATCCCATCTTGTTCCATCCATGTCTCTTTTATATCTCATGATACGCCTAATCAGTGTCTTTATAATCACCAGTTACGGCTGACATTTGACAAAGTCAAGACGAACCAATCCATATGAGAGAGGACATGATGAACTCAGGTCTTAGGACTACACTCTTTAGTCGTAATGAGAAACTCTTATGACACTCATATAACATCTTGTAGAGTTCTCATTAACGGGTCATGTCCGATCATGTGTTCTCTAACACATATCTATGTGATTGACTTTAATACTCTTATTAATGACTCCATGAAACATAGTCATCAGTCACCTCACATACTAGTCTCACGTGGTTGTTAATGTCCCATTTTAACAACCTCGACCAGGGACCAACATAATCCATGACAATCTTTGTTTATAGGGTTTCATGATCAAGTCACATACTTGATGACCTACAACATTGCCATGAATTATTTCGGGACTATTATTTAATTAACATAATTGAATATGATGAAACAAATTTCATTAAAATAACATAACCAAATTATGTTTTACGAACACCATGTCATAACTAAAACCAAATATAACTCCCACTGAAAACAAGATCACATCTTAAGAAATCTAATGCCTACAGCAGCAGTGTGAAACTCATGCTTAGGCCTTGGGAGGGGCTTGGTCAGTGGATCAGCAACATTCTCATCCGTCGGGACTCTGCTGATCTTCACATCTCCTATATTCACAATATCACGGATAAGGTGATATCTCCTTTCTATGTGTTTGGATTTCTGGTGTGATCTAGGTTCCTTTGCTTGCGCAATGGCTCCATTGTTGTCACAATACAAAGCCACTGGCTCAGAAATACTAGGAATCACACCAAGTTCAGTGATGAACTTCTTGATCCAAACAGCCTGCTTTGCCGCTTCAGAAGCAGTGAGGTACTCAGCTTCAGAAGCAGTGAGGTACTCAGCTTCAGTTGTGGAATCTGCTACAGTGTCCTGCTTGGAACTCTTCCAGCTAACTGCACTGCCATTCAGGCAGAAGATGTAACCAGATTGCGATCGGAAATCATCTTTGTCTGTCTGAAAACTTGCGTCTGTGTAACCACTTACTACCAGCTCATCACTTCCTCCATACACCAAGAATTTATCCTTAGTATTTCTCAAATACTTTAGAATATTCTTGACTGCTGTCCAGTGACTTTCACCTGGATCCGATTGGTATCTACTCGTCATGCTTAAAGCACAAGCAACATCTGGACGAGTACAGAGCATGGCATACATGATGGATCCCAACGCCGAGGCATAGGGAATCCGACTCATGCGTTCTCGCTCAGCAGGTGTCTCAGGACACTGCTCTTGCTGAGACTTATGCCATAAGACATTGGTATGAAGCCCTTCTTGGAATCTTGCATTCTGAACCTGTGTAAGACTTTATCGATATAAGTGTCTTGACACAGTCCAATCAACTTGTTTAATCTATCTCTATAGATTCTAATTCCAAGAATGTACGCGTCTTCTCCCATGTCTTTCATTGAAAAATAACTTCCGAGCCAAGCCTTAACAGACTGTAACAACGGAACGTCATTTCCGAGACGAAGAATGTCATCTACATACAACACGAGAAATGAAACTGCGCTCCCACTAGTCTTCTTGTAAACACATGGTTCCTCTTCGTTCCTGATGAAGTCAAACTTTTTGACTGCTTCATCAAAACGAAGATTCCAACTCCGAGATTCTTGCTTCAATCCATAAATGGATCGATGAAGCTTGCATACTTTCCTAGCTGCATTTGGATCGATGAAACCTTCGGGCTGTGTCATGTACACATCCTCTTCCAGAATTCCATTAAGGAAAGTTGTTTTCACATCCATCTGCCAGATCTCATAGTCATAATGAGCGGCTGTTGCTAGGAGAATCCGAATGGATTTAAAGCATGGCAACCGGGGAATAAGTTTCTTCATAGTCAATGCCATGAATTTGTTTGAAACCTTTTGCCACCAGCCTTGCTTTATATATCTGAATATTTCCATCCACATCAATTTTCTTCTTGAAAATCCATTTACACTCAATGGGTCTTGCACCATCGGGTAAATCAACCAAAGTCCATACTTGGTTCTGTGACATGGATCCCATTTCGGATTCAGCGGCTTTTAGCCACTTTTCGGAGTCAGGGCTCATCATCGCTTCTTCAAAATTCGCTGGCTCGTCACTGTCAATGATCAACAAATCATGACAATTGGTTACGAGAAATCCATATCTCTCGGGTTCGTGACGGATCCTTTCGGATCGGCGAATTTCAGGCTCCACAGGCGCGGTTTCTACAACTCTTTGTAGATCCAACTGTTGCTCTTCCTCTACGGGTTGATCATTTTCCTGCGGTTCTCGAACTTCTTCGAGTTGTACTTTACTCCCACTGTTTCTCTTGGAAAGAAACTCTCTCTCAAGAAAGACGCAGTTCCGAGCAACAAACACTTTGTTCTCGGATTGGTTGTAAAAGTAGTATGCCTTGGTTTCCTTAGGATAACCAACGAAGTAGCATTTATCAGATTTGGGTTCGAGCTTATCTGTAATTAATCTCTTAACATAAGCTTCACAACCCCAAATCTTCAGGAAAGACACATTCGGACATTTCCAGTCCACATCTCATGTGGTGTCTTTGCAACTGATTTTGACGGAACCCTATTAAGTGTAAACGCAGACGTTTCTAGAGCGTATCCCCAAAAGGATAATGGAAGAGTTGAGAGACTCATCATTGATCGAACCATATCTAATAAAGTTCGATTCCTCCTCTCAGACACCCCATTCCATTGTGGTGTTCCAGGAGGAGTGAGTTGCGAAACAATTCCACAATCTCTCAAATGATCACTGAATTCTTGGCTTAAGTATTCTCCTCCACGATCTGATCGAAGAGCCTTAATACTTTTGTCAAGTTAATTATGTACTTCATTTTGGAACTCTTTGAACTTTTCAAAAGATTCCGACTTGTGTCTCATTAAATAGACATAGCCATACCTGCTGAAATCACCAGTGAAGGTAATGAAGTATCAAAAATTTCCTCTGGCACTAGTGCTCATTGGGCCGCATACATCCGTATGTATAAGGCCCAATAGGTCACTGGCCCTTTCATTTTGTTTGTTGAGAGGGGCCTTTGCCATTTTGCCTAGTAAACAAGATTCACATTTCTCACATGATTCATAATCAAATGAGCCCAAAAGCCCATCACTATGGAGCTTTTGAATCCGTTTCTCGTTTATGTGGCCCAAACGACAATGCCATAGAAAAGTCTGATTCGTGTCATTTGATTTGAATCTCTTGGTGTTAATGTTATAGATTTGAGTGCTTTGGTTTAGAACATAAAGCCCATTCTCTAATGGGCTGCTACCATAAAATATATCATTGTAATCAAAAGAACAACATTTATTCTTAATTGAAAACTGATATCCTTCCAAATCCAAAATAGGAATAGAAATAATATTTCTGCTTATAGCAGGTACATAGTAGCAATTATGAAGTTCTAAAACCAAACCAGAAGGTAAAGACAAGTTAAATGTTCCTACGGCTAATGCAGCAACTCTTGCTCCATTCCCCACGCGCAGGTCCACTTGTCCCTTTTCCAACGTCCTACTGTTGCTTAGGCCCTGCATATTTGTACAAATATGAGCACCACAGCCGGTATCCAATACCCAAGAAGTAGAACCAGAAGTAGTAACATTTACTTCTATAACAAAAATACCTGAAGATGAAGTCTCGAAAGTCTTCTTCTTCTTCTTCTTCTTCTCTTCCAAGAATTTGTTGCAATTTCTCTTCCAATGCCCAAGCTCTTTACAGTAATGGCACTTATCAGTCTCAGATGGGCCCGGCTTGGGCTTCGGGGCTGGCGCAGGCGTGTCTTGGTTCTCAACCTGGACTGCCTTGCCCTTTCCCTTGCCTTTGCCAAGTTTCTTAAACTTCTTACCCCCTTGTACCATAAGTACATTAGGAGTGCCCTTCTTGACATTTGGCTCAGCTGTCTTGAGCATGCCATGCAGTTGTCTTGAGCATGCCATGCAGTTCAGTCAACGTCTTTGTCAAGTTATTCATGTTATAGTTCATAACAAACTGATCATAACTTGACGGCAGTGACTGCAGAATGATGTCAGTAGCCAACTCTTGGCTAATGGGACAATCCAGCTTCCCCAGGTTATCAATATAACCCATCATCTTAATGACATGAGGACTGACTGGACTGTCCTTTGGTAGCTTGCATTCAATGAGAGATTTAACCGTCTGGTATCTCTCAGTTCTTGCTTGCTCCTGAAACATGCTTTTCAGGCTAGTAATCATCTCCACTGGCGACTCCACGTTCTCGTATTGCTTCTGCAAATCCGAGTTCATGGTAGCCAACATGAGACAATTCACATCGACCACGTCATTGGAGTGCTTATCCCAAGCACTCCTTTCTACATGTGCAGCATTGGCTCTCGGTTTTTCAAGGAGAACAGTTTCCAGGACATAGTCCCTTTTCTCCTGCTTGAGAACAATTCTCAAGTTCTGATACCATTCGAGAAAATTCGATCCATTTAACTTGTCCTTCTCAAGGACGGATCGCAGGGAGAAAGAGTTATTATGAGTGTTGTTAGTCATAGCTGAGAACAAAGAAAGGAAAAAGGTTTAGTTATGATGTTCAAGAAACGAGAAGTCTTAACTTTTAAGAAAACTCGCATTATATTCAAACATTGTTTCCTCAGATGAATATAATGATCCAAGACCCATATTTCACTAAACTTGAGTGAGCCACTGGCTATCACCCAAATTTAGCTATCTAGGTAAGCAACAACTTTGCTAGTTATATCCAATATAACTCTTGGTTGTGGATCGACATCTCATGCCCAATCCACCTGATGTCTCTGAGCCCAAAACGATTTTGATGGCCCAGTCAAGTAAACCAATCTCTTCAGTCATGTAATTGTTGATGTCATGCACTGCAAGCCCATCAACACGATTACCTCCTGCCTTACTCATGTAATTGTGGACATCTCGCACTGCAAGTCTATCGCACAATGAAACGAGTCTTGACAGTTGACAAGATTGGAAAGACATCAAGTATCACTTGATATTTGATTGAGGAACAGAACTATTTAAAACGTTCAGTTTTATTATGTTTTAATTCTTCTAATTAAATGATTTCTCTTGGTTTGGTTCTGTGGTTTCAGGTTCCATAACCTAAACCATCGAATCTGGTGTCGACCGACACTACTTTAGTGTCGATCGATGCAGATTAACCAAAACCAATCTGCGATAACCGATCAATCCAATTGATCCGGTTTCGAGTACCGGTCAGTGTCGATCGATGCTACATTAGCATCGGTCGATACCAACCCAATCGCAATAAACCATTCTTAGCGTTTAACCATCATTAACCAAGCTCGATAACCGGTCCAATCCAATTGAACCGATTCATCAATCTAGCGAGGTGTGTGTCGACCGACACAACTATTGTGTCGATCGACACTAGGAGAAACCTAATTTGTTCGGGTTATCCTTCTGTGTCGACCGACACCGGATTGGTGTCGATCGACACAGGGCGATAAACCCTAATCGTTTTCAAGCAAAAAATCCTAAAACTAGGTTTTCATGAAAACGAATTTTAGCAAGTTTGTATCAACCATACACAGATTCAGATTCAACTAATCTAATCAACATGCTACAGATTCAATGGAACCCTAAAGCTCTGATACCACTGAAGGAATTTCTAGCAGATCCTAATCCAATTAGGCAATCCTGTCTGAATTCCAAGCCTAGGATCTAAGGTTCATGTTATTGAATCTATGAGATCTCAGATTTACCTGGTGATTAGCAGCGGAAGATTTGCAGATAATCGAGATCACGAAGCACCTCAAACGCTGTGCCTCTACTGGTATCCACACGCACACAAACTGAACAGCAGGGATGCTAGTGCCTATAAGAGATCTAATCTCTAGAGAGGTTTCTTTTCTAGTTCTGGTGGCTGTGAATTAGGTTAAGTTCGAGTTTAGGTCGACCATATATCTTATATATGTCGGCTTAAACCACAACGGAATTAACCAACGATTATACCGTATTAATCTGGTTAATCCGCGAGTTGTGTCGACCGACACACTCTCTGTGTCGATCGACACGGCCCCAGAATTTCGATACCGAATGCATATCAAATATGCATTCACTAGATCATTACATTAATGATCAACCTCATCTTTGACGTCCAGTTTGCTTAGGTGTGTGACCCTGTAGGATCATATAACACTAGCAATGAGTTCTAAACTCATTGATCATAAGTGGCTTCTAGCAAAGCATTATGACTACCTAGTATTATATGATTGTCTCATCTCGACAATACGACTTTCACTTAGAGTAAGTACAATAGATTTCAGGACATTCCCAACATAAACCCCCGAGCTACAAAAGTTAAGCAAATGCCAAAAAAATATATATATATATCTTACGCGGTTGGCAACTGATCCTAGAAGGAGCAGACTAGAGCGCGTTCCTTAGATCAACGACGCATCAGATCGATCAAAACTAAGTATGGGCATAAAAACCGGAACCGAAGAACCGGAGCCGAATTTTTTAATTTGGTTCCACCTAGAATACCCATTGGATCCTGAGTTGAGGAACCGTGGGTATCAGGTAGGAACTTGAACCGAACTAAGAACCGAAACACGGAATCGAAAAACCGAATTTATATAAGGCTTAGTAAAATATTACCCATGGTTTAAACATCCACATAAAGAGTCATATGAAAATATTTTTAGATCCATAGAATTTATGTTTATGTTATGTAATTGATATTGAATCATATATTTTTTTATTTTTTTGGCTAATGATATGTTGAATTAACAAAAAAATTGGGGTTTTTTTGTTGATTTCATATATTTTTTGTTGCCATTTCGGTTTCAAAATACCCAGAACCGTTTAAGAACCAAAAATTTCGGGCATTTTACGGTTCCTAAAATGATGGAATCGAACCGAACCGGAACCAACACGAACCGAACCAAAAATTGTAAAGTACCCATTGGATCCTAAATCTATATAACCAAAATACCCGAAACCGATTGGTTACTATCCGGAACCGAACCGAATACCCGAATGCCCAGGGCTAATCCAAACGAAGGATCTGAACGCCGCCCTTAAGTTTGGAAGGGCGATAAACAGAGGCAACCATCGGCATAAATCCAGACACCGGCGAGCTACCCTTTAGCAAAAGGAGCATAAGTTCATCGACGCGTTCAAACATGCGAAGATCCGGAGGGCAGCCTAAACCAGAACAATGGAAAAACGAGAGATTCGCTACCATCTCCTAAAAAGAAGAAGAAACGAGAGAAGAAGAAGAAGAAATCAGAAGTAAAACGTAAAGGAAAAGGAAAGGAACGAAGATGGCGAGAATGAAAGGAAGAAAATCATATTTATAGCGGAAAAGGCAGCGGTTACCGAAGCGACGCGACGATTATCAATGCAGAGTTAAGGCGACACGATATTCCCGACACGTGGAGACCACCCGTTGGAGGAAGCCGATGTGTAATAAATGATCACGGATACAAAGCGGTTTCTTTCAGTCAAAAACAATTAATGAAAAATGTCGAGGTATCAACGCGCCGATATCGTTATTAGGCCAGACCAAGAGAAACAAATTCGCCGACCTACATTCTGCTCGATGCGACGAACTGGGGGGCTTATTGTTAGAGGTGGGTTTAGCACTCCTCTAAAGCCCGACCCAATAACGAAGGGGTCAAGAAGAGGTTCGGCCTAGAAGACACAATAAAGACCCAACGCAAAAACCGGTCGGCAACGACGACAGAGTTCGGCGAGGCTCCCTCCCGACCTGCATGACAAAAAGAGATAAATGTTAATTTAACATTATCCGAAAAAGATAAGTAAGAATCTTTTTGGAAATAAAATCTAAGTGATTCAGATTTTGTAAATAATATAAAAGAGAATATAGGTCAAAAACCCTAGAACATCTGATATAAATATTCTTCTCCTACGCAGAAAAGACTAAATCGAAACAGACACACACTTTGTACTCAAAAACCCTAGAGCTAGCAATTATTCAATTAATTTCGGCTCTTATCTAATAAGACTAGATTTTCCGGTATATTTTCGTTCTTGCTTTTTAATTCTTGCTTAATCTTAAATCCAAATCCCTAAATTACTAATCAATTTCATAAATTGATTATTGTTTGATTTTCTGAATCAAGAGGAAGTTTAAGTCCACCACTAACATCTCATAAACAAAATTTATATTTTAGATTGAGTTATAATCTCTTATCGGTTTTATTTTGTAATCTGGGCTAAGCAAATTTTCTAAAAATAATATAGTTGTGGTTTTAGATAGAAACATTATGGTTGGATCTCCTGATATGGTAGTTTGTGTAGTAAGAACAACAGAATAATATTTGGTGTAACAATAAAAATCGTTCTTGTGTAGGATTTGGGTTTAGGTTGTTTTTCTTTTGGCTTTACAAAAAGAATACGACGCATTGAGGAGAGCGACCCAGCTGTACAACCGGGACGCATTTTGGTTTTAACCTCTCCGAGCAAAAGAGAGAGATTTTCCCAAAATCAAACAATCCGAAAATCATGGCTAAGAAAGGTCTCCCTGAGTGGCTCAACAGTTCCCTCTGGTCCACCTCTTCTCCGTCTCCCATCGTCGACGATCGCCCTCTCCGCCATCCTCCCGCCGCCACTACCGTCGCTCCTTCTCCTCCGATCGTCGAGCGTCCGCCTCTTTCTCCTTCTCCATCGGCGATTTCCCCCGCACCAGCTCCGCCTCTTCCTGTTCGTCCTCCTTCCAAATCTGAGATGAACGAGAGCGGTAAGGATGGTGTTGGAACCGAAACTCCCGCAGCTGAGGATGTTTCTCGAAAGACTCAGGTCATCGCTGTGGTTAGTGCTTAAAGACGAACTCATTCTCTGTGTACATTTTGATTGATTCCTCTTTGGTGATTTACTTCATCTGGTATACTATCAGTTATCTAACAAGGTGATAGACTTGAGGGAATTGAGGAAAATTGCTTCACAAGGTCTACCTGATGATGCTGGAATTCGCTCCATCGTCTGGAAGGTAACACATTCGATCCTTTGTTTCGATTAGTAAACAAAACGAGAATATGTTGGATGTTCTTCTTTATTGCTCATTCTTGTTAGTTGTGCAATCTATTCTTTATTTTGCTGAGTTTTCGTTGAATTTGCTTGTGGTGATATGGAAATGTTACCATATGTATGTTTTCAGTCTTTACTTTGTTTTTGAGGATGCAATTTTACAAGGAATGCATTTTCAGTTACCTATTATGTCAGCTTTTGCTTCATGTTTGTTTATCTTGATTGTCACAGCTTTTACTGGGTTATCTGTCTCCTGATCGCTCATTGTGGTCTTCTGAGTTAGCTAAGAAAAGGTCTCAGTACAAGCAGTTCAAAGAGGAGCTTCTGATGAATCCTGTAAGTCCATTTTCGTGATTTGATACTCCATATTTGTATTGATTGGTTTGTGACGGTGTTCTCTTTTGCTCATCCCTTGGGAGTTGGGATGATATTTCTGTAAAACTTCTGATTAGAGTTGATGCCATTCTTATAAAATGATAGTTAGCTAGATTGATCGAATAGACTCAGTAGCATTTGTGTTAACCAGGGTGAAACGAGTGATGAAGTAGGCATAGTGGGATATGTGTTGTCACTAGTTAAGGGCGTGATGATGAACATGCGCTGTCAATATAAGATGATGATGTCATTTGGTGATATGTTGACCAAGTAGAATTCACTGACGTTCAATTGGGAGGCATGGTGTTTTTATTATTGAGATCTAGAAGCTTGTGTGTGTTAGTATAATATGATGACAGCTAAATAGATGTCATGCATTTGACTAAGCAGACTGATCTAGGGCCATTGGGCATATAATACTTCTTAGAGGTACAATGAGAAGATATAGTAGTTAATGATGAATAAGTGGGTCATTTTAGAGGTGCTTATGTTATCTGGGTGATAACTTTTCCTTTTTCATGTTACTTTCTTGTTTTCAATTTAAGATTACCCCGGTTTCTATATATTTTTTGTGGCTAGTTAGTCAGAAGTAACGAGGAAAATGGATAAATCAAAGGGTGGTGATAGTAATGACCCAAAAGTCGAAGGCCCTGGTGTCCTTTCAAGGTCAGAAATAACTCATGAGGATCATCCCTTAAGTCTGGGAACAACAAGCTTATGGAATAATTTTTTCAAGGTATCTAGTTTTTCAGCTTCATTTATCCTCAATTTTTTGAGACAATTGACAAGTTTAGATGGTTAGTAACTTATTATCAAATTGTACATTTTGCCTGAAAATTTTAGAAGTATTATGAGTTATGAGATTCTCAGATGCTCACTTATGCAATTCTAAAAAATTGATTTATGTTCACTAATCATTATTTTGCCACTTCCAAGTTGGTTGTAAAAGCATGACTCATTAGTGACTCACATCATCACTATGAAGTATTCTTTTCACATCACCACTGATGTTCCATATAAACCTGCAAAATGACCTTCCTAATTTCAAACTCGTACTGTTCAGGACACAGAAGTCTTGGAACAAATCGACCGTGATGTTATGCGTACTCATCCAGACATGCACTTTTTCTCCGGGGATTCCGCGGTTGCAAAATCTAATCAGGTTGGGTTTTGGGTTTTGCTATTTAAAGCGCTTGGGATGATTAAAACATTTGCATATTAATAGCTTTCCGGGTGATTTTATACATGTCTTGCATCTTCAGGATGCTTTGAAGAACGTGCTGACTATATTTGCAAAGTTGAATCCTGGCATCAGATATGTACAAGGAATGAATGAGATATTGGCACCTATTTTCTACATCTTTAAAAACGACCCAGACAAAGGAAATGCAGTGAGTAAAGGGCTAATGTACCTTTTTTCTTTCTTATTTGAATTGTACTCATTTTTTTCTTCCTCTATTGGTTTTCTTTGGGTAGAACACCACTACTCCTCCTTATTTTCTTAACTCCGGCATTTTAAGTTATGCAGGCGTATGCTGAGTCAGATGCATTTTTCTGTTTTGTTGAATTGATGAGTGGGTTTCGGGATAATTTCTGTCAACAACTTGATAACAGTGTCGTGGGTATACGTTACACTATAACAAGGCTGTCCATGCTCTTAAAGCATCATGATGAAGAACTTTGGCGTCATCTAGAAGTCACAACTAAAGTAAGATATCGCTTGCACAACTTTGGCTGATCATATGTCTTGATATATACGTGTCTGAATTGCATTGTTACTGGTTCAGAGTTGTGTGTGCATGAATGTTGTGCTGAAATATTCAATTCTTAATCTACCCTAACTACTAGATTAGAAAAAACCATTATTTGAGCTCACTGTATTTCTGTTAAAATGTTTCAGCGTTGTGACATTTGAGACCTATGTGTCAAATTTCAGATAAATCCGCAGTTCTATGCGTTCAGATGGATCACACTCCTATTGACTCAAGAGTTCAACTTCGTGGAAAGCCTTCATATCTGGGACACGCTCTTAAGCGATCCCGAAGGTCCTCAGGTAGAATTTCATACGTTGCATTAAGAGTTTCAATTGAAAAGCTCTAAGAAGCTGGGTAATAGGGAAGAATTAGAACAACGATATGTTATAGTCGTAGAGATTGGTCATTGTAAAACATAGGCTTGAGTCATTAATGGGCACTAGTTGTTTTGTAAGATAAAAGAGCTAACAAGTGAATATGGAATCGCAGGAGACGCTACTACGGATATGTTGTGCAATGTTGGTACTAGTTCGAAGGCGTTTGCTTGCTGGAGATTTCACTTCGAATCTCAAACTACTACAAAACTATCCTCCTACAAACATCAGTCATATGCTCTATGTCGCAGACAAATTACGCTCTAAATAAAATCTTCAGGGTTAGCAATAATTCACTCCCTTCTTCCTTCATAAAACTCTGCAACTTTCTGCTCATGTACATTATTGTGTAACTTCTTCATTTTAGCTCTCAGATCAAAATCTGATTCAGTGTTAAGACTTTTGATGGTAATGGTGTGTAACAGAGAGAGTTTTAGGTTTTGTCTTTTCTTATATTTTGCTTTGAGTTTCTGGTTTGATTTGGTAAATTATTTAAATAGAATCTGATGACAACTACCGAGTACAAAGTCAAAGCTCTTTGTGGGTTTCGTCCAATAAAAGCAAAAAGCAAAAGTCATAGCGAAACTAAAAAGCAAAGTTATGAGTTGTGGAACGATTTCACTAATCTTATTAGTTAGTATGATCCTTTTTCATCATACTCTTATCTCTTTCTTCTTTTCATGTCTTTTCTGTTTTGTTTTATTCTCGCTGCTTACCATCTTCTTATTGGAGAATTCTAAAACTTTTGCTCAAGACTCAAGAAAATGGATTGGAGTGTGTAATTGCTATACGGTACTTGTTCAACGGTTGATTCCTTGTTCGCAGAAAATTTGGCTTTGGAGGTTGGCATTTTCTCTTATTACACAATGTAACCTCTCTTTACTTGTATATCTCAAGTTCTAACCTCAATTTTTTTTTTTTTTATTACTAAATTTCGTTTATCATATGGTCCAACTCAACATAAGATAATGTCCAACTCACAACCGTGTGCTACAGTTCTATCTACCACGTAATCAATGGTATGTATAAGACAATTATTATGGCTAATTAATTTATAGAGATTTTACCACTATATAATTCAATCCTAAATTTATTTGCATGGGATCTAGATTCTTTGAATTTTCCGAATTTTCAAATTTGATCGGATTACATCAGATTCCGGTTCCTATCTAGCATGTAGATTGTCTTAAACCAAACATTACGTCCATGTTCAGCGTGCATACTGTCACTAACGGCAGCGATCGAAATTTAGAAAGTGTAACTAAGTAAATATTATATGGGAAGTCGCACCGATCTTTTAAATTTATGTATTAGAAAGATTTTGGATTGATGGTTTAAACATCGACATCATTTCAGAAATTCAGAATCAACTTTTAATTGTTAGCGATTATTTTTTCTCTCACTAGTGTGTTGTTTTGACGTGTGTTGGTGTTTTTTTCTGGTCGCCGATCATATCATATTCATTTCAAACATAGCCTATGTGATACAATACTGCCTCATAACCAATTAATCCAAAAATAAAGGTGTTGGATTTCTAACATTCTGCTGTATATGAGAATTAAACCAGTACATTAAACTCTAGATCCAACTTCTAAAATCTAAACAAAATGGTACCTTAGCCTAAATTGTCAAAAATCATGGTATTTCAAAATCTGATGGTCATGAAAGAAGATCACCGAGAAGAAAATTTCGCCACCGCTTCGGTATTCCCTTAAAAATCAAACGAGTAAGAGATTTTATCGATGGTAGACTCAATAAGCTCTCTACCGACTACATTCTCCAAAACATCCTCTCCTTTATTTCTTCAAAGTTCGCTGTCAAAACCTCTGTCTTGTACAAACGATGGAGCTTGATAAAATCATGGTGTGTGTAAAGAAGAAGCAGGAATCAAAGGTAACAAGCAAGAACCATGAATACTAACTCGGTAAAGCCTTGGACTGAAACTGAATGTTTCTCAATGAGTAACACCAAAACTATGTCGTTTTGTTTAGTGTTATGTATTTAAATGAAAACACGGTTTAGGTTATGTTTATCAAAATAATTATCAATCATATATTTCCTTTTCCTCCTCTTCTTATGACCGATGTCTATCTTCTCTTCTCTCCCACCTTCTTCTATATATTTTATATTCTCTTTTCATTTCTTCGCATCCTATTGAACACATCTATCAAAAATATCAGAGATCAGCCCTCCTGGAAAACGGAAATTATTCTTGAAAAGCTAGAGATGTTCATGATCAACGTGAGACGTTGCATGAGCCTCAACAAAATCTATAAACAAAATTTGTGGAGCCAAAATCAAAGGAAAAGCCATAAGTATTTATGAAGAATTTTATCAAACACTTGGCGGGAGAACCCTCAGATGATACATTGTGTGAATTTAAGTCTTTTCAATGATATATCCATGGAAGAAGTTCACACATACACATGATTAAGTGACAACATAGACTACAAGGTTAGAAAGAAGAAACAGAAAAGAAGGAATCCAAAAAATGCTCGTCTCTCCTTAGTTATGCCAGTTTTCAAGGGATAATGGAAACGTCGGCTATGAAGACACGACACATGCACAAGAAAGAAGCCGACCATATGCAATCTACATCATGACATGACACGAGCCCTTAAAAGGTATGACATGAGCTCGAGTTTTCGAAATAAACAGTTTTTAGGGAGTTTGTGTTCAACGACGATGACCACTGGTGGATACGAGAGATCATCGAGAGTCTCACAACTGTGTGCAGATGTTTAATTATTCAGTTACATCATCTGCCTAACCTACGTGATCCTAACTTTGGAAGTAGGGAACAAACTAAAGTAGAATTTTGTGTTCAGAAAAAGGATATTAAGGATGATATACAAACAACCCGAAAATATTCATAGATATGATGAGAAGCATGGGAATATAGTTATGGAGAAGAAAAGAAGAGGGAATCAAGCAAAGCTTTTGGAAGATCAAGTCGTCGAGAGAATGAAGATATATCATCATGCAATGAAATTTTAACTGACGGATAGTGGAAAAATATGGAGTTAGCAACTCCGAATGCCAAAAAGAAATTATTTTTTAGTGTTAACAAGGATGGTGCTGGTGGGAAAGAAACTTGGGGAAAGCTTATTGGCACATATGGTGACTGCTATATTGATATAAATGATCCCAATTATGATAATGGAGAGGAAACATATGATGGACTTGTTGATTCACTTGGATGATTACAAAACGGTTGTGGTTTCCATCATTGAGGAGTACCTTAGCACCGTTGATGTGAAAGTGGTTGCATCTGACCTTAGAGAACTTGATTTGAGTGAATATCATCTTTACTTCACCAAGCGACTTATCTCTATGGCTATGAACATGCGAAATAAGTAGAAGGAAATGGCTTTAATGTTACTCTTTACACTGTATATTGATGTCATTCTACATGATCAATTAGGAATGAGTAAGACTTCTTAGATCTTTTGATGATTTTGTAGTGGACTTACTTGATATTGTTGATTTCCTCTCCTTGTTTAGGGCTCGGATCGTTGACGAGATTCTTTATCCATTTTCTTCTAGCTAGAGACAAGAAGAATTTCAATAATATTTGAAAGGTTTCCACACTATTTTAAATTCAATGAACTTGAACAAATTATTTTCACACTATTTCATATTCATATCAACAATAGTCGTTGAAAGAAACACTATCTTGTGGCGATGAGTAGTTGTGCGACAACTACCAACTTGATCAATTAAAACAAAACGATCCACAATAATCTAACTCCCATCAACTAACTGTGAAACAAAACCATTGCTTTGATTCCCTCTAATTGAAAATTGAATATTTGAACCTTATAACAAATAACCAAAAATACAAAAAAAAACAAAATTTACATTGAAAAAACCAAACTAAAAGTCCAAATTTGTTAACAATAATAATTACAGTTCATCCACCAATATAAGTTCAAATGAACAACGTCCAAAACCTATTTCCTACAACCATGTTTGTACCATTTTGACGAAAACAATGGCGTCCAATCTTTGTAGGACGTGAATGTGATACATATCCATATCCGTGAGCTAGACCAACCTGAACCGTATAAGTCCAACTTTGAATATAGCCATCAAAATAGAGAATTTTTTTTTTCAATACAAACATCATCAACATCAAGATAATCATGAAGATCAGCAGAAAACCTTCCTACTTATATGAATCAGAATCACAATTATCATTGTCATGATGATTAATGGAATCATCTACTGCTCAATCATGAATATCACAATCAGTTACGTTTGTTTTATCCAAACTTTATGATTCATCACAATCCTTGTTATCTTATTCTTCAAAACTCTCAAACGTTTCATTTTCATTAGTACCACAATAAGACATTGTCTTATTGTCTTTCTATCCACTACTAGCTGTATGAACACAAAGACTCTCGCCAGTAATAAAAATTTAAACGAATACAATACATCAATAATAAATAAATAAATAAAATAAATAAAACAACACAATTAAATTCAAAAGATACACCAAACTTTATACAACCCTTGATTACAACCCATGAATAATTCAAAAAAAAATATAAATAACACTAACATAAGAACAATTAAAATCTTATAACTAAAAATTTAAATCTTTTTAAAAATAATATACAAAACACATCACTTCTAGATGTTAAA
Source organism: Orychophragmus violaceus (assembly GCA_030180135.1). Lineage (NCBI taxonomy): Eukaryota > Viridiplantae > Streptophyta > Magnoliopsida > Brassicales > Brassicaceae > Orychophragmus > Orychophragmus violaceus. The sequence continues at coordinate 72,672,999 of CM058240.1, forward strand.
AAATGTTTGGTTGTGCCTACCCAAACAAAACTCATAACTATGATCAATACATAAACATTAAAAACATAAAAAAAAACAAAACAATTTAAACAAAAAATAACTAAAATTATAAAACGATGTAGATTTTCTAAAACCAATAATACCTTAAAACAAAACAAAAAAATGCAAAAAACAGATGATAAAAATCAGAAAATATAAAAACATATATATGCTTAGTATTGGATTTTTTACCTACATTTGATCATCATATTGTACTAGCTCAAACCACAAGATTCAGACATCGAATCTATAAAACAGATGAAAATAGGCTAAAACATCTACTATTAAAATAAAATCAAAGATTAAAGATTATAATTTTGACAAAAAGAAAAAACTCATACCTTTTGTGGTCGCATTAAGAAGCATGTCACTACCACTCGTACCACTCATATGATCATGTTCACCTACATAAGAAATTTATAAATTTATTCACGAATAATAATATCCTTAGGAAATTATTTTTAATAAAACTTAAAGAACCAATAAAATTATCCTATATATAAACACAGAATTGAACATGAAACAATAAAATATTCATTCAACACAAATAAACGGGTATCCTTAAAATGTAAATAAAGGAGTACTTGACTATATGCGAGAAAGTGGTAGACCGGTGATAATTTCGGATGGAATCGTAAAACTGTAGTCAGAAGAGGACATTTATAAATTAGTGCATAGATAAACAAGCATGCTGGAATATAACGTTAGTGAATAACTAAAATTCGACCAAACTCTAGAACCTAACCACATAAAAAAACATGCATGAAATACTAAACAAGGCACCAAGTATTATACAGAAATAATCTAGGATTTACACCATTCTCAATATTTGTTTAGGTTAAGATATTCATCGATTGATATAATAGAATATTCTTTTTGTTAGTATAAACTCATTTTTTATTTTATATAACACGATTAAGATATATAAGGCTTTTAACCAATGATTTGGCAATTTGCGATTAGAAAGATTTCCATTAAGATAATAATGTAATAATTCTATATTAAGTTCTTTATTAACAAAATTAAGTAAGGATATAACCTAATTTATCATTAGATTTTCCACATATATATATTTGGTGATTGTTTGCTACGGGAAACTATTTTCTGGACAGCATTAGAAACTGTAAAATTTATGTTTTAAAAATACAATTGGATACCCGCTTTATTTTTGTTCTAATATATATTTTTAATATTATTTTTCCTTAAATAATAAATATTATTAAAGATGTAATTAAGCAAGCTAATCTTCATGCTTATTAAGAGTGTGAGGGTAATTACAATGTCAATTTACACATATTGACTCAATTTACAATAACTTATCATATTTATAAATTTTTAGGATAATGAAAATATATTTTCATTTTTTAACGAACTAAAGAAGGAAAAAAGATATGAAAATTTTGAATCGATATGCAACATCCAACCTTCCAGTGTCAATCTTACTTGATAAGCAAAATGGTACATGGGATACATAACAACTTCAAGAACTAAGGCCTAGTTAATTTAGCACTATGGCGGAATCTAAGTGTAAGATATTGTTCTGCGGTTGAGCAGGCTGGCCATCAACTAATTAGCAAAATCTTCGTTCCACCATTGCCAACTCCGGATTCGAAATACTGGGGTTTAACTCCGACTGGCCACTATACAGTTAAGACTGCCTATCATTTCGCTAATTCTGAGGAGACAGCTTCTTCTGATCATCTACCACCTTTAGCAACAAATCCTGACATTGGGAAAGCCATTTGGAATGTTGATATGTTCTGAAACTAAAATACTTTCTATGGAATACATGTTCGAAGGTGCGACAAAAGGAAATCAGTATTCACGGAGAGTTAATGTTGATGCTCTATGTCCACGTTGTTGGTCTGATATTAAAACGATTGCTCACGTTTTATTTATGTGTCCTTACGCACAAATTGCTTGGAGACTGATAGGTTCTAACGTTCTGAGTTTCAACCAAGCAGACACAAATTTTGAAGACAAGCTACAAATTCTATTGGAACTATACAATAGAACACAATTACCTCTAGAGAAAATAATTGTCTCATTTTGGGTCTTGTGGAGACTTTGGAAAAGTCGAAACGAGCTATGCTTTTCAGGTAAGAACCTCACAAAGAAGGATACAGTGGACCAAGCTATGGAGGATTTTAGTGAATGGATTACTTGCACATCAACAACCACCAATAATTGGACTACAACATTTGAAGCATCAACAAGAACACACAGGTAAAACCTACCAATGGATGGGTCAAATGCAGTTATGATGCTTCGTATCATTACGGTTCTCGCACTTCAGGCATTGGCTGGATTATTCGGGATAGTCAGAGAACCCATTTACACAGTGGCATAGGCAAATATCAGGGAAGACTAACTATTGAAGAAGCAGAATGTACAACACCCCTTTGGTCTCTACAAGCGACATGGTCTCTGGGTTTCAAATTGGTAGAGTTTGAGGAGATAACCTCATCATTAACAAGGCGATACACAATAAATTTCCAAATTTGAAGCTTAGATATTACATAAGCACAATTAGACAGTGGATGGAACGCATTGACAATGTCAAAATCTCTCACAAACGGAGATCAATCAATCATTGTGCAGATATGCTTGCTTATAAGGATACATTACCACCTAACCAATGGTATATTTATAATTTATGTCCTTTCTGTCTTTTGGAAACAATTTGTAATGATGAACATTAATGAAATAAAATATTGTTGGAAAACAAAAAATACGCAACAACCAAGGTCATAAGGCGGAGCCTGTTTTCGACAACTTGATAATCTCATGGTTGAGCTCATCAACAAGTGACAGAAATGGAGGGGATAAAGGAAGAGAAAAGGTAGAAGAGAAGGATGAGGAAAGAAAGTTTTAGGGGTTGAACCCAATTTGATAGATGATTGTTAATCGATAGTTTGCTTACAATCACCAAATGACTTTAATAAAGAAGGAAAACACAATGGCCAGTGAATTGGGCTTGGAAGTGTAAGACAAAGATGAGTAAACATAAGCCCATATAAGAGCCCAAGATGAATTCATGTCAATACTCCCGTGGTAGAGAACAACCTTGTCCTCAAAGTTGAAGAGGCGCATAACAGAAAACCTTGAACTAACTACCGTTCACAGCCTTGGCAATGCCACCGCTTGACAAGATCTAAGCAAAACCTCACCAATCTTGTATCCCATACCTTCTGGTGCAATCTCGTTTGAACAATGGATATTTACCTTGACAGCTATATCAGTTGCAGAAGCTCCAGCTAATTCAAATTTCTCCAGTGCAACCTTCACACATTCATTTATCTCCATTTATGTGCCCATGCATGTAGCTGGTTCTGTTATCCCCTCAAAACCAGACACGAGTGAAGTTTCCTCATCGAGAAACAATCTTGAGTTTATACTTTTTTCCAAATTTAACCATGAACATAAAACACCCATTTCACCCATCCAAGATATTCTGTTTGTAGCTCTATAAACTATCTCACAGATGATATGAAAGTCTGGTTCAAAATTTACTTTTTAGAGTAACCATGCTCCAGTGGTCTTGGAGAATGATACTTTCCATAGAAAAAGATTACCCTCCTTAAGTTCACATAATTAGGAATAGTGAATTGAAGGAGTGTGATTATGTTGGCTGCATTCACTTGTAGCTCATGTTCCTTGATGTTAAAGTGCTTATGGATATTGTTGAGACGAGAGCCTGCATATAGCGTTTCTCTACCGAGGGTATCAAGAAAGTTCGTATGCCACCAACTCTGAGAAACCCCATTGTCATGATCTGAAACCTCTCTTCCAACATTATTTACCCATGTGTCCTCTAAGATGATCCCACAAAAATCACTATAACCTTGAAATCCTTGAAATCCCGCATTCCTTGACGTGTCGAAAGATGACGACGTTATGAACATGTTGCACTCATATGTACTTCCATATACTCTGCTTTGTCTTAACTTGAACTTGAAGGTATGTTGTTGTGTCTTGTCTCTATATTGACTTTTGTTTTTGCAGTTGAACCGTCGCAGCTTATGAAACTCCCACTTGTTCTCCATGTAAGATTTCATATCACCGCAGAGAAGGGCGTTGTTTTTTGACCCTTCCAGAAACTCACTTGAAGCTCATTCTTGCTTTGCACTTGAGAATATGTCTCAACAACTAACAATGCTTGCACTCAAACCCCACAGATCCTTCTGTTGGATCCCTATGGATCTAGGGTTTGTTATATTGAAATTTAGAACCAACCTCGTTCTTACCTTTGGCAGCGGAAGAAGATGGTGAACGAGATCAGTGGAGCAACGCAACGCTTTGCCTCTACCAGATACACACGCACGCTCGCTGGAAACGGGATGCTAGTGCCGGATCAATGGGGATCGATGGTGTCTGGTGTGTCAAGTGTTTCTGTCAAGAAAACTGGACGGCTCTATTGTTTAGGTCGAAACTAATCAGCTTTTATTCGACCTAAACGTGCTTAACGGGCCAGACTCAATTAAGCCATAACCCGAAAAGCCTGTTCGGAAAATCCGAACTGTGTCGACCGACACACAAGCTGTGTCGATCGACACAACACCATTATATCGATTCTTATGTGTATTTCAATACACATAATATGATCATTGCCACAATGATCATTCCCATGTCGTAGCTTCCAGTTCGCTTAGGTGTGTGACCTTATAGGATCATACAATACTGGCAGTAAGTCCACGACCTACATAATGCAAGAGGCTTCTAGCAAAGCATTGCAAACGCCCAGTATTATACGAATGTCTGATCTCGACACACAACTATCACAGGAGTGAGTACAAGTGTGATTTCAGGACACTATCCCAACAATCTCCCACTTGTACTGGAATCATCAATTCCTATAATCCTTTTGTCTCTATATCTCGATTTGGCATAAGGCAAGATCTGTGTCATCCTTATTAAGCCAACATCGTGTTTATCGAACTCCTGATCTCATACTGAACATTACAAATAACTGAACTACAGTTCGTTTGAGTGCGGCCACACATTCTTGTTGGATAGTTCAGTTGATTAATCCTGATTCAGTTCATCAGATTAATAGTCCTAAACATGGATCTAGGTTCTCTTGTAATAGAAACATTATGATCTCACCTTTTACCTGTTTGTTGCAGCGGAAGGATTAGAACAGGTCAGAGATCAGATAGATGCACCGAGGGATGAATCCTCCAAAGGTTCACACACGCTTCACAAGGAAATGGCTGCTAGACCACGAGGAAGAGAGGCGCAGAGAGAGAGGAGAATCGCGGCTGGGTATTAGGGTTAGGGAGAAGAGACTTGGCTATTAGTCATTAAAAGCCTTCTCTTTCCCTTTTGGGCTTTTGGGCCCAATCTGATTAAATCCCATTTAATCAGACCCATTAATCTCTCTCTTAGTACGACAAATGCCTAGCACTTTTGTCGTACTTCTGCTAAGCCGTTCCAACACATTTTCCTGTTAGCTTAGGCGTGTGACCCATATGGGATCATATAATAAAGGCAATAAGTCCAAGACTTATAGATCATGAGCGGACTCTAGCAAGCCATCATGATCCCCAGTATTATATGACTTATGTCTGATCTCGACATACTCTTACTTTCTAGAGACAGTACCGAGATTACTGGACACAATTCCAACAATCTCCCACTTGTACTGGAATCTCTGTATTCATAATCCTTTTGTCTCAATATCTCGATTAGTCATAAGGCAAGATTGGTGTCATCCTTATAAAGCCTAATCTTGTTCATCGGACTCTGATTTGATACTGACAATCCAAACGACTCGGGAAAGTCCGTTTGAGCATGGCCATGCGTTTTCCAGTATTCAAATCTCCGATTGGCCTAGAGATATTCACTCCATTTATATTGGAGGGACAAATCCCATCTTGTTCCATCACTGTAAACTACTCATTTCATGATGTACCCAAACAAGGTCCTTATAGCTATCACAGAATGATAGCGTTAGACAATGATCAAAGTACATCAGTCCATGTGCAGTCACATGCATGTGAACTCAGGTCTAAGGACTATACTCTATAGTCGTAGTAAGAATCTCTTATGACACAGATATAAATATCCTGAAGAGTTCTTATAAGCGGGTCTTGTCCGGTCGTATGTTCCCCAACATACACCTATGTACTGACTTTGATGCCGCGCATCTATGACACACTAAGACTTTGTCATAAGTCACGTACCAATCCAGTCTCACACGGTTGTTGGTGTTCCAATTTCAACAACCTTCGACTAGGGACATGATGATATAAACCATCTATCAAATATAGGGTCTTATGACCAAGCTAAATGACTTTGATAACTCAAGATCAAGTCATTTACTTCGATGACCTATAAAATGGTTCATTTCATTTTGGAACGATTATTTCATCACAGTTAAAATAATCTTGAAATAATAATTTCATTAAACATCATTATATGTTTTACAAGAACATATCAATAACTAAATAAAGCCCTTTACTAACTCCCACTGAAATTAAGACTACATCTTAATTTCACTTATCCTACAGCAACAGTCCGCGACTCGTGCTTAGGCTCAAGGAGTGGCTTCGTTAATAGATTAGCAACGTTCTCATTCGTTGAAACTTGCTGATCTACTTAACATCTCTGTCATTTATCTTACGGAATAGGTTATTCCACTAAGTGTTTGGATCTTTGATGTGCAGCTAGTCTCATCTAAGCTGGGAATCACATCAAGTTCAGTGATGAACTATTCTTTCCAAACAACCTCTTTCGCCGCTTCCAAAGCTGCGAAACATTCAGTTTAAGTCATGGAGTCAGCAACAGTGCCGTGCACCGCCAGACAGACACAAGACATATCCGGACTGTGACCGGAAATCATCTTTGTCTGTTGGAAACTTGCCTTTCAGACTCTATCGACTTGTAGCACCTCACTTTCTTCTTTACCTAAGGAACTTATCCTTAGTATTGTTCAAATACTTTAGAATATTCTTTACGGCAATCCAGTGATTCTTTGCTGGATTTGACTGGTCTTTACTTGTTTTGCTTAACATTAAAGCAATATCAAAACAAGTACGTGTCATGGCATACATGATAGATCCAATTGCCGTCGCATATGAATCCTATCCATGCATTCAAGCTCAGCAGTTATCGTAGGACACTGCTTCTTGCTTAACGTATTGCCATGTGACATTGGCTTAAAAACCCTTCTTGGAGTGCTGAAAACGTGTAGGACTTTGTCAATTTAAGAATCCTGACTTTGTCCTACCAGCTCTTCTGGATCTCTATCTTTAGATCCAGAATCCAAGACTTTTTGTGGTTTTACCCATGTCAATCACTAAACCAACTCCCAAGCCAGTCCTTTACCGACTACAGCATTGGGACGTTATTTCCGAGAATCAGTATGTCATCGACATACAATATGAGAAATGCAATATCGCTCCCATTTATCTATTAGTAAACGCATAGTTCCATTTCGTTCATGTTCAAGTCAAAACCTTGACTACTTCAATAGAACGAAGATTCCTATTCCGATATGCTTGCTTCCATCCATGTATGGATCGATGAAGTCAACTTACACAAAATGTAATTTTCGGAGTCCGAGCTCACTTTCACTTCTTGAACTTCGCAGATTCGTCGCTTTCGTTGATCATCAGATCATGCGAACTTTCAATGATCATCAGGTTCAACTAATGACGAGAAATCACTCTCGTATTAGTGACTGATTCTTTCATATCTGCGAACTTCAGGCTCCACAGGTGTAGATTCTACAGAAGTCTGTAAATCCTTCCGCTGCTCTCCCTCAATAGGTTAAGCAGCCTCCTGTATTTCTCGAATTTCTTCGAGTTGTACTTTTACTCCCACTGTTCTTCTTGGAAAGTAATTTCCTTCTTAGAAAACAGAATGGTCGTAAAAATACCGAGCCTTGGTTTCCCTGAGAAAACTTCGAGTTATACTTTTACTCCCACTGTTCTTCTTGGAAAATAACTTCCTTTCTTAGAAAACAGATTGGACGTAAAAGTAACAAGCCTTAGTTTCTCTAGGACAACCAGCGAAGTAGCACTACTACAAATACTCAGTAAAGACAAATTTGGATCGATTCCAATCCACATTTACGTGGTGTCTTTCAACTGATATTTGTGGAACTATTTCAGCGTAAACTTAGATATTTTAGAGCGTTATTCTTTAAATAATATCATGGAAGATTCGTGTGACTCATCTTTAATCATTTCTTATAAGATCTGATTCTTTCTCACAGAAAAACCTTCAGTTTTTCAGGAGAAATGAGCTGTGAAATGACTTCACACTCAATCAGATGATCACACCATCGATGACTTAAGTATTCTCACTTGGATCTAATCCAAAGTCTCAATACTTCTGTCACTCACATTCTATACCTCATTCTAGAACTCTTTCGACCATGTCAAAGAATTCCTTCTTGTGTCTCATCAAATGAACACATTCTTACTCACTGAATTAATCAGTCGAGACAATGAAGTACAGAAAATTTTCTCTGGCATTACTGCTCATCGGACCACATACATGAGTATGTTCAATCTCCAATAAGCCTTTGGGCCTTTCTCTAGCTCGGCTAAGATGGGCCCTTTGTCTTTTGGTCTAGTAAGCAGAATTCAAGTCTCATAAGACATTCATTCAAATGAGCCCAACAGTTCATAACTATGGGATTTCTGAATCCGACTTACTCTCTGTGACCAAGACACATTTATGCCAAGAAAATCAGGTTTAATTCATCAGATTTAAACCAATTTGGTATTTATGTTACATTTAAGCACTCTTTGGTTTAAGATATAAAACCCATTCCATGAATAGGGTGCTACAATTAATATTTCATTAAGATCAAAAGAACAAAACTTGTCTTTTATCAAAATGAAAAACATTCAAATTCTTACAAGAAAATGAAAGACAACACTGCTTAAAGCAGGTACTTTGTAGCAATTACTTAATACAAAAACAAGCCTCAAAGGGATCTATAAGTGAAAAACCCTACGGCTGAGGCAGCATCCCTAGCTCCTTCCAGACATGTAGTTTCACTTGCCCTTTCTTCAACGTTCTACTGTTGCTTAGGCTCTGCATATTATCACAAATATCAGTGCCACAACCAGTATCCAATACCTTTAAAGTAGAACTTGAAGTAATAACATGAATACCTGAGGTAGTGGTCGCATACATCGACTTTAATTCCTCATCATCTTCCATGAATTTAATGCAATCTCTCTTCCAATGCCCTGTCTCCTTACAGTAGCAGCACTTACCAACGTAAGAGGTATCTGACTCGGGCTCAGAAGACACACGCTTGCCATGATTCAAAATCTGGACAACTTTGTCTTCACCCTTGTCAGCATTAGGTTTAGTAAACCTACCCTTCTCATTCATGAGATTGTACAGGGTACTCTTCACGTTTGGCTCAACTGTCTTGAGCATATCATGTAGTTCAGTCAACGTCTTCGTTAAGCCTTTCTTGATATAGTTCCTTACGAACTTATCATAGCTTGACGGCAGTGACTGCAGAATGATCTCAGTTGCCAATTCCTGGCTAACTGGATAATCCATTATATTCTATTGAGGGTAACTGATGTTATTGAATATAATGCGTGATTAATCATATTAATTTTAATGCGAGATTAATCATATTGAACATATTAACTAAAATCCTTTTATCTTAATTTTCAGTTATGACTAGCACAAACAATCAAAACACTTTCTCGATCCGGTCTGTCCTTGAGATGGACAAGCTGAACGGATCAAATTTCTTGACTTGGTCGCGGAACCTGAGGCTAGTCCTCAGACAGGAGAGAAAGGACTATGTCCTTGAGAGAGCTCTCCCCGTAAGGATCGGGTCCAATGCTTCTCATGCAGTATATGATGCTTGGAATAAGCATTATAATGATGCGGTAGATGTGCGTGGTCTGATATTGGCTACCATGGATTCAGACTTGCAGAAGCAATATGAGAACATGGAGTCGCCAATAGAGATGATCAGCAGCCTGAAATTGAAATTTCAGGAGCAGATAAGAGTGGAGAGATACCGGTTGGTTAAGTCTCTCACTAGCTGCAAGCTACCAAATGATAATCCAGTAAGTCCTCATGTCAGTAAAATGATGGGTTACATTGATAACCTGAGGAAACTGGATTATCCAGTTAGCCAGGAATTGGCAACTGAGATCATTCTGCAGTCACTGCCGTCAAGCTATGATAAGTTCGTAAGGAACTATATCAAGAAAGGCTTAACGAAGACGTTGACTGAACTACATGATATGCTCAAGACAGTTGAGCCAAACGTGAAGAGTACCCTGTACAATCTCATGAATGAGAAGGGTAGGTTTACTAAACCTAATGCTGACAAGGGTGAAGACAAAGTTGTCCAGATTTTGAATCATGGCAAGCGTGTGTCTTCTGAGCCCGAGTCAGATACCTCTTACGTTGGTAAGTGCTGCTACTGTAAGGAGACAGGGCATTGGAAGAGAGATTGCATTAAATTCATGGAAGATGATGAGGAATTAAAGTCGATGTATGCGACCACTACCTCAGGTATTCATGTTATTACTTCAAGTTCTACTTTAAAGGTATTGGATACTGGTTGTGGCACTGATATTTGTGATAATATGCAGAGCCTAAGCAACAGTAGAACGTTGAAGAAAGGGCAAGTGAAACTACATGTCTGGAAGGAGCTAGGGATGCTGCCTCAGCCGTAGGGTTTTTCACTTATAGATCCCTTTGAGGCTTGTTTTTGTATTAAGTAATTGCTACAAAGTACCTGCTTTAAGCAGTGTTGTCTTTCATTTTCTTGTAAGAATTTGAATGTTTTTCATTTTGATAAAAGACAAGTTTTGTTCTTTTGATCTTAATGAAATATTAATTGTAGCACCCTATTCATGGAATGGGTTTTATATCTTAAACCAAAGAGTGCTTAAATGTAACATAAATACCAAATTGGTTTAAATCTGATGAATTAAACCTGATTTTCTTGGCATAAATGTGTCTTGGTCACAGAGAGTAAGTCGGATTCAGAAATCCCATAGTTATGAACTGTTGGGCTCATTTGAATGAATGTCTTATGAGACTTGAATTCTGCTTACTAGACCAAAAGACAAAGGGCCCATCTTAGCCGAGCTAGAGAAAGGCCCAAAGGCTTATTGGAGATTGAACATACTCATGTATGTGGTCCGATGAGCAGTAATGCCAGAGGAAACTGATGTTATTGGAATCATTATATTCTATTGAGGGTAACTGATGTTATTGAATATAATGCGTGATTAATCATATTAATTTTAATGCGAGATTAATCATATTGAACATATTAACTAAAATCCTTTTATCTTAATTTTCAGTTATGACTAGCACAAACAATCAAAACACTTTCTCGATCCGGTCTGTCCTTGAGATGGACAAGCTGAACGGATCAAATTTCTTGACTTGGTCGCGGAACCTGAGGCTAGTCCTCAGACAGGAGAGAAAGGACTATGTCCTTGAGAGAGCTCTCCCCGTAAGGATCGGGTCCAATAGTTATATGATTCCAAGATCCACATATAACTAAGATTAAAGTGGGCCACTGGCCGTCACCCAACCTTAGCTTATATCGGTAAGCCCTGTATCGGCTAATTATATCCGTGATATAACTCTTGGTTGTGAATCTGGGCCCGAGGCCCAATCCACTCTGATGTCTCAAGGCCCGGGACTCCCGATGGCCTAGTCAAGAAAACCAGACTATACAGTCATGTAATCATTAATGTCTGGGACTCCCAATGACATTTATGAATCACAAACTGTCTTACCCACGCAAAAACAGACATCCTCACACTGTAAGGCCATGAATGCAATTGAATGGGCTTTGACAGCTGACATAGCCTGGACAAGACATCCAACGCTTGATATTGTTTGAGGTTCGTAGGTTTATTAAAATTCATTCCCAAAATAGAAGATTACTATTTCGGGAAACTTTCTATTTTTGGAAACCTACTATTTTTGGAAACTTTCTAAAATTGGAAACTTTCTAAAACCGGAAACTTTCTAACTTTAGAAATTTCTTAAAATCCAAAACCCGCAAATTCAGAAACTTCTATTTTAAGAAACTTTCTAATTTCAAAATTTCGGAAACTTTAATTTAAAAACGACTTTATATCTTTATAAAATAGATTTTAAATTAATCTGAAGAAAGACTCAATTAACTGGCCCAATTGTTTTAACTTCTTGGCCCGAGGCCCAAGAATTGGTCCATGTCCAAGATATGACCCAATTGTCCAATTAATTGACATAACCGGTCTGGTTCATTAAAACTGGTCTAACCAAGTTTTAATTACTACGATGACCACAATTGTCAACCGGTTATTTACTAAACCGGAATTTCTCAATTTATTTGGTCCAACCAAATCAAATTAGAAATTCCTGGTTTAGGCACTAAATCCAATATTTCTTTCGACATTGGATTTCTTATCCTGGTTTAACCAGATTTAATAAAATTATTAAAATCTGTTTATTAAACCAGAACGATGATTTTAATCAAGTTTTAAACCGAACCACCTAACCGAAATCGAACCGGCCCAATTTCACCCAAAACCCTAACCGGTCGAGCAAGAGCCGTCCAGCCGCAAGCCGCATGCTCGATCCGAGATCGAGATGCTCGGATTGCCGGACGGGACGCTTGCGAGTGATCGGGACGGTCGGACGAGCTCGGGTCAGGCGGGACGATCGTGGGACGATGGCGGGACGATCGCGACGCGGGTGAGAGCTGGACAACGCACGGCTCTCGGTCACGCTCGGGACGGCATGACGCAACGCGATCCAAATGATCGATCCGCGATCGACGTATGCGATCGGCTCGTCATGCATACCGCGATCGTCTCGTCCAACTTACAGCCGAGCGATCCAACCGGACGACTCAGTCCATGCGATCCTTGCGGATCCATGCGACGTTCGCACTTCGGTTGATCGAACCGGCCGATCGCATACACACGAGTCATATAGCTCGGTTTTGCGATCCAATTAATGTGTTTAGATTTTAATTCTGATTCTTAAGTGTTTTTCTTATCAGTAATGGATTCAAAACACTTCTAAACAGATTAAACAACCTAAACATGAATCTAAAACAAGAAATCCTAAGAACCAATGGCTCTGATACCACTGTTGGATAGTTCAGTTGATTAATCCTGATTCAGTTCATCAGATTAATAGTCCTAAACATGGATCTAGGTTCTCTTGTAATAGAAACATTATGATCTCACCTTTTACCTGTTTGTTGCAGCGGAAGGATTAGAACAGGTCAGAGATCAGATAGATGCACCGAGGGATGAATCCTCCAAAGGTTCACACACGCTTCACAAGGAAATGGCTGCTAGACCACGAGGAAGAGAGGCGCAGAGAGAGAGGAGAATCGCGGCTGGGTATTAGGGTTAGGGAGAAGAGACTTGGCTATTAGTCATTAAAAGCCTTCTCTTTCCCTTTTGGGCTTTTGGGCCCAATCTGATTAAATCCCATTTAATCAGACCCATTAATCTCTCTCTTAGTACGACAAATGCCTAGCACTTTTGTCGTACTTCTGCTAAGCCGTTCCAACACATTTTCCTGTTAGCTTAGGCGTGTGACCCATATGGGATCATATAATAAAGGCAATAAGTCCAAGACTTATAGATCATGAGCGGACTCTAGCAAGCCATCATGATCCCCAGTATTATATGACTTATGTCTGATCTCGACATACTCTTACTTTCTAGAGACAGTACCGAGATTACTGGACAAAATTCCAACAATTCTCTCAGTATTCAATCTTCGATAGGCCCTGAGATATTTATCTCCCGTTTTTCAGGAGGGACAAATTCCATCTTGTTCCATCCCTGTTTCAACGCACACTTCATGATAAACTTGAACAGTGTCGTTATAGCCGCCAGTTACGGATCGACGTTTGACAAGGTCAAAATGTACCAATTCATATGCAAGAACGCATGATGAACTCAGGTCTTAGGACTATACTCTATAGTCGTAATGAGAACCTCTTATGACACAGATATTACTATCTTGTAGACTTCTCATTAGCGGGTAATGTCCGATCATATGTTCATCAACATATATCTATGTGACTGACTGTGATAATCATATCATTGGCTCCATGAAACTTAGCCAACAGTCACCTCACAATCTAGTCTCTAACGGTTGTCAGTGTCCCAATTCTACAACCTTGACTAGGGACAAAATAATTTATTAACTTATAGGGTTTCATGATCAAGTTCTCAACTTGATGACCTATAATATGTCATAAACTTATTTCGGGACCATTATTTAGATCACAATAAATAATGCTGAAATCAAATTTCATTAAACACTTTTAAAAGAATGTTTACAAGGGCGTCTTATTATAACAAAAACAAAATCCAAAACTCCCACTAGAATCAAGATTACATCTTAAGATCTCTAATGCCTACAGCAGTCGTATGACTCTCATGCTTAGGCCTTGGGAGTGACTTGGTTAGAGGATCAGCGACATTCTCGTTTGTCGGAACTCGGCTGATCTTCACATCACCTCTATTGACAATATCACGAATCAGATGATATTTCCTCTCAACGTGTTTGGACTTCTGGTGTGACCTAGGTTCTTTCGCCTGAGCAATGGCTCCATTGTTATCGCAGAACAAAGCCACTGGCTCCAAGATACTAGGAACCACACCAAGTTCAGTCATGAACTTCTTGATCCAAACAGCTTCCTTTGCCGCTTCTGAAGCAGCAACATATTCAGCTTCCGTTGTGGAGTCAGCTACGGTATTCTACTTAGAGCTCTTCCAGCTCACCGCACCGCCATTTAGACAGAAGACATATCCAGACTGTGATCGGAAATCGTCTCTGTCCGTCTGAAAACTCGCATCGGTGAATCCATTCACCACAAGTTCATCACTATCTCCATACACAAGGAACTTATCCTTAGTATGTCTCAAATACTTGAGAATATTCTTGACAGCTGTCCATTGAGCTTCACCTGGATCAGATTGGTATCTACTCGTCATGCTTAACGCGTAAGCTATATCTGGACGAGTGCAGAGCATGGCATACATAGTAGATCCTATTGCAGAGGCATAAGGAATCCTATTCATGCGTTCTCGCTCAGCAGGTGTCGCCGGACAATTCTTCTTGCAGAGACTCTTGCCATGAGACATTGGTATGAAGCCCTTCTTGGAATCGTGCATCCTGAATCTGTGCAACACCTTATCAATATAAGTGTCTTGACACAATCCAATCAGCCTGTTAGTTCTATCTCTGTAGATTCTGATTCCAAGAATGTATGCGGCTTCTCCCATGTCTTTCATGGAAAAACAACTTCCTAGCCAAGTCTTAATAGACTGAAGCAACGGAACGTCATTACCGAGGAGGAGTATGTCATCGACATACAGTACAAGAAATGCAATTTTGCTCCCACTTTTCTTCTTGTATACACATGATTCTTCTTCGTTCTTGATGAAACCGAATTTTTTTACTGCTTCATCAAAACGAAGATTCCAACTCCGTGATGCTTGCTTCAACCCATAAATGGATTTATGAAGCTTGCATACTTTCTTAGCGTTCTTAGGATCGACAAAACCTTCAGGTTGTGTCATGTACACATCCTCTTCCAGAATGCCATTCAGGAATGCGGTTTTGACATCCATTTGCCAAATCTCATAGTCATAATGAGCAGCAATTTCTAAAAGAATCCGAATAGATTTAAGCATAGCGACTGGGGAATAGGTTTCATCATAGTCAATACCATGAATTTGTTTGAAACCTTTAGCCACCAACCTTGCTTTGTAAATCTGTACATTGCCATCCACGTCAATCTTCTTCTTGAAGATCCATTTACACTCAATGGCTTTTACACCATTAGGTAAATCGACCAAGGACCATACTTGGTTTTCTGACATGGATGTCATTTCGGATTTAGAGGCTCCAAGCCACTTTTCGGAGTCTGGGCCCATCATTGCTTTCGCAAAGGTCGCTGGTTCGTCACCTTCAATGATCATCAGATCATTTGAATTGGTTACGAGAAATCCATAGTATCTCTCGGGTTCGTGACGGATCCTTCCGGATCTGCGAACTTCAGGCTCCACAGGCGCCGGTTCCACAGAACTTTGTGGTTCCAACTGCTGCTCCTCCTCAGCAGGTTGAGCAGTATCTTGTGCATCTAGAATTTCTTCAAGATGTACTTTACTCCCACTGTTTTTCTTAGAGAGAAACTCCCTCTCAAGAAAAGAACAGTCCCGAGCAACAAATACTTTGTTCTCAGATTGGTTGTAAAAGTAGTATGCCTTGGTTTCCCTAGGATAACCAACGAAGTAGCATTTATCTGATTTGGGTGCAAGCTTGTCGGAGATTAAACGTTTGACATAAGCCTCGCAACCCCAAATCCTTAGGAAAGACAGACTAGGAACGTTCCCAGTCCACAGTTCATGTGGTGTCTTTTCTACTGATTTAGATGGCACTCTATTCAGTGTAAACGCAGACGTTTCTAGAGCATATCCCCAAAAGGATAGTGGAAGATTAGAATGACTCATCATAGACCGGACCATATCCAATAAAGTTCGATTTCTCCTCTCTGACACTCCATTCCATTGGGGTGTACCAGGAGGAGTGAGTTGTGAAACGATTCCACACTCGCTCAGATAGTCGCTGAATTCTTGGCTCAAGTATTCTCCTCCGCGATCCGATCGCAGAATCTTAATACTCTTGCCAAGTTGATTCTGTACTTCATTCTTGAATTCCTTGAATCTATCAAAGGATTCTGACTTGTGTCTCATCAAATAGACATAGCCATACCTACTGAAGTCATCAGTAAAGGTAATGAAGTACTTAAAGTTTCCTCTGGCAGCAATACTCATTGGTCCACATACATCAGTATGAACAAGGCCCAATAAATCACTGGCCCTTTCATTTGGTTTGTTGAAAGGGGCTCTAGCCATTTTGCCCACTAAACAAGACTCGCATTTCTCACATGATTCAAAATCAAATGAGCCCAGAAGCCCATTTCGATGGAGCCTATGGATGCGTTTCTCATTGATATGGCCCAAACGACAATGCCATAAGAAAGTCGGGTTTTCGTCATTGGACTTAAACCTCTTTGTATTTATGTTAAAGACAGGCATTTCTTGGTTTAATATATATAACCCATTATCTAATGGGGCGCTACCATAATAATTACCATCACGATTAAAAGAACAAACTTTATTCTTAACAGCAAAATCAAAACCTTCCAAATCCAAAACGGAAACTGAAATTATGTTTCTGCTAATCGCAGGTACATAGTAGCAATTATTCAAAATTAAAACCATGCCCGAAGGTAAAGACAACTCGTAGGTGCCTACGGCCAGTGCAGCAACCTTAGCTCCATTCCCGACTCGTAGCTCTACTTGTCCTTTCTTCAGCGTCATACTGTTTCTTAGTGCCTGCACATCAGTACAAATATGAGCACCGCAGCCGGTATCCAATACCCACGAAGTAGGACTAGAAGACATAACATTAAGTTCGATAACATAAATACCTGAGTCAGACGCATCATACGTCTTCTTCAGCTTCTTGTAATCTTCCATGAACTTCTTGCAGTCTTTCTTCCAATGCCCCAACTGCTTGCAGTAGTTGCACTTATCCTCAGGAGAAGGCCCGGATTTGGGCTTCGGCTTGGGCTTGTCCTGACTTTCAGCCTGGACAACCTGGGCCTTACCCTTACCCTTCTTAGGTTTCTTAAACCTTTTACTCCCTTGTACCATCAGGACATTGGGAGTAGCCTTCTTGAGATTCGGTTCTGCTGTCTTCAGCATACCGTGCAACTCAGTCAATGTCTTAGTCATGTTTTGCATATTGTAGTTCATGATGAACTGATCAAAACACGACGGCAATGACTGCAGAATCATGTCAGTGGCCAGCTCCTGGCTAATGGCACAGTCCAGTTTCCCCAGGTTATCAATGTAACCCATCATTTTAAGGACATGAGGACTTACTGGACTGTCCTTAGCCAGCTTGCAATCCATGAGAGATTTAACCGTCTGGTATCTCTCTGTGCGAGCTTGCTCCTGAAACAAAGCTTTCAGGCTGTTAATCATCTCAATGGGTGACAACACGTTCTCATATTGCTTCTGCAGCTCAGAGTTCATAGTCACCAGCATTAGACAATTAACATCTTTGACATCCGCTGAATGCTTATCCCAAGCATTCTTTTCTGTCTGCGGAGCATTGGAACGTGGCCTCTCGGTGAGAACTCTTTCAAGGACATATTCCTTGTTCTCTTGCCTGAGAACTATTCTCAGGTTCCGATACCATTCCAAGAAATTAGATCCATTTAACTTGTCCTTCTCAAGGACGGATCTTAGTGAGAAAGTGTTGATGTGATTTGAGACAGACATAGCTGTAATTCAAAAAGAGGTATATTTTAGTTATAAAGCACAAGAAATGAGAATTCTTATCTAATAAGAAAACTCGCATTGTATTCAAACTATGTTTCCTCATATGAATACAATGCGCCAAGATCCTCAGATTACTAAAATTCGAGTGGGCGACTCGCCGTTACTCAAGCTTTAGTTATCTAGGTAAGCAAATCATTGCTAATTGTACTCAGTACAACTCTTGGTCGTGAATAAGACAAACTATGTCCAATCCACTCTGATGTCTCTGGGCCCAGAACTTCTGACAGCCCAGTCAAGTATAACCAATCTTTTATATGTCTTGTGATCACTGACAGTTGCACTGCAAGTCTGTCATTGACCACCTGCCTTACCCATGTTGCAGTGGATATCAAGGACTCCGAGATATCCAACAAACGACACGAGTCTTGACAGTAGACAAGATCGGGCAAGACATCAAGATCACTTGATATTTAGTTGAGGAAAGGAACTAATCTTATCTTGATTTATATTCAATATATATCTAAGAAATTATAAATTTTAATCAAAACATTCAGTTTTATTAAGTTTAGATTCATCTAAAACTTTTAGGATTAGATTATTCTGGTTCATGCAAATTTATGGTCAAACCAACAAGTCTGCGGACGTTGTGTCGATCGACGCCAACCATTGGCATCGATCGATGCAACAGGATTTAAACCGATCTTCGATAACCGGTCAAACCGGATTGAATTTACTCAACCGATTCAATTCAATTGAACCAGTTCGGTTTAATGGTCCATGTCGATCGTCACACACTGTGTGTCGATCGATATGACCAAACCAGAATCAATTTGGCTAATAAAATTAACCGAGCTAGATAACCAGTTCAATCCAATTGAACCGATCTATCTAATCGTATTGCCTGTGTCGACCGACACACCCAGTGTATCGATCGACGCAGCACGATTACGGGTACTCGATCTCAGATCGAAACCCTAAAATTATTTGCGGATTTTCGCTTTGTATCGACCGACACACGCTTTGTGTCGATCGATACTGTGCGATAAACCCTAAATTTTATTCGCGAGTTTTCGCTCTGTGTCGACCGACACACGCTTTGTGTCGATCGACACCCTGCGACAAACCCTAAAATTTTATATTTTGCGCCGCGGCGTGTCGACCGACACACGCTTTGTGTCGATCGACACAGTGCGATTTCAGCAATACCATCGTTTTCAACAGAGACAAAAATCCGAGATTTAATCAATGAAAAACGATTTCAACAGGCAATATACAGATCAACAACATCAAGTTTCGATTTTATATTACCAGTTTCAATAGCTAAACCCTAAGCAAGCTCTGATACCACTGTTGGATCCCTATGGATCTAGGGTTTGTTATATTGAAATTTAGAACCAACCTCGTTCTTACCTTTGGCAGCGGAAGAAGATGGTGAACGAGATCAGTGGAGCAACGCAACGCTTTGCCTCTACCAGATACACACGCACGCTCGCTGGAAACGGGATGCTAGTGCCGGATCAATGGGGATCGATGGTGTCTGGTGTGTCAAGTGTTTCTGTCAAGAAAACTGGACGGCTCTATTGTTTAGGTCGAAACTAATCAGCTTTTATTCGACCTAAACGTGCTTAACGGGCCAGACTCAATTAAGCCATAACCCGAAAAGCATGTTCGGAAAATCCGAACTGTGTCGACCGACACACAAGTTGTCGATCGACACAACACCATTATATCGATTCTTATGTGTATTTCAATACACATAATATGATCATTGCCACAATGATCATTCCCATGTCGTAGCTTCCAGTTCGCTTAGGTGTGTGACCCTATAGGATCATACAATACTGGCAGTAAGTCCACGACCTACAGAATGCAAGAGGCTTCTAGCAAAGCATTGCAAACGCCCAGTATTATACGAATGTCTGATCTCGACACACAACTATCACAGGAGTGAGTACAAGTGTGATTTCAGGACACTATCCCAACACCTTCTTCTCTCTGAGCGATCATTTCTTCGAGAATATTGTTATTTTGTCTGAGAATCTACTTATCAGATTTGAATAAAGGATGCTCTTACTTGAAAATCCAAAATCATCCACCAATTTCTCAAGCTCATTTATCTTATCTCTAACCCCATTTCTGGCATACAAATAGACAAGAAACCTGAAGCTAGACTTGTCAGACTTCACATTCAAAACAACCATAAACTCGATCATGTTATCAGCCAAAGATTCCATCGATTCTCCATACCTTTGATAGTATTCGTGTTTCGTTAATCTATCTCCATGAATGCAGTTTTCCTGTAATCCTCAAATTTTTTCTTCAAGTATTTGTGGAGAAGATCAGCGTATTCTTTCCTTTAAACCAGCCCCTACAGCAGTAACGTTAAACACAACCAAAGTTGTCTGAACTGCTTCTTCCTGTTCTCCCTTCAATGCACCTTCTTCAGGAGCTTTTGCTTGGCCAACGACAGCTATATAGAATTCTATAAAAAATCATATGCTCTTCGACACTTAAATTCTTCCACTATGTCCAACTAAATTTCCCTAAGTAGACAGACAAAGATGGGAGAAAACTGTCAAAATTCATAATGTGAACTAGATATTTGTAACAAATGTAATGTTCACTAACTTATTTTTTGATGACTTTCTAGTTTGATGACTTTCTAGCTATTTTTTGTTATCTAACAATAATTAATCTTTACAACAACATTTTAAAGAACATATTTGTAACAAA
Organism: Orychophragmus violaceus; assembly: GCA_030180135.1. Lineage (NCBI taxonomy): Eukaryota > Viridiplantae > Streptophyta > Magnoliopsida > Brassicales > Brassicaceae > Orychophragmus > Orychophragmus violaceus. Next base: position 72,694,106 of record CM058240.1, read on the forward strand.
TGTAATGTTCACTAACTTAAAATCTACACATATCAAATACATATTTGCTTTTCAATTTTTCTTGTTATTTAGTTTAAGTTATCATTTTTTGGAAAGTAGTTATTCTAGTTAGTATATTCGAATATTAACAATTTATTATAAAAAATCAAAATAGCTGAAAATCTAATCTATGAAAATAAGAGACCATTTTAGAATACCTACATGTTATTTACAGTATATGTCATTGTAAATTTATACTTCATTAAAAATAATAAAGTCATATCAATTTATAACTATTAATTTATAATGTCTTTTAATTTCTTCTAATATCTTTTTATTTCCGTTTTCAATGATAAAAAATCGTTAAAAAATCTTTTTTAAAACTTTAGAAAAAAATTAATTAATTTCGTAATTATTATTAAAATATTATTATAAAATAATATAAACTAGATTTTGACTTATAAAAAATAAAAATCATATAATATTTATATATAAGCATAACTAAGTTATTAAATCATATGATAAATACTTAATTAATATTAATTATTTTTAATTAATAAAAAGAAGATTTATAAATTTAACATTTTAAAAATTAAATTTATAACTAAGTTTTTTTAGAATTGTTGTTTCAGGTTTGTTAAAAATATTTTTGTTCGATATGAAAAAATTGCTAGAATACTCTATAATTATTTTTTATTAATATTTAATTATATATTTAAATATTGTATAAATCCAAATAGTAAAATATATAATATATTTAAGACTTTCAAACATTGATATCAACAAATATATTTCTATACTAAATATTAAATAAATAATATATAATTAAATAATTTTATACATAATTGTTTTTTAAAATAAAAACAAATATTGGTAAATATACACATAAATTAACATAAATAAATATATTTTGAATATCTTTCAACTAATAAAATGTAAAAATTGAAAATTTTAAATGTAATATTAATATATTTATAATTTAAAAAATGTAAATTTTAAATTTATAAAAAAATATTAAAATTAAGTCAATATAAAAAGTCTCATATAAAAATAGCACAATATAATATATATTTAATACTTTAAAATTTTGACACACACAAATATATTTTATACTAAATATTAAATCAAATGATATATAATTAAATAATTTAATAAAACAATTATTTTTATAAATAATAAAAATAAATATTGGTAATATGCACATATTAACATAAATAAATATATATTGAATATACTTCAACTAATAATAAATATAAACTTGAAAAATTCAAATGTAAGATTAATAAATTTATAATTTACAAAATATGAAATTATAAACTTCTACAAAAAATAAATATTAAAATAGGACATAACATGACCTTGTGTCCTTCAAGTATGATTTTTCGTCCAGGTTTGGGATCACAAGAGTGGCATTTAGAATGTAAGTCTCAATCACAACATCTATTGTCTGCAGTTGAAAAAAGGTTAGAAAGAAACTGGTTCGAAGTAGTTATCATAATGTCAATCGCAAGAAACTCACTTCTGTTCGATGTTGGTGTAACCCTCCGCTTGTAGCGAATCAATAAATATCGATATATTTGGCTTGTCATATCCAAAACTGACACCATTGCAATAACAATATAAAATCATCAATATATTAGAATAAAAGAAAATGTTTTAAGGGTATGTTGCGTGCCTTGATATGTGTCAGCCAGAGTAGAAATTGGAGAATGTCGAGCTCCATAACTGGCGATCTGATCTTCCGCCATATGTGAATGAATTACGGTTAAGGTATGCTATATTTTGTTAAGCTTGCTGTGAAAGTTTTAAAAATATTGAGATTTTTTTTTGATAGAGAGAAATACGGATGATTTGAATTTGAATTTTTTTTTCTTTTTTAATGAAATCTTCTAATGAAATATTCTCATAAAATAATATTTAATAAATAAATTGATATCTATTTATTATGTAGATTTATTAAGATTTATTAAAATTTATAAAAATTCAGAAATCTTTATTATTTTAAACGAATTTATTGAAAGATTTAATATAAGCTTGTTTTGCCAGTTATTTAAATCTGTTTTCGTAAATTTTTCTAATATGAAAATGGTTATTTAAGTTGGCATATTAGATGATATAAATAATATTTTAATTAGATATTGTGTTTTTTTTTGTCAACAAAACACCATATATTAAATCAATGTTGTTCGGTTCGGGTTATCACTCAAGAGAGTGAACCGATCCGACTCGTCATGACTTACATGGGAAAAGATAGTACCATGTGCTCTCGCCCCCTTTGCAAGGAAGTCGGTACGAACATTTGATTTTCTAGAAATTAAAATTATAACAAAGAAAGTGAAAAGAACTCTAAGGAAACTGAATAATTCCAACTCCGTCTTAAAACCCGACCACTCTTGTGGATCCTCTGTCATAGCTAACAAGTCTGAGCAGTCTGTCTCGATTACCACCGAGACGATTCCCCCTTCCAAGATGCATGACATTGCCCAAAGCAATCCGTCCAACTCGGCGTGTAGCGGTGATAGGCTTTGTCTACATCCTTGTGCTCCCGTGTATTTCCTCCCTGAAGGATCCTTAAAAAAACCATCTTAGCCCACTTGTCGCACCATGTTCCACCCAAGAGGCATCAATTTGACACGTTGGGACTGACAAAGGCATGCTAGTGATCCGACGGTTTTCCGAAGGTCGCATAAAATTTTCATTCTCCTCCTCTTCTCCCTTCTCTTTCTTGTTTGCGTCCCTCCACTCCTCCGCCTCAATGGTTGCTAATTGAAGTGTTGTCGTAGGTGAAACTTCCTTTCCTTCAAAAAACTTATTGTTTCGAGCCTTCCAAATATACCATAAGATCCAAGGGTAGTTATTTCTTTGTGGGTCAGAAAGACCCACATCTTTTGTCCTCCAGAAGAGAAAATCCATATTACTAAATAAAGATGTACTCGGGAAGCAACCCGGAATGGACGGAAAGTCCGAAAGAGCCCATACTTGTAAAGCAGGGGGGCATTCAAACAGGAGGTGATTTATCGTTTCCTCCTGAGCTCCACACCTGGGACATGACGGATCTGTCCCCAAGTGTCTAAAGGCTAGGCGTTGACATGTTGCCAAACATCCCGAGATTGCCTGCCACATGAAGTGTTTGATCTTCCTTGGGCCTTGGGTTTTCCATGCTTGACTTTTCAGGCAAGTAGTAATAGGTTCTAAGATTTCCGGGTTCAAAACCTCCAGATTCTGACGTCTGATGAGTTCGTAACCCGACTTCACAGTGTACTTCCCAGATTTTGTATGATTCCAAGCATAGCCGTCTGGCTTAACGTCTCGGCTCGGCCGGATCCCCAGAATAAGTGGGATATCGTCGAGGTGGAAGAGCTCACGAAGGGCTTGTTCATTCCACTCTTTTGTATCATGCATGATCAAAGTATGGACAAGAAGTGACGGGTCTCTATAAGTCGTGTTATCTCGTCCTCTCGGTGGTCTGGCTTGAGTATCCGGAACCCACGACTCCCACCAGACTCTCATATTGTACCCCGAGCCAATAGTTCTCCGCAACCCCTGTCTGAGTGTCTGACGCGCGGCCGTGATACTACGCCACCCAAAGGAAGGGGAGTAGACATCTCGGTCTTCTAAAGGGTTCGATTGTCTGTAATATCTCCCACGTAACACACGGGCTAGTAGGGAATTCGGGTATTGGATTAGTCTCCATAACTGTTTCGCAAGTAACGCAAGGTTTTGATCTCTGAGGTCTCTGAAACCCAAGCCTCCCATTTCTTTGGGAATACATATTTTATCCCATGCAATCCAATGGAGACCCTTGGAATCTTGTTTGGAGCTCCACCAGAAGTTGGAATTTCAATTCGTTTGTTGTATCCTTGGGAAGAAGGTAGCATGACATCGTATAGGTCGGTACTGCTTGTGCCACTGATTTAATTTGAACCTCTTTCCCTCCCTTAGAGAGGAGTTTCGAATTCCAATTATTAACCCGGCCATTAAGGCGATCTCTAACAAATGCAAAGACCTTTTTCTTTGGTCCGCAAATCTGCTCAGGAAGTCCAAGGTACAAACCCATTCCACCTTCATTTGTGATTTCGATAATCTTCCTAATATCTCGTCGGGTATTCAAATCTACTTTATCTCCAAAGATAATTGAAGATTTCGAGTAGTTTAGTCTCTGTCCTGATGCTTCCCCATAAGTCTTGATGATTTTTACTATCTCTGCACATTGCAGGACCTCAGCTTTGCAGAAGAAAAGGCTGTCGTCTGCAAAAAGAAGATGAGACACAGTGGGACTAGCCCTAGCGATCCTTAGGCCGGTGATACGTTTTTCCGCTTCCTCTCCATTTAGGAGGGAGATAAGAGCCTCCGTACAAAGGATAAACAAGAATGGTGATAGAGGGTCTCCTTGTCTAAGTCCTCGTGACGGTCGAATTCTTCCTTTTGCTTCTCCGTTTATTAGGACTTGGTAGGAGACCGAGGAGACACAAAACATCAGGAGTTTCACATATTTCTCTGCAAAACCCATCTCCAATAGCAAAGATTCAAGGAAGCTCCATTCGATCCTATCATAGGCTTTGCTCATATCCGTCTTGATGGCCATGAATTTTGATATGCACATAGGATTTGTTCGAAGGGCGTGAAAATTCTCTTGTGCCAAGAGAATGTTATCTGTAATAAGTCGTCTAGCCACAAAGGCTGATTGTGTCTAAATCAAATCTGGAAGAATGCTCTTTAGTCGTTTGCATAAGATTTTGGAGATAATTTTGTAGCTAACGTTGCATAGGCTAATTGGTCTGAACTCTGTCATGGCTCTTGGTCTATGCTTCTTGGGAATCAAACAAATGTTGGTTTGATTCAATTGAGGGTCAAATTCTCCGGTGGTAAAGAAATCTTTGACTAATCTTATGATATCTTGACCCATGATTGGCCAGAATCGTTGGTAGAATCTACTCGTCATCCCATCCGGTCCAGGGGCTTTGTCTGGGTTGATGTCAAAAAGGGCTTTCCTAATTTCCTCATTTTAGGGATCTTTCACCAGGTTACTGTTAACCATATCTGGGACTTTCTCGGTAATATACCAGAGAGATTCGCTAAAATCCGTTGGGTTGGAAGTAGTGAAGAGATCACTGAAGTAGGTTGTAGCAACTTTCTCGATCCCCTTTGCATCCTCCACCCAGTGTCCATTGTCATCTTTGAGGCATATGATACGATTCCTAGCTCGTCTTTGTTTGGTAAAGGAATGGAAGAATTTTGTGTTCTGATCCCCGTCTCGGTGTATCTGAACTCTACTTTTTTGTCTCCAGAAAGTTTCTTCTTCTCTGAAAGCTTTGCAGAGTTGTCATCTTAAATTCTCTACCTCTTCTACCGTTGAATTATCATCATTATGAGCTAGATCAATCTGTGTTTTTAGTTCCTCAATGAGTTTTGCTGTATTTGTTGGTAAAGTTTTCTTCCATCTGGAGATATGGCTCCGACACGAGGTGATTTTTTGTTGAAATTCTTGACGTGAGGTTCCTTCGGGTTCTCCCCATCCGGCATTTAGATATTGTGTTTAAATGGAATATATTATAGTTAAGAGGTTGTTTGAAAAGTATTCATTAAAAATCTGAAATAATTCAGCATATATAATTGTTTAGATATTGTTCTGATATTTTGACATTTTCAAAATATTTTATTTAATGCTAACAAATATTTGAATTAAATATGTTCCATATCTTTTTGATATTTTATTTCCTAAAATATATGTAACTCGTTTATAAATATATTTGGCGAAATGTTATAATATGTGATTAAAAATTTATTAAACAAATTACCATTAATGATTAATCTAAAATGTCAGCTATTTAAGGTTTATTTTGATATTCAAATGTTATAACTGTATTAATTTATATATATGATAATATGAATGTTTTCAAGTAATATAGACAATGAAATAAAAATCATATCAAAAATTAATGTGGAACAAGCGAATATTATTTTTGTGACAACAAGCTAATATTCTTTTTTAAATAAAATAATTTTAGTAATAATAAACAAATATTATTTTCTTGAAAACTAATATTATATTAAAAATAGTTTCTATAAATTTGGGATACGTGATATTCATCAACATTGTAAAGAATATTTATCAAGATTGCAGATTTATGTTTTCTAAAATATAGTTTACGAAATTAAATATAAATGATAAGTTTGTTGACAAAAAAAATTTAAAAAATAAATAAAATGGTAAAATTAATAAAACAAACTAATCAGACGGATAATATTAAATGTACGAAATGGACGATCAGAATTTTAAAAATAGGATCCGCGTGTGTATCCGTATTCTAAATCCGGATCCGCCCAAATATCCTTGTGTGACTAATTTTCATAAACCCAAAATTATACTTAATGACTAATAAAACTTTCTAATAAACCCAATGGCATTTTTCGTAATATAACACGTAGTACCAATATTAGGTTCTTAAATAATCCCTTGTTTTTATAAGATAGATGTTAACGTTTCTAAATGAAAAGCTTAGCCACAGCTCAAACTTTAGCCTAATGTATTTTCTATTGTAATAGGCTAAAACCTCTGGTCGAAAACTCGCTAGGCGCTAGTCGGGCGGCGGGGCTGGGCCTAGCGCCTAACAAAAAAATCGGAGAGTATACGGGATTTACGCGGGGCGGAATTTTAAAGTTTTTATCTGTTTTCGGTATATATATATATATTAAATATATTAAAGAAGATAACAAAAGCGTCCATTAGTCTAGTGGTTATTGGTCTTGTATGTGTGGTTGTAACGCGGGTTCAAATCTCAGCGTTGTAAACTCCTTCATTTTTCAGTATATAACTTAAATGAGGGGTAAAAAAGTCTTTTAACCTTCAACTTCTTCCTTAAGAATCTCCCTGCGACTGCAACCCTCGAACAAGACGGCGGCTTCACTTTTTTATTCCCGTTTTCTTCATTTTTTCGTTCGTTTTTCATGTATTTGTATCCAAAATCGATAGATCTACTACAAATATTTGATTTTTCCTGTAAAAATGAGCGAAAAATTAAGTTTTACAAAAAGATGCGATTTTTTTGGCCGATTAGAGCCTAAGCGCGGCGGCTGCACTCCGACCAGCGACTTCCCGGCGATTACTCGGCCCTCCTCGCCGATTTTTAGAACAGGGGCTAAAACTAGAGCCAAAGCCCAAAACCTGGTTTTGAAAAATATTGAATTTTTGGCTTAAATATTATTTTTTACAACATGCCTTTATATACAAAGGCATAACTGAAAATGTTTTCTTCGATATATAATTATGCATGAATGAGAAATTTGCTTAACCTATATTATTAGAAAACCTTCGAAAGATCAACAATGGAGGAAGTTGAAGGAGAGAGAGTGACAGTGAGCTTAACTGAATTTCTCATTCAGTATGTTCGTTACAACTGAATACACTTATATATCTCGAGTGTTCTGATTTACTTGGTTTAATACTTAACCAAGGTACATCATGATCTAAACCAATATTTACACTCTAATATGCCCCCTCAAGATGGCATGTAGATGGACTTTAATGCCATCTTGCGCACCAAGGAATTGAAGAGAGCTGGATATAGAGGTTTTGTCATGACATCGGCAATCTCTTGATCAGAAGGTACATGTAAGGTTTTGATCAAGCCACTGCAGATGCGATCTCTGACCTCATGACAGTCCAACTCCACATGCTTTGTTCTCTCATGGAAAACAGAGTTATTGGCAATGTGAATGGCAGCCATGGAATCACAAAAGAAAGCTATTGCTTTGGACTGAGGAGCTTGAAGTTCTCCCAACAAGTAAACCAGCCAGACAATTTCTTTGACAGCAAATGCCATGGCCCTGTATTCGGATTCAGCTGAGGAATGACTTGCGATTTGTTGTTTCTTCGACTTCCAGCTGATCAAAGAATTGCCTAAAAACATGCAGTAACCAGACGTGGATCTTCGTGTATCAGGGCATGATGTCCAGTCTGCATCACTGTATGCCTTAAGTATCATGTCGTTAGAAGCCGAGAAGAATAAACCAAGTCCCACTGATCCTTTAAGATACTGCAATACCTTCTGAGCTGCCTTTAAATGAGACCCTTTAGGAGCAGAAGTGAACTGACAAAGTTTGTTTACTGCATAACTGATGTCTGGGCGGGTGATGGTTAAGTACATTAGCCTGCCAACCAGACGACGATATGCACTAGCATCTTCTAAGAGAGGTTCAGCAGAATCTGAGCAAAGCTTTATACTGGGATCCATAGGGATTGAAGACGGTTTAGAAGCCAGAAAACCACTTTCCTCCAGAAGTTCTAGTGTGTACTTTCGTTGACTCACTGATATACCTTCCTTAGATCTCGCAATTTCCAGACCGAGAAAATACTTCAGATCACCTAAATCCCTGAGTTTGAAGACTTGTTGCAGGTCAATGATGACCTTGTTGATGCTTTGCTCATCATTACTGGCCACTATGATGTCATCCACGTACACAAGAATAGCCAAGTAGATTCCTGCATCATTCTTAATGAATAGAGTGTGATCAGTATGAGATTTTCGAAATCCAAGAAGAAGAAGAGCAGAACTCAGCTTGAGAAACCATTGTATTGACGCCTGTTTGAGGCCATAGATGGATTTCTTTAGACGGCAAACTGGATTTTTAGGTAAAATTGCCCCCTCTCTTGGTGTATAACCAGGTGGCAAAGTCATGAATATCTCTTCATCAAGGTCTCCATTGAGGAATGCATTGGAGATGTCTAATTGGTGTAAATACCAGCCCTTTGCTGCAGCTACAGCTAAGAGAGTTTTGACAGTAGTCATCTTTGCTACTGGAGAGAATGTATCTACAAAGTCTAGACCCTCTTGTTGAGTGTAGCCTTTGGCTACCAATCGCGCCTTGTAACGCTCTAGACTTCCATCTGCGTTTAGTTTTACTTTATACACCCATTTACATCCAATGGTGTGTTTACCTTCTGGAAGTGTACAAATTTTCCAAGTGGAGGTACTTTCCAAAGCAAACAGCTCAGCATTCATTGCTTCCAACCACTCTGGAAAAGTTTTGGCTTGTTTGAAAGAAGCCGGTTTTACATGTAGTGACAAAGCACAGATGTAGTCTTTATATGATCTTGAGAGATGATCATAAGATAGATAGTTCACCATTGGATATGGGATAGAAGTGTCAACCATGTTGCAGAAGTAGTCTTTGAAACGAGCTGGTTCTTTGACTGAACGTTTTGGTCTATTCTCCAATGATTGATCAGCTAGGGAAGGAGGTTCCAACTCAACAATCCCACTTTTCTCTTTTGACAACTGAGCATCCATAATGGGAGGTTCCGACTGCACCATTATAGAGTCATCTGTTCTAAAGAGATCCTCAGATGATGGAATAGAGACATTGGGAGGTTCCGACTGCACCAATGGCTCTTCATCAACCTGAGAACTAGAAGCAGAAGCATTATCAGGTAAAAGAGAAAAGAGATCAACCAATGATTGAGACTGATCTGTGGCAAGTGGAAACACATCTTCATGAAATACCACATTTCTGGAAATGTGTATAGCATTGGTTTCCAAATCCATTAGTTTGTAACCTCTGTATCCTGTAGGATAACCAAGAAATATGCATGGTCTAGCTCTTGGTTGAAATTTATGACGGCCCTTAGTAGACGTAGAGGCGTAAGCCAGACAACCAAACACTTTGAGCTCAGAGTAATCAGGTGGCTTAGAAGACAGAATTTCAAATGGAGACTTTCCTTGAAGTAAGGGAGAAGGCAACCGGTTGATGAGGAACACAGCAGTTAGGATGAAGTCTCCCCACATTGATAAAGATACCTGAGACTGAAACATTAATGATCTGGCCACATTTAAAATGTGTTGGTGTTTCCTCTCTACCACAGAATTCTGTTCTGGTGTCTCAGGGCAAGAGTGATAAGAGAGTATTCCTTTTCTGCAAAAAGGTTGTTAAACCTCAATTCTGGAGCGTTGTCTCTTCTCACCCCTTTGACTTGTTTCTGATATTGTGTTTCAACCATCTTCAGAAAAGCAGGGAAGATCTGCAAAACCTCATCCTTTGTACGCAACAAGTATGCCCAAGTTGCTCTGCTGTGGTCATCCACAATTGTGAGGAAATACTTGTAGCCTTCTGATGATGGAACAGAGAAAGGTCCCCAAATGTCTATGTGCAAAAGGTCAAAAACATTAGCACATACGTTGTTGTGAGACATGTATTGTAAATGTTTTTGTTTTGCTAAGGGACAAATGGGACAATGAAATGGTGTTTTATTTCTCTGCTTTATTCCAAGTACATTTGAAAGAGAATCAATCTTGGCCATTGATGGATGACCAAGGCGGCTATGCCATATACTAGAATCAACAATAGCATGAGATCTGATAGAATGAGCTTGAAAACTAGGTGATGAAGTAGCTGATGTATCCAAGACGTATAGCTTTCCCACCTGCTCACCCTGACCAATCGTCCACCCCCTGATATGATCCTGAATAACACAAGTATCTGGATCAAAAGACACTCGGCAATGTAGGTCATCTGTTACTTGACTAACACTGAGGAGATTCAGACAAAAATTGGGGATAAACAACACATTCTTTAACACCAACTGATTACTTATCTGAACTGTTCCAACACCTGCAATCTGAACTCCCATACCAGTAGGAAGAGTCACTGAAGATGTTACTGAACTAGAGAAATCACTGAACAAGTTTCTATCATGACAAACATGATGTGTAGCCCCACTGTCTAATATCCAGGATTCAGAGGAAAGAGCTAGACTGGTAACTCTTAATATCCCAACAAAGTGTAATGTAGATGGTGAGAAATACATACCAGGTAAGGCTGAGATAAAACCCCCTAAAGTAGAAGCCTGATTATTAGTTGGAGAGTCCATAGATGGTTGAAGCTGAGTGTTAAAGTAGGAAATCACATTCTGAATCTGGTCTTTGCTTAGAGTTCCAAGAATACTGGAAATATCTGAAGTAGCAACAGGAGCTGAATCAGGATGAGCTAACTGTGCGATTACCGGTTTACCAGAAACAGGTTTTGGCGTGAAAGGTTTCTTCTCTTGTGATGACTTCTTTTTATGATTGAAGTCTAAGGGATATCCATGGATCTTGTAGCATGTGTCCACAGTATGACCATTGTATCCACAGTGAGAACAAATAGGTCTATTTGTCTTTGGTTTTGAACCAGAAAACTGAGTCGCATTCACTTGAGCTGCATTCACTGAAGATTGCTCTGCATTACTGACTTGAAACGCAGATACATTGAGTGACGGCTGAATGTTTCTCTGACTATGATCCTGATCCAGTAGTTTGTAAATCTCAGAAAGGCTTGGTACATGTTTCTTCATGATTATCTGACTCCTGATGACATGATATGAGTCATTAAGTCCTGCCAAGAACTTAATAACTCTGGTATGTTCAGCTTTTTGTGTAGTGGCTTCACAACATGGACATTCTTTACATGTCGAGATACAGGAAGCACTATCAAGTTCATCCCATAGAGTCTTGAGAGATGTATAATATGTACCAAGATCCATAGATCCTTGCTGGAGAGACCAGATCTGTTGCGATAATTGATATGATCTAGGAAGACTAGTTATGTGATAGCGAGTCTCTAAATCATTCCAAGCTGATGAGGCATCTTGAAACCTGAGGATGCTCTTATAGATTTGTTTGGAAACAGAGTTCATGATCCATGACTTCACCATAGAATTACACCGTGACCAAATCTTGAAAAATTGATCCGATTGTAATGGTCTAGGAAGAGATCCATCGATGAACGCAGTTTTATTTTTCGCATCTAAAGCAGTCATCATAGCAATACGCCAATCATCGTAGTTGTTCCCATCAAAGATCTCGGAAACAAGAGAGATACCTGGATTATCACTATTGGTGAGATAGAAAGGCGAGTGAATGCTATCAAGAGGATTAATCGGTGAAATAGAGAACGGCGGTGAAGAGGTGTTCATCGATTTTTCTTTGGATGAAGAGGAAGATCCTTCAGGATTAGAAGTCTTCTTTGCAGAACCAGCTGCGATTTTTGTTGTGCGACGAGTAACGACTCTTTTTGCTGTTACCATCGCGAAATCGGAGAAGATCGACAATTGATCGGTGCGATTGACGGATTAATCAAAAGCGACGTTGCCGGATGCAATCAACGACGGAGTAAGCGGCGATCGCGAATTGATTAGCGGAAGAGATCGATGAAGATGGAGGTTCAGCTCCATCGCTCTGATACCATATTAGAAAACCTTCGAAAGATCAACAATGGAGGAAGTTGAAGGAGAGAGAGTGACAGTGAGCTTAACTGAATTTCTCATTCAGTATGTTCGTTACAACTGAATACACTTATATATCTCGAGTGTTCTGATTTACTTGGTTTAATACTTAACCAAGGTACATCATGATCTAAACCAATATTTACACTCTAATATATATCGTCCGATATTTGCATTTCAGAAGTGTTCAATATTGTCTATAAAAAGCATTTAAAGATATTCAGAAGGTAAACAATACAACAAATTGTAATCATGTACTCTAGGGCATTACAGTACAAAATAGTTATTCCTATAGGGAACACATAAACCGAATGAAAAGCAATCATTACTATAATGAGAGAAATGTCTCTCCTGAGAATAATGACACCTCAGCCTCAGTATTAATTGAGAGGCTGACACCTGTTTTAATGAAAAAATTCATAAACCAATCAAAATAATTTTGATGTCCACGTAATTGTTGACCTATCCAACCAAAACAATCTAGGTTTGAACGAATTCTAATCGCACAAAAAAAATTAATAGGTTCATTCAAAGCTTTTTCTCTCTCCATCTTTAAGCTCTCTCTCTCCCTCTCACATATGCTTCACAACTTGGAGCAATATTCTTCTTGCTTTTGAGATGATATCGAAGAACCCTCTGATATAACTCTTTATCTCCTGGAGATTTGTGCTCCGCCGGTCATTGACCAAGCTATTTTACCAGTTTTAATAGCTGCCGAAGTTCTTAAAGTATGGTCAAATTTCTTGCCTTCACTAATTTTTCTCTTGATTTTATTTTCTCATGTGCTCTCTCGTCATTCTCCATCTCGGATCCATGGGGATAGATAGACTCGAAAGACATGGGAAACGAAAACTCAACGGAGACGAAGGAGTCGCGCCGATCAAAGATGCGACATAAGCTTCAGAACCTTAGAAGCCGCCGACGTCTTCGTCGTCCAGGATCTGGAAGTGTTTCTGGATTGTCGAGTCAGCGATCTGTGAGTCAAGAGGATTTCACTGGTATTGCTCTTCTCACTCTAATCGGTGTACGGACCACTTCTCCCTTCTTTTGATTTCATTATCGTCGTCAATTCGATCAGACATTATGTACAAAAACTTTAGATTCGTAAGGTTAACAACAATTATTCGTAATTTCTGTTTTGAATCGTTTATACTTTTTAGAATGTCAACGCCGTTTTGTTTTTGCTGTAGATTTTGCAGTACTGATAAGCAGATTTGGAATTCCGTAAGAAAAATTCCCAATTTCTGATTTTTTTGAGCTCTTTTTGTATAGTTTGTGAATTACTAATTTTTCTGTGCATATAGGAGAAAAAGCTCCTCCCGGAGAAAAATGGACCAACTTTGTCTAATGATCTCGGTATTTGAGATGTAAAAATGAATCAGCTCTTATTTTCTTCTTTCTAGATTTGGCGTTTAGTTACATACCAATAGTATTGATCTGTAACTAAACTTTTTAAATATTGATCGGCTGAGATGACTTTTTTCCTTGATGCAGACCAATGGGCTCTTGAAGAACAGCTCTTGAAGAACAGCTCTTGAAGAACAATATCATCGGTTATTGTGAGCTCGATGTCCTTGACTTTGTAGTGCAGGTCAGCAACAAAGCTTCTTCCACCTTTTGAAAGCTGTTTAGCTTCTTCCACCTTTTTCTTTTCACAGATTCGAATATATGTGCTTCTTCTGCCTTAAGTTCGATTAATTTAAGTATCAACAAGTTTAGCTGATAACTGTCGGTTCATGGATTTGATTTTTCAATACCTTCAGTGATAAATCAATGAGAACATTGTTTGTTGACATATTTATTTTGTTTCTCTTGTATACAATATGATAAAGGAAGCTGACTCTACGTGCAAGTCATTTGACATGTTAGACCCTGCCTCGTCTAACGTTGTTGGCAGCATGTTCCTTTCATGCTCCGTTGAGGTATGCGGATTGTTAAAAGTAGTTAAACAAATGCGTTGGGAATGGTTTCTGATTTCTTTGCTTACATTCGCAGGATCCTGTTCAAACCGAGACATGTTTCGCGAAGCGTATTTTGTCCATAGTGGTATGCTTTACTTAATCTTCCATTTTGCTCTTGTAATCTTAGCAGTTTTCTGTTGAAATTTATGGGCCTTTATAATTGACTGATGGAGTCCATCTAAGTGCATGACTATAATAAAGATGGACATCTCTCATTTTCGGAGTTCTCTGATCTGATGAATGCTTTTGATGATGGCTGAAGATTCTTGGCTAGCAATCTAGCATCATGAAATGAATACGCAAGCTAGCTAAACACATGTCAAACAAACTGTTTTCTGACTAATGTAGAGGTAATTTTAGGTTCTCTGTTATACTTTGGTTGATCTTTCGAAATCTGAAAAATGTACTATGAATTGAAATTGTCCAAAGGTTTACATGTCGAATGCATTGTGCTCTTAGCTTCCCGCAGCTTTTTTTTGTGTGTAGATCGATTTAAGATGTTTTCTGGTTTGTGGTTATTTTTGGCTTATGAAATTTGAACCTATGATCAGTTACCTTTGCAGGGTATTGGGATTACAATTATGCATATGAAAAATGGTACGTGTGACTAGCTCTCTTCATTATAGGGATAGCACTACTTGTCAAACCGACATTAAAACATTTGGGAAGACTATGCATCAACACCATCCGAAGATATAGTAATGTAATAAGACTCATTGTCAAAGACATTGATATGTTAACTACAATAAACGTAAGATATAACTGAGAACCAATAATTCTAATGTTTAAGATTGTTCTTTAAATTGGTTTTACTCATGAACGCAGTTTAACACGTTTTTGCGGATGTGTGATAACAAAGATGATTCAAATGATGATGATGAAGCAAAAGGAAATGAAGACTATGTTGAGAAAGCGGCCAAGAAGATGCGAATCCCATATAAACCATTGGAGTTTTATCTATTAAGTTTTTCATAGTATTTCACCATATTTTCTCTCTGTTTAGTTAATTTCTCTAAGCTACATTTGATATGGTTTAGATCATATTTATGGCATTCTTATAAATAAGATATCAAACAAGTAAAGTTTGATATTATATCCTACAAGGACAATAAATTTAAATAAATATTCATTTGGTTCTAATACAAATTTCTATATATATTAAATATTTTTCCGTAGTCAAATTTGATTGTCACTTAATAAATCAAGATAAATTTTATCTCTTGAAAATGCCCCCTAATTTCCTCTAGATACAAAAAAAAAAAATTAATTGTTAACATAACTTTTGAAAGTAACAAATGTGTTAAAAAAAAAATATTGCGACAAAATATTTACATATATATATATATATATATATATATATATATTTACATATATATATATAAGAATTAAATATTTTATGATTTAAAATACAATTTATAAACAGAGTAGGAAATAGAATAGAAAAGTGGTGTTTTAGAAATTTAGCTAAATAAGATATATATAAAATAATACGGTAGGCGATTTGAACAATTGAAATCGTCATAACCCGGTGTATGAAACGGATATTACCACTTAGAGATCTTAAGTTCGAGTTTGCGTATTATAGCTTTTTGTGCTTGGTTATTTTTTTAAAAAAAATTCTCGCTGCGTAGCGCGGGCCAATACCTAGTACTATGTAATTAAGTTAAAACACAAGACCACCAAAAGTCAGAAAAAATCCAATAGTATTGTATTGATTCAATACGATTATGTTTGTATTTATCTTGATTCAATACGATTATGTTTGTAATTATCTTAATACAGTAGAAGGAGATGAGCCAGCCGGAATACATGCAAAACGTCTCAATACTCTAAATATAAGGTATAAAATACTACTATTTGCAAAATGGGCATTTAAAATAAATAAAGCACAAAACACCCTTCCTACAACCGAACAATAAAGTACAAATATTTTTCACACACATAGACCTCGTGAAACAAATAAAATACACACCATCCTTCACACACCTATTCAAAAACGCGGCCGCCTACCGCAGAAGCACTTGACAGTGGTCTAGCAAGAGAAGAAGAGACAAATCGAATATAAAAGTCAACTGACCGCGTTTGACCGAATAAATCCGATTAATTTCCAAAATCTACAGAGAACCGCGGAAAAATTGAACCAAAGCTTGGACCAAATGTAAATATTTGGCTCGTTAGCCAAATGCCCACAAACCAATAAAAGATTTAGGACAAGGCGTAAATTTTTAACTGTGCACAAGCCATGGACTTTAAGGCATAAACCCACTTACTAAAAATAAGGTGGAATAGATATCTGCATTTATAAAGAAATGTTCAGACTCATTTCTTCTCACTAGTCGATGTGGAACTTGTTATGATTTGTTATTTTTTCCTTCTCTTTCTTCCGTTGTTACGTTCAACAATTGGACTTTAAAATAGCTAGACTTTAAAATAGCTAGACTTTAGTAATTTATGTGTCACTTATACACTAATATTTAAGCAAAACTAAATACAATTACTTACTTTTACAAAATAATGTAAATTTTAATTTCTACTAATGATAATACTTTCCACAAAATTAATAATGATTTTTATTATTTAATGTATATATTTTATAACTTTAATAATGAAAATATACTAATATTATAAAAGATTAATAATATATATGACAAATTTCAAATTAAATTGTCAAAAATTCTGTTCCACGTAAATTCTATGTATTCTCCGATTTTTTTTGTTAGGCGCTGTTAAGTCTAATCCTGATGTCTGACTAACCCTAACGAGTTTTCTACCAAGGCTTCACACACATAAATAATACAGTAAAAAATATAAAATACTTTTTACACTCATGAACCACGCGTGCGCGGCAACGAAGATCACTCGTGACAAAAATAAAGAAAGAAAGGACAATGGCTAGTGAATTGGGCTTGGACGTGTAAGATAAAAGTGAGTAAACATAAGCCCATAGCCCAAGATGAGTTCGTATGACAAGCCTAACCCTAAACCCCTGACGCCAATAGAGAGCCAGACACTCTCGTCTCATATATACGTCAAAAGGCAAATATTGTTAAAACATCTCTTCAAACTAATAGACCTTTTTCTCTTTTAAACGTCTTTTTTGCTATTCACTCGTCGACAAATGCAAGGGAATCGCGACGGCTCGTGGTCTCTAGGTTCCTCCAGGAACAGTGGAAGCAGCAGAGGCAACGGTAACGTTAACAGCGTTCCCGGTGGATATCTTCCTCAGGCGGCGAATCCTGGGTTTTCCAATTTCAGTGTTCAACAAGAACCTATTAGATACCCACTGCCTCAGTTTCCGGCGAATTTTTACCGCCCTAATTTCCCCGACTTGTCTGGCTTCTCCTTCGGAACCCAGCAAAATTTCAATTTCCATCATCCACAAATCCCTCACCAATTCGGCGCTGGCGCGAATGTTTTCCTACAATCCCATGGACAAAGCTTCTCTTTCCCTCCGTCTAATGATATCAGTGGCTCTCAGAACCGTGGAGTCCCAAACGGAGCTTTCGAGAGCCCTTCATTGAAACGAAGGCGCCAAGAGGTTATTCAGGGGAGTGATGTGGTCGTCGGAGAGACTCCCAAATCTAGTATGGCTCTCGGTGAGAGCTCTAATTCATTCAGCGTACCTCTACCGCTTCCTACTCGTGTAGGCACTGATAGTGGTGGGTCTCGCATCCATGGAGGGAATGGATCTTCGGAGAAGTCTTCCTCAAAACCAAAGCGCAAAGTGGAAGTCATGCGGATTGACAAGGCCGTCAACAAGACGCGTAAAGCAGTGATTGCTGCTGGAGAGAGCGTTTCTTCCACTAGAGTGTCCCGATCGGTTCTAGAAGAACTTCAGGCTGATTCTTGGCGGACCTTGGGGGTGCAAATGCAAGATGTTCCTTCTCTTCGCCAACTTATGGCCGTTGAAGGCAAGGTAATACAGGCTATACATAGGCATATAAGTGCCATTTGAGTTGCTTTTGCCAGTGATGAAAAGGCAAATGTTTAGCGTATCTTTTCTATTAATTACTGTGCAGGTTGATTTCTCTTCTTTCAACCTTTTGAATCTTTGGCAATTATTTGATGTCTTGTTAGGTTAATGCATTTTTTCACTGCTTTGTTGGGGCTAGAAGAATCGTGACCCTGCATGATTTGGAAGTGGCAATATGCCGAAACGAGTTTGTTGATTCTTTCGATGATCTGGAATTGGGACCTCTGCTGCAGCATCCACTAGTCTTGCTCTATTTTCCATCCATATCCAGCTCCACTGGCCCAGTTAAGATCACTAGTGAGGAGATAATATCATTTCTTGATTGCTATCTGAACACTTATATGACGGACGATGTTAAGCTCGAGGAATTTCTGAACTTCGTTGCTGATAAAAGATTAGTTACAAGCAAGGAAAATCTTGGTGTGCGTATTCAGAGCTTGCGGTATGATCTTTTCTTTTTGTGGATTATTTAAACTTGCTTATGAGTTTAATTATTTTGATAGTATGGTAAGTTACTAAGTTTTATCTAGAATGTTATTTTTTTTCTCTCTCATAAATCTAGCAATTTATTTGAGAGTTTGACTGTGCCTTAAATCAGTTGAGTTTTTTTTTTGGTATACTTGGCTTTTTGATTTCCGTCGCTTTAACTTGTGAATAAGTATCTAGTAATATGTTGAGGGCTGGAACATCAATGATGTGCTCAGTTTGGTATATCGTTGTTACTTAGAAAGGAATAACTCTTATCTGGACGCTCATGTACAGTTTTTGAAATTTGTTGACTAGTCATTTGAGTGGAGTCGCGTTGTGAACATATAAGTTTTACCTCTGTTTCCTGATCTTTATTGTGAAATTTTCTATTGATCTGATTCCATTCCATGTTTAATATTTATATATATATATATTTGTTACTGCAGCAGTTGTCTTTTCAGAGTTCTATTGTATTAATTGGTTGTAGATGTTCTCTTATTGGTTTTAATGATGGATCTGATTTTCTAAGAGATTACTAGATCGCGTTCTCAACTTATTCCTTAACTGCATTAGCTGATTATATGTGATTAATGCATTTTTATAGGATGTATGTATCTTTCATTCAAGACGCAAAGAGACAAGAAGGTGAAACATTGAAAATCTTACTGACTGAACTGCATCAGAAATATCACATCCCCTCATCAAAGAAACAACCACAAGTTAGATCCCTTACGGTCTCTGAGCGTGCTGAATCGTTTGCTTTACATCATAAGGATTACTGTGGCAAGCATACAAGATTTTATTCATCAAGCTCAGATGACAATGATAGTGTTGATTATGAGGTTCAAAATCCTAATAGCTCTGACCATATCAGTAGTTGTCCATACCCATCTGTTGCCGAAGAGATGAAGCGGCTTGGGGGATCCAATAAGAAAAGGAAGGCTGAAAATCCTAGTCATGAAAATTCTAATTC
The DNA here is from genome assembly GCA_030180135.1 of Orychophragmus violaceus. NCBI lineage: Eukaryota > Viridiplantae > Streptophyta > Magnoliopsida > Brassicales > Brassicaceae > Orychophragmus > Orychophragmus violaceus. The sequence continues at coordinate 72,713,719 of CM058240.1, forward strand.
GTCCAAGGCACCTAGGAGACGCCCCTGTAAATCGCATAGAGAAAATGCAAAACGAGAGATACCTAAATCGGCCAATGATTTTGATGCTAAGAAGGTTTTCAGTGTCGATGAGGGTGACTTCACACTTGATGAAGGAGCTTTGAGAAAGTTCATTTCAACTTGGAAGGATCAATGTAAAGAGCTAAGCATTTCAACAGTAAGTTCATGTTGGGTATATCGAGATTGTCTGACTATTTGAATATTATATCAGATATTGTTTTTTTTTTCTTTCTTGAATCTGAAAGTGAATTAATTTGAGCAAGGAGCAGTGAGGCTGCATGTTTGTTTATTTCCTAATACTCTTTTCTTTTTGTAGCTTGTTGAGAAAATGCTGTCTTTTTACCACTTGGGGGGCTCTGAAGTACGAGCTCAGAATGAAAGAGCTAAAGCGATGTCATCTTTTCCATTTGTTGGATTACTAAATGTCGCTGTGAGTGGTCATATTACTTCAGTTTAAAATTTTTGCATTTTTTCATGTGTGTGATTTCCTGAGATGCATTTTTCTTTGTTGAAGAATATTGTTAGCAATCTCGGTTAATGCCTCTGTTTCTTACTCCTTATAATGCCTCTTCTGTTTATCCTTTCCACATTTTTCTTACATGGAAGTCAGCTGCTCCTTATAGAACGTCGTCCTAATTTCAGGATGTATTTTATTTTATTTATTTATTTTTTATTTTTGTCTTTGGAGCACTTGTTTTATTTCTCTCTCTCTCTCTCTGAAATAGCTGTTTTCTCTTTTCTCCCGATATGGATAGCACAGAAAGGCTACTAAATTGAAGAGCTTACTCCTTAAATAAGGCAACACTTTTCTTTTGTTTGTTTTTGTTTTCATTCATCAAAATTTTTTTGAAGCAAAAGGTGGTGTTTTCCGTCACCTTGAAGGTGCCAAATGTTGCGTGGTTTATGAGTCTTAGGTCTGTGTGAAGTGAGCTTGTATTTTCGATGGGAGATAGTTTCACCTTTGCTTACATCCTTTTAACTTTCTGCTTTACCCATTTAAACGATGGGAGATCATTTCTGCTTTTTTTTCTTGTCATTTTACCCTTTTTGTTGTATTTTCTGTGATATATTATTCTTTTCAAGTTCTGAAAAAATGCTGAGTTTAAAACTAGACCATTTCTATTTGTACGTATACAACTACTTGGTTTCAAGCTGTTGCTTTTGTTGTTTTTCTGTTCCTTTTTGTGTGGTTCAAGCGTCTTTGCTCTTGCACTAGGACTTAGCACCCAGTTGCAAAGTCTTGGAGTTGAGTTCGGCAAATGTAGAAACATCCCTACTTCAGCTTCTCTCTTTGATTCTGCATGTGCACATCAAAATGTCACTGAGGCAGGCTGGAAAAGGATAGATATACTACGCTGTGGATCATGTAAAACTCGGGCCCCTTTGTCTCCCTATGTTCCTCTTAAATTAATTATAATGGAAATCTTCCAACATCTCAGGTTGCAGATTCTGTCCTTTGAAATATCAGTAGGGGAATATCTGAAACTCAAACCTGAAAATTCCCTTGCTATTTTTTCTTCGCACCTGAATTTGACATGGAGTTTGTGACATCTCACTTATTATTATTATTATTTTTTTTCAATTTGTTTTTCAGGCAAAAAGCTTCTTGCTATGTTTATTCCTAGCAATCAGATTCTTCCCTACTGTAAATATATCTTATGCAGTAGGGAATCTGTTTCCGGGATATTATCTCATTTTTCTCTTATTTTTGATCATTTAATTTCCTGGAAAAAGTTGCAGATGTTTGCCGTTATTGAGTAGTAACTTAATTTGTACCCCTTTGTTTTTCGGGTTTTATTTTTAATCACTCATTTTTCTTATTTTGTATTGTTCAACTAAAATAAACAAATATGATGCATCTTTCACACGTAGGAAATTAATTTAGACAGTGCGCTTGTTTTCTGTAGATTTACTTTTGTCTTTCTCTGTTAAATAAAGAATAGCTTGATTAATGTGACTTTTGGAACATTATAGATGTTTTCTAGAACATTATAGATGTTTTACCTCTCTCTGCTAAATCAAGATCAGCTTTTTATGTGCTTTTTTTATACTTACTACTCTGATAAGAATTATTTTAAAAGAAATATGTCGAGTACTCTTTTTATCGAGCAAAAAGAAGTGGAAAATATTCTCTGTTCAAAAAGTTAACTTCCTATGGAAGTATTTCATAGTATGTTGTTTCATCTTCATTATAAGAAGAAATCTACTGATGTTTTTTATTTATTTTCGCTTCATTTTTTTCTTTCTTATGCTACATTTGCAGGTAACCTCAATGAGACGCGGAACGTGTGATAGTATATATGATACTTTGCAATCGGCGAGCCAAAGTGATACGACTAATACATGCTCAGGAAATAAAGTAGATGATATTAAGCCAAGTGAAGACAATGAGTTAAACCAAACTCAGCATATTATGGCTCCAAAACACAGTGAGTATATTTTTGGTCTCTTTCTTCATTTGTGCTCTCTGCAAGTTGAATTTCGGTTTATTATTATTATTTTTTTAAATCTTATTCAAATTATATGTTCAAGCACAACTGTACCATCATGATAAGTACTATATTTGGTCAATTCAAAATACTACCTAATTGAATTATAATCGAATGGGGACTGTTTTTTTTAATGAGATATCTAGTAAGCTTATGTGGCAGTCTTTTGGTGTTTGTCATTTCTATTGCATTTTGCAATCTGATCAACTTTATCTATTAGGTAACACTGTTGAAGAGATTATCAGAAGGCTTTCTTTGCACTTTGAGCATGGTATTTCTGGAGAGAAGCACATTAGTATCTTTAGGAAGCTACAGACTTGCGAGGTTTTGTTGGCCGAGCAATTTCAAGTACATGATTTTGAGTCTCTTGGTTGGGGTGAGTTTTTCTCTTTCTTGGAAAAACATATGTTGGTGCTACCAACACAACTTCAAAGGTTTCTAGCTAGAGAATTACAGGAAGAGTTTCCTCTGGAGGTCTACCTGGATGAGAATCTGTTGACTCTATTGCTATCTCAAGCTTCTGAATTTGCAGGTGGTAATGAAATATCTAGACAGATGGTAGCTCGACTGCTTGCAGAACAATTTCCACCAGTTAATTTCAAGGTTGTAGGAAAGGATTCAGAGGAAAATTTCACTGAAATCATTAGTAGCTACAAGAATAAATCTGGTTCTAAATGTGTCCTCTTTTCTTCAACATTGTTGGGAGCTGAAAACTCTTTGACCAATAAACATCTAGAAGAATCCCTGATAGTGAGAAATGATACTGATTCAAGAAGCAGCCCTCTTAGTGTTGTTTCATCCAAAGAGGTTTTGGATGTTTTGCTTAGAGTTCCGTTATTGTCAGACATAAACTCATGGTGTCACTGGGATCTTAAGTTTGCTCCATTCTTTGGTCCTCTTATGGGATGTTTGAGTGAGATTAATTCAAAAGATCTGTTGTGTTTAGTGACAAAGGATGGTAAGATTATCCGGACCGATCCTTCTGCAACAGCAAATTCATTCTTAGAGGGTGCTCTTCAAGGATCTGCTTACCGTACTGCTGCGCAGTTGTTGTCGTTGATATCATTGAATGGACGAACACATCTACCAGTTTCTCTTCTAAAATGCTACACAAAACGTGCATTTGAAGTATTTTTAGATACCCATTCCAAAGAGATGGATCTAAATGATAGGAATTCTCTTGGGCACATGCGTGAGCCAGTTAAGCTCAGTGCTTCTTTGGACACAATGATAGCTGTAGAACAGAAAACTAAAGTGGATAATAGTGCCTATGCTGCCTCAAAGTTCCTTCTTGATTGTCTGGGCTATTTACCCGGGGAGTTTCACAGTTTAGCTGTTGATGTCTTGCTATCGGGATTACGTTCTGTTGTTATAGATGCTCCTACAAGAGTTTTGTCTGCATGCGATCTCACAGAGCAACGCATCATGCTGCATGATGCAGGATTGCGCCTAGGCATTGTTGAGTGGATTAATGATTACAATAAGTTTTGCTCATCGTCTGCGCCAAACTCTGCAATTGTGGAAAATGCTGCATCCAACTTAGATTCTAGCGCAGGTTTTGTTCAAGAAGAACTGGAGGACCCAATTCATACCGACCAAAGATGCATGATCGTATCAGAAAAGTCGTGTGAAAATAACAAAGAACCTCGTGAATCTTGTCAAACTTTTGGTGGTGCTGGGGCTTTATGTGATTCTGTTGGTGAGGCTTTTATCCAAACTGCACCTGACTTTCATGATAGTGCCTCTGTTATTGATTTAATCAGACGGGATGAGTTTGGGCTGGATTCAAGTTCTTCTGGTGCTGAGACGAGTATGCTGCAGAAACAACATGCTCGGTTAGGAAGAGCGCTTCAGTGTTTGTCCCAGGAATTGTATTCTCAAGATTCACACTTTATTCTTGAACTCGTGAGAATTCTCGCCTTCTTCTTTTCTTTGCTCATAATCTTCTTAGAAGCTTGTTAATCAAGTTCCCTTTAATACATCGTTAGTTCATTCTTATGCATATGTGTATCCTATAACCGAGTTCTACTCTGCCCTTGATGATAAGTAATTAGGCATTACCGTTATACTGTCAACTGGTAGATGTTTAAGTTATCATTATCCTTGTAATGGGGGGAGTGGTAATGAGTGTTCAAATGTTTGTTAGCCCTGTGAGGGACTTCTATGGTTTTCTCTTCGGTTGAAGAAGATAGATAGTCAATATCATAGGTTGTTAGATGTTTTCTTTATCACTATGAGTGTAATTAGGAGAGAGTTAATGGACAGTCCATTTATCAACCTCTTACGCTCTTGCTATTGTTGCTTCAGGTTCAAAATGCTGATGACAATAAGTACCCTGAACATGTTGAACCCACACTCACGTTCATTCTTCAAAAGACTGGGATTGTTGTTTTAAACAATGAGTGTGGCTTCATGCCTGAGAACATTCGCGCCCTGTGTGATGTCGGTCGATCAACAAAGAAAGGATCTGGTGGATACATAGGGAAGAAAGGAATTGGCTTCAAGTCAGTGTTTCGGGTATGTACAAAGAGAATTCATGGTATAGAGAATGATTTTTTTGTTATGCGACTGTCAAACCTAACCTTAAATGAGTTTAGGATTATAGTATACTAAGCTAAGAAATGGCCTTAGGAATATCTATTCTCAAACATGTCAGCTTGAAAGATGTATATGAACTTTAATCTCAAGTGATAAAATAATTATATCAAATTCTTACTCAAATAATTACTTCTCACACCTTTGCTTGGATTCGCTTTCCAGGTTTCTGATGCTCCCGAGATCCACTCAAATGGTTTCCATTTCAAGTTTGATATAAGTGAGGGTCAGATTGGATACATTTTACCTACTGCTGTACCTCCTCCTGATATTGAACCACTTACCAGCATGTTATCTGGCCGTGCTTTACAACTGAAGGATGCAAGATGGAACACGTGCATTACACTTCCTTTCAGAGACATTGATTCCGAAAGAACAACAGTGAATCACATTGAGCCTATGTTTTCAGACCTTCATCCTTCCTTATTACTCTTCCTACATCGCCTCCAGTGCATAGTATACAGAAACATGCTTCACGATTCTATCTTGGTCATGAGGAAAGAGATTGTGAGTAAGAATATCGTAAAGGTTTTATGTGGGGAAAATAGCATGACATGGTTTGTGGCATCAGAGAAATTAAAGTCTGCAAATCTTCGTGATGACGTTCAGACAACAGAGATTTCCATAGGATTTACTCTTGATATGCTAGAAGATGGAACTTACAGATCTTGTATAATTCAAGAACCCGTTTTTGCTTTTCTTCCTCTAAGAACTTATGGTTTGAAATTTATTATACAAGGGGATTTCATTCTTACATCATCAAGGGAGGATGTTGATGAGGATAGTACTTGGAACCAGTGGTTGCTGTCAGAATTTCCAGGTTTGTTTGTCTGTGCTCTAAGGTCCTTTTGCAGTCTTCCTTCTTTCAATCAGAATCTGGGTAAAGCTGTGTCCTCATACATGCAGCTTGTACCTCTCGTTGGGGAAGTGCATGGGTTCTTTTCTTCTCTTCCTCGTTCTATTATATCTAGATTAAGAACAACAAATTGCTTGCTGCTTGAGGGAGACGGTGAACAATGGGTTCCTCCTTGCAAGGTTTTAAGAAACTGGAATGAAAAGATAAGGGTTCTTCTTAAGGATGGATTGCTTCAGGAGCATCTTGCTTTGGGTTTTTTGGACAAAGATATAGTTTTGTCAGATTCCCTGTCAAGGGCACTAGGCATTGAAGACTATGGACCTAAGACTTTGGTACATATTCTTTCCTCATTGAGTCACAAGAACGATTGTCTGCAATCAATGGGCTCCGCGTGGTTATCGTCTATTCTTACTGAACTTTACATAATATCCCGTTCTTCTGGGCATGGTAATGTAGAGTTAGGTATAGATAAGACTCTTATAGGCAGCCTTCACAAGATCCCATTTATACCCCTGTCAAATGGTAAGTTCACCTCTTTAGATGAAGGCGCAGTATGGTTGCACCATGATACTTCTGGGTTTGATCTTGGTGATGTATGCGAAGCATTTCCTATGCTATATAGAAATCTCCGAACCATTGATCATTCCTTTCTTTTGGCGACCTCTGTTGATGAAAAAGCCGCTGCAGATGACCTCGTAAACATGCTTTGTACAATTGGCATTCAAAAGCTGTCAGCACATGAAATCATCAAAGTGCATATATTACCAGCCTTTGAGGCGAAAAATAGAGGTACAGCGGATGGTTTGATGGTAGATTACTTATGCTTTGTGATGACACATCTACGATCTAGCTGCCATGCTTGTCATAACGAGAGGAAGTACATTATTTCCGAGTTAAGAAGCAAAGCTCTGATATTATCAAATAATGGGTTGAAACAGCTAGGTGAGGCGTCGATTCATTTTGGTGAAGAATTTGGAAACCAGGTTAACATGAAGAAGCTAACCAAAAACTTGGATATGTCGTGGCATGTGGTTGATGGTACCTACTTGAAACATCCAGCATCAAAATTTTATGCCTGCGGGATGAAGGAGTGGCGGGAATTTTTTCAAGAGATTGGAATATCTGATTTTGTTCAAGTGGTTCAAGTTGAAAAGAGCATTGCTGAATTCTACACAGTTTTGCGTTGTGAAAAGTATGATACCAACTTGTTATCTCCCGGGTTGGCTGTTAAAGACTGGGAATCCCCGGAATTAGTTGATCTCTTGTCTCTCCTGCACAAAAGTAATGGGCGGAAAGGTTGCAAGTATCTTCTGGAAGTCTTTGATAGACTGTGGGATGATTGCTACCATGACAAAACAACTGTTAACTATAACACGGGCACGCATGGTGTCATCAGATCCTCAGAATCTTCATTTATGAGGGCAATTTGTGTTTCTCAATGGTTAGGTTCAAGCATGGACAACGAATTGCATCTTGCGAAAGACCTCTATCATGATTGTGATGATGTGCGGTCAATACTTGGCATGAATGCTCCCTATGCAGTTCCGAAGGTTGGTTTCGTCTTGTCTTACAAATGTTATACTGTGCTTGCTATTTCTGAAAGCAGTGAATAAATTGGCTTTTGAGTCTTTTCCAAAGGACCTATAAAAATACATGAATGGTCTTTAAATTTAATTAGAGGTGTAGGTGTTGTTTTAATATCTTAAACCTTGCTAGATTTTATTACTACCATATGGACCTCGTACAGTGTCTTAGCGGAGGAGTACTTTCATCGAGTTGTTTAACCTTCTTTCTTTTCGTCGTCTCTATTTGGGTTATTGTGGAACAGGTTACGAGTGTCAAGTTACTTAATGATATTGGTTTCAAGACCAAAGTTTGCCTCGATGATGCTCTGGAAATCCTAGAAGCTTGGGTACACTGTGGAGATTCTTTCAAATCAAGGTACAACTCTACAGTTCTGAACAAATTTTAACTTTTTGCTATTCTTCTTTCTGCACTGCCTCTTATTTCTTCTAGAATATTTTTTTCTGCTGAATACATTCCTCGAGCTTCTTAAGTACCACATTAATTTGTTTTCTTTCTACATCATTACAAATAAGGAAAATTTTAAACTACTGTTCTGTGTCGTGCATTGGGTGATTTACTGCTGAGAACTGAGTTATAAAGTTTTCTGAATGCCTTTTTATGTGTAAGTACGAACAGAGACCATAGACTTTAGATAAATTTTCTAACAGTGTACAACGTTGTCTGTAATATTGCAGCATCTCTCAGATTACCAGATTTTACCAATTTTTGTGGAATGAAATGGCTGATTCAAAGCAGAAAATTACCGAAAAGCTCCATGCTCTCCCTTTTGTATTTGTCCCACATAAAATTGGAAGTAGGCAGAATGATCTGATATCTGGAATATTCTTGTCACATGATGATGTTTACTGGAATGATTCTGCTGGCGTTTTAGATGAGATAAAAGAGATCGGCTCGCAGATCAGCAGTGTTGTGGAATCATTGCGTAGGAAAACATTGTGCAATATCTATCCAGGTTTCCATGAATTTTTTGTGAATGGGTGTGGAGTACCTGAGACGCCTTCTTTTCAAGAGTACCTTAAAATTCTAGGGCAATTCGCACATTATGTGTCACCCGCATGTGCTGCCAAGGCTGTAAGTTATTTATTTAAACAAAATCAGTCTCGTCTTGTTTATCTTCTATCTACAATCTTCTTTGCTGAAATGTTAAAGTTCATGTCTAGGTCTTCAAAATTTTCTTGAAGTGGAGTGATGACTTGAAATCTGGCAAATCTTCCGAAGATGTTGTTCATTTTAAAGAGAGACTTTCAGAGCTCGACTACACTGTGCTTCCTACTGAAAGTGATAAGTGGGTTTCTTTACACTCCTCGTTCGGTCTCGTATGTTGGTGTGATGATGAGAAGTTAAAGAAGAGATTTAAAAAGAAGGATAATATTCAGTTTATTTACTTTGGGGAAAATGCTGAAGAAGAGCAAGAAGTGCTTCAAACAAAAATATCTGTGTTGATGCGCAGCTTGGGCATTCCAAGTATTTCTGAGGTAACTAATCATCTCATTGCACAAAGATATATTAAATATACATCTAAGGGCTTCTTAGGAACAATGGATTTGATATGAACGGCAAGAGTAAGGCTATCTTGAATTGTGTTTCACTTACTCCAAAACCATATACGAGAATCGTCATCATGTAGCTTTAACGTTTAACAGTGTAGAACTTATATATGTGTCGGTTTTAGCTATTATGTAACACTAGTTTCTGTGGCCTCGCCTCCAATTCACAGTGGATATTTACGTGTTTTTTTTTTCCAGGTGGTAAAGCGGGAAGTGAAATATGAAGGTTTGCAAGATAATAGTGTAACAGTGTCACTTGTGAACTGGTCTCTGCCTTATGCTCAGCGATATATCTTTACTCTACATCATGAGAAGTATACCCAAATAGAAAAGACTGTCTACAGTCAAGTCAAGCGTCTGCAAGTCTTTGTGGTTGACAAGTTATGCTATAGGAATGTCATACCGCAGTATGACATTAGCTCTAAAAAGGAGTTCAAATGCAGCTCTCTTTTGCAGGTATGTAAATTGTTTCTTGCAATAATCCAATATATTTTGGGATTGTAGGGGCTGTGTGGCTATTTGATACTCCTCTCTGTTTAGTGCAAGTAGGTATTTGCTTCTGTCGTAACCTCTTGACTGGGACAATGATTTCGTTATACCTCAACTCTTTGTTGCCAATCTGGAAAATTAGCATTTGCTTCGTTATTGAAGTTGTACTATTTTAACCAACTTCAATGTGATATAATGCAAACTCCTATATTCACGGTGTAGAATTTATTGGGTGATTTTGTTGTCTTCAGGATAAAGCTCTGTACACATCGCCATGTTTGGATTCCCATTCCTTATTCATGGAACTTTCTCGTTTGTTTTTCAACGGAGTTCCTGATCTGCATTTGGCAAATTTCCTTCATTTGATCAAAACAATGGCACAATCTGGTTTGAGCGAGGAGCAGATGGAATCATTCATTCTGGACAGTCAAAAAGTTCGGAAGATTCCTGATGGTGAAGAGATCTGGTCCCTAAAATCTGCTCTTAAGGCCAAGAAGAAAGCTGGAATAAGCTTGAGCTGGTTACCTTCAAGTTCCAAAAGAGGACATGGTTCTAGGGAGGCACACGTCGATGAATCTAAACAAGAGCTGGCCACTGGTCAGGTTAGTAGCAGCGAAGAGGAAGTAACAGAGTATTTTGAGGAACACATACCGATCCAGACCGCCAATACAAACTTGGTTGCTGGATATGATAATAGTGCAGGCACAAGTTCACGAGCAAACCCTTTGTATTCGATGCATATGGAGAGTGGGTTGACCTCAGGGAATCAAGCTGCTTTTAACCTCAATCCAAACCTTGTTCATGGATGGAACAATTCTGACTTCAGCGAAAGAGATCAACTTCATACAGGCACACCTTGGGCTGCACAAGCGCAACAGACGGGTAAAAAAGGTGAAGAAATCGCGTACAGATACTTTGCTGCAACATACGGTAAGGAGGCTAAGGTTAGATGGGTTAATGAGCAGAGCGAAACCGGTTTACCTTACGACCTATTGATCGAAAACGAAGGTGGTAAAGTAGAGTACGTAGAGGTGAAAGCGACGGTTTCTGCGAGGAAAGATTATTTCAATTTGACAGTGAGGGAATGGCAATTTGCAAGTGAGAAAGGAGAGAGTTACATAATTGCTCATGTCTTATTAGGGAACAGTAATGCCATCCTCACACAGCATAGGAACCCTGTGAAGTTATGCCAAGAAGGTCATCTTCGGTTGTTGATTCTCATGCCTAACAAGCGTAACGAGGTCGATGTTGCCTTTTAAACCCAATCAGATTCGTTTTTTCTTTCTTTCTATTATTGTAGCAATCCAGTGATGTTTATTATGATACGAAATATATTTATATGTATTGCTTATTTCACGAAATGTGAAGACAATGATATAAAACAAGAGAGCTACTTGCCTCTTAATGAAAAAAGAAAAAAAAAGCTTGAAGCAGAATACATATCTTACATAACCAGAGATAATAGATAAATTTGACTTAGAAACTGTTACTTGCTCACTTTCACGGGGACAAGCTTGAGATGGTCGGACTTGTGCATAGCGAGACCAGTCATGACATCCATGTTAATCTCATTTGGTTTCATCCCTTTGGGAAGTTTGAAGTCGAATTGGTAGAGAAGGTTCGCGTATGGAACCTAAAGCATCGCTGAGCCAAGACGCAATCCGGGGCACATTCTCCGGCCCGACCCGAACGGTATAAACTCGTAGTCCGTGCCTTTGAAATCAACGTCCTTTTCGAAAACCTCTCGGGCCTGAACTCGTCGGGGTTCGGACCCCATTCCTTCTCGTCGCGTGACACGGCCCACGAATTTACGTTGATCGTGGTCCCTTTGGGGATGTCATAGCCGGCGATCTTGGTGTCTTGAATGCAACAACGAGGGACACCGAGAGGGATCACCGGTTCGATTCTTAGGGTTTCTTTAACCAAGGCTCTGAAGTAAAGAAGGTTCTTGACGTCGTCTTCAGTAATGAACGTTAAACTTCTCTCTCTTGCATACTCTCTCACTTCTGCTTGAGCTTTCTTCATCACTTGAGGGTACTTCATCAAATACGTCATCCCCCACACAACGGCCGCAGCTGCCCAGCCACTACGATATCCTTTTGAAACACACAAGCAAAACGAAGGCTTGTAACGCAAGCAAATAGATAAAATACTAGATAACCAAAAAAGAAAGATTTTTTTTACGTACCAAGACCACGGCTTTGACATTCTCTAGAGTGAACTCCGAGGCAAATGGTTGATCTCTGTAGATCTCCATCAAGAGATCGATCATGCTCTCGGTTTCAGGTTTGACTCTATTGGGATCAAGTGTCTCATTGATGATCTCTTGCAGATAAGTGTCTTGTCTTTCGAAACAGTCGTTCATATAAGCCGTGAGGCTTGTAAGATCATCGAGAATGTAGTGAGTATACGGGAAAAAAATCAGAGAAAAAAATCTTGCCGAAAACGCTCTGAGTCCCATATATCAACCAATCTCCAGCTGGGCCTACTAAACAAGGCCTGCATTGTGTGAAGAAGCCCACATCTTCCCCTGCACCAAAAACAGAGAAGAAGCTCAGTCAAACAGAGTCACCGGCAAAACCCTTTTGACGTGTTAATGTCTAGTGCAATTATGTGCCTACTAATGATTACATGACCACATGATAACATTAGCTTTATGGCGTGATTAGAGGAGAAGATTTGATTGTTGGTTCTATATATGAAACACAAATGTAATCGTTGAGGTTTAAGTTGAAAAGTCAATAAAAGGTATTTTATCTTCTTCAAGCTTAAGAGCTTTCTTCTTAAGCTTTCATGGTATCAGAGCCATGGAAGGTGCTTCTGATCCTTTTTCCGTCTCTGCTCTCACAATATCTCAGGTTGTCACTCTGAAGCTATCCGAAAAGAACTATCTCCTTTGGAAGCTTCAGTTTGAACAATTTTTACAGAGTCAGCTTCTTCTTGGTTATGTTACTGGTGAGATTCCTCGTCCTTCTCCGATGATGACTGTTCGTAATGGTGAACAAGAGTCCGAAGTCAGTAATCCAAATTTTCTCAAGTGGGAACGAACCGATCAGCTTATTGTGGCTTGGATCCTTGGTACGTTGACAGAAGGTGCGCTCAAGTTATCTATGGCCTCCGGTCTTCTCATGAGGTATGGCTTGCTCTAGCTAAGCGTTATAATCGTGTGACTGCTACCAGAAAGTTAGATCTGCAACGTAAAATTCAAAATACTCATAAACTGCAGAAAACCATGTCTGAGTATTTGTCTGAGATTAAGGGTCTATGTGATCAGCTAGATTCTATAGGTTCTCCAATCTCTGAGCATGAAAAGATTTATGGTGTACTAAATGGATTAGGGAAGGAGTATGAGTCTATTTGTACAGTGATTGAGAATTCTATGGATCTATATTCGGGTATTTGTTTTGATGATGTTGGGTTCAAACTTAACGGGTTTGATGATAAACTGCAAGCATATGACTCCTCTGTGCAAGCTACTCCTCATCAGGCTTTCTATGTGGATAGAGGAGGTTACCGAGGTGGATACAGAGGGGGTAGAGGATCAAATCGAGGTGGTTTCCGAGGCAGAGGTTCTGGTTCATACTCTACTCGTGGTCGTGGGTTTCAACAGCAGTTTTCGTCGGGCTCACAACCTTCTCAAAACTCATCTCAGAGGCCAACCTGTCAGATATGTGGTCGTTATGGTCATTCTGCTTATAAATGTTATAATAGGTTTGATCAGAACTATCAACCTCAGGAGGTTCACAATGCTCTTGCTACAATGAAGTTGTCTGATTCGGATGATGCTGGTCACGAGTGGTATCCGGACAGTGGAGCAACGGCACACATAACTTGTTGGATCGTTTAGTGTCTCCTGATTCAATTCTCAGATTGATTCATCCTACTAAACATGCAGATCTAGGTTCTCTTGAATAGAAACATAATGGATCTCACCTGTTACCTTTTTTGTGCAGCGGAAAGAGGAGGCATGGGTCAGAGATCAGCAGAACCACCAAGAGATGGATCCTCCAAAGGCTCACACACGCACACCGGGAAATTTGGCTGCTAGACCAGCTGAGAGAGGAGGCGCAGAGAGAGAGATGGGAGGCGCAGAAGCTGAGAAAAATTAGAGAGCTTTAGGTCAGATTTTATTCATTAAAATCCCTTCTAGTTCTCATGGGCTTTTGGGCCCAATTCTCAGTTCTGATTAAATCCCTTGGATTTAATCAGGCCCTTTAGTCTCTCCAAGTACAGTAAATGCCTAGCACTTTTACCGTACTTCTGCTAAACCGTTCCTTCGTATTTTCCCGTTAGCTTAGGCGTGTGACCCATATGGGATCATATAATAAAGGCAATAAGTCCAAGACTTATAGATCATGAGCGGACTCTAGCAAGCCATCATGACCCCCAGTATTATATGACTTATGTCTGATCATTGACATACTCTTACTTTCTAGAGACAGTACAGAGATTACTGGACATAATTCCAACAATCTCCCACTTGAACTGGAATCTCTGTATTCATAATCCTTTTGTCTCAATATCTCGATTAGTCATAAGGCAAGATGAGTGTCATCCTTATAGAGGCTAATCATGTTCATCGGACTCTGATTTGATACTGACAATCCAAACGACTCGGGAAAGTCCGTTTGAGCATGGCCATGCATTTTCCAGTATTCAAATCTCCGATTGGCCTAGAGATATTCACTCCATTTATATTGGAGGGACAAATCCCGTCTTGTTCCATCACTGTAAACTACTCATTTCATAATATGCCCAATCAAGGTCCTTATAACTATCGCTTAACGACAGCATTAGACAATGATCAAAGCGCATTAGTTCATGTGCAGTCACATGCATGCGAACTCAGGTCTAAGGACTATACTCTATAGTCGTAGTAAGAATCTCTTATGACACAGATATAAATATCCTGAAGATTTCTTATAATCGGGTCTTGTCCGGTCGTATGTACCCTACATACACCTATGTACTGACTTTGATGCCGCGCATCTATGACACACTGAGACTTTGTCATAAGTCACATACCAATCTAGTCTCACACGGTTGTTGGTGTTCCAATTTCAACAACCTTCGACTAGGGACAGGATGATATAAACCATCTATCAAATATAGGGTCTCATGATCAAGCTAAATGACTTTGATAACTCAAGATCAAGTCACTTACTTCGATGACCTATAAAATGGTTCATATCATTTTGGAACGATTATTTCATCACAGTTAAAATAATCTTGAAATAATAATTTCATTAAACATCTTAAATGTTTTACAAGAACATATCTAATAACTAAATAAAGCCCTTTAATAACTCCCACTGAAATTAAGACTGCATCTTAATTTCACTTATCCTACAGCAACAGTCCGCGACTCGTGCTTAGGCCTAAGGAGCGGCTTCGTTAATAGATTAGCAACGTTCTCATTCATTGAAACTTGCTGATCTACTTAACATCTCTGTCATTTATCTCACGGAATAGGTTATACCTACCCTCAAGGTGTTTGGACCTTTGATGTGCAGCTAGTCTCATCTATGCTGGGAATCACATCAAGTTCAGTGACGAACTCTTCTTTCCAAACAACCTCTTTCGCCGCTTTCCAAGCTGCGAAATGTTCAGCTTAAGTCATGGAGTCAGCAACAGTGCCTTGCACCGCCAGACAGACACAAGATATAACCGGACTGTGACCGGAAATCATCTTTGTCCGTTGGAAACTTGCCTTTCAGACTCTACCGACTCGTAGCACCTCACTTTCTCCGTAATCAAGAATTTATCCTTAGTATTCCTTGAATACTTTAGGATATTCTTTACGGCAATCCAGTGATTCTTTGCTGGATTTGACTGGTCTTTACTTGTCTTGTTTAACATTAAAACAACATCAAACAAGTACGTTTCATGGCATACATGATGGATCCAATTGCCGACGCATATGGAATCTTATCCATGCATTTAAGCTCAGCAGATATCGTAGGATACTGTTTCTTGCTTAGCATATTGCCATGTGACATTGGCATAAAACCCTTCTTGGATTGCTCAAAACGTGTAGGACTTTGTCAATTTAAGAATCCTGACTTTGTCCTACCAGTTCTTTTGGATCTCTATCTTTAGATCCAAAATCCAAGAACTACGTGGCTTTACCCATGTCAATCATTAAACCAACTCCCAAGCTAGTCCTTTACCGACTACAGCGTTGGGACGTTATATCCGAGAATCAGTATGTCATCGACATACAATATGAGAAATGCAATATCGCTCCCACTAATCTATTAGTAAACACACAGTTCCGCTTCGTTCCTGTTCAAGTCAAAACCTTGACTACTTCAACAGAACGAAGATTCCAACTCCGATATGTTTGCTTCCATCCATGAATGGATCGATGAAGCCAACTTACACAAAATGTAATTCTTCGGAGTCTGGGCTCACTTTCGCTTCCTTGAATTTCGCAGATTCGTCGCTTTCAATGATCATCAGATCATGCGATCATTCAATGATCATCAGGCTGAACTAATGACGAGAATTCACTCTCGGATTAGTGACTGATTCTTTCATATCTGCGAACTTCAGGCTCCACAGGTGTAGATTCTACAGAAATCTGTAAATCCTTCCGCTGCTCTCCCTCAATAGGTTAAGCAGCCTCCTGTATTTCTCGAATTTCTTCGAGTTGTACTTTTACTCCCACTGTTCTTCTTGGAAAGTAACTTCCCTTCTTAGAAAACAGAATGGTCGTAAAAGTACCGAGCCTTGGTTTCCCTAAGAAAACTTCAAGTAACAAGCCTTGGTTTCCTTCGGACAACCAGCGAAGTAGTACAACTACAAATACTCAGTAAAGACGAATTTGGATCGATTCCAATCCACATTAACGTGGTGTCTTTCAACTGATATTTGTGGAACTATTTCAGCGTAAACTTAGATATTTTAGAGCGTTATCCTTAAATAATATCATGGAAGATTCGTGTGACTCATCTTTAATCATTTCTAATAAGATCTGATTCTTTCTCACAGAAACACCTTAAGGTTTTCAGGAGAAATGAGCTGTGAAACGATTTCACACTCATTTAGATGATCACATAATCAATAACTTAAGTATTCTCACTCGTGATCTAATCCAGAGTCTTAATACTTCTGTCATTCAGATCCTATACTTCATTCTGGAACTCTTTCGACCATGTCAAAGAATTCCGACTTGTGTCTCATCAAATGAACACAGTCAGACTCACTGAAGTAATCAGTAGAGACAATGAAGTACAGGAAATTTTCTCTGGCATTACTGCTCATTGGGCTACATACATCAGTATGTTCCAGGTCCAATAAGCCTTTGGGCCTTTCTCTAGCTCGGCTAAGATAGGCCCTTTACCTTTTGGTCTAGTAAACAGAATTCAAGTCTCATAAGATATTTTATCAAATGAGCCCAACAGTCCATGACTATGGGATTTCTGAATCCGACTTACTCTATGTGACCAAGACTTCATGCCAAGAAAAATCAGGTTTAATTCATCAGATTTAAACCAATTCGGTATTTATGTTACATTTAGGCACACTTTGGTTTAAGATATAAAACCCATTCCATGAATAGGGTGCTACAATTAATATTTCATTAAGATCAAAAGAACAAAACTTGTCTTTTATCAAAATGAAAAACATTCAAATTCTTACAAGAAAATGAAAGACAACTCTGCTTAAAGCAGTTACATTGTAGCAATTACTTAATACAAAACCAAGCCTTAAAGGGATCTATGAGTGAAAAACCCTACGGCTGAGGCAGAAAAACTTGTCTGTGAACTCTGTGAACCTTTCCTACATCATGTGGTGTTTCAGTACAACTGCACTAACACAATACCAGAGCAGTTGTTGGAGAGGGTACTGAACCATTGGTCTAGAACATTGGTGTAAAGCATTGTGACTTATGGGGACCCTCTCCTGTTGTTTCAAATCAAGGCATTCGTTATTATGTCATTTTCATCAACAATTTCTCAAGATACACATGGTTGTTTCCTTTGAAATCCAAAGCTGAGTTTCTATCTGTGTTTATCATGTTTCAAAGACAAGTTGAAAACCAATTTCAGAAGAAGATAGCCATGTTTCAATGTGATGGGGGGGGGGTGAGTTTACCAGCAACAAGTTCACTGCTCATTTAACTGATTGTGGTATCAAACAGCTTATCTCATGTCGATACACACCACAACAAAACGGCATTGCAGAAAGAAAGCACAGACACTTGACTGAATTGGCTCTCTCAATGTTTTTTCAGAGTAAAGCTCCACACACTCTTTGGGTAGAAGCATATTTCTCTGCCAACTATCTCATTAATCTGCTACCTTCATCAGTTTTGACCGATCACAAGAGTCCTTATGAAGTTTTGATGGGTTCTCCACCTTCATACACTGCCCTACGAGTATTTGGATGTGCATGTTACCCATATCTCATGCCCTATGCTCGCAACAAATTTGATCCAAAGTCACTGATGTGTGTGTTTGTTGGTTACAATACTAAGTTCAAGGGGTATCGCTGCTTGCACCCTCCAACTGGTACTGTATATATCAGTCGCCATGTTTTGTTTTCTGAGAAGCAATTTCCTTACATTTCTGAGTATAAGCAATTTGTTCCAGAGGCTTCAACTCCATTGCTCTCTGCTTGGGTGTCTGGTTTCACAAGTCCAAATGTTTCTGCTTCAGTATCTGATCAATATCGATATGTACACTCTGAACTTGAACCTGCAATATCGACCCATGTTGTGTTTGTACCTGTAGCTCCAGAACATGTTGAAGGAACTACTTCTCTAGAACAGGCTCCTAACTCACCTGTACAATCTTTTGCTCAGGACTCCGAGTCGTCATCAATCTCTGCAATTGAGACTAATGACTCAGAAGCGTCTGAAGCTTCCTCTGCGGGATCTGATTCTTCCCTTACTCTGAATGATGAAAACTTCCCATCGTTATCTTCCACTTGTCCTGCTCATTCAATGACAACAAGGGCACATAAGGGTATTTTCAAACCCAATCCTAAATATGCTTTATTTACAATAAAGAGTAACTATTCAGAACCAAAGACAGTAAAAGCTGCTCTCAAAGATCCAGGATGGAGTGGTGCTATGGCTGATGAGATAGGCACACTTCATGAAACTGATACTTTTGTATTCATTCCTCTTGATGCATCTATTCATCCTCTTGGTTGCAAATGGGTTTTTAAGGCAAAGCTTAACTCTGATGGGTCCTTGGATAAGTTGAAAGCACGCTTAGTTGCAAAGGGTTTTGAACAAGAAGAAGGTGTTGACTATGTGGAAACTTATAGTCATGTGGTCAGAACAGCTACTATTCGTATGATTCTTCATGTTGCAGTAATTAATAGATGGGAGATTAAGCAATTGGATGTGAGAAATGCATTCTTACATGGAGAATTAGAAGAAGATGTTTATATGATACAACCACCAGGGTTTGAAGATCCTTACAAACCAGACTACATATGCAAGTTAAAGAAATCCATTTATGGTCTGAAACAGGCTCCGAGGGCCTGGTTCAACAAATTCAGCTCCTTCCTCATTGAGAATGGTTTCTTCTGTGCCATGGGAGATCCTTCTTTGTTTGTCTACACTCGTGAAGCTGATACGGTCTTTCTCTTGCTTTATGTCGATGATATGATTCTTACGGGCAGTAACAGCCTTTTGCTTGATAAGCTTTTGAAAAGTCTGAGTTCAGAGTTTCGGATGAAAGATATGGGGAAGCTTCACTACTTCCTTGGTGTTCAGGCTCATTTTCACTCCACTGGCCTGTTCCTTAATCAAGCCAAGTACGCAAAGGACTTACTGATAACAGCAGGGATGCAAGACTGTGCACCAATGCCTACACCATTGCCACTACAACTTGACAAGGTAATGGGTCAAGATGAACCTTTCACTGATCCAACTTATTTTCGCATTTTGGCAGGACGACTACAATACCTTACTCTTACTAGACCGGACATCCAGTTCTCTGTGAACTTTGTGTGCCAGAAAATGCATTCCCCAACAGTAGCTGACTTTTCCCTACTCAAGCAGATTCTTAGATATCTCAAAGGAACACTTGACATGGGCGTTAATCTCTTTTCCGACACTGATTGTTCAGTCACTGCCTATAGTGACAGCGACTGGGTGGGTTGCAAGGAGACTCGTCGATCCACAGGTGGCTTATGTACTTTTCTTGGCAAGAACATCATTTCCTGGTCAGCTAAACGTCATCCAACAGTCTCAAGGTCTTTCACTGAAGCAGAGTATCGCACTCTTTCAGACACTGCTGCTGAACTCAAGTGGATGTCATCCTTTCTTCAGGAAATTGGTCTTCCTCAGTCATCACCACCAGAGCTCTATTGTGACAATTTGTCAGCAGTGTTCCTCACTACAAATCCTGCTCTGCATTCTCGATCTAAACACTTCGAGTTAGACTATCATTATGTACGTGAAAGAGTTGCATTGGGTAAGCTTGTGGTGAAGCACATTCCAGGTTCTTTACAGATCGCAGATATCTTCACAAAGTCACTTCCTCAAGCTTCATTCTTTGCTTTGCGCGCCAAACTTGGAGTTGTTCTTCCTCCCACTCCAAGTTTGAGGGGGTGTATCAACCAATCTCCAGCTGGGCCTACTAAACAAGGCCTGCATTGTGTGAAGAAGCCCACATCTTCCCCTGCACCAAAAACAGAGAAGAAGCTCAGTCAAACAGAGTCACCGGCAAAACCCTTTTGACGTGTTAATGTCTAGGGCATAAAACCCTTCTTGGATTGCTCAAAACGTGTAGGACTTTGTCAATTTAAGAATCCTGACTTTGTCCTACCAGTTCTTTTGGATCTCTATCTTTAGATCCAAAATCCAAGAACATACGTGGCTTTACCCATGTCAATCATTAAAACCAACTCCCAAGCCAGTCCTTTACCGACTGCAGCATTGGGACGTTATTTCCGAGAATCAGTATGTCTTCGACATACAATATGAGAAATGCAACATCGCTCCCACTTATCTATTAGTAAACGCATAGTTCCATTTCGTTCCTGTTCAAGTCAAAACCTTGACTACTTCAACAGAACGAAGATTCCAACTCCGATATGTTTGCTTCCATCCATGAATGGATCGATGAAGCTAACTTACACAAAGTGTAATTTTTCGGAGTCCGGGCTCACTTTAGCTTATTTGAATTTCGCAGATTTGTCGCTTTCAATGATCATCAGATCATGCGAACTTTCAATGATCATCAAGTTCAACTAATGACGAGAAATCACTCTCGGATTAGTGACTGATTCATTCATGTCTGCGAACTTCAGGCTCTACAGGTGTAGATTCTACAGAAATCTGTAAATCCATCCGTTACTCTCCCTCAACAGGTTGAGCAGCCTCCTGTATTTCTCGAATTTCTTCGAGTTATACTTTTACTCCCACTGTTCTTCTTGGAAAATAACTTCCCTTCTTAGAAAACAGAATGGACGTAAAAGTAACAAGCCTTGGTTCCCCTAGGACAACCAGCGAAGTAGCACAACTACAAATACTCAGTAAAGACGAATTTGGATCGATTCCAATCCACATTTACGTGGTGTCTTTCAACTGATATTGGTGGAACTATTTCAGCGTAAACTTAGATATTTTAGAGCGTTATTCTTAAAGAATATCATGGAAGATTCGTGCGACTCATCTTTAATCATTTCTAATAAGATCTGATTCTTTCTCACAGAAAAACCTCAAGGTTTTCAGGAGAATTGAGCTGTGAAACGACTTCACACTCATTCAGATGATCACACCATTAATGACTCAAGTATTCTCACTCGTGATTTAATTCAGAGTCTTAATACTTCCGTCACTTAGATTCTATACCTCATTCTGGAACTCTTTCGACCATGTCAAAGAATTCCGACTTGTGTCTCATCAAATGAACACAGTCTTACTCACTGAATTAATCAGTAGAGACAATGAAGTACAAGAAATTTTCTCTGGCATTACTGCTCATCGGACCACATACATGAGTATGTTCAATCTCCAATAAGCCTTTGGGCCTTTCTCTAGCTCGGCTGAGATAGGCCCCTTTGTCTTTTGGTCTAGTAAACAGAATTCAAGTCTCATAAGATATCCGATCAAATGAGCCCAATAGTGCATAACTATGGGATTTCTGAATCCGACTTACTCTATGTGACCAAGACTTTTATGCCAAGAAAAATCAGGTTTAATTCATCAGATTTAAACCAATTTGGTATTTATGTTACATTTAGGCACTCTTTTGGTTTAAGATATAAAACCCATTCCTTGAATAGGGTGCTACAAATAATATTTCATTAAGATCAAAAGAACAAAACTTGTCTTTTATCAAAATGAAAAAACATTCAAATTCTTACAAGAAAATGAAAGACAACTCTGCTTAAAGCAGGTACATTGTAGCAATTACTTAATACAAAACCAAGCCTCAAAGGGATCTATAAGTGAAAACCCTACGGCTGAGGCAGCATCCCAAGCTCCTTCCAGACATGTAGTTTCACTTGCCCTTCCTTCAAAGTTCTACTGTTGCCCAGGCTCTGCATATTATAACAAATATCAGTGCCACAACCAGTATCCAATACCTATAAGGTAGAACTTGAAGTAATAACATGAATACCTGAGGAAGTAGTCTCATACATCAACTTCAACTCCTCATCATCTTCCATGAATTTAATGCAATTTCTCTTCCAATGCCCAGTCTCTTTACAGTAGCAGCACTTACCAACGTAAGAGGTATCTGACTCGGGCTCAGAAGACACACGCTTGCCATGATTCAAAATCTGGACAACTTTGTCTTCACCCTTGTCAGCATTAGGTTTAGTGAACCTACCCTTCTCATTCATGAGATTGTACAGGGTACTCTTCAAGTTTGGCTCAACTGTCTTGAGCATATCATGCAGTTCAGTCAGCGTCTTCGTTAAGCCTTTCTTGATATAGTTCCTTCTGAACTTATCATAGCTTGACGGCAGTGACTGCAGAATGATCTCAGTTGCCAATTCTTGGCTAACTGGATAATCCAGTTTCCTCAGGTTATCAATGTAACCCATCATTTTACTGACATGAGGACTCACTGGATGATCATTTGGTAGCTTGCAGCTAGTGAGAGACTTAACCAACCGGTATCTCTCCACTCTTATCTGCTCCTGAAATTTCAATTTCAGGCTGCTGATCATCTCTATTGGCGACTCCATGTTCTCATATTGCTTCCGCAAGTCTGAGTCCATGGTAGCCAATATCAGACCACGCACATCTACCGCATCATTATAATGCTTATTCCAAGCATCATATACTGCATGAGAAGCATTGGACCTGATCCTCACGGGGAGAGCTCTCTCAAGAACATAGTCCTTTCTCTCCTGCCTGAGGACAAGCCTCAGGTGCCGCGACCAAGTCAAGAAGTTTGATCCGTTCAGCTTGTCCATCTCAAGGACAGACCGGATCGAGAAAATGTTTTGATTGTTTGTGCTAGTCATAACTGAAAATTAAGATAAAAGGATTTTAGTTAATATGTTCAATATGCGCATTATATTCAATAACATAAGTTACCCTCAATAGAATATAATGATTCCAAGATCCACATATAACTAAGATCAAAATGGGCCACTGGCCGTCACCCAATCTTAGCTTATATCGGTAAGCCCTATCTCGGCTAATTATATCCGTGATATAACTCTTGGTTGTGAATCTGGGCCCGAGGCCCAATCCACTCTGATGTCTCAAGGCCCGGGACTCCCGATGGCCTAGTCAAGAAAACCAGACTATACAGTCATGTAATCACTAATGTCTGGGACTCCCAATGACATTTATGAATCACAAACCGTCTTACCCACGCAAAAGTAGACACCCTCACACTGTAAGGCCATGAGTACAATTGAATGGGCTTCGACAGCTGACATAGACTGGACAAGACATCCAACGCTTGATATTGTTTGAGGTTTGTAGGTTTATTAAAATTTTATCCCAAAATAGAAGATTACTGTTTTGGGAAACTTTCTTTTTTTTTTTTGGGAAACCTACTAATTTTGGAAACTTTCTAAAATTGGAAACTTCCTAAAATTGGAAACTTTCTAAAATTGGAAACTTCCTAAAATTGGAAACTTTCTAAATATAGAAATTTCCTAAAATCCAAAACATGCAAATCTAGAAACTTCTAATTTAAGAAACTTTCTAATTTCAAAATTTTGGAAACTTATTAATTTAAAAATCGATTTTATAAAAATAAATTTTAAATTAATCTGAAGAAAAAGACTCAAATAATTGGCCCAATTGTTTTAACTTCTTGGCCCGAGGCCCAAGAATTGGTCCATGTCCAAGACATAACCCAATTGCCCAATTAAATGACTTAACCGGTCTGGTTCATTAAATTGGTCTTAACCAAAATTAATTACTACGATGACCACAATTGTCAACCGGTCATTTACTAAACCGGATTTTCTCAATTTATTTGGTCCAACCAAATCAAATTAGAAAATCACTGGTTTAGGCACTAAATCCAATTTTTCGACTTTGGATTTCTTATCCCGGTTTAACCAGAACTTAATAAATTTATTAAGTCTGTTTATTAAACCGTGATGATTAATTTTTAATCAAATTTTAAACCGAACTAACACAAGCCAAAACCGAACCGACCCTTAGGTCACGAACCGATCACCATGCGACGCAAGCTTCACGCGATCGATACGCGATCGGGACAGCCGCAATCAACACGCCATCGGGACGGGACGGGATTGCTTGGGTCGATCGTTCGGGACGTCCGCGAGCATGACACGATCCGGACGGCCGAGAGCCTCACGCGATCGGGACGGCAGTTGGATGGGACGATCGGGACGACGCGCGAGACAGGCGGGACGCGATCGCCGTGCGATCCACTCGGCCGATCGATCCATGTCTCGCGATCGCATGACCACGCGACTCGATCCTTCGATCGGTCCGTGCGTCTCACGATCCGGACGTGCGGCTCAACCACACTCCGACGCAACCAATTCAATATAGATTGGATCATGCGATTTTTGTTTGTTTAGGTTTTAATTCTTTGTTTCTTAAGTGTTTTTCCTTATCAGTAGGTTGATTCAAAAACACTTCTTAAACAATCCTAAACATGATTCTAAACAAGAAAAACCACAGAACCAATGGCTCTGATACCACTGTTGGATCATTTAGTGTCTCCTGATTCAATTCTCAGATTGATTCATCCTACTAAACATGCAGATCTAGGTTCTCTTGAATAGAAACATAATGGATCTCACCTGTTACCTTTTTTGTGCAGCGGAAAGAGGAGGCACGGGTCAGAGATCAGCAGAACCACCAAGAGATGGATCCTCCAAAGGCTCACACACGCACACCGGGAAATTTGGCTGCTAGACCAGCTGAGAGAGGAGGCGCAGAGAGAGAGATGGGAGGCGTAGAAGCTGAGAAAAATTAGAGAGCTTTAGGTCAGATTTTATTCATTAAAATCCCTTCTAGTTCTCATGGGCTTTTGGGCCCAATTCTCAGTTCTGATTAAATCCCTTGGATTTAATCAGGCCCTTTAGTCTCTCCAAGTACAGTAAATGCCTAGCACTTTTACCGTACTTCTGCTAAACCGTTCCTTCGTATTTTCCCGTTAGCTTAGGCGTGTGACCCATATGGGATCATATAATAAAGGCAATAAGTCCAAGACTTATAGATCATGAGCGGACTCTAGCAAGCCATCATGACCCCCAGTATTATATGACTTATGTCTGATCATTGACATACTCTTACTTTCTAGAGACAGTACAGAGATTACTGGACATAATTCCAACATAACTCACTCTCCTGCTCATCTCCAAAGCTCTCAGCCATATCATGGTGATGACACAGTGATCGTTGGAAACGGAGACTTTCTCCCAATAACTCATATTGGTTCTGCAGTCTTGCCAAGCAGCCAAGGTAGTTTACCATTGCAGGATGTACTTGTTTGTCCTGGTATTACTAAGTCACTTCTCTCAATTTCTAAGTTGACAGTTGATTATCCATGTTCCATTGAGTTCGACTCTAACCGTGTTGTTGTAAAGGACAAGCTGACAAGGCAGCTGCTAACCAAGGGAAGTCGGCATAAAGACCTCTATGTTCCGGAGAATCCAAAGTTTCTGGCTCACTACTCAACACGGCAACAGTCCACCAGTGATGAAGTATGGCACCAGAGGCTTGGTCATCCTCACAAGGACATTCTCCAGCTGCTTATCTGAAGGAATTTCAAGCAGTTCCTAATCCAATTAGGCAACCCTGGTCTGAATTCCAAGCCTAGGATCTAGGGTTCATGTATATCGAATCAATGGGATCTCTAGATTACCTGGTGATTAGCAGCGGAAGATTTTCAGACAATCGAGATCTAGAGCGCCTCAAATGCTGCGCCTCTACTGGTATCCACACGCACACAAACTGAACAGAAGGGATGCTAGTGCCTTTAGAGGTCAGATTTCTCGAGATGTTTCTCTTTCTTTTCTGGTGGCTGTGAATTAGGTTAGCTTCGTGTTTAGGTCGACCATATATCTTATATATGTCGACTTAAACCACAACCGAATTAACCAACGATTAAACCGATTTTAATCTGGCAATTCGCGAGTTGTGTCGACCGACACACTTGATGTGTCGATCGACACTGCCCCAGAAAATTGGTATCGAATGCATATCAAAATATGCATTCATCAGATCATTACATTAATGATCAACCTCGTATACTACGTCCAGTTTGCTTAGGTGTGTGACCTTGTAGGATCATATAACACTAGCAATGAGTTCTAAACTCATTGATCATAAGTGGCTTCTAGCAAAGCATTACGACTACCTAGTGTCATATGATTGTCTCATCTCGACGATACGACTTTCACTTAAGAGCAAGTACAATAGATTTCAGGACATTCCCAACAATCTCCCACTTGTACTGGAATCATCTATTCCCATAATCCCTTCGTCACTATATCTCGATCTGGCATAAGGCAAGATCTGTGTCACCCTTATTTAGCCAAGATCATGTTCATCGAACTCCGATTTATACTGACAAGACAAACGACTGACAATCACCTCGTTTGAGTGTGGCCACACATTTCTCAGTATCAAATCTTCAATGGGCCATGAGATATTTATCTCCTGTTATATAGGAGGGACAAATCCCATCTTGTTCCATCCATGTTTCTTCACACACTTCATGATACGCCCAATCAATGCCTTTATAGTCACCAGTTACGGCTGACGTTTGACAAGGTTAAAGCGGACCAATTCATATGTAAGAAAACATGATGAACTCAGGTCTAAGGATTATACTCTATAGTCGTAATGAAAACTCTCATGACACTTATATAACTATCCCGTAGAGTTCTCATTAGTGGGTCATGTCCGATCCTGTGTTCTCCAACACATATCTATGTGATTGACTTTAATACTATTATTAATGACTCCATGAAACTTAGTCATCAGTCACCTCACATACTAGTCTCACGCGGTTGTTAATGTCCCACTTTAACAACCTTGACCAGGGACCAACATAATTTATGTCATTTATTATCTATAGGGTTTCATGATCAAGTCACATACTTGATGACCTATAAAAATGTCATAAATTACTTTGGGACTATTATTTAATAACCATTATTAAATAATACAGATGTCAGATTTCAATAACATAATCAAATTATGTTTATACGAACATCATATCATAACTAAAATTAACAACAACAACTCCCACACTACAAGAAAAATCTCTATTCTTAGCACACGAAAACGCCATGGTATGTATATGATGGCGTTTTTGAAAATGCTATATCTGCCCCAGCTATAATAGGTTAGCCATATGTTATAGCGCTTTTGCCGTGCTATAATATCTTGCATCAACGATAGCGATAATTTCCTTTGCTATAGTTGGATATACCTATAATAGCTCTTTGTAGCCGAGCCGAGCCGTATTATTTATATATATGTATAAATATATATATATATATACATGTTATTTTATAGTTTATAATCAATTTGATTTAAATAAAAATAAATATTTGAAATTTAATTCAAAATATAATTTTCATTAATATTTTAAAACATGTCTTATACAAACATCATTACCAAAACATAACTAATTTAACATGTCTTAAATTAAACACCATTGTACTAAACAAAACATCATTCCCAAGTCATACCAAGTCTAAAAGAAAAGGAAGAAGAGCCCTTAATCGTAGGTGAATGTACTTCTTCACGAACTTACTCGTAAGAGTTTTATCATTTGTTTGCCCATTGCATGTGCAAGCTCCCATGTGGTCCTCTTGATCGGATACGATCTTGTTCCTTCAGCATCAACCCACATTGCCTTTTAGTAACATGTACTCTGGATATAATACAGAGCTGTCAAAATAAACAAACACAACGATTCAAAGCCTAGTTTATATGAGACTTTAACAATGCAAAAGACTTAGACTTAGACTCGGGGAAAAAGAGTACATAATACCTAATGTCCTAATGCTCTATCTACTTCAACACTTTTGAAGTTATTAACAATCGCTATTTCCAGATGCAGTAATACACACATGTACATGAAGTTAAAGCTAACAAAAAAAAGAATCATATAAGATATCTTACTATGGCAAACTGAAGAAGATATTTCCAAGTTCAGAAAATGATTTAATTAACTTATAACAAGTCAGAAAGTAGCGGAGCACATACCTCAATCATGAATCTCCTCTCCAGCATCTTCCTTATGTTGAGCATAGAATAAACCCAGACAAGAGATCCAAGAGAGAATCCAAAGTTGAAGCAATCACAGCCATGTATATACTCTCCACAGAAGCACAAACCTTTGCTACAAATATTTTCTGCGTTTGAACTGTGAATTGCAAGCCACTTTCTCTCTGCAAACTTCTTCATTTCTTCCTGTCAGAAATCAACAAGAAATATGTCTGACGGAAATGGAGAAAATCTCAAGTGGGAGATAAGAACGTAAGAGGCCTGCATATACCTTGAAGTCAATTGGTGAGTGTTAGAGTTGCTCCAGTTAGCACGATGGGATCCTTGGTTTACGGGAGATCCTATGACTACAAGAGAAAAACAAATGAGAAAACTCAAATAACTTGCACAAGCAGGTAAGTATTAAACTTCATCACAATCTTCCATATCAAACTTCTCAACAACTTAGTAGCCATTTCTTTTAATATGCAATATACGTATTGGAAGATTAGTAATATGAAGCCAATTAGTAGTCATTTATTTTAATATGCAGAAAACACTAGCAAGTTCAATAAGGTGTAGAAAGGTTTATCTCTACAAGGCCTCTTGTAGCAGCTAAAACATGGAATAGAAAAAAGAATACATAGGGAAACTCTTTCTATAACATTTCGATTTGGATTCATATAATTAACAAGACTTATTGCACCAAGAATGGTTCAAGTTTACTTCAAAATCAGAGAGAGGAATGTACCTTCAAACTCGCGTTCAATAGCATCAAGCATACTTTTTCTCCTTGCCGCTGTAACAAAACATGGAAAACAAACCGGATTCATGATACATTAGAAAAAAATGGAACATATTTATTGCAGCTGTAAGGGGAAGAATTTCTTTACAGTGTTCGTCATCATCCTTGTCTTTGGTTGAATCACTAGCCTTAAGATCTGCAAGACCTTTTGTAGCAGCTGCAATTAAGAAAATAAAACATAATATCGTTTTTCTGCTTTCAAGGATTAACATTCAGAAAATCAGTGTAGTGTTATGTGAAAGTAAACCTTCAAACTCGCGTTCGATTTCTTCAAGCATGCTATTTCTCTTTGCATCTGTAACAAAACATAAACCCATTCAGAATACTATGGAATATTTTTTTAAAATAAGAGAGGTTTATAGAAAGAGAGGCTTACCTTGCTTTTCCTTTACACGAAGCTTATGCTCTGCAAGCTTGAAGGGATTGCTCTTGGCAGTCTTTACTCATATATGCACACAAAGAAACTCACGTTGTTGACATTAGCCATCTCTGTGTCTTCTATCCTTTGAGATTTCACTTTTGAAGTCTCTATAGTATACAAAGACAATAAAAATTAGCCAACCAAACACGATTCGGATCGAGGAAGAAGCTGAAAAAATTTCTTCCAAATGAAAACACTCAAAAATCTTGGATAACTATAAAATGCATAAAATCATATCATGGATAAGTAATCAAACTCATCATCATGGAAGAATTTGTCTTCAGAAAGACGAATTTAAAAGACCTGGTAAAAGAAGCACAATACGGGCGAATCTTCTTACCTCTGTATTCTTCACCGACCAACGAGATGAAATCGGAGAAGCTGTGAAATCCTCCATACTGCTAAGGATTTTTCCTCCTCTTGTCTGGTTGTTTCCGAAAAAAAAAAAAAATAGGCAGATAGTACTTCAGGCAATCTAAAGTTCATAGACAAGAAATCAAAACACCATAGAAATCGAATCTGAAAATTCTCTAACATGTAATACTTACGACATCTGATTTGAAAGAAACCCATTGCAGGATTTTATCCAAAATCACCATCCAATACTTGTTTTGGGCGAGAGCAGTAGAAAAGACGGTGCGGATTTCGAAGAGGAACAGACGAGGTGTGAAGATCCGAAATAGATGGTTAACGAAGAAGACGAAGGGAAGAATCGGTTATTGATATTGTCTTCTTAGAGACTGAGTCGCTCAGTGTTAGGTTAGAGAGAAGATGGGGAAGAAATTTTAGAGCGCTAGTTCTGGGTCAAATATTTTGGGATCTATTTTTTTTTGTTTGGTTAAGGCTTTTGTGTTTTTGATACGAGCGAAATTTTTTAGTATTTGGCGGTCTAAGCAAATTTTGGCTAAATATTGGCGGGTTATGTGATTTTTGTTTCCCGCTTACTAATTTACTATCTTAGCGTTATTTAAATGCTATTATAAATAACAAAAATCAAAAATTTAGATTCGATAGCAGTTTAGAAAACCGTGCTATTATATTATGCTATTAATACCCATAATTTTTGTAGTGCCACTAAAATTAAGATCATATCTTAAGACATCTATTGCATTTAGCAGCAGTCTGACCCTTATTCGCTCTTGCTCAGCGTGTGACCAAGGACACTGCGTCTTGCTAAGAGTAATACCAAGAGTCATTTGCACGAAGCCCTTCTTGGAATCCTGCATATTGGACCTGTGCAAGGCCTTATCACCATAAGTATCTTGACACAATCCAATTAGCTTATCCAATCTATCTCTATAGATTCTTATTCCAAGAATGTATACGGTTTCTCCCATAATTTTATCGAAAAACAACTTTCGAGTCAGGTCTTAACAGACTGAAACGATGGAACTTCATTTCCGAGAAGTAGTATGTTATCAACATACAATACTAGAAATGCAACTGCGCTCCCACTAGTCCTCTTGTAAACACGTGGTTCCTCTTCATTTATGACGAAGTCAAACCTTTTGACTGCTTCACCAAAACGAAGATTCCAACTCCGAGATGCTTGCTTCAATCCATAAACGGATCGGCGAAGCTTGCATATCTTCCTAGCTTCATTAGGATCAATGAAAACTTCAGGTTGTGTCATGTACACATCCTTTTCAGAATTCTATTAAGGAAAACTGTTTTCATATCCATCTGCCAGATCTCATAACCATTATGAGTGGCAGTTGCTAGGAGAATCCGAATGGACTTTAAGCATGTTGATTGGGAATAGGTTTCTTTCATAGTCAACACCATGAATTTGCTTGAAACCTTTTCCACCAATCCAGCTTTGGATATCACCATTCACATCAGTTTCCTTTTGAAAATCTATTTACACTCAATGGGTAAATCGACCAAAGTCCACACTTGGTTCTGTGACATGGATCCCATTTCGGATTCAGCGGCTTTCGGCCACTTTCGGAGTCAAGGCCCATCATTGCTTCTTCAAAGTTTGCAGGTCCGTCACTTTCAATGATCACTAGATCATGGCAATTGGTTACGAGAAATCCATATTTCTCGGGTTCGTGACGGATCCTTTCGGATCTGCGAGCTTCAGTTTTGTGTAAAAGTCGCGCACATATCTCATATGTAGACTTTTACCATGACCTAATTAACCAAGATTTAAACCGTAGTTAATTAAGTTATAAACCAAAATCAATATTTTGGTTCGCGATATGTGTCGATCGATACAACTTTTGTGTCGATCGACACTTCTTCAGAAACTCGCTCAGATCCTCGCAAACCTCAGGCACCACAGTTGCAGTTCTACATCTCTTTGTAGATCCAACTGCTGCTCTTCCTCATCATATTGAGCAGTCTCCTGTGATTCTCGAATTTCTTCGAGTTGTACTTTACTCCCACTGTTCCTCTTGGAAAGAAAGTCTTTCTCAAGAAAACATAGTTCCAAGCAACAAACAATTTGTTCTCGGACTGGTTGTAAAAGTAACATGCCTTGGTTTCGTTAGGACAACCAATGAAGTAGCACTTATCGGATTTGGGTGTGAGCTTATCAGAGATTAAACGTTTTATATAAGCCTCGCAACCCCAAATCTTCATGAAAGACAAATCAGGAACATTAACAGTCCACATCTCATGTGGTGTTTCTATAACTGATTTTGATGGAACCCTATTTAATGTAAACGCAGACGTTTCTAGAGCGTATTCTTAGAAGGATAATGGAAGATCTAAATGACTCATCATTGATCGAACCATATCTAATAAAGTCCGATTCAGGAGGAGTGAATTGTGAGACAATTTCACAATCTCTCAGATGATCACTAAATTCTTGACTTAAGTATTCACCTCCATGATCTCATCGTAGAGCTTTAATACCTTTGCCAAATTGATTCTGTACTTCATTCTGGAACTCTTTGAACTTTTCAAAACATTCTGACTTATGTCTCATTAATAAGACATAACCTTACCTCCTGAAAATATCAGTAAAAGTAATGAAGTACTGAAGGTTTCCTCTAGCACTAGTGCTCATTGGCCCATATACATCCGTATGTATAAAACCCAATAAGCCTCTTGCCCTTTCATTTTGATCGTTCGCAACCTGTATCGACCGACACACCGTTTGTGTCGATCGACACTACCTTTGTTGAAAGGGGCCTTTGTCGTTTTACCTAAATAAACAAGGTTCGCGTTTCTCAGATGATTCATAATCAAATGAGCCCAAAAGTCAATCACTATGGAGCTTCTGAGTCCGCTCTCATTTATGTGGCCCAAACGACAATGCCAGAGAAAAGTTTGATTCGTATCAATTGACTCGAATCTCTTGGTATTAATGTTATAGTTAGGCACGTTCTAGTTTAGAACATAAAGTCCATTCTCTAATGGATTGCTACTATAAAATATATCATTGTAATCAAATGAATAACACTTATTCTTAATTTGAAAACTGATATCCTTCCATATCCAAACAAGGAATAGAAATAATATTTCTGCTCATAGCAGATACATAGTAGCAGTTCTTAAGTTCTAAAATCATGCCATAAAGAAAACAAATGAAGTACTCCTACGGCTAATGCAGCAACTCTTGCTCCATTTCCCACGCGTAGATCCACTTGTCCTTTCTCCATAGTCCTACTTTTGCTCAGGCCCTGCACATTTTCACAAAATATGAGTACCACAGCTGGTATCTAATACCCAATAAGTAGGACTATAAGAAGTAACATTTACTTCTATAACATAATACCTGAAGAAGAAGTCTCGTACGTCTTCTTCAGCTTCTCATAATCTTCCAAGAATTTATTGCAGTTTCTTTTCAAATGCCCATAACCATTACAATAACGACACTTAACATCTTCAGAAGGACCAGGTTTAACCTTAGGAGCATGGCCAGACTCGCTTGGATTCACAATCGAGATCATCTTGCCATCACCTTTGTTCTTACCAAGTTTCTTAAACTTTTTACCCTTTTGTACCATAAGGACATTTGGGGTGTCCTTCTTGATGATAGGTTCAGCAGTCTTAAGCATCCCATGCAATTCAGTCAACGTCTTCGTCAAGTTGTTCATGTTATAGTTCATAACAAATTGATCATAGCTTGACGGCAGTGACTGCAGAATGATGTCAGTAGCCAATTCTTGGCTAATGGGACAATCCAGTTTCCCCAGGTTATCAATATAACCCATCATCTTAATGACATGAGGACTAACTGGTTCGCCCTTTGGTAGCTTGCACTCAATCAGAGATCTTACCGTCTGGTATCTCTGAGTTCGTGCCTGTTCCTGAAACATACTTTTCAGGCCAGTGATCATATCTATTGGCGACTCAACGTACTCATATTGCTTCTGCAATTCCGAGTTTATGGTAGCCAACATGAGACAACTCACATCCACCACATCATTATAATGCTTATCCCAAGCATCCTTATCTGACTGCCAGGCATTGGCTAGGTACTTCTTGGGGAGAACTTTCTCAAGGACATAATCCTTCTTCTCCTGTTTGAGAACAATTCTCAAGTTCCGATACCATTCAAGAAAGTTTGATCCATTTAACTTGTCCTTCTCAAGGACGGATCGCAAGGAGAAATTGTTACGATGGTTTGTGCTAGACATAGCTGGAAAAACAAGGGAGGTTTAGTTATGATGTTCAAGAAATGAGAAATCTTAACTATTAAGAAAACTCGCATTATATTCAAACAATGTTTCCTCAAATGAATATATTGATCCAAGACCCATACTTCACTAAAATTGAGTGAGCCACTGGCTATCACCCAAATTTTAGCTATCTAGGTAAGCAACAACTTTGCTAGTTATATCAAATATAACTCTTGGTTGTGGATTGACATCTCATGTCCAATCCACCTGATGTCTCTGAGCCCAAAACGATTTTGATGGCTTAGTCAAGCAAACCAATCTCTTAAGTCATGTAATTGTTGATGCCTTGCACTGCAAAACCATCAACACGATTACCTCCTGTCTCACTCATGTAATTGTGGATATCTCGCACTGCAAGTCTATCGCACAATGAAATGAGTCTTGACAGTTGACAAGATTGGAAAGACGTCAAGTATCACTTGATATTTGGTTGAGGAACGGAACCATTTAAAACGTTTAGTTTTATTATGTTTTAATTCTTCTAATTAAAATGGTTCATTTTGGTTTGATTCTGTGATTTCAGATTCAATAACCTAAACCATCGGACCTTGTGTCGACCGACACTACTTTAGTGTCGGTCGATGCAGGTTAACCAAAACCAATTTGCGATAACCGATCAATCCAATTGATCCGGTTTTAAGTACCAGTCAGTGTCGATCGATGCTACATTAGCATCGGTCGATACCAACCTAATCAAACCAATCGCAATTAAACCATTCATAGTGATCAACCATTATTAACCAAGCTCGATAACCGGTCCAATCCAATTGAACCGATTTATCAATTTCGCGAGGTTTGTGTCGACCGACACAACGCTTGTGTCGATCGACACTAGGCGAAACCTAAGTTTTATTTGGGTTATCCTTCTGTGTCGACCGACACCAGATTGGTATCGATCGACACATGGCGATAAACCCTAATCGTTTTTCAAGCAAAAAATCCCTAAAACTAGATTTTCATGAAAACGAATTTTAGCATGTTTGTATCAACTATACAGAGATCCAGATTCAACCAATCTAATCAACATGCTACAGATTCAATGGAACCCTATGGCTCTGATACCACTGAAGGAATTTCTAGCAGTTCCTAATCCAATTAGGCAACCCTGGTCTGAATTCCAAGCCTAGGATCTAGGCTTCATGTATATCAAATCAATGGGATCTCTAGATTACCTGGTGATTAGCAGCGGAAGATTTTCAGATAATCGAGATCTAGAGCGCCTCAAATGCTGCGCCTCTACTGGTATCCACACGCACACAAACTGAACAGAAGGGATGCTAGTGCCTTTAGTGGTCAGATCTCTCGAGAGGTTTCTCTTTCTTTTCTGGTGGCTGTGAATTAGGTTAGCTTCGTGTTTAGGTCGACCATATATCTTATATATGTCGACTTAAACCACAACCGAATTAACCAACGATTAAACCGATTTTAATCTGGCAATTTGCGAGTTGTGTCGACCGACACACTTGATGTGTCGATCGACACTGCCCCAGAAAATTGGTATCGAATGCATATCAAAATATGCATTCATCAGATCATTACATTAATGATCAACCTCGTATACTACGTCCAGTTTGCTTAGGTGTGTGACCCTGTAGGATCATATAACACTAGCAATGAGTTCTAAACTCATTGATCATAAGTGGCTTCTAGCAAAGCATT
The DNA here is from genome assembly GCA_030180135.1 of Orychophragmus violaceus. Lineage (NCBI taxonomy): Eukaryota > Viridiplantae > Streptophyta > Magnoliopsida > Brassicales > Brassicaceae > Orychophragmus > Orychophragmus violaceus. The sequence goes on from CM058240.1 coordinate 72,749,483, forward strand.
ACGACTACCTAGTGTCATATGATTGTCTCATCTCGATTATACGACTTTCACTTAAGAGCAAGTACAATAGATTTCAGGACATTCCCAACATTATCACGAATAAAGCTATTTCAGTGAATAAAACTAGTTCCACATTGTGTGATGCTTGTCAGTTGGGATAGATTAGCAAACTCCCCTTCTCTGCTTCTGATTTTGTTTCTGTAAGACCTTTAGAGAGAGTGCATTGTGACTTATGGGGACCCTCTCCTGTTGTTTCAAATCAAGGCATTCGTTATTATGTCATTTTCATCAACAATTTCTCAAGATACACATGGCTGTTTCCTTTGAAATCCAAAGCTGAGTTTCTATCTGTGTTTATCATGTTTCAAAGACAAGTTGAAAACCAATTTCAGAAGAAGATAGCCATGTTTCAATGTGATGGGGGGGGGGGGGGGGGGGGGGGTGAGTTTACCAGCAACAAGTTCACTGCTCATTTAACTGATTGTGGTATCAAACAGCTTATCTCATGTCCATACACACCACAACAAAACGGCATTGCAGAAAGAAAGCACAAACACTTGACTGAATTGGCTCTCTCAATGTTGTTTCAGAGTAAAGCTCCACACACTCTTTGGGTAGAAGCATATTTCTCTGCCAACTATCTCATTAATCTGCTACCTTCATCAGTTTTGACCGATCACAAGAGTCCTTATGAAGTTTTGATGGGTTCTCCACCTTCATACACTGCCCTACGAGTATTTGGATGTGCATGTTACCCATATCTCAAGCCCTATGCTCGCAACAAATTTGATCCAAAGTCACTGATGTGTGTGTTTGTTGGTTACAATACTAAGTTCAAGGGGTATCGCTGCTTGCACCCTCCAACTGGTACTGTATATATCAGTCGCCATGTTTTGTTTTCTGAGAAGCAATTTCCTTTACATGTCTGAGTATAAGCAATTTGTTCCAGAGGCTTCAACTCCATTGCTCTCTGCTTGGGTGTCTGGTTTCACAAGTCCAAATGTTTCTGCTTCAGTATCTGATCAATATCGATATGTACACTCTGAACTTGAACCTGCAATATCGACCCCTGCTGTGTTTGTACCTGTAGCTCCAGAACATGTTGAAGGAACTACTTCTCTAGAACAGGCTCCTAACTCACCTGTACAATCTTTTGCTCAGGACTCCGAGTCGTCATCAATCTCTGCAATTGAGACTAATGACTCAGAAGCGTCTGAAGCTTCCTCTGCGGGATCTGATTCTTCCCTTACTCTGAATGATGAAAACTTCCCATCGTTATCTTCCACTTGTCCTGCTCATTCAATGACAACAAGGGCACATAAGGGTATTTTCAAACCCAATCCTAAATATGCTTTATTTACAATAAATAGTAACTATTCAGAACCAAAGACAGTAAAAGCTGCTCTCAAAGATCCAGGATGGAGTGGTGCTATGGCTGATGAGATAGGCACACTTCATGAAACTGATACTTTTGTATTCATTCCTCTTGATGCATCTATTCATCCTCTTGGTTGCAAATGGGTTTTTAAGGCAAAGCTTAACTCTGATGGGTCCTTGGATAAGTTGAAAGCACGCTTAGTTGCAAAGGGTTTTGAACAAGAAGAAGGTGTTGACTATGTGGAAACTTATAGTCATGTGGTCAGAACAGCTACTATTCGTATGATTCTTCATGTTGCAGTAATTAATAGATGGGAGATTAAGCAATTGGATGTGAGAAATGCATTCTTACATGGAGAATTAGAAGAAGATGTTTATATGATACAACCACCAGGGTTTGAAGATCCTTACAAACCAGACTACATATGCAAGTTAAAGAAATCCATTTATGGTCTGAAACAGGCTCCGAGGGCCTGGTTCAACAAATTCAGCTCCTTCCTCATTGAGAATGGTTTCTTCTGTGCCATGGGAGATCCTTCTTTGTTTGTCTACACTCGTGAAGCTGATACGGTCTTTCTCTTGCTTTATGTCGATGATATGATTCTTACGGGCAGTAACAGCCTTTTGCTTGATAAGCTTTTGAAAAGTCTGAGTTCAGAGTTTCGGATGAAAGATATGGGGAAGCTTCACTACTTCCTTGGTGTTCAGGCTCATTTTCACTCCACTGGCCTGTTCCTTAATCAAGCCAAGTACGCAAAGGACTTACTGATAACAGCAGGGATGCAAGACTGTGCACCAATGCCTACACCATTGCCACTACAACTTGACAAGGTAATGGGTCAAGATGAACCTTTCACTGATCCAACTTATTTTCGCATTTTGGCAGGACGACTGCAATACCTTACTCTTACTAGACCGGACATCCAGTTCTCTGTGAACTCTGTGAACCTTTCCTACATCATGTGGTGTTTCAGTACAACTGCACTAACACAATACCAGAGCAGTTGTTGGAGAGGGTACTGAACCATTGGTCTAGAACATTGGTGTAAAGCATTGTGACTTATGGGGACCCTCTCCTGTTGTTTCAAATCAAGGCATTCGTTATTATGTCATTTTCATCAACAATTTCTCAAGATACACATGGTTGTTTCCTTTGAAATCCAAAGCTGAGTTTCTATCTGTGTTTATCATGTTTCAAAGACAAGTTGAAAACCAATTTCAGAAGAAGATAGCCATGTTTCAATGTGATGGGGGGGGGTGAGTTTACCAGCAACAAGTTCACTGCTCATTTAACTGATTGTGGTATCAAACAGCTTATCTCATGTCCATACACACCACAACAAAACGGCATTGCAGAAAGAAAGCACAGACACTTGACTGAATTGGCTCTCTCAATGTTGTTTCAGAGTAAAGCTCCACACACTCTTTGGGTAGAAGCATATTTCTCTGCCAACTATCTCATTAATCTGCTACCTTCATCAGTTTTGACCGATCACAAGAGTCCTTATGAAGTTTTGATGGGTTCTCCACCTTCATACACTGCCCTACGAGTATTTGGATGTGCATGTTACCCATATCTCAAGCCCTATGCTCGCAACAAATTTGATCCAAAGTCACTGATTTGTGTGTTTGTTGGTTACAATACTAAGTTCAAGGGGTATCGCTGCTTGCACCCTCCAACTGGTACTGTATATATCAGTCGCCATGTTTTGTTTTCTGAGAAGCAATTTCCTTACATTTCTGAGTATAAGCAATTTGTTCCAGAGGCTTCAACTCCATTGCTCTCTGCTTGGGTGTCTGGTTTCACAAGTCCAAATGTTTCTGCTTCAGTATCTGATCAATATCGATATGTACACTCTGAACTTGAACCTGCAATATCGACCCCTGCTGTGTTTGTACCTGTAGCTCCAGAACATGTTGAAGGAACTACTTCTCTAGAACAGGCTCCTAACTCACCTGTACAATCTTTTGCTCAGGACTCCGAGTCGTCATCAATCTCTGCAATTGAGACTAATGACTCAGAAGCGTCTGAAGCTTCCTCTGCGGGATCTGATTCTTCCCTTACTCTGAATGATGAAAACTTCCCATCGTTATCTTCCACTTGTCCTGCTCATTCAATGACAACAAGGGCACATAAGGGTATTTTCAAACCCAATCCTAAATATGCTTTATTTACAATAAAGAGTAACTATTCAGAACCAAAGACAGTAAAAGCTGCTCTCAAAGATCCAGGATGGAGTGGTGCTATGGCTGATGAGATAGGCACACTTCATGAAACTGATACTTTTGTATTCATTCCTCTTGATGCATCTATTCATCCTCTTGGTTGCAAATGGGTTTTTAAGGCAAAGCTTAACTCTGATGGGTCCTTGGATAAGTTGAAAGCACGCTTAGTTGCAAAGGGTTTTGAACAAGAAGAAGGTGTTTACTATGTGGAAACTTATAGTCATGTGGTCAGAACAGCTACTATTCGTATGATTCTTCATGTTGCAGTAATTAATAGATGGGAGATTAAGCAATTGGATGTGAGAAATGCATTCTTACATGGAGAATTAGAAGAAGATGTTTATATGATACAACCACCAGGGTTTGAAGATCCTTACAAACCAGACTACATATGCAAGTTAAAGAAATCCATTTATGGTCTGAAACAGGCTCCGAGGGCCTGGTTCAACAAATTCAGCTCCTTCCTCATTGAGAATGGTTTCTTCTGTGCCATGGGAGATCCTTCTTTGTTTGTCTACACTCGTGAAGCTGATACGGTCTTTCTCTTGCTTTATGTCGATGATATGATTCTTACGGGCAGTAACAGCCTTTTGCTTGATAAGCTTTTGAAAAGTCTGAGTTCAGAGTTTCGGATGAAAGATATGGGGAAGCTTCACTACTTCCTTGGTGTTCAGGCTCATTTTCACTCCACTGGCCTGTTCCTTAATCAAGCCAAGTACGCAAAGGACTTACTGATAACAGCAGGGATGCAAGACTGTGCACCAATGCCTACACCATTGCCACTACAACTTGACAAGGTAATGGGTCAAGATGAACCTTTCACTGATCCAACTTATTTTCGCATTTTGGCAGGACGACTGCAATACCTTACTCTTACTAGACCGGACATCCAGTTCTCTGTGAACTCTGTGAACCTTTCCTACATCATGTGGTGTTTCAGTACAACTGCACTAACACAATACCAGAGCAGTTGTTGGAGAGGGTACTGAACCATTGGTCTAGAACATTGGTGTAAAGCATTGTGACTTATGGGGACCCTCTCCTGTTGTTTCAAATCAAGGCATTCGTTATTATGTCATTTTCATCAACAATTTCTCAAGATACACATGGTTGTTTCCTTTGAAATCCAAAGCTGAGTTTCTATCTGTGTTTATCATGTTTCAAAGACAAGTTGAAAACCAATTTCAGAAGAAGATAGCCATGTTTCAATGTGATGGGGGGGGGGTGAGTTTACCAGCAACAAGTTCACTGCTCATTTAACTGATTGTGGTATCAAACAGCTTATCTCATGTCCATACACACCACAACAAAACGGCATTGCAGAAAGAAAGCACAGACACTTGACTGAATTGGCTCTCTCAATGTTGTTTCAGAGTAAAGCTCCACACACTCTTTGGGTAGAAGCATATTTCTCTGCCAACTATCTCATTAATCTGCTACCTTCATCAGTTTTGACCGATCACAAGAGTCCTTATGAAGTTTTGATGGGTTCTCCACCTTCATACACTGCCCTACGAGTATTTGGATGTGCATGTTACCCATATCTCAAGCCCTATGCTCGCAACAAATTTGATCCAAAGTCACTGATTTGTGTGTTTGTTGGTTACAATACTAAGTTCAAGGGGTATCGCTGCTTGCACCCTCCAACTGGTACTGTATATATCAGTCGCCATGTTTTGTTTTCTGAGAAGCAATTTCCTTACATTTCTGAGTATAAGCAATTTGTTCCAGAGGCTTCAACTCCATTGCTCTCTGCTTGGGTGTCTGGTTTCACAAGTCCAAATGTTTCTGCTTCAGTATCTGATCAATATCGATATGTACACTCTGAACTTGAACCTGCAATATCGACCCCTGCTGTGTTTGTACCTGTAGCTCCAGAACATGTTGAAGGAACTACTTCTCTAGAACAGGCTCCTAACTCACCTGTACAATCTTTTGCTCAGGACTCCGAGTCGTCATCAATCTCTGCAATTGAGACTAATGACTCAGAAGCGTCTGAAGCTTCCTCTGCGGGATCTGATTCTTCCCTTACTCTGAATGATGAAAACTTCCCATCGTTATCTTCCACTTGTCCTGCTCATTCAATGACAACAAGGGCACATAAGGGTATTTTCAAACCCAATCCTAAATATGCTTTATTTACAATAAAGAGTAACTATTCAGAACCAAAGACAGTAAAAGCTGCTCTCAAAGATCCAGGATGGAGTGGTGCTATGGCTGATGAGATAGGCACACTTCATGAAACTGATACTTTTGTATTCATTCCTCTTGATGCATCTATTCATCCTCTTGGTTGCAAATGGGTTTTTAAGGCAAAGCTTAACTCTGATGGGTCCTTGGATAAGTTGAAAGCACGCTTAGTTGCAAAGGGTTTTGAACAAGAAGAAGGTGTTTACTATGTGGAAACTTATAGTCATGTGGTCAGAACAGCTACTATTCGTATGATTCTTCATGTTGCAGTAATTAATAGATGGGAGATTAAGCAATTGGATGTGAGAAATGCATTCTTACATGGAGAATTAGAAGAAGATGTTTATATGATACAACCACCAGGGTTTGAAGATCCTTACAAACCAGACTACATATGCAAGTTAAAGAAATCCATTTATGGTCTGAAACAGGCTCCGAGGGCCTGGTTCAACAAATTCAGCTCCTTCCTCATTGAGAATGGTTTCTTCTGTGCCATGGGAGATCCTTCTTTGTTTGTCTACACTCGTGAAGCTGATACGGTCTTTCTCTTGCTTTATGTCGATGATATGATTCTTACGGGCAGTAACAGCCTTTTGCTTGATAAGCTTTTGAAAAGTCTGAGTTCAGAGTTTCGGATGAAAGATATGGGGAAGCTTCACTACTTCCTTGGTGTTCAGGCTCATTTTCACTCCACTGGCCTGTTCCTTAATCAAGCCAAGTACGCAAAGGACTTACTGATAACAGCAGGGATGCAAGACTGTGCACCAATGCCTACACCATTGCCACTACAACTTGACAAGGTAATGGGTCAAGATGAACCTTTCACTGATCCAACTTATTTTCGCATTTTGGCAGGACGACTGCAATACCTTACTCTTACTAGACCGGACATCCAGTTCTCTGTGAACTCTGTGAACCTTTCCTACATCATGTGGTGTTTCAGTACAACTGCACTAACACAATACCAGAGCAGTTGTTGGAGAGGGTACTGAACCATTGGTCTAGAACATTGGTGTAAAGCATTGTGACTTATGGGGACCCTCTCCTGTTGTTTCAAAACAAGGCATTCGTTATTATGTCATTTTCATCAACAATTTCTCAAGATACACATGGTTGTTTCCTTTGAAATCCAAAGCTGAGTTTCTATCTGTGTTTATCATGTTTCAAAGACAAGTTGAAAACCAATTTCAGAAGAAGATAGCCATGTTTCAATGTGATGGGGGGGGGGGGGTGAGTTTACCAGCAACAAGTTCACTGCTCATTTAACTGATTGTGGTATCAAACAGCTTATCTCATGTCCATACACACCACAACAAAACGGCATTGCAGAAAGAAAGCACAGACACTTGACTGAATTGGCTCTCTCAATGTTGTTTCAGAGTAAAGCTCCACACACTCTTTGGGTAGAAGCATATTTCTCTGCCAACTATCTCATTAATCTGCTACCTTCATCAGTTTTGACCGATCACAAGAGTCCTTATGAAGTTTTGATGGGTTCTCCACCTTCATACACTGCCCTACGAGTATTTGGATGTGCATGTTACCCATATCTCAAGCCCTATGCTCGCAACAAATTTGATCCAAAGTCACTGATGTGTGTGTTTGTTGGTTACAATACTAAGTTCAAGGGGTATCGCTGCTTGCACCCTCCAACTGGTACTGTATATATCAGTCGCCATGTTTTGTTTTCTGAGAAGCAATTTCCTTACATGTCTGAGTATAAGAAATTTGTTCCAGAGGCTTCAACTCCATTGCTCTCTGCTTGGGTGTCTGGTTTCACAAGTCCAAATGTTTCTGCTTCAGTATCTGATCAATATCGATATGTACACTCTGAACTTGAACCTGCAATATCGACCCCTGTTGTGTTTGTACCTGTAGCTCCAGAACATGTTGAAGGAACTACTTCTCTAGAACAGGCTCCTAACTCACCTGTACAATCTTTTGCTCAGGACTCCGAGTCGTCATCAATCTCTGCAATTGAGACTAATGACTCAGAAGCGTCTGAAGCTTCCTCTGCGGGATCTGATTCTTCCCTTACTCTGAATGATGAAAACTTCCCATCGTTATCTTCCACTTGTCCTGCTCATTCAATGACAACAAGGGCACATAAGGGTATTTTCAAACCCAATCCTAAATATGCTTTATTTACAATAAAGAGTAACTATTCAGAACCAAAGACAGTAAAAGCTGCTCTCAAAGATCCAGGATGGAGTGGTGCTATGGCTGATGAGATAGGCACACTTCATGAAACTGATACTTTTGTATTCATTCCTCTTGATGCATCTATTCATCCTCTTGGTTGCAAATGGGTTTTTAAGGCAAAGCTTAACTCTGATGGGTCCTTGGATAAGTTGAAAGCACGCTTAGTTGCAAAGGGTTTTGAACAAGAAGAAGGTGTTGACTATGTGGAAACTTATAGTCATGTGGTCAGAACAGCTACTATTCGTATGATTCTTCATGTTGCAGTAATTAATAGATGGGAGATTAAGCAATTGGATGTGAGAAATGCATTCTTACATGGAGAATTAGAAGAAGATGTTTATATGATACAACCACCAGGGTTTGAAGATCCTTACAAACCAGACTACATATGCAAGTTAAAGAAATCCATTTATGGTCTGAAACAGGCTCCGAGGGCCTGGTTCAACAAATTCAGCTCCTTCCTCATTGAGAATGGTTTCTTCTGTGCCATGGGAGATCCTTCTTTGTTTGTCTACACTCGTGAAGCTGATACGGTCTTTCTCTTGCTTTATGTCGATGATATGATTCTTACGGGCAGTAACAGCCTTTTGCTTGATAAGCTTTTGAAAAGTCTGAGTTCAGAGTTTCGGATGAAAGATATGGGGAAGCTTCACTACTTCCTTGGTGTTCAGGCTCATTTTCACTCCACTGGCCTGTTCCTTAATCAAGCCAAGTACGCAAAGGACTTACTGATAACAGCAGGGATGCAAGACTGTGCACCAATGCCTACACCATTGCCACTACAACTTGACAAGGTAATGGGTCAAGATGAACCTTTCACTGATCCAACTTATTTTCGCATTTTGGCAGGACGACTGCAATACCTTACTCTTACTAGACCGGACATCCAGTTCTCTGTGAACTCTGTGAACCTTTCCTACATCATGTGGTGTTTCAGTACAACTGCACTAACACAATACCAGAGCAGTTGTTGGAGAGGGTACTGAACCATTGGTCTAGAACATTGGTGTAAAGCATTGTGACTTATGGGGACCCTCTCCTGTTGTTTCAAATCAAGGCATTCGTTATTATGTCATTTTCATCAACAATTTCTCAAGATACACATGGTTGTTTCCTTTGAAATCCAAAGCTGAGTTTCTATCTGTGTTTATCATGTTTCAAAGACAAGTTGAAAACCAATTTCAGAAGAAGATAGCCATGTTTCAATGTGATGGGGGGGGGGGGGTGAGTTTACCAGCAACAAGTTCACTGCTCATTTAACTGATTGTGGTATCAAACAGCTTATCTCATGTCCATACACACCACAACAAAACGGCATTGCAGAAAGAAAGCACAGACACTTGACTGAATTGGCTCTCTCAATGTTTTTTCAGAGTAAAGCTCCACACACTCTTTGGGTAGAAGCATATTTCTCTGCCAACTATCTCATTAATCTGCTACCTTCATCAGTTTTGACCGATCACAAGAGTCCTTATGAAGTTTTGATGGGTTCTCCACCTTCATACACTGCCCTACGAGTATTTGGATGTGCATGTTACCCATATCTCAAGCCCTATGCTCGCAACAAATTTGATCCAAAGTCACTGATGTGTGTGTTTGTTGGTTACAATACTAAGTTCAAGGGGTATCGCTGCTTGCACCCTCCAACTGGTACTGTATATATCAGTCGCCATGTTTTGTTTTCTGAGAAGCAATTTCCTTACATGTCTGAGTATAAGCAATTTGTTCCAGAGGCTTCAACTCCATTGCTCTCTGCTTGGGTGTCTGGTTTCACAAGTCCAAATGTTTCTGCTTCAGTATCTGATCAATATCGATATGTACACTCTGAACTTGAACCTGCAATATCGACCCCTGCTGTGTTTGTACCTGTAGCTCCAGAACATGTTGAAGGAACTACTTCTCTAGAACAGGCTCCTAACTCACCTGTACAATCTTTTGCTCAGGACTCCGAGTCGTCATCAATCTCTGCAATTGAGACTAATGACTCAGAAGCGTCTGAAGCTTCCTCTGCGGGATCTGATTCTTCCCTTACTCTGAATGATGAAAACTTCCCATCGTTATCTTCCACTTGTCCTGCTCATTCAATGACAACAAGGGCACATAAGGGTATTTTCAAACCCAATCCTAAATATGCTTTATTTACAATAAAGAGTAACTATTCAGAACCAAAGACAGTAAAAGCTGCTCTCAAAGATCCAGGATGGAGTGGTGCTATGGCTGATGAGATAGGCACACTTCATGAAACTGATACTTTTGTATTCATTCCTCTTGATGCATCTATTCATCCTCTTGGTTGCAAATGGGTTTTTAAGGCAAAGCTTAACTCTGATGGGTCCTTGGATAAGTTGAAAGCACGCTTAGTTGCAAAGGGTTTTGAACAAGAAGAAGGTGTTGACTATGTGGAAACTTATAGTCATGTGGTCAGAACAGCTACTATTCGTATGATTCTTCATGTTGCAGTAATTAATAGATGGGAGATTAAGCAATTGGATGTGAGAAATGCATTCTTACATGGAGAATTAGAAGAAGATGTTTATATGATACAACCACCAGGGTTTGAAGATCCTTACAAACCAGACTACATATGCAAGTTAAAGAAATCCATTTATGGTCTGAAACAGGCTCCGAGGGCCTGGTTCAACAAATTCAGCTCCTTCCTCATTGAGAATGGTTTCTTCTGTGCCATGGGAGATCCTTCTTTGTTTGTCTACACTCGTGAAGCTGATACGGTCTTTCTCTTGCTTTATGTCGATGATATGATTCTTACGGGCAGTAACAGCCTTTTGCTTGATAAGCTTTTGAAAAGTCTGAGTTCAGAGTTTCGGATGAAAGATATGGGGAAGCTTCACTACTTCCTTGGTGTTCAGGCTCATTTTCACTCCACTGGCCTGTTCCTTAATCAAGCCAAGTACGCAAAGGACTTACTGATAACAGCAGGGATGCAAGACTGTGCACCAATGCCTACACCATTGCCACTACAACTTGACAAGGTAATGGGTCAAGATGAACCTTTCACTGATCCAACTTATTTTCGCATTTTGGCAGGACGACTGCAATACCTTACTCTTACTAGACCGGACATCCAGTTCTCTGTGAACTCTGTGAACCTTTCCTACATCATGTGGTGTTTCAGTACAACTGCACTAACACAATACCAGAGCAGTTGTTGGAGAGGGTACTGAACCATTGGTCTAGAACATTGGTGTAAAGCATTGTGACTTATGGGGACCCTCTCCTGTTGTTTCAAATCAAGGCATTCGTTATTATGTCATTTTCATCAACAATTTCTCAAGATACACATGGTTGTTTCCTTTGAAATCCAAAGCTGAGTTTCTATCTGTGTTTATCATGTTTCAAAGACAAGTTGAAAACCAATTTCAGAAGAAGATAGCCATGTTTCAATGTGATGGGGGGGGGGGGGGTGAGTTTACCAGCAACAAGTTCACTGCTCATTTAACTGATTGTGGTATCAAACAGCTTATCTCATGTCCATACACACCACAACAAAACGGCATTGCAGAAAGAAAGCACAGACACTTGACTGAATTGGCTCTCTCAATGTTTTTTCAGAGTAAAGCTCCACACACTCTTTGGGTAGAAGCATATTTCTCTGCCAACTATCTCATTAATCTGCTACCTTCATCAGTTTTGACCGATCACAAGAGTCCTTATGAAGTTTTGATGGGTTCTCCACCTTCATACACTGCCCTACGAGTATTTGGATGTGCATGTTACCCATATCTCAAGCCCTATGCTCGCAACAAATTTGATCCAAAGTCACTGATGTGTGTGTTTGTTGGTTACAATACTAAGTTCAAGGGGTATCGCTGCTTGCACCCTCCAACTGGTACTGTATATATCAGTCGCCATGTTTTGTTTTCTGAGAAGCAATTTCCTTACATTTCTGAGTATAAGCAATTTGTTCCAGAGGCTTCAACTCCATTGCTCTCTGCTTGGGTGTCTGGTTTCACAAGTCCAAATGTTTCTGCTTCAGTATCTGATCAATATCGATATGTACACTCTGAACTTGAACCTGCAATATCGACCCCTGCTGTGTTTGTACCTGTAGCTCCAGAACATGTTGAAGGAACTACTTCTCTAGAACAGGCTCCTAACTCACCTGTACAATCTTTTGCTCAGGACTCCGAGTCGTCATCAATCTCTGCAATTGAGACTAATGACTCAGAAGCGTCTGAAGCTTCCTCTGCGGGATCTGATTCTTCCCTTACTCTGAATGATGAAAACTTCCCATCGTTATCTTCCACTTGTCCTGCTCATTCAATGACAACAAGGGCACATAAGGGTATTTTCAAACCCAATCCTAAATATGCTTTATTTACAATAAAGAGTAACTATTCAGAACCAAAGACAGTAAAAGCTGCTCTCAAAGATCCAGGATGGAGTGGTGCTATGGCTGATGAGATAGGCACACTTCATGAAACTGATACTTTTGTATTCATTCCTCTTGATGCATCTATTCATCCTCTTGGTTGCAAATGGGTTTTTAAGGCAAAGCTTAACTCTGATGGGTCCTTGGATAAGTTGAAAGCACGCTTAGTTGCAAAGGGTTTTGAACAAGAAGAAGGTGTTGACTATGTGGAAACTTATAGTCATGTGGTCAGAACAGCTACTATTCGTATGATTCTTCATGTTGCAGTAATTAATAGATGGGAGATTAAGCAATTGGATGTGAGAAATGCATTCTTACATGGAGAATTAGAAGAAGATGTTTATATGATACAACCACCAGGGTTTGAAGATCCTTACAAACCAGACTACATATGCAAGTTAAAGAAATCCATTTATGGTCTGAAACAGGCTCCGAGGGCCTGGTTCAACAAATTCAGCTCCTTCCTCATTGAGAATGGTTTCTTCTGTGCCATGGGAGATCCTTCTTTGTTTGTCTACACTCGTGAAGCTGATACGGTCTTTCTCTTGCTTTATGTCGATGATATGATTCTTACGGGCAGTAACAGCCTTTTGCTTGATAAGCTTTTGAAAAGTCTGAGTTCAGAGTTTCGGATGAAAGATATGGGGAAGCTTCACTACTTCCTTGGTGTTCAGGCTCATTTTCACTCCACTGGCCTGTTCCTTAATCAAGCCAAGTACGCAAAGGACTTACTGATAACAGCAGGGATGCAAGACTGTGCACCAATGCCTACACCATTGCCACTACAACTTGACAAGGTAATGGGTCAAGATGAACCTTTCACTGATCCAACTTATTTTCGCATTTTGGCAGGACGACTGCAATACCTTACTCTTACTAGACCGGACATCCAGTTCTCTGTGAACTCTGTGAACCTTTCCTACATCATGTGGTGTTTCAGTACAACTGCACTAACACAATACCAGAGCAGTTGTTGGAGAGGGTACTGAACCATTGGTCTAGAACATTGGTGTAAAGCATTGTGACTTATGGGGACCCTCTCCTGTTGTTTCAAATCAAGGCATTCGTTATTATGTCATTTTCATCAACAATTTCTCAAGATACACATGGTTGTTTCCTTTGAAATCCAAAGCTGAGTTTCTATCTGTGTTTATCATGTTTCAAAGACAAGTTGAAAACCAATTTCAGAAGAAGATAGCCATGTTTCAATGTGATGGGGGGGGGGGGTGAGTTTACCAGCAACAAGTTCACTGCTCATTTAACTGATTGTGGTATCAAACAGCTTATCTCATGTCCATACACACCACAACAAAACGGCATTGCAGAAAGAAAGCACAGACACTTGACTGAATTGGCTCTCTCAATGTTGTTTCAGAGTAAAGCTCCACACACTCTTTGGGTAGAAGCATATTTCTCTGCCAACTATCTCATTAATCTGCTACCTTCATCAGTTTTGACCGATCACAAGAGTCCTTATGAAGTTTTGATGGGTTCTCCACCTTCATACACTGCCCTACGAGTATTTGGATGTGCATGTTGAAGGAATGTTTAGATGATCCTGATTCAATTCTCAGATTCAGATTATCCTAAACATGCGGATCTAGGTTCTCTTGAATAGAAACAAATGATGATCTCACCTTTTACCTGTTAATTGCAGCGGAAAGGGAGAACAGGTCAGAGATCAGAGAGCCACCGAGAGGTAACTCCTCCAGAGGTTCACACACGCACACCGAGCAGGAAGAGGCTGCTAGACCAGGAGGAAATCGGCACAGAGAGAGAGAGGAGGCTCGCGGCTAGGGCTTATTTTCGACCTGAACTCGTCTTAAAGTTTATATAACTCGTTCAGTTCGTTTTGGGCCATTTGGCCCAAAGGCCAATTAACTCCGAGGCGTTCGCGCACTGTGTCGATCGACACTCCTTGTGTATCGATCGACACACAGTGGCCAAACCCAATTATTCTCTCTAAGTACAGTAAATGCCTAGCACTTTTACCGTACTTCTGCTACACCGTTCCTTCACATTTTCCTGTTAGCTTAGGCGTGTGACCCATATGGGATCATATAATAAAGGCAATAAGTCCAAGACTTATAGATCATGAGCGGACTCTAGCAAGCCATCATGACCCCCAGTATTATATGACTTATGTCTGATCATTGACATACTCTTACTTTCTAGAGACAGTACCGAGATTACTGGACACAATTCCAACAATCTCCCACTTGTACTGGAATCTCTGTATTCATAATCCTTTTGTCACAATATCTCGATTAGTCATAAGGCAAGATTGGTGTCATCCTTATAAAGCCTAATCTTGTTCATCGGACTCTGATTCGATACTGACAATCCAAACGACTCGGGACAGTCCGTTTGAGCATGGCCATGCATTTTCCAGTATTCAAATCTCCGATTGGCCTAGAGATATTCACTCCATTTATATTGGAGGGACAAATCCCGTCTTGTTCCATCACTGTAAACTACTCATTTCATAATGTACCCAAACAAGGTCCTTATAACTATCGCAGAACGACAGCGTTAGACAATGATCAAAGTGCATCAGTCCATGTGCAGTCACATGCATGCGAACTCATGTCTAAGGACTATACTCTATAGTCGTAGTAAGAATCTCTTATGACACAGATATAAATATCCTGAAGAGTTCTTATAAGCGGGTCTTGTCCGGTCGTATGTTCCCCAACATACACCTATGTACTGACTTTGATGCCGCGCATCTATGACACACTGAGACTTTGTCATAAGTCACGTACCAATCCAGTCTCACACGGTTGTTGGTGTTCCAATTTCAACAACCTTCGACTAGGGACAGGATGATATAAGCCATCTATCAAATATAGGGTCTCATGATCAAGCTAAATGACTTCGATGACTCAAGATCAAGTCATTTACTTCGATGACCTATAAAATGGTTTATATCACTTTGGAACGATTATTTCATCACAGTTAAAATAATCTTGAAATAATAATTTCAATAAACATCTTAAATGTTATTTCAAGAACATATCCAATAACTAAATAAAGCCCTTTAATAACTCCCACTGAAATTAAGACTATATCTTAATTTCACTTATCCTACAGCAACAGTCCGCGACTCGTGCTTAGGCCTAAGGAGTGGCTTCGTTAATAGATTAGCAACGTTCTCATTCGTTGAAACTTGCTGATCTACTTAACATCTCTGTCATTTATCTCACGGAATAGGTTATACCTATCCTCAAGGTGTTTGGACCTCTGATGTGCAGCTAGTCTCATCTATGCTGGAAATCACATCAAGTTCAGTGACGAACTCTTCTTTCCAAACAGCCTCTTTCGCCGTTTCCCAAGCTGCGAAAGATTCAGCTTAAGTCATGGAGTCAGCAACAGTGCCGTGCACCGCCAGACAAACACAAGATATAACCGGACTGTGACCGGAAATCATCTTTGTCTGTTGAAAATTTGCCTTTCAGACTCTATCGACTTATAGCACTTCACTTTCTCCGTAAATCAAGAACTTATCTTTAGTATTCCTCAAATACTTTAGGACATACTTTAGGAAACTTGATTCTTTGCTGGATTTGACTGGTCTTTATTTGTCTTGCTTAACATTAAAGCAACATCAAACAAGTATGTTTCATGGCATACATGATAGATCCAATTGCCGACGCATATGGAATCTCATCCATGCATTTAAGCTCAGCAGTTATCGTAGGATACTGTATCTTGCTTAACTTAATGCCATGTGACATTGGCATAAAACCCTTCTTGGATTGCTCAAAACGTGTAGGACTTTGTCAATTTAAGAATCCTGACTTTGTCCTACCAGTTCTTTTGGATCTCTATCTTTAGATCCAAAATCCAAGAACTACGTGGCTTTACCCATGTCAATCATTAAACCAACTCCCAAGCTAGTCCTTTACCGACTACAGCGTTGGGACGTTATATCCGAGAATCAGTATGTCATCGACATACAATATGAGAAATGCAATATCGCTCCCACTAATCTATTAGTAAACACACAGTTCCGCTTCGTTCCTGTTCAAGTCAAAACCTTGACTACTTCAACAGAACGAAGATTCCAACTCCGATATGTTTGCTTCCATCCATGAATGGATCGATGAAGCCAACTTACACAAAATGTAATTCTTCGGAGTCTGGGCTCACTTTCGCTTCCTTGAATTTCGCAGATTCGTCGCTTTCAATGATCATCAGATCATGCGATCATTCAATGATCATCAGGCTGAACTAATGACGAGAATTCACTCTCGGATTAGTGACTGATTCTTTCATATCTGCGAACTTCAGGCTCCACAGGTGTAGATTCTACAGAAATCTGTAAATCCTTCCGCTGCTCTCCCTCAATAGGTTAAGCAGCCTCCTGTATTTCTCGAATTTCTTCGAGTTGTACTTTTACTCCCACTGTTCTTCTTGGAAAGTAACTTCCCTTCTTAGAAAACAGAATGGTCGTAAAAGTACCGAGCCTTGGTTTCCCTAAGAAAACTTCAAGTAACAAGCCTTGGTTTCCTTCGGACAACCAGCGAAGTAGTACAACTACAAATACTCAGTAAAGACGAATTTGGATCGATTCCAATCCACATTAACGTGGTGTCTTTCAACTGATATTTGTGGAACTATTTCAGCGTAAACTTAGATATTTTAGAGCGTTATCCTTAAATAATATCATGGAAGATTCGTGTGACTCATCTTTAATCATTTCTAATAAGATCTGATTCTTTCTCACAGAAACACCTTAAGGTTTTCAGGAGAAATGAGCTGTGAAACGATTTCACACTCATTTAGATGATCACATAATCAATAACTTAAGTATTCTCACTCGTGATCTAATCCAGAGTCTTAATACTTCTGTCATTCAGATCCTATACTTCATTCTGGAACTCTTTCGACCATGTCAAAGAATTCCGACTTGTGTCTCATCAAATGAACACAGTCAGACTCACTGAAGTAATCAGTAGAGACAATGAAGTACAGGAAATTTTCTCTGGCATTACTGCTCATTGGGCTACATACATCAGTATGTTCCAGGTCCAATAAGCCTTTGGGCCTTTCTCTAGCTCGGCTAAGATAGGCCCTTTACCTTTTGGTCTAGTAAACAGAATTCAAGTCTCATAAGATATTTTATCAAATGAGCCCAACAGTCCATGACTATGGGATTTCTGAATCCGACTTACTCTATGTGACCAAGACTTCATGCCAAGAAAAATCAGGTTTAATTCATCAGATTTAAACCAATTCGGTATTTATGTTACATTTAGGCACACTTTGGTTTAAGATATAAAACCCATTCCATGAATAGGGTGCTACAATTAATATTTCATTAAGATCAAAAGAACAAAACTTGTTTTTTATCAAAATGAAAAACATTCAAATTCTTACAAGAAAATGAAAGACAACTCTGCTTAAAGCAGTTACATTGTAGCAATTACTTAATACAAAACCAAGCCTTAAAGGGATCTATGAGTGAAAAACCCTACGGCTGAGGCAGCATCCCGAGCTCCTTCCAGACATGTAGTTTCACTTGCCCTTCCTTCAACGTTCTACTGTTGCTTAAGCTCTGCATATTATTACAAATATCAGTGCCACAACCAGTATCCAATACCTTTAAGGACGTTCTACTGTTGCTTAGGCTCTGCATATTATCACAAATATCAGTGCCACAACCAGTATCCAATACCTTTAAGGTAGAACTTGAAGTAATAACATGAATACCTGAGGAAGTAGTCTCATACATCGACTTTAACTCCTCATCATCTTCCATGAATTTAATGTAATCTCTCTTCCAATGCCCTGTCTCCTTACAGTAGCAGCACTTACCAACGTAAGAGGTATCTGACTCGGGCTCAGAAGACACACGCTTGCCATGATTCAAAATCTGGACAACTTTGTCTTCACCCTTGTCAGCATTAGGTTTAGTAAACCTACCCTTCTCATTCATGAGATTGTACAGGGTACTCTTCACGTTTGGCTCAACTGTCTTGAGCATATCATGCAGTTCAGTCAGCGTCTTCGTTAAGCCTTTCTTGATATAGTTCTTTCTGAACTTATCATAGCTTGACGGCAGTGACTGCAGAATGATTTCAGTTGCCAATTCTTGGCTAACTGGATCATCCAGTTTCCTCAGGTTATCAATGTAACCCATCATTTTACTGACATGAGGACTCACTGGATGATCATTTGGTAGCTTGCAGCTAGTGAGAGATTTAACCAACTGGTATCTCTCCACTCTTATCTGCTCCTGAAATTTCAATTTCAGGCTGCTGATCATCTCTATTGGCGACTCCATGTTCTCATATTGCTTCTGCAAGTCTGAGTCCATGGTAGCCAATATCAGACCACGCACATCTACCGCATCATTATAATGCTTATTCCAAGCATCATATACTGCATGAGAAGCATTGGACCCGATCCTCACGGGGAGAGCTCTCTCAAGGACATAGTCCTTTCTCTCCTGTCTGAGGACTAGCCTCAGGTTCCGCGACCAAGTCAAGAAATTTGATCCGTTCAGCTTGTCCATCTTAAGGACAGACCGGATCGAGAAAGTGTTTTGATTGTTTGTGCTAGTCATAACTGAAAATTAAGATAAAAGGATTTTAGTTAATATGTTCAATATGATTAATCTCGTATTAATTTAATATGATTAATCACGCATTATATTCAATAACATCAGTTACCCTCAATAGAATATAATGATTCCAAGATCCACATATAACTAAGATTAAAGTGGGCCACTGGCCGTCACCCAATATTAGCTTATATCGGTAAGCCCTATATCGGCTAATTATATCCGTGATATAACTCTTGGTTGTGAATCTGGGCCCGAGGCCCAATCCACTCTGATGTCTCAAGGCCCGGGACTCCCGATGGCCTAGTCAAGAAAACCAGACTATACAGTCATGTAATCATTAATGTCTGGGACTCCCAATGACATTTATGAATCACAAACCGTCTTATCCACGCAAAAGTAGACACCCTCACACTGTAAGGCCATGAATACAATTGAATGGGCTTCGACAGCTGACATAGACTGGACAAGACATCCAATGCTTGATATTATATGAGGTTCGTAGGTTTATTTTAAAATCTCATTCCCAAAATAGAAGATTACTATTTCGGGGAAACTTTCTATTTTTGGAAACCTACTATTTTAGGAAACTTTCTAAAATTGGAAACTTTCTAAAACCGGAAACTTTCTAACTTTAGAAATTTCTTAAAATCCGAATCATGCAAATCTAGAAACTTATATAAATTAAGAAACTTTCTAATTTCAAAATATCGGAAACTTTAATTTAAAATCGATTTATATTCTTTATAAAATAAATTTTAAATTAAATCTGAAGAAAGACTCAAATAATTGGCCCAATCGTTTTAACTTCTTGGCCCGAGGCCGAAGAATTGGTCTATGTCCGAGACATAACCCGATCGTCCAATTAGATGACATAACCGGTCTGGTTCATTAAAATTGGTCTAACCAAAATTAATTACTACGACGACCACAATTGTCAACCGGTTATTTACTAAACCGGATTTTCTCAATTTATTTGGTCCAACCAAATCAAATTAGAAAATCCTGGTTTAGGCACTAAATCCAATAATTCTTTCGACATTGGATTTCTTGTCCCGGTTTAACCAGACTTAATAAAATTATTAAATCTGTTTATTAAACCAGGACGAATTAATTTTAATCAAAATATTAAACCGAGCCTTAAACCAACCATGTCGATCGATGAACCAACCGTGTCGATCGATCCATCAACCGCATCGGTCGATGCTCTTAGCATCGATCCTGCATCGATCGTGCATCGATCCTGTATCGATCGATGCTCTCACGCATGCACTGAACCGAGCCAAAACCCTAACCGTGTCGATCGATGCACCAACCGCATCGGTCGATGCACCAACATCGAACCTGCATCGATCCTGTATCGATCGATGCTTTCACGCGTTAACAGGTTTTGCCGAGAGTCTGTATCGACCGATCCATGCGATCGTATCGATCGATCCATGCGATCTCCGATTGTATCGACCGATCCATGCGATCGTATCGATCGATCCATGCGATTCTGGCCGATTCTCATTCTCTCGGATTAGATCGCATATCAAATCATATAGCTTGATCATGCGATTTTTCATGTGTTTAGGTTTCAATTCTTGTTGTTTAAGTGATTTCTCTTATCAGTAGTTGATTCAAAACACTTTTAAACAAGAAAAACAATCCTAAACTTGAATCTAAACAAGAAAAACCAGAACCTACGCTCTGATACCACTGAAGGAATGTTTAGATGATCCTGATTCAATTCTCAGATTCAGATTATCCTAAACATGCGGATCTAGGTTCTCTTGAATAGAAACAAATGATGATCTCACCTTTTACCTGTTAATTGCAGCGGAAAGGGAGAACAGGTCAGAGATCAGAGAGCCACCGAGAGGTAACTCCTCCAGAGGTTCACACACGCACACCGAGCAGGAAGAGGCTGCTAGACCAGGAGGAAATCGGCACAGAGAGAGAGAGGAGGCTCGCGGCTAGGGCTTATTTTCGACCTGAACTCGTCTTAAAGTTTATATAACTCGTTCAGTTCGTTTTGGGCCATTTGGCCCAAAGGCCAATTAACTCCGAGGCGTTCGCGCACTGTGTCGATCGACACTCCTTGTGTATCGATCGACACACAGTGGCCAAACCCAATTATTCTCTCTAAGTACAGTAAATGCCTAGCACTTTTACCGTACTTCTGCTACACCGTTCCTTCACATTTTCCTGTTAGCTTAGGCGTGTGACCCATATGGGATCATATAATAAAGGCAATAAGTCCAAGACTTATAGATCATGAGCGGACTCTAGCAAGCCATCATGACCCCCAGTATTATATGACTTATGTCTGATCATTGACATACTCTTACTTTCTAGAGACAGTACCGAGATTACTGGACACAATTCCAACAATCTCCCACTTGTACTGGAATCTCTGTATTCATAATCCTTTTGTCACAATATCTCGATTAGTCATAAGGCAAGATTGGTGTCATCCTTATAAAGCCTAATCTTGTTCATCGGACTCTGATTCGATACTGACAATCCAAACGACTCGGGACAGTCCGTTTGAGCATGGCCATGCATTTTCCAGTATTCAAATCTCCGATTGGCCTAGAGATATTCACTCCATTTATATTGGAGGGACAAATCCCGTCTTGTTCCATCACTGTAAACTACTCATTTCATAATGTACCCAAACAAGGTCCTTATAACTATCGCAGAACGACAGCGTTAGACAATGATCAAAGTGCATCAGTCCATGTGCAGTCACATGCATGCGAACTCAGGTCTAAGGACTATACTCTATAGTCGTAGTAAGAATCTCTTATGACACAGATATAAATATCCTGAAGAGTTCTTATAAGCGGGTCTTGTCCGGTCGTATGTTCCCCAACATACACCTATGTACTGACTTTGATGCCGCGCATCTATGACACACTGAGACTTTGTCATAAGTCACGTACCAATCCAGTCTCACACGGTTGTTGGTGTTCCAATTTCAACAACCTTCGACTAGGGACAGGATGATATAAGCCATCTATCAAATATAGGGTCTCATGATCAAGCTAAATGACTTCGATGACTCAAGATCAAGTCATTTACTTCGATGACCTATAAAATGGTTTATATCACTTTGGAACGATTATTTCATCACAGTTAAAATAATC
The DNA here is from genome assembly GCA_030180135.1 of Orychophragmus violaceus. Classification (NCBI taxonomy): domain Eukaryota; kingdom Viridiplantae; phylum Streptophyta; class Magnoliopsida; order Brassicales; family Brassicaceae; genus Orychophragmus; species Orychophragmus violaceus. Next base: position 72,771,570 of record CM058240.1, read on the forward strand.
TTGAAATAATAATTTCAATAAACATCTTAAATGTTATTTCAAGAACATATCCAATAACTAAATAAATCCCTTTAATAACTCCCACTGAAATTAAGACTATATCTTAATTTCACTTATCCTACAGCAACAGTCCGCGACTCGTGCTTAGGCCTAAGGAGTGGCTTCGTTAATAGATTAGCAACGTTCTCATTCGTTGAAACTTGCTGATCTACTTAACATCTCTGTCATTTATCTCACGGAATAGGTTATACCTATCCTCAAGGTGTTTGGACCTCTGATGTGCAGCTAGTCTCATCTATGCTGGAAATCACATCAAGTTCAGTGACGAACTCTTCTTTCCAAACAGCCTCTTTCGCCGTTTCCCAAGCTGCGAAAGATTCAGCTTAAGTCATGGAGTCAGCAACAGTGCCGTGCACCGCCAGACAAACACAAGATATAACCGGACTGTGACCGGAAATCATCTTTGTCTGTTGAAAATTTGCCTTTCAGACTCTATCGACTTATAGCACTTCACTTTCTCCGTAAATCAAGAACTTATCCTTAGTATTCCTCAAATACTTTAGGACATACTTTAGGAAACTTGATTCTTTGCTGGATTTGACTGGTCTTTATTTGTCTTGCTTAACATTAAAGCAACATCAAACAAGTATGTTTCATGGCATACATGATAGATCCAATTGCCGACGCATATGGAATCTCATCCATGCATTTAAGCTCAGCAGTTATCGTAGGATACTGTATCTTGCTTAACTTAATGCCATGTGACATTGGCATAAAACCCTTCTTGGATTGCTCAAAACGTGTAGGACTTTGTCAATTTAAGAATCCTGACTTTGTCCTACCAGTTCTTTTGGATCTCTATCTTTAGATCCAAAATCCAAGAACTACGTGGCTTTACCCATGTCAATCATTAAACCAACTCCCAAGCTAGTCCTTTACCGACTACAGCGTTGGGACGTTATATCCGAGAATCAGTATGTCATCGACATACAATATGAGAAATGCAATATCGCTCCCACTAATCTATTAGTAAACACACAGTTCCGCTTCGTTCCTGTTCAAGTCAAAACCTTGACTACTTCAACAGAACGAAGATTCCAACTCCGATATGTTTGCTTCCATCCATGAATGGATCGATGAAGCCAACTTACACAAAATGTAATTCTTCGGAGTCTGGGCTCACTTTCGCTTCCTTGAATTTCGCAGATTCGTCGCTTTCAATGATCATCAGATCATGCGATCATTCAATGATCATCAGGCTGAACTAATGACGAGAATTCACTCTCGGATTAGTGACTGATTCTTTCATATCTGCGAACTTCAGGCTCCACAGGTGTAGATTCTACAGAAATCTGTAAATCCTTCCGCTGCTCTCCCTCAATAGGTTAAGCAGCCTCCTGTATTTCTCGAATTTCTTCGAGTTGTACTTTTACTCCCACTGTTCTTCTTGGAAAGTAACTTCCCTTCTTAGAAAACAGAATGGTCGTAAAAGTACCGAGCCTTGGTTTCCCTAAGAAAACTTCAAGTAACAAGCCTTGGTTTCCTTCGGACAACCAGCGAAGTAGTACAACTACAAATACTCAGTAAAGACGAATTTGGATCGATTCCAATCCACATTAACGTGGTGTCTTTCAACTGATATTTGTGGAACTATTTCAGCGTAAACTTAGATATTTTAGAGCGTTATCCTTAAATAATATCATGGAAGATTCGTGTGACTCATCTTTAATCATTTCTAATAAGATCTGATTCTTTCTCACAGAAACACCTTAAGGTTTTCAGGAGAAATGAGCTGTGAAACGATTTCACACTCATTTAGATGATCACATAATCAATAACTTAAGTATTCTCACTCGTGATCTAATCCAGAGTCTTAATACTTCTGTCATTCAGATCCTATACTTCATTCTGGAACTCTTTCGACCATGTCAAAGAATTCCGACTTGTGTCTCATCAAATGAACACAGTCAGACTCACTGAAGTAATCAGTAGAGACAATGAAGTACAGGAAATTTTCTCTGGCATTACTGCTCATTGGGCTACATACATCAGTATGTTCCAGGTCCAATAAGCCTTTGGGCCTTTCTCTAGCTCGGCTAAGATAGGCCCTTTACCTTTTGGTCTAGTAAACAGAATTCAAGTCTCATAAGATATTTTATCAAATGAGCCCAACAGTCCATGACTATGGGATTTCTGAATCCGACTTACTCTATGTGACCAAGACTTCATGCCAAGAAAAATCAGGTTTAATTCATCAGATTTAAACCAATTCGGTATTTATGTTACATTTAGGCACACTTTGGTTTAAGATATAAAACCCATTCCATGAATAGGGTGCTACAATTAATATTTCATTAAGATCAAAAGAACAAAACTTGTCTTTTATCAAAATGAAAAACATTCAAATTCTTACAAGAAAATGAAAGACAACTCTGCTTAAAGCAGTTACATTGTAGCAATTACTTAATACAAAACCAAGCCTTAAAGGGATCTATGAGTGAAAAACCCTACGGCTGAGGCAGAAAAACTTGTCTGTGAACTCTGTGAACCTTTCCTACATCATGTGGTGTTTCAGTACAACTGCACTAACACAATACCAGAGCAGTTGTTGGAGAGGGTACTGAACCATTGGTCTAGAACATTGGTGTAAAGCATTGTGACTTATGGGGACCCTCTCCTGTTGTTTCAAATCAAGGCATTCGTTATTATGTCATTTTCATCAACAATTTCTCAAGATACACATGGTTGTTTCCTTTGAAATCCAAAGCTGAGTTTCTATCTGTGTTTATCATGTTTCAAAGACAAGTTGAAAACCAATTTCAGAAGAAGATAGCCATGTTTCAATGTGATGGGGGGGGGGGTGAGTTTACCAGCAACAAGTTCACTGCTCATTTAACTGATTGTGGTATCAAACAGCTTATCTCATGTCGATACACACCACAACAAAACGGCATTGCAGAAAGAAAGCACAGACACTTGACTGAATTGGCTCTCTCAATGTTTTTTCAGAGTAAAGCTCCACACACTCTTTGGGTAGAAGCATATTTCTCTGCCAACTATCTCATTAATCTGCTACCTTCATCAGTTTTGACCGATCACAAGAGTCCTTATGAAGTTTTGATGGGTTCTCCACCTTCATACACTGCCCTACGAGTATTTGGATGTGCATGTTACCCATATCTCATGCCCTATGCTCGCAACAAATTTGATCCAAAGTCACTGATGTGTGTGTTTGTTGGTTACAATACTAAGTTCAAGGGGTATCGCTGCTTGCACCCTCCAACTGGTACTGTATATATCAGTCGCCATGTTTTGTTTTCTGAGAAGCAATTTCCTTACATTTCTGAGTATAAGCAATTTGTTCCAGAGGCTTCAACTCCATTGCTCTCTGCTTGGGTGTCTGGTTTCACAAGTCCAAATGTTTCTGCTTCAGTATCTGATCAATATCGATATGTACACTCTGAACTTGAACCTGCAATATCGACCCATGTTGTGTTTGTACCTGTAGCTCCAGAACATGTTGAAGGAACTACTTCTCTAGAACAGGCTCCTAACTCACCTGTACAATCTTTTGCTCAGGACTCCGAGTCGTCATCAATCTCTGCAATTGAGACTAATGACTCAGAAGCGTCTGAAGCTTCCTCTGCGGGATCTGATTCTTCCCTTACTCTGAATGATGAAAATTTCCCATCGTTATCTTCCACTTGTCCTGCTCATTCAATGACAACAAGGGCACATAAGGGTATTTTCAAACCCAATCCTAAATATGCTTTATTTACAATAAAGAGTAACTATTCAGAACCAAAGACAGTAAAAGCTGCTCTCAAAGATCCAGGATGGAGTGGTGCTATGGCTGATGAGATAGGCACACTTCATGAAACTGATACTTTTGTATTCATTCCTCTTGATGCATCTATTCATCCTCTTGGTTGCAAATGGGTTTTTAAGGCAAAGCTTAACTCTGATGGGTCCTTGGATAAGTTGAAAGCACGCTTAGTTGCAAAGGGTTTTGAACAAGAAGAAGGTGTTGACTATGTGGAAACTTATAGTCATGTGGTCAGAACAGCTACTATTCGTATGATTCTTCATGTTGCAGTAATTAATAGATGGGAGATTAAGCAATTGGATGTGAGAAATGCATTCTTACATGGAGAATTAGAAGAAGATGTTTATATGATACAACCACCAGGGTTTGAAGATCCTTACAAACCAGACTACATATGCAAGTTAAAGAAATCCATTTATGGTCTGAAACAGGCTCCGAGGGCCTGGTTCAACAAATTCAGCTCCTTCCTCATTGAGAATGGTTTCTTCTGTGCCATGGGAGATCCTTCTTTGTTTGTCTACACTCGTGAAGCTGATACGGTCTTTCTCTTGCTTTATGTCGATGATATGATTCTTACGGGCAGTAACAGCCTTTTGCTTGATAAGCTTTTGAAAAGTCTGAGTTCAGAGTTTCGGATGAAAGATATGGGGAAGCTTCACTACTTCCTTGGTGTTCAGGCTCATTTTCACTCCACTGGCATGTTCCTTAATCAAGCCAAGTACGCAAAGGACTTACTGATAACAGCAGGGATGCAAGACTGTGCACCAATGCCTACACCATTGCCACTACAACTTGACAAGGTAATGGGTCAAGATGAACCTTTCACTGATCCAACTTATTTTCGCATTTTGGCAGGACGACTACAATACCTTACTCTTACTAGACCGGACATCCAGTTCTCTGTGAACTTTGTGTGCCAGAAAATGCATTCCCCAACAGTAGCTGACTTTTCCCTACTCAAGCAGATTCTTAGATATCTCAAAGGAACACTTGACATGGGCGTTAATCTCTTTTCCGACACTGATTGTTCAGTCACTGCCTATAGTGACAGCGACTGGGTGGGTTGCAAGGAGACTCGTCGATCCACAGGTGGCTTATGTACTTTTCTTGGCAAGAACATCATTTCCTGGTCAGCTAAACGTCATCCAACAGTCTCAAGGTCTTTCACTAAAGCAGAGTATCGCACTCTTTCAGACACTGCTGCTGAACTCAAGTGGATGTCATCCTTTCTTCAGGAAATTGGTCTTCCTCAGTCATCACCACCAGAGCTCTATTGTGACAATTTGTCAGCAGTGTTCCTCACTACAAATCCTGCTCTGCATTCTCGATCTAAACACTTCGAGTTAGACTATCATTATGTACGTGAAAGAGTTGCATTGGGTAAGCTTGTGGTGAAGCACATTCCAGGTTCTTTACAGATCGCAGATATCTTCACAAAGTCACTTCCTCAAGCTTCATTCTTTGCTTTGCGCGCCAAACTTGGAGTTGTTCTTCCTCCCACTCCAAGTTTGAGGGGGTGTATCAACCAATCTCCAGCTGGGCCTACTAAACAAGGCCTGCATTGTGTGAAGAAGCCCACATCTTCCCCTGCACCAAAAACAGAGAAGAAGCTCAGTCAAACAGAGTCACCGGCAAAACCCTTTTGACGTGTTAATGTCTAGTGCAATCATGTGCCTACTAATGATTACATGACCACATGATAACATTAGCTTTATGGCGTGATTAGAGGAGAAGATTTGATTGTTGGTTCTATATATGAAACACAAATGTAATCGTTGAGGTTTAAGTTGAAAAGTCAATAAAAGGTATTTCATCTTCTTCAAGCTTAAGAGCTTTCTTCTCAAGCTTTCACCATAAAGAATCTTGATGAATCTCTTCATCTCTTCCCCGTCTTCATTGTACTTCTTCCCGAACGCTTGTCTACACACAAACGAGTTCGTAAATGTCAACATAAGCTCGCTTATATCATCTTCATAGCCTCCTCCTCCCGAACGTCCTTAAAGGTGGCCACACGTGTTGGTGAGAACAAGTGGTTCATCCCCATCTTCCTTATCTCCCGGGAATACGGTGTGTAGTGGTGAAACGCCATGTCACGCCAGCCATAGGACATGTGCTCCTGTCCACGGTGCTCAGGGCGGTCCGCAAAGTTGACCTCTTGCGTCTTGAGGAGCTCTTTGGCTAGCTCAGCCGAAGATATCACCACCATTGTTTTACTTCCTATCTTGTATGACAAGATTGGTCCGTATTTTTTGGCCCATCCATAGAAGAACCGTTGTGGGTTAAATTTCTGAAGCTGGTGGAGGTTTCCGATCACCAGAAGTGCCTTTGGACCCGGAGGTAACTTGTACCGTTTGGTTTTTGGTTTCTGGTAGAGGAAGAAGAGGAGAACGGCCGAGAGAGCCACCACGGCGATGATGATATCTTCCATTCTTAGTTGTTTTAGTCTCAAACACCACAGCTCCTTGCATTATATAGATAGCGTCTCTTTCCTTCTTAACGAACCAGATATTATAACCGTACTAAACCGAATCACATAAATGGTTACTCCCTTACGGTCTTACCTACTTGGGAAACCCTCACGTGTTATAATTGGAAAACTCCTTTTTATATTTCCGTAAATGGAAAGAAAACTTAACCTACCGACACCAATAAATTGTCCCTCTAACGTCTTTGTAAGCAAAAAAGGTTTCAAGCAGATGCAGTCACGCTTATTTTTGCTCCATTTGTCTGAGAATTCGTACTAGTTCGATTTATTTTTGTCAAATCCAAAATATTGAGAACTCATATTGAGAGGGGTTGCAATGATGAATCTCAATTTCAGATTTAATTAAGCTAATTTTAGTTATATTTTCATTAGCCTCTCTCTATCTCTGTATGTTGCGAAGAAATTTGGTAGCATTCGATAATTGGTCACTGATTTATTGGTTAGTCAACAAGTTTTCTTGCTTTGAGATGGCATTGATTGGTTTGCAGTCTTTGTTGAATTAATTACACATTTTTCACATCTAAAGCCATACCTTACTCTTTAGTCTTCTGTGGAAATCCTATTAACTTTTTGGTTTGTGTTTTCCTTAACACACGTACACAATTATTATTTTTTTTTGCTAAAAATGTAAATATCATTTAAAAAATTAAAGTATAAGTGTTAAAAATTGAGTTAACAAATTGTTAAATCTAAAGATTGGTCCCATAAAAAAAAATAGGAGCAAATAACAATCAATCTTTTGATACTTTTGTTTGGTAGCATCAGAATAAAAATAGCGTTAAACGTTTTAACCCCTGTAGAATGAAAAAGCCGCAATCAGAAGTTGTTTTATCCGTCAATTTGTGACAAGTGCCATTCCTCAACGATGGCAAGAGATGCTCGATCAAAGAGTGCCTTCTATATCGTAGCTTAATAGATCTTTCTCACTCTACCAAGATCATTCCTTAATGTCGGCTAGCACATAGACAAAAACATCACCACTTCAAAGCCTTACTACCTCCTCATAAATCTAAGAAAACGAAACTCATAGCAAATCTATAGAACCTAATCAATCCAAAAGCGAACTACCCAATACCTAGGTTAACATGCCAATTGAACCGGGTGAGAGACGGGAAATACCGGCACGCCTCACAAAAATGAAATGAAAGGTCAAGAAACTCTAAGAATAAATCACGCCAGCACACACTGAAGAGGGAGAACGGTCTTTCCTAACGAAAAGTCACAAGCGAGTAAGGGATGAGATCTAGAAAGAAACCGGCAGCAAAAAGAAGCGGAGGAAGGAGCATTCGCTCCACTGCATAGATCCGCCGAATCCCAATTGAAGAAGTTGCTACATAGAGTCACCACAGCAGCCGGATATAGAGAGAACTGAAGAAGACTCCGCTAAGAAGATGAGGGTTACTCCCGAGCCGTCAGTCCAATAGTCCTTGTTGCGGAGCCATACTGCTGAAAGAAAACCGCCGCCACTTCTACACCTCTCAAACCCGCTGCTGTCGCCACCACGCGAGGAGCTCCGAAATGCCTCTGAAGGAGATCTAAACGCCCACCACAAGACCGAGCTTTCACAGATCTAGAGAGGACCGAGCACCGATGAAAGCAAGAGGCTGATGCCTCTCATGGCACTGGAGGCAGCCGGAGAGGCAAAGCATTGAACAAGAAAGGTTGTCTATACTAAAAAGTGTGGTGGTTTAGTGGTAACACAAGGTAGTTGGTTCCCTTGTTCTCCGAGTTCAACCCTTGTTCTCCGAGTTCAAACCCCCCCCCCCCCCTTTGGTACAGAAGGGTACTCTTTAAATTAAAGTATCTAAAAGCTGACTCTAGGTTCGTACGAGATTATAAGTCTAAGACCCGAAACTTCTACGGTATTAAAAAAGGTTGCCTGCAAGTTTCTACGTGAGAGAGAAATTTGATGGCTCGTGGAGTAACTCGCATTTTTGTCAAAATTTCGTTTTCCCCCTTTAAATTATGAACATACACAATTGACTCAAGCTTAACATATGCTTGTAACTAGATTATCTGCCAAGCTAAAATTCTTCTAGTTCTGTTATATTGTTTTCAAGTTGATGAAGGTGTTTTACATATCAAATATGTGGGAATATGATGAGCTGCTCCAGCACAAAATGTTATCTCAAGACTCAGGACCTGATTCACTCATCATACATCTAGCCTTCTCAATTATTATCATATTCATTCTCTTTTGTGTAAATGTGCAGTCTTACATCTACCAATACCATGTTTTTTTAGGAAAAAAACTATCATATAGTTGAAAACTCTAGCTCATTTTATGTTCTCATGCACCTTACCTTTTTATTAACCTAGTTCTTAACAAGAAACTTCTATTTACAATATTTTAAAAACCTCATTTGTAGCTGCTCTTCCTAAGTAAGCAAGCTGTAAAGGAGTTTTCTGCCATGTTGCACGTAGCGTTTACTGAGGGCGAGCACCACTGATCGGCTACCTGCTCGAACCCTAAATACACGGGAACAAAAAATCTAACAGGTCAAAATTAGCAACTATATTAATAAACGGGGCTTCCAACACTTAGATTGAGCTCAGGACAGACATGCAAGTTCTCTACATTTCAACTGCTTATTACTTACCTAAAAGTAAATGATTCTTTGTTTTTAATAACCCCAATAAAATTTTCACGCCTATACTATTATATATAATATGAGAAATTGAGTTTATTTTCTCCGTTGATTACTATTTTCTTGATTCGACTATTGATATGCTCAAAGTTTAATCCCTAGAGCTACACTGCAAGTGCACAGAACGTGACAGTAGTATATATGGGCCAAATCCACAGAGACTCAAGAATCTTACGATAGACTATAGAATATCGAATTAAGCTAAACAGAGCAGAGAATAAGCAGTAAACAGAGCAGAGAATAAGCAGTAAACATTGCAAAAATATAAAGCAGACGGTTTGTAAATCAATAAAGCAAAGCGTCAGGTCAAGGGAGTTCTCATGAAATCAGGAATACATGCAAATCAATGAATCGGGATCGAAGCTTGGGCTCGGGAGAACAAATAATCAGATTGAACAGATTGAAAAATTCAGAATACTTACCTGTCACGGATGTGCATCGATCGATGCTCAGGATCACATCGATCGACGCACATCGTGAGCTAGCTTCCTCGCGGTTTGATACTAACCGCTGCTTAACCACAATCTATACGGCAATAAGTCATCAATAACTCGCGGGTACAATCCATCTGCTGGCAAAACCGCTGGAGTGTCCGACCCCTGAGTCGACTGACACACAGGACCGCGTCGATCGACGCAGATCGTACTGACCTGTTCTAACGCCCTGAACACACCAAACAAGAAAAATCAAAGCAACCAAAACCAAAACGAAAATAAAGTAAAAACAAACTCACCAGTGGGTTGCCTCCCACTCATCGCTTGTTTTAAGTCATTAGCTTGATTATGGGAAGGAGATCAGACTCATGGTGGATTCAACAGAGGCAATGAGCACCTCTGTGAATGTCTCCTCATCCAAGGTGGTGTATAGGTAGTAGGATCAGGAGACTTCCCAAGGAATGAGGGAATTGAACCAGGGTGGGGGCGAAGCGTGGGTGGGATACTGCGTTTTCCTGCATTCTCATCAATGTGGTTAGGAGGTTTAAGTCTAGAGGAATCATACCTTTGCTTTGGTGAGATGTCTGGAGCTTTTTGCTTATGAGCAGTTGCAGGTTTTGAAGATGTTAGAGCAGGCTCAAGATGAACTGCCATCTTCTCTTCTCCAATCTGAATCTCTGACTCCACCTCAACACTGAAACTCTGTCCATCAATGGTGGATTTGTGCAGCTTATCCATCTTGAACTGCAAAGGCTTATCTCTCAGATGGAGATCAATCAGACCATGCCTCACATCAATCACTGCTCCAGCTGTAGCTAAGAAGGAAATACCAAACAGCAGAGGATCATCCGATTCAATCTCATACTTCAGCACCACAAAGTCTGTTGGAATCATGTAGTGTCAGCTGGTCAGCTGGGTCAGCTGTCAATCAGCTCCACTCAGCTAGCTTGAGTGTTTGAGTGTTGGGTCAGCTGGTCAGCTAGTGACACTAGCTGACCAAGGGGCACAATGGCGAAAGGGCACCTTGGAAGGTTGCACCCTTTCGGCCAACAAGGCAACCCTTCTCCAAAGGCAGTTGTTGGGCGAAATGGAGCCTATAAATAGACCCCAAGAGGCCATTTTCGTGCACAATCTGACCAGGGATAATCCCCTGATTTTCTTAAGGCAAAGGCCAACCAAATCATGAGAAAAGAGAGGATTTTGGCCCCAATACTCAAGAGTATTGGCCGACTGTTTGATGGTGATTTTGGGGATGATTAATAAGGCAATCAAGCCTAGAAAATAGGAGGAATTAGCCGAAGAAGGATGAAGAAAGTTTTGAAGGTTTGAAGAAAATCCCGGGCAACCGTCCGTGGGTCGTTCGCTGCCGACAGCGGGTCACGCACGGTCGACCGCGGGTCGTTCACGGACGACCGCGGGACGCACATGGTCACCCGTGGATCATTCACGGACGACCGTAACCATCACGGACGAACACGGTCGTGTACGGACGAACGCGGGTCGCGTACGGACGACCGCGGGTCGCGTACGGACGACCGCGGTACATTCACGGACGACCACGAGTCACGTATTGACTACCGTGACCGTTCATGTATGGTCGTGTCCATTCACAGACAGTCGTGTCCATTCACGGACGACCGCAGGACGATCACAGACGACCGCGGGTCGTTCACGGATGACCGCGGGTCGTTCACGGATGACCGCGGGTCGTACACGGTCGACCGCGGGTCGTAACATGGACGACCGACCGCGGGTCGTACACGGTCGACCGCGGGTCGTACACGGACGACCGCGGGTTGTACACGATCGACCGCGGGTCGTACACGGTCGACCGCGGGTCGTACACGGTTGATAGCGGGTCTTACACGGATGACCACGGGTCGTACACGGTCGACCGCAGGTCGTGCACGGACGACCGCGGGTCATTCACGGATGACCGTAACTGTTCGTGTCCGTTCATGGAACGGTCGAGTCTATTCGTGAACATGGATGAGTAATCCACACGCATATCTCTGCGGATAAGGAATAAGGAGCGATCGGCGGTGGTACGATTGCATGGTTGGGTCGCGGAGGAAGGCAGGACAAGCGAGAGAGTCGAGTCGCGATTGGAATTGACCGAAGGCCAGGAAGGCTGAGGAGGTAACAGATACCGGGAAAGGGCTGATCTGGCCACGGGTTGGACCCGCGCGATGAGTAAACTGATCATGGATCATACCTCCCCTAGGATTGGTTCCGGCTTCCAACCGACGAGATGATGCATCGACGAATGGACTGATCAGGCAAGGAAACGAGGGAGCTAAACGGACCAACCAATTCCATAAAGAATAGCTACAAGGGCTAAGGTACACATTAAATAGCCAAAACATAATCTAAGTATTTGGTTGAACAGGAACAAATGGTGGTCAAGGAAGGAACTAGAAGACCTCTCTTGTACTTGGTCATGTGGGGATGGTTGGTTGAATGACTACGTACAAGGGAGGTATGTTCTATGAGTTTGATGGAACGAATGAGCTAAGCTGGACGACGAGTCGTAAAACCTTTTGGTTCCATGTATCCTTTCCCCAATCCTCCTAGGGTGGGGTACCCGGTTCCGGGATGTTACCATCTGCAGGAACTGTTTAGTTGATCTTGATTCAATTCACAGATTCATATCAACCTAAACATACAGATCTAGGTTCTCTTGAATAGAAACATTAGATGATCTCACCTTTTACCTGTTTGTTGCAGCGGAAGGAATAGAACAGGTCAGAGATCAGAGAGATACACCGAGGGATGAATCCTCCAAAGGTTCACACACGCGATCACAGAAAACGGCTGCTAGACCGAGCTGATGGGAGGCGCAGGGAGAGAGGATTTTCGGCGCTGGGGGCTAGGGTTAGGAGAAAGAGATTTGGCTTTTAGTTTATTAAAAGCCTTCTCTTTCCCTTTTGGGCTTATGGGCCCAAAACACCAATCTGATTAAATCCCATTTAATCAGACCCATTAATCTTTCTCTCTTAGTACGACAAATGCCTGGCACTTTTGTTGTACTTCTGCTAAGCCGCTCCAACACTTTTTCCTGTTAGCTTAGGCGTGTGACCCATATGGGATCATATAATAAAGGCAATAAGTCCAAGACTTATAGATCATGAGCGGACTCTAGCAAGCCATCATGACCCCCAGTATTATATGACTTATGTCTGATCATTGACATACTCTTACTTTCTAGAGACAGTACCGAGATTACTGGACACAATTCCAACAATCTCCCACTTGTACTGGAATCTCTCTGTATTCATAATCCTTTTGTCTCAATATCTCGATTAGTCATAAGGCAAGATTAGTGTCATCCTTATAAAGCCTAATCTTGTTTATCGGACTCTGATTTGATACTGACAATCCAAACGACTCGGGAAAGTCCGTTTGAGCATGGCCATGCGTTTTTCCAGTATTCAAATCTCCGATTGGCCTAGAGATATTCACTCCATTTATATTGGAGGGACAAATCCCATCTTGTTCCATCACTGTAAACTACTCATTTCATGATGTACCCAAACAAGGTCCTTATAGTTATCGCAGAACGATAGCGTTAGACAATGATCAAAGTACACCAGTCCATGTGCAGTTACATGCATGTGAACTCAGGTCTAAGGACTATACTCTATAGTCGTAGTAAGAATCTCTTATGACACAGATATAAATATCCTGAAGAGTTCTTATAAGCGGGTCTTGTCCGGTCGTATGTTCCCAACATACACCTATGTACTGACTTTGATGCCGCGCATCTATGACACATTGAGACTTTGTCATAAGTCACGTACCAATCCAATCTCACACGGTTGTTGGTGTTCCAATTTCAACAACCTTCGACTAGGGACAGGATGATATAAAACATCTATCAAATATAGGGTCTCATGATCAAGCTAAATGACTTTGATAACTCAAGATCAAGTCATTTACTTCGATGACCTATAAAATGGTTTATATCACTTTGGAACGATTATTTCATCACAGTTAAAATAATCTTGAAATAATAATTTCATTAAACATAAAATAATGTTTTACAAGAACATATCAAATAACTAAAATAAAGCTCACAAAACTCCCACTCAAATTTAGATTACATTTCAATGTTTCTAATGCCTACAGCTTCAGTCAGGAACTCGAGCTTAGGCCTTGGGAGTGGCTTTGTCAACGGATCAGCGACATTATCATCTGTCGGGACTCGGCTGATCTTGACTTCCTTTCTATTAATGATGTCACGTATCAAGTGAAATCTTCTTAGAACATGCTTGGATTTCTGGTGTGATCTTGGTTCCTTTGCCTGAGCTATAGCACCATTGTTATCACAAAACAGTGCCATAGGCTCAGCCGCATTTGGTATCACACCTAGTTCCATAATGAACTTTCGTATCCAAACAGCTTCCTTCGCTGCTTCTGAGGCGGCGATATATTCAGCTTCTGTAGTGGAATCAGCAATGGTGTCCTGCTTGGAGCTTCTCCAACTTACTGCACCGCCATTCAGACAAAAGATATAACCGGACTGTGACCGGAAATCATCTGTGTCTGTCTGGAAACTTGCGTCCGTGAATCCACTGACTTTAAGCACATCACTTCCACCGTACACCAAGAACTTATCCTTAGTATGTCTTAGATACTTCAAGATATTCTTTACGGCAATCCAATGGTTTTCACCTGGATTTGACTGGTATCTACTCGTCATGCTCAATGCATAAGCAACATCAGGACGAGTACAGATCATGGCATACATGACAGATCCTATTGCAGATGCATAAGGAATATTCTTCATGCGCTCAAGCTCAGCAGCCGACGTAGGGCTCTGCTTCTTGCTTAGCGTTGTGCCATGCACCATTGGTGTGAAGCCCTTCTTGGAATCTTTCATGTTGAATCTTTGTAGGACTTTGTCAATGTATGAGTCTTGACACAAGCCTATCAGCCTCTTAGGTCTATCCCGATAGATCCTAATTCCAAGAACGTATGCGGCTTCACCCATGTCTTTCATGGAAAAACAACTTCCAAGCCAGTCTTTTACGGACTTTAGCATTGGAACGTCGTTTCCGAGAAGCAGTATGTCATCGACATACAGAATAAGAAATACAATCTTGCTCCCACTAGATTTCTTATACACGCATTGTTCTTCTTCGTTTCTAATGAAGTCAAATTGCTTGATCGCTTCATCAAAACGAAGATTCCAGCTCCTCGATGCTTGCTTCAATCCATAAATGGATTTATGAAGCTTGCATACTTTCCCAGCATTCTTTGGATCTATGTAACCGTCAGGTTGCGTCATATACACATCCTCTTCCAGAATACCATTCAGGAAGGCGGTTTTCACGTCCATCTGCCAAATTTCATAATCATGAAAAGCTGCAGTTGCTAGTAGAATCCAAATAGATTTCATCATAGCCACTGGTGAATAGGTTTCATCGTAATCCACTCCGTGAACTTGTCTGAAACCTTTTGCCACCAACCTGGCTTTATAAATCTGGACATTTCCATCCACGTCAATCTTCTTCTTGAAGATCCATTTGCACTCGATGGCTTTTACACCAGCGGGTAAGTCAACCAACGAAAACACTTGGTTGACCGACATGGAGTCCATTTCGGAATCAGTGGCCTTGCGCCACTTAGAGGAATCTGGGCCCATCATGGCTTGATTGAAGTTCGATGGTTCATCACCATCAATGATCAAAAGATCATGACAGTCAGTCACGAGGAATCCTTGATATCTCTCGGGTTCGTGACGGATCCTCCCGGATCTTCGAACTTCAGGTACCACAGGTTCAGGCTCTACAATTTCTTGTAGGGCCTCCTCCTGCTCTTCCTCATTAGGTTGAGCAGTATCCTGTTCATCTTGAATTTCTTCAAGCAGTACCTTACTCCCACTGTCTTTCTTAGAGAGAAACTCCCTCTCAAGAAAGTTACAATCCCGGGCAACAAAAATCTTGTTCTCGGAACGTAGATAGAAGTAATAAGCCTTGGTTTCCCGTGGATAACCAATGAAGTAGCATTTGTCAGATTTTGGTGTAAGCTTGTCTGAGATCAATCTCTTGACGTAGGCCTCACAACCCCAAATTCTGAGATAAGACAGCACTGGAGCTTCTCCAGTCCATAATTCATATGGTGTCTTTGCTACTGCTTTTGATGGCGCTCTATTTAGAGTGAACACTGCTGTTAGCAGAGCATATCCCCAAAGGGATACTGGAAGGTCTGTGTGACTCATCATAGATCGAACCATATCCAATAAGGTCCGATTTCTCCTCTCAGACACACCATTCCATTGAGGTGTTCCAGGAGGAGTGAGTTGGGATACAATCCCACACTCTCTCAGATGATCACTGAATTCTTGGCTTAAGTATTCTCCTCCTCGGTCGGACCGAAGAGCCTTAATGCTTTTGCCAAGTTGGTTATGTACTTCATTTTGGAATTCTCTGAACTTCTCAAAAGATTCAGACTTATGTTTCATTAAATAAACATATCCATACCTACTGAAATCATCAGTGAAGGTAATGAAGTACTGATAGTTTCCTCTTGCATTTGTGGACATTGGGCCACACACATCAGTGTGTATCAGGCCCAATAAGTCGCTGGCCCTCTCGTTAGGTTTATTAAAGGGGGCCCGTGTCATTTTGCCCATCATGCAGGATTCGCATTTCTCACATGACTCAAAGTCAAATGAGCCAAGAAGTCCATTCGAATGGAGCCTCTTGATGCGTTTCTCGCTGATGTGCCCTAAACGACAATGCCATAGAAACGTTCGGTTTTCCTCATTAGGTTTAAACCGTTTTGTATTAATGTTATATATTGGCGCGGATTGATCGAGTATGTAAAGCCCATTCGAAAGAGGGGCAGAACCATAGAACAAATTGTTGCGATTGAAGGAACATAATTTATTCTTAACTGAAAAATCATAACCTTCCAAATCCAACAAAGAAATTGAAATAATATTTCTGCTTATAGCAGGTACAAAATAACAATTATTCAGTTCTAAAATCAATCCCGAAGGTAAAGACAACAAGTATGTGCCTACAGCTAGTGCTGAAACTTTCGCTCCATTCCCAACTCGTAGCTCCACTTGTCCTTGCTTCAGCCTTCTACTGTTGCTGAGTGCCTGCATATTAGTACAAATATGAGCCCCACAACCAGTATCCATGACCCATGAGGTATTATCAGAAGTAGTTGTATTAACTTCTATAACAAAAATACCTGATGAAGAAGTCTCGAAAGTCTTCTTCTTCAATTCCTTTAGACCTTCTTGGAATTTCTTACAATCTCTTCTCCAATGCCCCAGTTCTTTGCAGAACCTGCACATGTCAGTAGGCCCAGCCTTGGACTTGGGCTTGGGCTTTGGCGTGTCCTTGTCCGCGACTTGGACAGCCTTGGCCGCTCCCTTATCCTTAGCAGAGGATTTCTTAAACCCCTTGCCCTTTTGCACCATAAGCACATTGGGGTCCTTGGCGGTTTTCCTCAAGTTGGGCTCTGCAGTCTTGAGCATTCCGTGAAGCTCAGGTAGTGTCTTACTCAAGCCATGCATGTTAAAGTTCAGAATGAACTGATCATAGCTTGCAGGTAAGGACTGCAGAATGATGTCGCAGGCAAGTTCCTGGCTGATTGGGCAGTCGAGTTTCTGAAGATGATCGAGATAACCCATCATCTTCAAGACATGAGGACTCACTGCCGCATTCGCAGCCAACTTACAGTCCAAGAGGTTCTTAACTGTCTGGAACCTCTCAGTCCTTTCCTGCTCCTGAAAAAGCGATTTCAGGCTTGCCATTATCTCGATGGGAGACAATACACTTTCGAACTGTTTTTGCAGCTCAGGAGTCATTGTCACCAACATCAGGCAATAGACATCATTTTCATCTGACGAATGCTTTTCCCAAGCATTGTGCAGAGTCCTGGCAGCATTGGCAAGAGGCCTCTCGGGGAGGGGATCACGAAGGACATAATCCTTCTTCTCCTGCTTGAGGACCAGCCTCAAGTTCCTTGACCATGTCAGGAAGTTCGTTCCAGTCAGCTTCTCCTTCTCGAGAACAGACCGGATCGAGAATGTGTTTTGTGTGCTTGTAGTAGTCATATCTGAAATATATAAATAAAAAGGTTATTAGTTATTATGTTCAAAATGACTAATCTCGTATTAAAAATTTAATATGATTAATCACGCATTATATTCAATAACATCAGTTACCCTCAATAGAATATAATGATTCCAAGATCCACATATAACTAAGATTAAAGTGGGCCACTGGCCGTCACCCAACCTTAGCTTATATCGGTAAGCCCTATATCGGCTAATTATATCCGTGATATAACTCTTGGTTGTGAATCTGGGCCCGAGGCCCAATCCACTCTGATGTCTCAAGGCCCGGGACTCCCGATGGCCTAGTCAAGAAAACCAGACTATACAGTCATGTAATCATTAATGTCTGGGACTCCCAATGACATTTATGAATCACAAACCGTCTTATCCACGCAAAAGTAGACACCCTCACACTGTAAGGCCATGAATACAATTGAATGGGCTTCGACAGCTGACATAGCCTGGACAAGACATCCAACGCTTGATATTATTTGAGGTTCGTAGGTTTATTAAAATTTCATTCCCAAAATAGAAGATTACTATTTCGGGAAACTTTCTATTTTTGGAAACCTACTATTTCTGGAAACTTTCTAAAATTGGAAACTTTCTAAAACCGGAAACTTTCTAACTTTAGAAATTTCTTAAAATCCAAAACCCGCAAATCCAGAAACTTCTATTTTAAGAAACTTTCTAATTTCAAAATTTCGGAAACTTTAATTTAAAATTGACTTTATAATTCATAAAATAAATTTTAAATTGATCTGAAGAAAGACTCAAATAATTGGCCCAATTGTTTTAACTTCTTGGCCCGAGGCCCAAGAATTGGTCCATGTCCAAGACATGACCCAATTGTCCAATTATTTGACATAACCGGTCTGGTTCATTAAAATTGGTCTAACCAAATTTTAATTACTACGATGACCACAATTGTCAACCGGTTATTTACTAAACCGGAATTTCTCAATTTATTTGGTCCAACCAAATCAAATTAGAAATTCCTGGTTTAGGCACTAAATCCAATATTTCTTTCGACATTGGATTTCTTATCCCGGTTTAACCAGACTTAATAAAATTTATTAAATCTGTTTATTAAACCAGAACGAATCAATTTTAATTAAGTTTTGAACCGAACCACCTAACCGAAATCGAACCGGCCCATCACACCCAAAACCCTAACCGGTCGAGACTTGTCCAAGCCGCAAGCCATCATGCTTGGCCGAGACGTGATCGGGACGGTTTGGCTGCGTGATCGGGACGATCATTCGGTTTGCTCGGGTCATGCGGGAGAGCCGCGATCGTTCCACGCCAAGCAGGAAACGATCGGGACGCCGGGACGAACGGGAAGCGATCGCGATCGCATGATCCGATCCGCTCGATCATTCCGTCCGGCTGCCGCTCTCACGCTGGCTCTCGGTCGATCATGCGATCGATCATGGATCGATCCATGCATCAAACTCGTCAGCCGATCACAAACCCGAGTCATATAGCTCGGTTTGCGATTTCTTTAGTGTGTTTAGGATTCAAAATTTGTTTCTTAAGTGATTTATCTTATCAGTAATGATTCAAAACACTTCTAAACAGATTAAACAACCTAAACATGAATCTAAAACAAGAAATCCTAAGAACCAATGGCTCTGATACCACTGCAGGAACTGTTTAGTTGATCCTGATTCAATTCACAGATTCATATCAACCTAAACATACAGATCTAGGTTCTCTTGAATAGAAACATTAGATGATCTCACCTTTTACCTGTTTGTTGCAGCGGAAGGAATAGAACAGGTCAGAGATCAGAGAGATACACCGAGGGATGAATCCTCCAAAGGTTCACACACGCGATCACAGAAAACGGCTGCTAGACCGAGCTGATGGGAGGCGCAGGGAGAGAGGATTTTCGGCGCTGGGGGCTAGGGTTAGGAGAAAGAGATTTGGCTTTTAGTTTATTAAAAGCCTTCTCTTTCCCTTTTGGGCTTATGGGCCCAAAACACCAATCTGATTAAATCCCATTTAATCAGACCCATTAATCTTTCTCTCTTAGTACGAGAAATGCCTGGCACTTTTGTCGTACTTCTGCTAAGCCGCTCCAACACTTTTTCCTGTTAGCTTAGGCGTGTGACCCATATGGGATCATATAATAAAGGCAATAAGTCCAAGACTTATAGATCATGAGCGGACTCTAGCAAGCCATCATGACCCCCAGTATTATATGACTTATGTCTGATCATTGACATACTCTTACTTTCTAGAGACAGTACCGAGATTACTGGATACAATTCCAACACCATCTTCTCTTCTCCAATCTGAATCTTTGGCTCCACCTCAACACTGAAATTCTATCCATCAATGGTGGATTTATGCAGCTTATCCATTGATAGGTCAAGAATTAATCCCTATACTAAACTGCAAGTGTACAGCAATGTCAAAGTAGTATATAGGGTTATCGAATCCACAGGGACACTTGGTCTCAAGAGAATCAAACCGTAGGGAATGAATACTAGAAATAAGCAATGTGATTGTATTGAAAGTAGTGCAAGAAAGTAAATCAGTAGCAGAGATTATTGGTTGTGAAAGCAAGTAATTAAAAGCGTCAAACCTAGGGTATTCTCAGGAAATCAGACTAGCAGACAGTTCATTCAGCAAGGATCTAATTAAGCACAGTTCTAGAACTCAAAACACAGATATAGAATTAACCAAATTCCTTTGCGATAATTCTCTAAGTCTAAGTGCAGCAAACCAAACTTCCGTTTGCGAGAACTAACAGATTAAACTAGCAATAAGCTCAAGTTTGATATGTTCACAATTATCCTAAACCAAACTTTCGTTTGCGCAAAGTTTAATTGCCCAATTTAATTAGTTCAGATTCCTAAACCCCACTTCCGTGACGTATTTAGCAACCTAAGATCTAGATTCTAATTGATCAGGTTAGAACTAGCTTTAAGCACAATTAAATTGAAGAACAGATATAGTTATGAATCCTTAACTGAAATTGAACAAGTCTAGCAAGTCATGAAATCCTATGTGAGAAACCCTAAGTCTAACTAGGAATCTACTCAGACATAGATAATGAAAACATGATCATATGATAAGTAAATTGCATAAAAGAATAAGAGTAAAAGGGGTTCGAAATCTTCTCCAAATACAGATGATGAATTAGGTTCAGATCAGCCCCAAAAGCTCTAAAAATCCTCTGCTCTTAATTATGAAGTTGTGTCTAATAAAAACTCTAAAAACTCTATTATATAGGCATAATCTCGGCCAGGGGCTTCTTTGTAAATATCAGGAACTTCTGGATCAAAGTGCAATATCTTGATTCTTCTAAACCGCCGAGTTTTTGGCCCATCTCGCTGGTGCAACGATCGTTGCTAGAGTGCAACGATCGACACCTTTCTCTGTCTCGGACAGTGAACTCTATCTCTCGGCCAATCACTCCAAAAATCTCCAAAATGCTCCATAATCTCCAATTTAGCTCCCAACCTGATTATACCTAGAAAAGACTCTAAACAAAGACAAAAGACACTAAAACACATCTATATCATGGCCTAAAACTAGTAAAAACCATGATATATCAACTCCCCCACACTTAGCCTTTGCTTGCCCTCAAGCAAAACATAGAACTAAAACATGGTGAAGAGGTTTGAAAACTCTTCAGAAACTCATTTCATCTTAGAAGCTACAATACTCAGATTCCCCTTAGTAAACCACTGAAAGAATCAATCACAGGATATCAAGACCAACATGTACTTCCCCCACACTTAGCAACTGTCCTAGGTAAACTCCACAATCACATTCAAGCATTCAAATTCTCCCTACTGACTTCTGCAAGTATTTAAGTGCGGTCTCACCTAAGGAGTATCGATCTAAAGGCACATGGATTCTTACCTAATCAGCTCTAGACCACCATACTATCTTTCTCTAGTCCCTTTCTTCTCTTTCCCTTCTTTAACAACTGATTTTTCCCCACTGGGTATCATTTTATTTTTTTTATCAGTGTTCTTCCCGTTATGGGGTGTACTTTGGACACATTCCATGGATCACATGAGAGATAATAGTGTTTGCTACCACTCTCATGACCACTTCGGAGTTACTAACTCATCCTCAGTTTATTATTATTTTTTTTTTACTTTATAGAAGGGGAGAAGGGAACTAAATAGGACAGGTTTACAGGCTGTGTCAGAACTAACAGGGAATCCGACATAAAGTATACCAAGCCCTTAGGTGAGAAATCTAAGTCAGTATTAGGGGTGAAGTCAGTAAAAGATCCTCTGATACCTGAAGTGATGTGGGTGTTCCCAGTAGGTTGATCTGTGATGGGGTTTTCTAATAGTCAGAGATAGATCCTGCAACTTCATCCCAATGGTTACTTAAGTTCCTGCAAGTTTTGTAAATCTCCTCAGAAAATCATAGTTTCTTACTTAAACAATTTTGACTCAATAAAACAAAAAATTTTGAAAAACGGACTGACTCTTAAGAAAACAGAAAGATAAACGTCAGTAGCACCTCCCCCACACTTAAGACACACTGTCCCCAGTAGTGTCCAGCGAAGGATCGGTAAAAAGAAAATAAAATAAATTGAAAAGGTGAGTTTATGTCTGTCGGGTTACCTCTGTCGCACAGCATCGATCGGTGCATTAGATGCATCGACCGTTACTTGGCGACTTTCGTGTATGGTCGATCGTTGCTCAGGACCGCAACGATCGCTGCAATGCGATTCCTTTCGTGTTGTGACGATCGATGCAGAAATGCATCGATCGCTGCACTGCGATTTAATCCGAGACCTGCAAACATGACTGCACCAGAAACAAAAACAAACGTAAAATCCTAACAAAAACACCAAAAATTAAAAAGAAAAACACCAGTACCTAATGGTGGGTTGCCTCCCACCCAGCGCTTGTTTAAGGTCAATAGCTTGACCGGACGCGCAAGGTTTTTCAAGTGCCAGAAGATCCTGACAGAGACTTTTTCTGTCTCTGTTCAAGTCTCCTCATCCATGGTGGAGAATAGGCTGTTGCAGAATGCTTCAGTCCAAGAAAAGATGGAGTAAAATGCGCTCCAGGATCTATTATCACAGTCTCATTCAGCTGCTCATCATCTGCTTCCAAGATCTTGAAAGTCTGTCCATCTATCAGTGGCTTCCGCAGCTTCTCCATCTCATATCGCAGTGTCTCATCTCCCAGGTGGAGGTCTATTAGACTCTGTCTAACATCAATCACAGCTCCTGCTGTAGCCAAGAATGGTCTCCCAAGAAATAAAGCTTCATCCGGATCGCAGGCGTATTTCAGCACAAGGAAGTCCGTTGGAACTAAGTAGTTTCCAACTCTTACCGGAATATCCATAAGGAGTCCTTCAGGAACTCGTATGGACTGATCAGCTAGGACAAGAGAGGTCCTAGTAGGAGCAAAATCCAACATACCCAGCTTCTCTGCCACAGAGTAAGGCATTATGCTCCCAGCAGCTCCTAAATCACACAGAGAACGCCTAAAACTATCTTCAAAGATAGAACAATCAAGTACAAAGACTCCAGGATCAGGCAGTTTCTTTGGAACCTTAGTTAACAGAACATCACTAATATGCTGAGGAACTACTATCACCCATTCTCTTAGCTCTTCATCTAATGGCAACATCTTGTTCAAATATTTCTGAACACATGGATGATAAGGTGGATCATCAGATGATGGAATTTCTTCCAAGTCTTCACCACTCTTTTCTAGCCTTTTCAGCTCTTCAATCTCTTGTTTAATCACTTCAGACACCTTGGGACTGTGCCAAATAGCTCGTGCATAGACATCTTCTGGAGTGATTTCAGATGTATCAGGGAATAGGCGGGCTAGTTCTGCATCAATCTCATTTTCATCCATAGACTTGCAACTGTAGCTGCCAACCAGGTTCTCTATCAACTGCTTAGCTTGTGTAGGAGTCCTGGTATTGAAATTTGCATCACTGGAATTATCCAAAGCAGTCTGATAAGGGAGATCTATGCCTCTGAAGAAAATACCAATCAGCTGTACTTCTGTGAATCCATGGTGTGGACAATCACGCTGATATTTCTTAAATCTCATCCATGCGGTTGTCAAAGGCTCCACAGCTCCTTGGGAAAAAGTAAGTATGTCCTGTCTGGACTGATCTGAGCGCGCAGCATCGTAGAAGTGACGCAGGAACTCACTCTTTAAGGCTGCCTAAGTAGTATACTGACCAGGTGCCAGTTGTCTCAGCCATGCACTAGCGTCTCCAGCAAGATTGTGCGGAAATAGCTTAAGGAACAGATAGTCCGGGCATACTCCTTCATACTTCATGCCAGTGACTATGTCCTCAAACTTGTCAATGTGATCCATAGGCTGCTCTGATTGAAGACCATGGAAAGCAATTTGTCTCATCAGTTGGTAGTAGATAGTTTTTACCTCAAAATCATTCCTTTCGAAAGCAGGAAGCACTAGAGCTGCTCGGTTTGCATGAAACTCATCAGGTCTATTGTAATCAGCTAGTGTCCTCTCATGAACTACCATCCGGCCTTCTGGCTCAACTTCATCAGGGATCACTCGTCCCTCAGCATCAATCCTTTGCCCAGCAGCATTGTAAGGATTGTTCTCTGGATCCCTCAGGATTCCATCAGCATCTGGTATCAAGATCAAGCGTTCTTGTACCATTCTCTCTCTCTTTTCTCTTCTAATAGTCCTCTCTAGACGTCCAAGTTCCTCTAGATTGAGATTAACTAAGCTCGAGTTCGGATTACTTCGAGTGTTCTGCGTTGGCATAAACTGTCTGTAATCGTCCAGCAACGATCGATGCTATCAGTGCAACGATCGATTCAATCTCAAATCGCTTAGCAACGATCGATGCAAGGGTGCAACGATCGACGCAAGGCGAAATTCGTACCTGCGACAGAGAGAAACAGAGAAAAATCAGCAAAATAAAATAAATAAAATAAAAACGAAAAACGAAAAATTTCTAGTAAAACCCTAAGTTCGGTCCTATCGAAGACTCAAAAGAGTCCCCGGCAACGGCGCCAAAAACTTGATAGGTCAAGAATTAATCCCTATACTAAACTGCAAGTGTACAGCAATGTCAAAGTAGTATATAGGGTTATCGAATCCACAGGGACACTTGGTCTCAAGAGAATCAAACCGTAGGGAATGAATACTAGAAATAAGCAATGTGATTGTATTGAAAGTAGTGCAAGAAAGTAAATCAGTAGCAGAGATTATTGGTTGTGAAAGCAAGTAATTAAAAGCGTCAAACCTAGGGTATTCTCAGGAAATCAGACTAGCAGACAGTTCATTCAGCAAGGATCTAATTAAGCACAGTTCTAGAACTCAAAACACAGATATAGAATTAACCAAATTCCTTTGCGATAATTCTCTAAGTCTAAGTGCAGCAAACCAAACTTCCGTTTGCGAGAACTAACAGATTAAACTAGCAATAAGCTCAAGTTTGATATGTTCACAATTATCCTAAACCAAACTTTCGTTTGCGCAAAGTTTAATTGCCCAATTTAATTAGTTCAGATTCCTAAACCCCACTTCCGTGACGTATTTAGCAACCTAAGATCTAGATTCTAATTGATCAGGTTAGAACTAGCTTTAAGCACAATTAAATTGAAGAACAGATATAGTTATGAATCCTTAACTGAAATTGAACAAGTCTAGCAAGTCATGAAATCCTATGTGAGAAACCCTAAGTCTAACTAGGAATCTACTCAGACATAGATAATGAAAACATGATCATATGATAAGTAAATTGCATAAAAGAATAAGAGTAAAAGGGGTTCGAAATCTTCTCCAAATACAGATGATGAATTAGGTTCAGATCAGCCCCAAAAGCTCTAAAAATCCTCTGCTCTTAATTATGAAGTTGTGTCTAATAAAAACTCTAAAAACTCTATTATATAGGCATAATCTCGGCCAGGGGCTTCTTTGTAAATATCAGGAACTTCTGGATCAAAGTGCAATATCTTGATTCTTCTAAACCGCCGAGTTTTTGGCCCATCTCGCTGGTGCAACGATCGTTGCTAGAGTGCAACGATCGACACCTTTCTCTGTCTCGGACAGTGAACTCTATCTCTCGGCCAATCACTCCAAAAATCTCCAAAATGCTCCATAATCTCCAATTTAGCTCCCAACCTGATTATACCTGTAAAAGACTCTAAACAAAGACAAAAGACACTAAAACACATCTATATCATGGCCTAAAACTAGTAAAAACCATGATATATCATCCATCTTGAACTGCAAAGGCTTATCTCCTAGATGGAGATCAATCAGACCACGCCTCACATCAATCACTGCTCCAGCTGTAGCTAAGAAAGATCTACCAAGCAACATAGGATCATCCAGTTCAATATCATACTTCAGCACCACAAAGTCTGATGGAATCAAGTAGTTCCCAACTCTGATAGGAATGTCCTCTAGGACTCCTTCTGGAATCCTCTTCGATCGATCAACTAGGATAAGAGAGATCCTAGTAGGCTGGATATCCATCAGTCATAATCTCTCAGCCACAGAGTATGGCATGAGATTCACACCAGATCATAAATTACACAGAGAACGGTTGAAGCTGTCTTTAAAGATGGAACAGTCTAGTACAAAGAATCCTAGGTCTGGAAGCTTCTCGGAATCTGGTTCTGTAGCACTGCACTGACCATCTTAGATAGCATCAACACCTCTTCTTTCAAATCTCCATCTGTAAAGATCATCTTCATTGCATATCTTTGCAGAGAAGGGTGTTTCTTCAAGGCATCTGCCATGCAATTAGCTTCATCTAGCTCCTGTTTGGACCTTTAAAGAAACTTAGGATAGGGCAATGTAGGCTTATAGACTCGCTCATGGACTGTTGCAGGTTTCTGGACTTGTCTGCGACTTGCGTCGACCGATGCAGAAAATGTATCGATTGATGCTGGTTGTTTAGCAATAATTCTGTAAGTTTCATGAGCAACAACTTAAAGGATTCATGTCGTGTAACGAAATAATATTCCCGTAACTCAGTTTCGTTCCAATGCTTCGGTTTAGTCGGTTTTGCGTTTAATATTTTAAAACTCCTTAGATGCTTCCATAAATCCACCAAGACTCATTTTAAGATTCTAGAGGATCTTTGATGAATTTAGAAATTTGAATCACTCCGTTTGGACATCCGTAGCTCCCGTTATGAATTTTACAAGTTTCTTCGGTTCTATCGGTTTCTTTTCCCGATAGTCCGAAAAAACTCGTTAAAAGCCCTTTCTTGTCTTCTAAATATTTTATTTACTTAAAAGAAGAACATTTGGCCTGTTTTAGCTTCCGACTCGCATTTTGGTAAATTTACCAAAATGCCCCTCATCTCTTGGAAATTACAGAAATGCCCCTCGTTGACCATTTCTTGATACATAGTATTACACTAGCTGATCGATCAAAGAGGATTCCAGAAGGAGTCCTAGTGGACATTCCTATCAGAGTTGGAAATCACTTGATTCCAACAGGCTTTGTGGTGCTGAGATATGAGATTGAATCTAATGATCCTCTGCTGCTTGGTAGATCCTTCTTAGCTACTGCTGGAGCAGTGATTGATGTGAGACATGGTCTGATTGATCTCCACCTGGGAGATAAGCCTTTGCAGTTCAAGATGGATAAGATGCAGAGATCCACCATTGATGGACAGAGCTTCAGTGTTGAGGTGGAGCCAGAG
Organism: Orychophragmus violaceus; assembly: GCA_030180135.1. NCBI lineage: Eukaryota > Viridiplantae > Streptophyta > Magnoliopsida > Brassicales > Brassicaceae > Orychophragmus > Orychophragmus violaceus. Next base: position 72,798,694 of record CM058240.1, read on the forward strand.
ATTCAGATTGGAGAAAAGAGGATAGCGGTTCATCTTGTGCCAACTCTAACATCTTCAGAGCTTACAATTGCTCATAAGCACAAAGCTCCAGAAATCTCTCCTCCACACAAGCAAATGTATGATTCCTCTAGACTTAAGTCTCCTAATCCAATTGTTGTGAATGCATGAAAACGCAGTATCCCACCCACGCTTCGCTCCCACCCTGGTTCCATTCCTTCACTCCTTGGGAAATCTCATGATCCTACTGCTTACACACCACCTTGGATGAGGAGACATTCACCGAGACACTCATTGTCTCTGTTGAATCCACCATGAGCCTGATCTCCTTTCCAATGTCAAGCTAATGACTTAAAACAAGCGTTGAGTGGAAGGCAACCCACTGGTGACTTTGTTCTTACTTTATTTTTCGTTTTAATTTTTGTGTACTTTGATATTTCTTGTTTTGGTGTGTTAAGGCGTGAGAAACAGGTCAAGATGAGTAGCGTCGATCGACACGGTCTTGTGTGTCGGTCGATGCAGAGTGCAACCGCGGGTTATTAAAGATTTTTACTGTGTGAATTGCGGTTCAGGCAGCGGTTCATTCCAAACTGCGAGGACACAAACACGAGCTGCATCGATCGATGCGTCCTGAGCATCGATCGACACACATCCGCGACATGTAAGTGTTCTGAATTTTTCAATTCGTTCCATCGATCTTTTGTTCTCCCGAGCCCAAGCTTTATAACACTGGGGACAGTGTTGTTTAAGTGTTGGGGAGGTAGTCACTGACACACCGTTTTCTATTTTCTTAGAGCCAGTTGAGTTGTTTTATTGAGTCAAATCTTGAGTAGGAAACAAGGAATTTTTGAGGAGATCACTACACTTGCAGGAACTTAAATGACCATTGGATGAGCTTGCAGATGATCTATGACTATTAAAAAACCCCACGCAGATCAGCCTACTGAGGACACCCATATCACTTCAGGTATTCAGAGAATCCATTACTGATTTCGCCTTTAACTTGACTAATTTTCTCACCTAGGGGCTTGGTATACTTTGAGTCGGATTCCTCTGTTAATTCTGACACAGCTTGTAAACCTGTCTAGTAGCTTCGAAGTGATCACGGGAGTGGTAGAGACCCCTATTGCCTCATGTGCATTCATGGAATGTGTCCAAAGTATATCCCAATGCGGGGAGAGCACTGATAAAAAAAATGATACCCAGTGGGGAAAAATCAGTTGCTAAGGAAGGAAAATGAGAAGAAAAGAACCAGAAAATGATAGTATGGTGGTCAGGTGCTAACAAAGTAAGAGTCCATGTGTTCTTTGATCGATACTCCCTAGGTGAGACCGCACTTATTAGATTACAGAAATCAGTATGGTGAATTTGAATGCTCTGAATGTGATTGTGGAGTTTACTTAGGACAGTTGCTAAGTGTGGGGAAGTATATGTTAGTTTTGATGTCTGCATGTACATTTTTCATGTGTCTTACTAAGGGGAATCTGAGTGTGTTACTTCTACGATGAAACGAGTTTCTGAAGTTTTCAAACTTCTTCACCTCATCTTGGTTTTCTGTTTTGCTTGAGGGCAAGCAAAGGCTAAGTGTGGGGGAGTTGATATATCATGGTTTTTAGGGCTTTAGACCATGATATAAGTCTTTGTTATTGAGTTTTTATTGTGTTTTGGAGTCTTTTAGAGTGTTTTACAGGTTTAGGTACGTTTGGAGCATATTTGGACATTATGGCGCATTCTGGAGCTATATGGAGAGTTCGTGCGAGAGAGAAGAAGTTATTGGCGATATCAGAGATCAGTGTCGATCGACACAGCTCAGCATCGAAATATTTGTTAGAGACTACACATGAGATCAAAATAAAGAGAAACATACCTTTAAGTAGGGACGGTGGCGCATGTTGAGAGGCCTCGTCTATTTGGTCATGTCGTTTTTTACCTCCGTCCATCAATCCCCTTACGTAGCATGCTTCCTTGAAACTTTTATGAAGATCCCCACCAACTGTCATCAAGTCATCAAAACTTGTTGGTCCGTTGATTATGTTGACCAGGATATGGAGGTAATATAGATCTTTGGCTGTTGGGTGGACGTTCTCTATTCTCCTGATGGTTTCTTTCCGTTTCCTCCGAGTATACTTTTTACATGTATTATCCCAGACAAAGTACTTCGGAAGTTCCATATATGTCATTTTCCTAACATCCTCATAGGTCTTGTTCAATTCAAATTATTCGGTGAGCATCGTTTCCCTGTGACCGTAACGTGCTTCGACATTTTCTAGATTCTCGTCCTCTCCAAACAGTGTGTGATGCTGGCTGGGGAGGTGAACCGGTAGTATAGTACCTTTAAGAATTTCAATAGGTCTATGTGTAGTGCTTATCGAAGTTCCCGTAGCATCTCCGTTACTTGTAGTACCTGATTTTGAAGACTCACACTACAAGAAAATTAAGTATTAATAGCAGTTGCAGATAGTGTTTTTAATGTTTCTGCTATGATTAACATTCTCCTGTATTTTAGATAGTGTTTACAAAAATACAAACGATATATTTAGTCGGTTATAGTTGAAATGCTATATATAACGAATGCGGAAAAATAGTTATATTGTCCGCCTCTTGACTTAGCGAAATATGCGCACCAAAAAATTTTACTCTCCCTCTCAAATTTTTCAGTTTTCACCCTTCTATTTTTTTCTTCTATCTCTGGAACAAAATAGGGTTTCTCTTCGTCACTGTGTTCTCTTCTCCATTCGTTTTCCATACCACTGAAAAAAATTGAAGAAACCTTGATGGCCGTATTCGATTCCTCCTCCACCTCCCCTATTTCATTCCCCATCACCGGCGGCTTCTTCTACTTCCTTCGCTCTCTCTGGTGAATTCCTAACCTGTACAACCTTTGTATCTCTCTCTCGCTCTCTCTGAACTTTTATAATCGTCAAAAAAGCTAGGGGCACTTGCTCGATCTACTTCTCTCTCTCACTCTCTCTCACTCTCTCTCTCTCTCTCTCTCTCTCTCTCTCTCTCTCTCTCTCTCTCTCTCTCTCTCTCTCTCTCTCTCTCTCTCTCTATGTTAGGTGAATGCGACTGTGCTTGATATTTCGTGCATCAAATTAGCGATGTTTTTTTCATATCTTTGATTTTTTAACATTCTCAGAAATTTTATTGGTTTCTCAATCATGGTCTAATTCACTTAATATCGATGGCGCTTAGGTCGTCGAAATGTGTGAATGAATCCTTAATCTTCGTGTTTGTGAACTGATTGATAATCTCTGTGTCGTTTCCACTAATTCATGCTCTCTCTTTCGTTAATTCATATAGATTTGCCTTATTCAGTCGTTGTATGTATTTGAAACTTCATTGGATCTAGAAATTTTAGTGTCCTTGTGAGATTTTGTTTGTAGAAGAGTTTTGAATCTTAAGGTATTAAATATTGATTTCCTTCGTTGGATTGCAGATCTCCTGTACAAGGGGTACCAAGAGACCAGAAATCCAGTGTTACCACATATTCTGCTATACAATGGCTCAGTCAGTTGGTCCAAGGCTGTATTGTTGCTGCAACTGCAGGAATCATGTATGGCTTCACGATTATATCATCTCTAAGGCTTTTCAGGTGAATCAGCTTCATCATTGTTTTATTTTGTTTTGCTTGTGTCCTTGTATGTTAGATGTAAAGAAATAAGTAGAGAATCACACTAAGACTAGCTGGAACTCTACTGATATGCATGTCTTTCAGATTTATTGTCCTTGCTACTCGAATTTGTAACGATCAATGGTACTGATAAAGAATGCATTTTTCCTACCATGTTACCTGTTTGTTGGTGTTGTGAAGTTGATCCTTGGAAACAAAACATAAGACTAAAAGAAGCAGCCTTTGACTCAAATTGTAATAAACAACCAGACTTCCTTTTGAATATGCTTGTTGTTGGTTATAGATCAATTCAAAATCTTATGATTGACAAACACTCCTAGCATTTGTGTGTTTCCAATTGTGAATACCATCTTCAGTCGAGTTTCTAATCCATGGTTCTCAATTATTAGGGGAGAACTGGGTGATCCTTCCTCTTCTCCCACGCAATGAACATTGTGGTAGGGGCTAAAGAAGACCGGCATCTTCTAACTGGTCTCCACATTGTGGCTGATATATCTTGTGCTGACTGCAATGAATCGTTGGGTTGGAAGTACGAGAGAGCCTACGAGACCTCACTAAAGTACAAGGAGGGCAAGTTCATATTCGAAAAGGCTAAGATTGTCAAGGAGGATTGGTAGTGAAAGAACATGTTGAATTCATTATTGGATTGACTCAAAGTTGTATATGTCGGTCTTCGAGCTTGATTTAAATCTTGGATATGTTGAGTCTTATAATTTTAATTGATTTGAATTGATTTTAATGTTTTCGATTACTAAATGTTCTTGTGGCTATATATACTTGTGATTGATCTATCTTGATAATTCAATAAAACATAGTTTTATGTTAATTATAAGTATGTTATTGTTGTCCAAAATCAATAAAAACATTATTATTACACATTTAATAAATAAAATTCATAAAATAAGAAGAAAAGTTACAAAATAAAAAAAACGAAATTTTCAGTTTTATTTTAGGGTATAGATAGGGTTTATGGTTTGAAAAAAAAACCTAACTACTATAACCTATCCAAGATTTAACATTTATAAAGGAAATTTTTATTTTTCATATATATTCTTTTTTAAACATTAATCTCATACTCTAACTTAAAGCTTAATCCTATACAAACTTTAAACCCTAACCATAAACCATAATCTAATCATAAACTATAAAATCAAAATATAATTAACAATTAATTATAAGGTTGTATTTGAGTTTTATAAAAGAAATTACTATTTTCCATATATAATATTTTCAAACCCTAACTTCATAATGTAAGTTTAAATCCTAACCCTATACCCCAAACTTCAAACCCAAAATTTTAAACTTTTAAACTTTTATAGAAATTAAATTGCAATGCATAGGTCCAAAACTTTTAACCAATCATTATATTATGATATATATTTATAACTAAACCGTAAATGCTTAACTTTAACTTTAAACTTTTAGTCATAGAAATTAAATTTTTGAAAATGATATTTAATTATAAATTATGATCTAGATAATGACATTATCATAAAGTATAAAATATGATATTTAAAACTCTTAAGACATTTTCAAATTAATTTTGTAATCAGTATTTAAGATATTTAAGTAATGGTAATATTATTTTAGTTATATATTTAAATCATATCTACAATTAAACCTTGAAAAAACTTAATTCTTATTGGTTAACAAAGTAATACAAGGATCATTACCTTTTTAGTATCTACCGTTGATTAAGTGTAGATCTAATGGACACATTTTTTTTTAATTCTTTTCCTTTTCTTTTTAGGGTATAAATGTAGTCTATTCCCAAAAAAATTTCGGATTCGTCTCTTGATAGGTCTCGAAGATAAGGTAACAGCAATTCCCTTTTCTGTTTTTATCTCTCTTCCTCTTTGATTCTATCTTTTTTTCTAGTTGTTCTGTGTTTGGATTCTCCAGAAATGAAAATTCTCCGTCGGAGAAGTTATGGCAGAGATGAATTCATCGGAGAAAAAAGATGAGAGCTCGGAGGAGAAGGGAGGTGAGTTTTTGTTCCATGGCGTTACCTCTTGGGATATTATTGGACGACGCAAAGGTGATTTTCTTGTTGATATCTCTAAATCGAGTCAATTTGAGATGAAATTGGTGGTTTCTCCTTTGATTCTAGGGTTTATCTCTTTGGTAGATGTTATCGGGTAATGTATAGGAGCTAAAATCCCAGCTGGTAATTGTGTTTGCGAGATGGATAGTAAAATCCCAGCCTCTTGCAGAGAATAAATTCCAGGGTAAAAATCCCACTGGTCCCGGTGCGCCACCAGCTGCACCTGGTTCTAGTTTTGATGGCAATGAAAGACTTCTCTCATCTATTCAAGAGTTTACCGCCTTTGGAAAACTTGTCAAGATTAGGGCTGAATATTCTTTTGTTTCAACTTAATGCTATTAGCTAACCTCGATTGCTTTAACTCATAATTCCTTTTTCATTCTTCTTCACATGTGGAGCTAACTGAAGCAAGAACAGAATACGCCGTCAATGTTGTAAAATATATCTTTGAAAATCATGTGGTGTTTCAGTACAACTGCACTAACACAATACCAGAGCAGTTGTTGGAGAGGGTACTGAACCATTGGTCTAGAACATTGGTGTAAAGCATATCTTATTGCCTTCTTTCCCCATTTCATTATTCTGGCATGGGTTTTGTAGGTCAATGTCATTGTAGATGCTTCAGAAGCAGAGGAATTTAGTGAAGTAACTTCAAAGGCCCTAATACTTCGTGGATAATTCTGATAAATCCGACTCATTTGGATTGGAGGTGATCTTGTTGAATTAGAATTATAGAATTAATCTAGAAGATGTACTAGAATAATTAGTGGGATATGATGGATTAGATTAAGGTGTTTGTTGAAGATCATCCGGGTTTACTTATCTAAGAAAAGGAGATATTTCCATTCGCTATATGAACATATATAAGCTTATAATTAGGCTTTGTTTCTTCTACTTATGGTTTGCGTATTTGTTTTTTTTTTTTTTGGAGTTTCTATTATTTGGAGAGTATGTCCTAACTATTTATGCCTATGACTTTCCAGATATACACACACATTTTCAACAAAGTCAGTGAAGAATGAAGCTTTGGAGTCAATATGAGTGGATCTAAAAACTGATACCCATCCGAGCTGTGGCGAATATATGAACTAGGAATTTTTTTGGGTAGCCTCCTTAGGAATTGTATTATAATTATATAATTTCGGGTTTTTTCTTTGGTTTGGATCATTGGTTTTATATTTTGTAATCAAAAACCGATAATCGGTTTAAGTTTATTAATAAAAGTATTTTGATTATTTTAATTTCATTTTCATTTTTAGTTAATTCATTCTATATATGATTTTATAATAAATTGTGTAATTTATTTTTTATTTTTAGTTAATTCATTATATTAATTTCATATATTTTCATAATAAATAGCTCATCAATCAAAAATAGGTATAGATGACACTTACATAATGCTATTATATAGCTAATTCATAATACTGAATAAATGCTATTGTAGATTAACCTATTGCAGACATTAAAACGCTACTGTAATTTAATTTATTGCAGATAATAAAACGTTATCGTAAAAATACAATTCATAGCATTTACAAAAAACGCTATCTAAACTGCCAGACTTTTTATCGCGGGCGATGACAGAGCGTTTTGTATCGATACATAACGTTTTTCGGCAGCTATTAATACGCAAATTTCTTGTAGCGGATCATTTAGTTTATCTTTGAATGTTTTATCAAACGTCACATGTTTTCACCTTTTTCGTTGCTCTTCTCGTAAAGAATATTTCCCTTCGTCGTTGACTTCCTGTTTATGGACATCTGCGAGTTTTAGATTAGTTCAGATAACTTATGTTCTCCTAAAGATGGCAACATTTCATATATATATTGGCAAATATAAGGAAAAGTATAAAGTTTTGAATTTCTCTCTCTTACTCTCTCCCAACTCGTCCGCCGCCAGCCTATCCTAGATCCAGATCTGCGCTCTCCGGCGCCGGTGGCTTCCTCAGCACCGGCGCCGGACCCCCTTCTTATTTCTTTCGTTCTCTTCCTCTGTAAGTAGTGCTCTGTCTGTGTTGTGTTTGGGCCTTGGTGGTATCGTGGGTTCGTGTTGGGTCGGCTCGTCGTGGTCCTCCAGCGCAGGCGGCGCGCTCACTGCGGCGTCGCGGTGGCGCGGTGGAGGTGAGGCTCTGCGCGTCTTCGCCATTGATCTCTGCCTCTGCCGTCTCGTCCTCGACCGAGCATTTGGTACTCTGCTTTCCTACATCGTTTTTCTCTTTCCATCGGTGTCCCCGGCGTGTTCTCTTCCAGACGACTCGTGCTCGACGGCGTGCGGTGGTGGAGAGGCTTCTTCTTCCTCCGGATTTTGGTCTCTCGTGGCTGGGGAATCACGCTTGTATTTCCTCAGCGGTGAGTGGCGGCTATGGCTGCTCTGTACGGTTCTGACCTCAGCGCCGGCGACGGGACATTGAGGACGTGTCCTTTGTCCGGTTAAGGGGTCGGTGGCAGTTCGGGTAGTGTGACAGGCCTCGTTTAGGTGGCTCGCGGATTCTAACGGAAGACGGATCCCTGGCGGAGGTTCTCAGCTGTGGTTCAGACGGGTGGCTGGCCGGCTCCTCCGCCACTTCAGGCGGTGTCTCCGGTGCCGTCCTCCGCAGGGTGGCCTGAGATTCTTGCGGCAGTGTTTTATCACTATTTTGAGCAGGTTGGGCGATTTGTTAAGTGTTTGTGCTCAGGTTATCTCTGGTTTAAACCGGTGTTGTTGGTGGGACGGAACAAAACTTGAGATATTGAGGCGCCGGGTTCTTATGACGGTTAATATGTATCTTTGGGAGCTGGTTTTTGAGAGATTCATTCGATCGGAAATGGTAATTGGAGGTGACTCTTCGACAGCCCGCTTGGGCTTCCTTGTCGACATGTGCATGTTAGTCCGTCATGAATCCCGGATATCCCGTTAGTTTACGGAGAAGCTGTAGGTATCTCTCTAACGAGGTTTGAGGGCTGGCCTTAGGAGGATGCTCGTGACAACAAAGATGTGAACTCTAGTTCTTTAGAACTATGGCAAAAACGGGGTGGTCGATGATTTATTGTCTGATTGCTGCTCTCTCGTCTAGTTTCGTCTCGGTTTTAGTTCTTTGCCCGAGACAACCATTAGCTTGTCGTTTCTCTCGGTTCAGGTTGTGGCGTTTTCTTGTAGTTTTATTTTCATTTTCTCTATACTCTTTGTTTTCTCTGTATTTCTGTCAAAAATTCGAAAACGGTAATAAATTTTAACATTTTTACCAAAAAAAAAACATTTCATATATTAAATTACAGGAAAAATGATTTAACGAATATAAACGATCGTATTCCTTTGTTGGTGTATATTACACCAAATAGTATCCGGTATTCAACACCATCTACTATTCTTTTGACCGACCATGGACTTCGAGGTGATAATTAAACAAACTATTATGTTGAGGAACATTTTTCGTAACCTCTGCTCTTGTCAATTATTTATATTACATTCTCATAATGTTAACAAAATGTGATAGGTAAATTAAGCAGCTGTATACTTTTGTCAGTGTTTCTTTAATGTTTTATTTACTTGGAAATTTGGAAACAGACGAAAAAGTTGTCTATTAATTAAAGAAATATATTTTGAATATGTAAAATTGTGGAACCAAGAGCTTGTATCCTACTGGTAAAGATAGTGGTAATACATTTCTGCCATTCAGATTTGAATCTTTTTGGCCACCTAGCCGTGCTTTAAATTTCGAATAATTTTTCAAATGCGTACCCGGATATAATGCCTCGTGTAATTAGTCTTTGGGTGTAGAAAACCTTTGGAATCTCCACGATTATCAAAAAAAATTTGTGTAGAAGCAAAATGGGGAAACATTTTAAACTGATAAAATCCATGGAAATGAGTGGTTCGAAACAAAAAAAATTGTCTTTTAGTTGCGAATATTAAACAAAGCTAGTATAGAGGGTCACAAAGTGGAGCTAATCCGTGTAAACCGGGGGCAGTGAAAGCATTTCTAACATCTAGCCATGGAGAGGTACGTTTCTAATTCTATGAACCTAATTACCTAAATGTAAAAAAAATCATACAAATAAGTTTTGACAGCAGCACCGGTGGCCCGATAGTATAAGACAGACTCGTAAATGGTGTTTAGTGTGTGCTAGTTGTACTTGTGTACCTTTAACCATCTGCTGGGGTGCCTCGGCTGAGGCGAGATCCAATATAAGCCCCTCCCCTATTTTACATAAAGTATGCGTTAGTTATTGTTATTATTTTTTTCATTCCGACCTATCTTCGCTTTGCTAAATTTGTGAGTAGGTAAGTTGGAAATTCATAGTTCTGTAGAGATCCATTACGTTTGTTTTTGATAAGGGACGGCAATTTGAGAACTTACTTTGTCCCTCCATTGCACCTTGGGTGTGTTTTCTCCGTTTGCCTTTGGCCCGTGTTATCTGTTTATGTTTTTCTATCTTACTCGAACAGCCACCATCTATAGTACGGCGGTTGGACAGTGCTACCTCACTTTTCCCTGTATTTTTTTTTCTGTGGGTGATGTTTGCTTCTGATTAGTTTCTATGTGAGGGATGGCTCTTCCTTGTCATGGTTGGACAATTATGTTTGTGGTAATGTGGGAAGGCTAAATAATAGGCAGGCATAAAGGGCAATCAATGCCTTTCCGTTTGGTAAAAAGGTTGATGTTTTTAAATATCCTATTATTGGTGTTGTTGTTCCAGGCCATTTGTTGAAGACCCAATCCAATTGGATTGTGTAAGAATGAGGCCGTGAATGTATATGATAAACAATAGGCACCCCTATTACTCTCTTTCTCAACACAATGATTATGATTGGCTTACAGCCCTTGTGGCTTGTACTATCTGTAGCGTCTTGTAATTTTTCCTCTTTTCTCTTGTGGAATGAAAGTATTTGGTTTTAACATTCTTCACTCAGATACCCCTTGCTAACATATAACGTAGCGTGAAGTCCAAGTCTACATCAAACCCTAGATGGTGGGTGGGGGTGGTGTAGCTCTTTTGTAACACCCGCCTCCCGGTTAAACCGGAGACGCGACATTAGGACGCCCGTTGAAACGAAAATGGTCCAACCGGGACGCCATCTCAACTAGTTTCAGGAACCCGACGCTTCCTTCGTATTCAAATCCACCAATCACGTCACTCGATCAATCAACCTGCATCCGGACCTGCGAAGGAAAAAGAGGGGAAAAGGAAAAGGAGGCCTGAGTAATTGTTTCAAACACAATTACCCAGTGAGGGCGGACTAAGGAATCCGCGATCCCGGCTTACGCCACGCAACTACGACTCACAAGTCCTAAGCTAATATCACCTTGCAAACATCACCCGTAGGCTTTCATCACACAATCTATGTCCCAATGGACTACTACGAAATGAAAGTGCAAACAAATCGACCACAAAGTGCATTAAAATAAACAGCTCTGAAGCCCGCCATTGGCCCCGGAGCCCAACTCCAACTCCAACTTACCCTTCGGGGAGCTCGCCGAAACCCCCCTTACGACGATACAAGGGACACGTACTAAGTGCAATGTACATGTGCCGTCACCAAACACCCTTTCGGGGGCCCTACCACAGTTCTAAACCCTTCAAGTCCATCAAGCACAATCAACGTTTTCAGTCTATCGATAACCTAGCATTCTACGTTTTGCAAACAATCACATTGAGATATCTACTACCCTAGACTACATATGAAAGATAACATTAACGAAGGACTATCGTCCGTAATTGGAATAGAGCAAGGGAGATCACAACCAGTCCTCACCTTGGACAAAGAAGAGGACAAAAAGGTAATTTAAAAGCTCCATTAGCACGAACGGACATCAGATCTGGAAAGAGGACGAGAAATCGACTGAGATGGGCTTTTGATTCGCTTAAATCGGCCTTAGGATGAGCTAGATATGATCGATTGAAAATACCGAGCTCAAACCAGCTGAACCAACCTAAACCGGAAATTAATTTAAAAATTGAAATCGAAATTGGAAACCAAACCAAACCGGGTTAATCCAGACCTAATTGGATTGAACCGGATTGACCGACTAAACCGGGTCAACCGAACCGGTCAACGGTCAACCGAGTTGACTCGGCGGCAGCTCCGGTGATCGGCGGCGGCGGAGCTCCGGCGGACGGCGGCGGCTCCCGGCGGACGGATGCGGCGCGTGGCTCCGGCGGCGGCGGCGCGTGGGCGGCGCGTGATTGACGGCGAATCTTCTCTCGGCGATTGCGGGCGCGTCTGGAGGTTGATGGAGGTGCGGTTTGCGGTTACGGCTTCGTCTCGACGAGAGGAACGCGATTGTGGTCTCGGATTTCCCAGATTCATCACAGATAAAAAGACATGGAGGATTTAGATCTCGGGTTGAAAGGAAACAGATCTGAAAAGGGCTTACCGGACTTCTTTCGACAACAAACGACAGAGGAGTTTTAGATCTACTCTCAGGAGGCGGTGGCTGCGACGCGGGAGCAGGGCTTTGCTTTAAAATGACTCTTCTTGCTTTTTCATGGGATGGGGGCTTCTATTTATAAGGGGGAAAGCTAGGGTTTTTGGGAAAACAATTGGGCCTTTGGGCTTGGCTGTTGGGATTCCTTCCTTTTCTTCAAAATTTTAATATGGGCTGGATTCGGGCCATTACAATTCTCCCCCCCTTAAAAGAATTCGTCCCGAATTCTGTGGCGAGGGTTCTCCACTGCAACTCCTTACCAATGGATGCTCTGCAACTTTGTTGAACCGAAACTGAACTTGATCGCTTGCCTGCTTGAAAATATCTTGTCCTTGAATCCTGAATACTGCTTCTCCCCCCCCCCCCTCCCTTATTTCAAACCACACTCTGGAGTGTCCTTCTCCTTGGTGTCAATCCAATAGCAACTTCCATAATGCATTGCAAAATGCCAAATACTACCGCCCATGTCCATTAGGGTCGGTCTCTACCAGTTAGAAACAACATTCATCCCTCGAGTGGTTCTAATACCTGAATGAGATGCAAACCAGTTCTTCTCAACGGTTTCCATTACCGTGTCATAGTGCATCATCCACTTCCAAATGGATTCTCTTCGACGGTTTTCCATTACCATACACTAGTGTTGACTGTCGCACAACCCATCATCCTTGCTTTCCCTTAGTGAACGATGAGGTTAACCATGTCCATTATGGCTACCTGAAATCTGGGGAACGACCCACTTGACTCCTGATATGCTCCAATGCAACGCTTCCGCTGCGCACTCTGATCCCAATCTGACTTCCAATCTGGATTCCAGCTCAGTTTCCTACCTGATGATCCTGCTGTGATGCTTTCCAAACACCATCCTTTGGGTTTCCTTCCCCATTAGACTTGCGCTCCCTTGCTATTCCTTGCAGCTCTTGCCAATCCTCCATATTGTTTTCCTAACACTTTCGTTGGATTTCCATTTCCAATATTCCGTCTTTATCCACTTGAGCTTGCAATTACAGACGTCCAGCTTGCCTGGCAATTCCAAATACCACAACGCCACTTCCCAAAACGCTTCTGCGATCTTCTTTCCATCTTGAGTAATTCCATTAGTTGCTCCAGTAATCCACAAAGAACTCCAGGGCAGACCGTTTCCTTTCCGGTCCCACCGTTGTTTCTGGATAGCCTCCTGCTGCTCCTTGTGATCCAAGAAACTCAGACAACTCTTGACGCTTAATCCTGTCGGAACACCGCCACTTCCAAATGGCCTCCTTGCAATCCGGTCTTTCCATCGACCTCTTGCAGCTTCTGTAGCACTCCTTGCAATCCGATCTTTCCATCGACCTCTTGCAGCTCTTGCAATACTCCTTGCAGTTTCTCTAACGCCTCTTGCAACTCTTCTAGCACTTCCTGTAACTCTTGTACACTCCCGCAGTAGTATCTCCGGTGAACGTTTCCACATCTTGATAACCCTCGCACGGTTGGTTGAACAACGCTCCGAACAGAAGATAACCCCGAATACACACCTCATTAGTACCGACTGCCATGTAGGTGTACACCACAACATAAACCACAACACACACCACAACATACATCTCGGCCCACATCTAGCGGCAGTAGCACAACTGAGGTTTAAAGACACTGACCCATCCTGCAAGGAAAAAATTTCTGTCTAGACTAGGACCGGCGTGGAGAACAATCTATGATAAGGTTGGTGCTTGAAAAAGCCTTTCGCAGAGTAACCATTTTATAAAATTTCGCAAACACTTTGAAAAAAGATTTGAAAACAAGGTTTTTGGAAAACAATGAAAGCTGATCTCCCAGGACAGGACTGGAAGACCTTAACCTAGGCTCTGATACCAAAATTATAACACCCGCCTCCCGGTTAAACCGGAGACGCGGCATTAGGACGTCCGTTGAACCGAAAATGGTCCAACCGGGACGCCATCTCAACTGGTCCCAGGAACCCGGCGCTTCCTTCGTATTCAAATCCACAACCACGTCACTCGATCAATCAACCTGCATCCGGACCTGCGAGGGAAAAAGAGGGGAAAAGGAAAAGGAGGCTTGAGTAATTGTTTCAAACACAATTACCCAGTGAGGACGGACTAAGGAATCCGCGATCCCGGCTTACGCCACGCAACTACGACTCACAAGTCCTAAGCTAATATCACCTTGCAAACATCACCCGTAGGCTTTCATCACACAACCTATGTCCCAATGGACTACTACGAAATGAAAGCGCAAACAAATCGACCACAGAGTGCATTAAAATAAACAGCTCCGAAGCCCGCCATTGGCCCCGGAGCCCAACTCCAACTCCAACTTACCCTTCGGGGAGCTCGCCGAAACCCCCCTTACGATGATACAAGGGACACGTACTAAGTTCAATGTACATGTGCCATCACCAAACACCCTTTCGGGGACCCTACCACAGTTCTAAACCCTTCAAGTCCATCAAGCACAATCAACGTTTTCAGTTTAGCGATAACCTAGCATTCTACGTTCTGCAAACAATCACATTGAGATCTCTACTACCCTAGACTACCTAGGAAAGATAACATTAACGAAGGACTATCGTCCGGAATTGGAATAGAGCAAGGGAGATCCCAACCAGTCCTCACCTTAGCCAAAGAAGAGGGCAAAAAGGTAATTTAAAAGCTCCATTAGCACGAACGGACATCAGATCTGGAAAGAGGACGAGAAATCGACTGAGATGGGCTTTTGATTCGCTTAAATCGGCCTTAGGATGAGCTAGATATGATCGATTGAAAATACCTAGCTCAAACAAGCTCAAACGACCTAAACCGGAAATTAATTTAAAAATTGAAATCGAAATTGGAAACCAAACTAAACCGGGTTAAACCAGACCAAATTGGAATGAACCGGACTGACCGAATAAACTGGGTCAACCGAACCGGTCAACGACCCGACTCGGTCAACCCGACCTGGTCAACCTACCCGGTCAACCCGACCCGGTCAACGGTCAACCGAGTTGACTCAGTCGCCGGCCGAGTTGATTCGGCGGTGGCTCCGGTGATCGGCGGCAGCGGAGCTCCGGCGGACGGCGGCTCCTGGCGGACGGAGGCGGCGCGTGGCTCCGGCGGCGGCGGCGCGTGGACTGACGGCGAATCTTCTCTTGGCGATTGCGGGCGCGTCCGGAGGCTGATGGAGGTGCGGTTTGCGGCTACGGCTTCGTCTAGACGAGAGGAACGCGATGGTGGTCTCGGATTTCCCAGATTCATCACAGATAAAAAGATATGGAGGTTTTAGATCTCGCGTTGAAAGGAAACAGATCTGAAAAAGGGCTTACCGGACTTCTTTCGACAACAAACGACGGAGGAGTTCTAGATCTACTCTCTGGAGGCGGTGGCTGCGACGCGGGAGTTTGGCTTCGCTTCAAAATGACTCTTCTTTGCTTTTCCATGGGATGAGGGCTTCTATTTATAAGGGAAAAAGTTATGGTTTTTGGGAAAACAATTGGGCCTTTGGGCTTGGCTGCTGGGCTTCCTTCCTTTTCTTCAAAATTTTAATATGGACTGGATTCGGGCCATTACCTCTTTCCTGCACAGATCTAAATATATTATACATATTTTTTCATTTAGATATTATTTGTGTGTTTTTGTAATAGTAGTGTGGCTGTAGGATGAGGTTGTTGGTTCGAGTTGACTAAGTTTTTTTTCCCTCGGTTTCCATTCTTTTAAAAAGTTTTGTTAGAGCAAAGCCCACTGCAGTTTCCATAAAGCCCAATATGTTTAGGGTTTAACACATGAGTTCTCATATATATACAATAGTGCATTGGATTAAGGATTTTGGGAGATTTTGGGGTTCTTAGAAGTCCTTTGTTATTGGACTAATGATTTTAATAACTTTAATCAAATCTATTGTTATTCAATATGGAATTTGTGTTTAGCTATTAAAAATCACTTACAACCCTCTGTTATTCGACTAACAATTTATAAAAACTTTATCAAATCCACTGTTATTCAAAGTTAAACAATCATTTGAAACAAAATTTTGTGAAAAGGATTTGAAGAGATTTAACATATATTTTTAGTTTAAAATTGTCTTTAGAGAATAACACATCGAGGAACAGTATTTGGAGAGACTTCAACAAAAAAAAAAATCTTCATTATCACTCTCTTTTTAATCATATTCTATAAGCAGTCGACTAGAACAATATGGGGGGGTGTATTGAACTTGGTATTTAGAGTGATTTGAATTTTAGAAAGAATTTAGATGATTTTAATGATTTTGGGTGATTTTAAAGAAATTGTTATGATTTTGTATTAAAATCCCCTACAATCCCATCTAAAACCATGAGATTTGGATCTTTGTATTTTTAACTAAGAAAGTCTTCTAAAATCTTTCGAAATCCTCTGCAGACATTAATATCTCAATATTTAAAACATTTTCAATAACAGTGAATTTGATATGATTTTAACAAATTGTTGTTTGAATAACAGAGGATTGTAAATGATTTTGAGTGATTTTACATAAATCTCATGTTCAATAACACCGGATTTGAGAAGACATTTTAAAATCATTAGTTGAATAACAGGGAATTTTAAGAAAACCTCAAAATCCCTTAAAATTCATACTTCAATACACCCCCTATATCCATTTTCGAGTCTTGAGTAGCATGCAATTATCTTCTCCGTTTTTGTTAGAAGCTGGTGTTTCTGGGCATAATCTGTCTTCTTCCAATTTCCAGAATCTGTAATCGAAAAGACCGGATGACTGATAAGAGTCCAAAAACCAGTAACCAGAATGGGGAAACGACGCGGAAGAAAGTAGAGAGATAGTGAAGAAGGAGATAAGAGCAGAAGATATTTTTTGATAAATTGTTTGATAGCGTAACTTGTTACAGGAATTGAACTTAAATACTTAGTTCTAAGAGGCTGTAGACTTCATAATCGAAGCCCAAAAAGAAGTTGTCGAGGCCCATCTTTCTCTCTTATCAATACTCCCCCCTAAAGATTCACCTTGTCCTCAAGGTGACACTTTCTGCCATTGAAATTCCCATTCACGAGCTCAGATTTCAACTCCTCAAGGACAGCTGTACTGTTCAGTAGCCTCCACAACTTGGCGGCTAGCTTTTCCATGAGATGTTGTCTGTCTGGTCCTGCCAGGTCCTGAACTTCAAGAAGAAAATCTGACGTGCCAACCTGTGCCTTCTTACATACCCAGAACACCTTCTCACAGTCTTGTATATTCCCATCTAAAGCCACGATTCTATTCTTCCCAGTATTCTGCATTCTTAACATCCCCAACACATTCTTCTCTTTCTTCGTACGCCTGCAATAAGATTCCTGTTGCTGAACTGCGATGATAGAGAGATCAGCCCAATATTGGAACGTGATGGCTGTCCTACCACCACCACTCTCAGACACATGCAACTGGCTGTTCACTGCCGCCCCCATGTGCTCTTCCCCGCTATCACAGGTCATCACCAAAGCTGCGATTTCGTACGAGAGGCTGCCTTCTTTCCAGTTTATGGCAGTCTCTCCTAAACACTCTAACCAGTCATAACCCAGAATCAAATAAAATTCACTACCATATGTGTCAAGGATCAAAAATGCTTCTCGGATAAACACATCTTGAATCTGAATTAACAACTTCGGACTGCGACCCTTGACCTTGATGCTTTTGCTATTTCCCAAGATTACCTCGTTTGAGGCTGAGTACAGCTTCTGTATCTTGAGTTTGTGAAACACTCCAGCTGTCATATAGTTGTTCGTAGCTCCGGAGTCTATGAGAATCTCCAGCTTCCAGTTTTGAATTATTCCTGTCACTAAAAATCTGTTCTCGACTAGCTTCTCCGACTGCCGTTTCTTCTCTTGTGTCAGCTCAGTTATGTTACCATGAGTGACTAAGCTCAGCCACGCTCTCTGCTCTGTTCCAGAATCTCCATGAGCTGACGACTGCATTGGCGAAGCTCGTGCTACTGTTGCTTGGCTAACTGACCTATCCACAGCTTGTACGGCCCTCGTTGCCCTTGTTATTGTATCTATCTCCTCCACCCACTGAGCTGCGTCCATCATCTGAACAATGCCGTGTGGTCGGAGACCTTGGACTGCATTAAGTAATTGAGGTCTCAGTCCTTGTAAGTATAACTCTTCCATCCCCATTCCTGGTAGCCTAATTGACCTCAAGCAAAGCTCCTCGAACCTCCTATTATACTCTGAAACAGATCCGTCTTGGCGTAAGCTAAGATATCGCTTCCTTCCAGCCACTGGCTTATCACGTAATTCGGCATGGTTCCAATTTTCTGTTGCCCGAGCGTTATACTCAGCTCTGTCCTTAGTAGACAACGCAGTAGGTATATGGTCTCTCTGCGTACTCTCAACTCTAGCAGTTACTTCTCGGAGTAGCATACATTTAAATGCTTCCCAAGTGTTTGGTTCATACCTGGTCCACAGCTCACTAACCCAATCTCTTGAAGGTCCTTGTAAGCTTTGTTGAACTAATTGTTGGGATAGTGTCCTGAAATCACACTTGTACTCACTCCTGTGATAGTTGTGTGTCGAGATCAGACATTCGTATAATACTGGGCGTTTGCAATGCTTTGCTAGAAGCCTCTTGCATTCTGTAGGTCGTGGACTTACTGCCAGTATTATATGATCCTATAGGGTCACACACCTAAGCGAACTGGAAGCTACGACATGGGAATGATCATTGTGGCAATGATCATATTATGTGTATTGAAATACACATAAGAATCGATATAATGGTGTTGTGTCGATCGACACAGCTTGTGTGTCGGTCGACACAGTTCGGATTTTCCGAACAGACTTTTCGGGTTATGGCTTAATTGAGTCTGGCCCGTTAAGCAAGTTTAGGTCGAATAAAATCAGTTTAGTTCGACCTAAACAACAGAGCCGTCCAGTTTTCTTGACAGAAACACTAGACACACCAGAACTTTTCGATCCCCATTGATCCGGCACTAGCATCCCGTTTCCAGCGAGCGTGCGTGTGTATCTGGTAGAGGCAAAGCGTTGCGTTGCTCCACTGATCTCGTTCACCATCTCTTCCGCTGCCAAAAGGTAAGAACGAGGTTGGTTCTAAATTTCAATATAACAAACCCTAGATCCATCGGGATCCAACAGTGGTATCAGAGCATGCTTATGGTTTAGCTATTGAATTTGTTGCAAAATAATTCGAATCCTGATGTTGTTGAATTGATTTTTGCATGTTCAAATCGTGTTTTCATATTATATTCTCGGTTTTGTTCCTGTTGAAAAGACGAAGAATTGATGAAAACGCACTGTGTCGATCGACACAAAGCGTGTGTCGGTCGACACGCCGCGGCGCAAATATAAAATTTTAGGGTTTGTCGCAGGGTGTCGATCGACACAAAGCGTGTGTCGGTCGACACAGAGCGAAAACTCGCCAATAAAATTTAGGGTTTGTCGCACAGTATCGATCGACACAAAGCGTGTGTCGGTCGATACAAAGCGAAAATCCGCAAATAATCTTAAGGGTTTCGATCTGAGATCGAGTACCCGTAATCGTGCTGCGTCGATCGATACACTGGGTGTGTCGGTCGACACAGGCAATACGATTAGATAGATCGGTTCAATTGGATTGAACTGGTTATCTAGCTCGGTTAATTTTATTAACCAAATTGATTCTGGTTTGGTCATATCGATCGACACACAGTGTGTGACGATCGACATGGACCATTAAACCGAACTGGTTCAATTGAATTGAATCGGTTGAGTAAATTCGATCCGGTTTGACCGGTTATCGAAGATCGGTTTAAAACCAGTTGCATCGATCGATACCAATGGTTGGCGTCGATCGACACAACGTTCGCAGACTTGTTGGTTTGACCGCAAATTTGCATGAACCAGAATAATTTAATCCCAGAAGTATTAGATGAATCTAAACTTAATAAAACTAAATGTTTTAAATAGAAGTTATTATTTTGATATATATATAGTGAATATAAATCAAGATAAGATTAGTTCTTTTCCTCAACTAAATATCAAGTGATCTTGATGTCTTGCCCGATCTTGTCTACTGTCAAAAACTCCTGATGTTGTTGGGTATCATTGGAGTCCTTGCTATCCACAGCAAAATGAGTAAGGCAGGTGGTCAGTGACAGACTTGCAGTGCAACTGTCAGTGATCACAAGACAGATAAAAGATTGGTTATACTTGACTGGGCTGTCAGAAGTTCTGGCCCAGAGACATCAGAGTGGATTGGACATAGTTTGTCTTATTCACGACCAAGAGTTGTACTGAGTACAATTTGCAATGATTTGCTTACCTAGATAACTAAAGCTTGAGTAACGGCGAGTCGCCCACTCAAATTTAGTAATCTGAGGATCTTGGATCATTGTATTCATATGAGGAAACATAGTTTGAATACAATGCGAGTTTTCTTATTAGATAAGAATTCTCATTCCTTGTGCTTTATAACTAAAAAATCTACCTTTTATTTGAATTACAGCTATGTCTGTCTCAAATCACATCAACACTTTCTCACTAAGATCCGTCCTTGAGAAGGACAAGCTAAATGGATCTAATTTCTTGGAATGGTATCGGAACCTGAGAATAGTTCTCAGGCAAGAGAACAAGGAATATGTCCTTGAAAGAGTTCTCACCGAGAGACCACGTTCCAATGCTCCGCAGACAGAAAAGAATGCTTGGGATAAGCATTCAGCGGATGTCAAAGATGTTAATTGTCTAATGCTGGTGACTATGAACTCTGAGCTGCAGAAGCAATATGAGAACGTGTTGTCACCCATTGAGATGATTAACAGCCTGAAAGCTTTGTTTCAGGAGCAAGCTCGTACAGAGAGATACCAGACGGTTAAATCTCTCATGGATTGCAAGCTGGCTAAGGACAGTCCAGTAAGTCCTCATGTCCTTAAAATGATGGGTTACATTGATAACCTGGGGAAACTGGACTGTGCCATTAGCCAGGAGCTGGCCACTGACATGATTCTGCAGTCATTGCCGTCGTGTTTTGATCAGTTCATTATGAACTACAACATGCAAAACATGACTAAGACATTGACTGAGTTGCACGGTATGCTGAAGACAGCAGAACCAAATCTCAAGAAGGCTACTCCCAGTGTCCTGATGGTACAAGGGAATAAGAGGTTTAAGAAACCTAAGAAGGGTAAGGGTAAGGCCCAGGTTGTCCAGGCTGAAAGTCAGGACAAGCCCAAGCCGAAACCCAAATCCGGGCCTTCTCCTGAGGATAAGTGCAACTACTGCAAGCAGTTGGGGCATTGGAAGAAAGACTACAAGAAGTTCATGGAAGATTACAAGAAACTGAAGAAGACGTATGACGCGTCTGATTCAGGTATTTATGTTATCGAACTTGGTATTATATCTTCTCGTTCTACTTCGTCGGTATTGGATACCGGCTGCGGTGCTCATATTTGTACTGATGTGCAGGCACTAAGAAACAATAGGACGCTGAAGAAAGGACAAGTAGAGCTACGAGTCGGGAATGGAGCTAAGGTTGCTGCACTGGCCGTAGGCACCTACGAGTTGTCTTTACCTTCGGGCATGGTTTTAATTTTGAATAATTGCTACTATGTACCTGCGATTAGCAGAAACATAATTTCAGTTTCCGTTTTGGATTTGGAAGGTTTTGATTTTGCTGTTAAGAATAAAGTTTGTTCTTTTAATCGTGATGGTAATTATTATGGTAGCGCCCCATTAGATAATGGGTTATATCTGTTAAACCAAGAAATGCCTCTCTTTAACATAAATACAAAGAGGTTTAAGTCCAATGACGAAAACCCGACTTTCTTATGGCATTGTCGTTTGGGCCATATCAATGAGAAACGCATCCAGAGGCTCCATCGAAATGGGCTTCTGGGCTCATTTGATTTTGAATCATGTGAGAAATGCGAGTCTTGTTTGGTGGGCAAAATGGCTAGAGCCCCTTTCAACAAACCAAATGAAAGGGCCAGTGATTTATTGGGCCTTGTTCATACTGATGTATGTGGGCCAATGAGTACTGCTGTCTGAGGAAACTTTAAGTACTTCATTACCTTTACTGATGATTTCAGTAGGTATGGCTATGTCTATTTGATGAGACACAAGTCAGAATCCTTTGATAGATTCAAGGAATTCAAGAATGAAGTACATAATCAACTTGGCAAGAGTATTAAGACTCTGCGATCGGATCGCGGAGGAGAATACTTAAGCCAAGAATTCAGCGACTATCTGAGCGAGTGTGGAATCGTTTCACAACTCACTCCTCCTGGTACACCCCAATGGAATGAAGTGTCGGAGAGGAGAAATCGAACTTTATTGGATATGGTTTGGTCTATGATGAGTCATTCTAATCTTCCACTATCCTTTTGGGGATATGCTCTAGAAACGTATGCGTTTACACTGAATAGAGTGCCATCTAAATCAGTAGAAAAGACACCACATGAACTGTGGACTGGGAACGTTCCTAGTCTGTCTTTCCTAAGGATTTGGGGTTGCAAGGCTTATGTCATACGTTTAATCTCCGACAAACTTGCACCCAAATCAGATAAATGCTATTTCGTTGGTTATCCTAGGGAAACCAAGGCATACTACTTTTACAACCAATCTGAGAACAAAGTATTTGTTGCTCGGGACTGTTCTTTTCTTGAGAGGGAGTTTCTCTCTAAGAAAAACAGTGGGAGTAAAGTACATCTCGAAGAAATTCAAGATGCACAGGAGACTGCCCAACCTATTGAGGAAGAGCAGCAGTTGGATCCACAAAGTTCTGTGGAACCGGCGCCTGTGGAGCCTGAAGTTCGCAGATCCGGAAGGATCCGTCACGAACCCGAGAGATACTATGGATTTCTCGTAACCAATTCAAATGATCTGATGGTCATTGAAGGTGACGAACCAGCGACCTTTGCGGAAGCAATGATGGGCCCGGACTCCGAAAAGTGGCTTGGAGCCTCTAAATCCGAAATGACATCCATGTCAGAAAACCAAGTATGGTCCTTGGTCGATTTACCTAGTGGTGTAAAAGCCATTGAGTGTAAATGGATCTTCAAGAAGAAGATTGACGTGGATGGCAATGTACAGATTTACAAAGCGAGATTGGTGGCTAAAGGTTTCAAACAAATTCATGGTATTGACTATGATGAATCCTATTCCCCAGTAGCTATGCTTAAATCTATTCGGATTCTTCTAGCGATTGCTGCTCATTATGATTATGAGATTTGGCAGATGGATGTCAAAACCGCATTCCTGAATGGTATTCTGGAAGAGGATGTGTACATGACACAGCCTGAAGGTTTTGTCGATCCTAAAAACGCTGGGAAGGTATGCAAGCTTCATAAATCCATTTATGGGTTGAAGCAAGCATCACGGAGTTGGAATCTTCGTTTTGATGAAGTAGTAAAACAATTCGGTTTCATCAAGAACGAAGAAGAATCATGTGTATACAAGAAGACAAGTGGGAGCAAAATTGCATTTCTTGTACTGTATATCGATGACATACTCCTCCTCGGTAATGACGTTCCGTTGCTTCAGTCTATTAAGACTTGGCTAGGAAGTTGTTTTTCCATGAAAGACATGGGAGAAGCCGCATACATTCTTGGAATCAGAATCTACAGAGATAGAACTAACAAGCTGATTGGATTGTGCCAAGACACTTATATTGATAAGGTGTTGCACAGATTCAGGATGCACGGTTCCAAGAAGGGCTTCATACCAATTTCTCATGGCAAGAGTCTCTGCAAGAAGCAGTGTCCGGCGACACCTGCTGAGCGAGAACGCATGAATAGAATTCCTTATGCTTCTGCAATAGGATCTATTATGTATGCCATGCTCTGCACTCGTCCAGATGTAGCTTACGCGTTAAGCATGACGAGTAGATACCAATCTGATCCAGGTGAAGCTCACTGGACAGCTGTCAAGAATATTCTCAAGTATTTGAGACATACTAAGGATAAGTTCCTTGTGTATGGAGATAGTGATGAACTTGTGGTGAATGGATTCACCGATGCGAGTTTTCAGACGGACAGAGACGATTTCCGATCCCAGTCTAGATATGTCTTCTGTCTAAATGGCGGTGCGGTGAGCTGGAAGAGCTCTAAGCAGAATACCGTAGCTGACTCCACAACGGAAGCTGAATATGTTGCTGCTTCAGAAGCGGCAAAGGAAGCTGTTTGGATCAAGAAGTTCATGACTGAACTTGGTGTGGTTCCTAGTATCTTGGAGCCAGTGGCTTTGTTCTGCGATAACAATGGAGCCATTGCTCAGGCGAAAGAACCCAGGTCACACCAGAAGTCCAAACACGTTGAGAGGAAATATCATCTGATTCGTGATATTGTCAATAGAGGTGATGTGAAGATCAGCCGAGTTCCGACAAACGAGAATGTCGCTGATCCTCTAACCAAGTCACTCCCAAGGCCTAAGCATGAGAGTCATACGACTGCTGTAGGCATTAGAGATCTTAAGATGTAATCTTGATTCTAGTGGGAGTTTTGGATTTTGTTTTAGTTATAATAAGACGCCCTTGTAAACATTCTTTTAGAAGTGTTTAATGAAATTTGATTTCAGCATTATTTATTGTGATCTAAATAATGGTCCCGAAATAAGTTTATGACATATTATAGGTCATCAAGTTGAGAACTTGATCATGAAACCCTATAAGTTAATAAATTATATTGTCCCTAGTCGAGGTTGCAGAATCGGGACACTGACAACCGTTAGAGACTAGATTGTGAGGTGACTGTTGGCTAAGTTTCATGGAGCCAATGATATGATTATTGCAGTCAGTCACATAGATATATGTCAGTGGACATATGATCGGACATGACCCGCTAATGAGAAGTCTACAAGATAGTAATATCTGTGTCATAAGAGGTTCTCATTACGACTATAGAGTATAGTCCTTAGACCTGAGTTCATCATGCTTTCTTGCATATGAATTGGTACATTTTGACTTTGTCAAACGTCGATCCGTAACTGGCGGCTATAACGACACTGTTCAAGTTTATCATGAAGTGTGCGTTGAAACAGGGATGGAACAAGATGGAATTTGTCCCTCCTGAAAAACGGGAGATAAATATCTCAGGGCCTATCGAAGATTGAATACTGAGAGAATGTGTGGCCGCACTCAAACGAACTGTAGTTCAGTTGTTTGTAATGTTCAGTATGAGATCAAGAGTTCGATAAACACGATGTTGGCTTAATAAGGATGACACCAATCTTGCCTTATGCCAAGTCGAGATATAGAGACAAAAGGATTATAGGAATTGATGATTCCAGTACAAGTGGGAGATTGTTGGGATAGTGTCCTGAAATCACACTTGTACTCACTCCTGTGATAGTTGTGTGTCGAGATCAGACATTCGTATAATACTGGGCGTTTGCAATGCTTTGCTAGAAGCCTCTTGCATTCTGTAGGTCGTGGACTTACTGCCAGTATTATATGATCCTATAGGGTCACACACCTAAGCGAACTGGAAGCTACGACATGGGAATGATCATTGTGGCAATGATCATATTATGTGTATTGAAATACACATAAGAATCGATATAATGGTGTTGTTTCGATCGACACAGCTTGTGTGTCGGTCGACACAGTTCGGATTTTCCGAACAGACTTTTCGGGTTATGGCTTAATTGAGTCTGGCCCGTTAAGCAAGTTTAGGTCGAATAAATCAGTTTAGTTCGACCTAAACAACAGAGCCGTCCAGTTTTCTTGACAGAAACACTAGACACACCAGAACTTTTCGATCCCCATTGATCCGGCACTAGCATCCCGTTTCCAGCGAGCGTGCGTGTGTATCTGGTAGAGGCAAAGCGTTGCGTTGCTCCACTGATCTCGTTCACCATCTCTTCCGCTGCCAAAAGGTAAGAACGAGGTTGGTTCTAAATTTCAATATAACAAACCCTAGATCCATCGGGATCCAACACTAATTGCATCTTATCAGCTTCATGTATATAGTTCTCTGCAAAATGTTCTTCTAGACATTCGATCCAATATTTCCATTCCTCTACTGAGCAACATACTCCTGTCTCAACAGGATTGTTTCCAGAATGCCTTTCTCCCTCGGCCGGAATGTATCTCTGTCGACTTCCCTGAGCAAACTTCTCCAGCCTAAATCCTCGGTCTCTCCCGTTACTGGTCTCGTCACGTCTCTGAAGCTCTGGGTCAAACACACGATATCGGTTAAATCCAGTCTTCTTCTTCATCCTTGCTCGTTCCACCTTCAGGTGTCGCAACTCAAGACCATCCAAGGACTCTACCCTATTCCGATCAACCACATTCCTAGTTCTTTTCTTCCTAACCTTATAGTATAACTGATCAAACGCCATTCCACTAGGTTCCCATACCTTAGTCCCTATTTCATCATCCGCTAAGGCTGATTCACGGCTAACCTTCCTATCAGTCGATTCGCCCTCCAGGTGTTCGACGAAATTCCACTGAGAGTTTCCAGGGTTTGGTGTCATAATCTGTTCCGTGAAGACCCGCTCCGGTTTCTGTTGTGCTCTGGACGTTGGAGGTGATACCACTGTCATCTTAAGAGCCTTAGGATATGGGTAAGTAGATACCTGAACCGTGGGTATCTGGATCTGAGGAGTTTCCGAGGTGCGAGCCACAAGTCCTTCTGCTCGAGCCTTCTCTGGAGCATCCAGCGTCGGATCTGAGGAGATGGGACTGAAACCCACTGGAACTGAAGGGGTCGTCTCTAGATCCTTGTTGCCACTCTGAGAGCACAAGAACTTCAACATGGCCTTCACTTCCTGCATCTCGTCCAGGCGTTGATTCATGTTATTCTCCAAGGACAGCAACGACTTCTGAAGATCCGAGCTGAGTCGGTCGAGTCGATCCATCATCGATCCTTCCTGGTGAGCCGTTGGTGAGGTCGGATCAACTTGAGCCATGTGGACTCTGATACCAATGATAAGAGTCCAAAAACCAGTAACCAGAATGGGGAAACGAAGCGGAAGAAAGTAGAGAGATAGTGAAGAAGGAGATAAGAGCAGAAGATATTTTTTGATAAATTGTTTGATAGCGTAACTTGTTACAGGAATTGAACTTAAATACATAGTTCTAAGAGGCCGTAGACTTCATAATCGAAGCCCAAAAAGAAGTTGTCGAGGCCCATCTTTCTCTCTTATCAATGACCCAATCCACAAACAGCTTGCAACCCAATCCTCGTTTCCGAGAATCCTTCTCTGATTCGATCACTCGAGTCTTCTTCCTCCTAGACATCATTGTCCCAATGATCTCACACTTCGTCCTAATCTGCGACGATTCTAATTTCAAACTCCACCGTCCGTACGATGCATAAGTGCAGATCTTTGTTCGAATCTCGTTTGTCAGCCTCTTGGATTGGTCTGAGAACCACCTCTAGATCCTGCGTCTCGATGTATTCACTCACTGATTCGCCTCTGAAATCACTGATTTTAGTTCCACACTCGACGAGTATTTGCTACGGATGCAGCAATGTGAGCAGCATGTTCTCAAGTGCGGAAGACTTTATGTAATCTTCGTTCTGTTTTGTTAGAGAATAGAATCAGTTGGTTGGATCTTTAGTAACATATTGATTTACGAAAGTAGTAACTTTGATTATTTGTGATACTTAATCCGATTTCTTGTTTGCAGACGCGAAAGTAGTGACGAGAAATGATCGATACTTGGCATTCGCCACCAGTGGCAACGAACTGGAGTGAGCTCTTTGACTTCTTTGGTTTCTACTTTATTTCCATAGATTATCATATTGGAGCTCTATACAGAAATATGTGAGTAAAAGAGCATCTCATTGCTGGTTTCTTACGTTTATTTATTGTTGGAATACATGCTCGATTATACAGCCTCTATATTCGTATTTTTATCTAACTTTTGTTATGGATGCTAAGATAATTAATGCCTCACTGCCTTCACGGACGTACCGTAGTCATTTGCTTTCACGGATCATTGCCTCACTCCATTGGTGAATGCCTTAGTCTTGAGAGGCTTCAAGTGCAGAATAATGGATTCTCTGGTGAGTTTCCAGTTGGGTTATGGTCATCACCCAAGATGGTAGCTTACATGATATGCTATCGAGGCCTGGCGATCAACTGCAGTGGAGCGTTAGGTTGAAGATAGCACTAGGTGTTGCTCAAGCATTGGCATACATTAGCAAAGATTGTATGCCACACTTACTCCACAGGAATCTAAAGTCAACAAACATTCTCTTGGACAAAGATTTTGAACCGAAGCTCAGTGATTTTGCTCTTGACCAGATTGTTGGAGAATCTGCTTTTCAGTGTGTCATACACACCACCAGCTCACACTCCTACTATACTGCACTAGGTACAATGTATATTGATCAAACACGAGTGAAATTTTCAGTATCATAGTTTGAAACGCTTGTGCTTTTTCCTTGATTGTATCCAGAAAACAATTACAGCAAGAAATCAACAGAAGAAATGGATGTTTACAGTTTTGGAGTTGTACTACTAGAACTTGTCACGGGGCAAAGAGCAGAGAAAGCAGAAGAAGGTTCATCTGGAGAGTCTCTTGACATAGCGAAGCAGGTAAGGAGGAAGATAACCCTGACAAATGGAGTTGTCCAAGTTCTTGACCAAAAGATCTTGTCCAGTTCTTGCCGATCAGATGTGCTAAAGGCCTTAGACATTACCCTCAATTGCATCGCCGTTGTTGCAGAGAAACGACCTCCAATGCTTCAAGTTATCAAAGCGCTTGAGGGTATAAGCTCTTCTGTCTCAGTCTCAACTGAGAAGCTTCCAGTTTCAGTGTAAACAGTAAGCCAAGAGAGACCATTATTAGCTTTGGCTTTTACCAAAAACAAAAAAAAATCATGATTTTCTTGAAGGGTCCAAGTGAAAGATGGTATGTTTTTGTTTCTGGAGTGTGAGAGTTATGTATGAATGTACATCTGATGAGCTTGGAGTCTTTTGGACAAACAAGCCAGGTTTAGGTTTCTTCAAGGAGTTTGTATCTTTCGTTAGTCGGAGAGAAACTATAGTTAGAAGGGCTCCACTCAAAATCACCCAAAATACTCTGAAGTTTAAAAGAAAAATCTCATCAAATCACCTATAGAATTTTATTTGTATTTTAAAATTTTACCAAAATCACCCAAATATCTTCAAATCCCACCTAAACTCCATCAAATTTAAAACCCCCTAAAATCTCCCAAACCCTTGATCCAATACACCCCCATAATCTTGTTATGTAATGAAACCCTTAACTTTGGAAAATTGATATATTTCACAAAACGTTTTGGATCTTGGTGACAAACACAATTCTTTTCCTTTTTCTTTATTTTTCTGCATTGAATAAAGCTCCATGAGCTATTTATTTTCTTTTCGATAACTTGAATCCTTAGTTTTGGATTCTCCTGCAAGTTTTAGCCGTCAACAATTGTAAATGTGTCGAGGGGCCTTTGTTATATTTTGGGCTTTTACATGGTATAATTTTCCTTGGGTGAAAACCATCGCATGAGCCCAAGGTATTATATTGTTTTGGTTTTGTGAGTTAGCTCTGATTTGGTATTTTTTTATTTTCGTTATGCCTTGTTATTATTTCTTTACTTTGTTGTGGGGTGTTGGGGGGGGGGGGGGGGGGGGGGGGGGGCTGAGAAATTGAATATATGAATAGGGCTGCATGTTTTTAATTTTACGCTATGCTTCTTGTTAATCCTAATTGCCTAGATTCCTTCTCCTTTAGTGCAAGTTTCCAGTCATTTATGGGACCCTAATGTGACCAAATTTCCGTGCACCACATCGAGTCTGAGTATATCGTTTGTTGTCTGGCTATTTTCCCGATCAGGTTTCCGGATTTTTCTGTCCACCGTATCTATGAGGCGGGACAGAGTGGGTAACTGTGTTCTTTGTATGTTTATCATTGTGATGTCCATTTAAATTTCATGAAGCAGTATTTTGATAGTTGTTAATAGATTTTCTTAATGAAAGATAAGAATTTATTTAGTAGGAAATGTAGACACGGAAGCTAAAAACGGAACGAAATGCAAGAAGAAGTGAGAGGTGACTAATGAAAAATAAAATCTGGTAGTCCAACGGAATGCTTGGACTGACTCTTTATTCATGGCATGCAAGGAAGAATGCGTTGTACTCTGTTTCCACCCATTGTCATTTGTCAGATCATGTGTACGAATTTCACCATTATCTTGTAATGGAAGCAATAGGCACACCTGTTTTTGAGGTCTTTGAGGTGACATGTCATAGGAGGCCTCGTGTTTCTCAGGGCGTCTTAGTAGCAACGGAGGAGGAGGAGGCCAACGATGACACCAAGAAGATATTGAGGGAGATCTTGGAGTTTGAGCACATTTTATTGGGTGGGATCCATTTTGGCTGAGATATGGGTATAGTGTGAGAAGTTTTTTTTTTTGCGGATGGGATGGTCTTCTTTGAGGGTCTAATGGTTTAATTTGAAACATATGTTTGTAATTTAAATTTAATTACTGGTGTAGTGGGTGAGATTTAATGTTGTCTACCATTATTATATATATGCACTTAATTATAACGGTTACCGGGAGGACTCGAGAAGGCTATGGTGTCGACCCAAACGTCTCGTAGATATAGTTGTTTAAAAAAATATATATGAATTTTTGTTACCAAAGAACGTTTAGTTTGTTTGGGCATGCCTATGTCGTTTCTAAAACCATGGCAAGTGTGTAGCGGTACCTGCTACCTTGGATTATACGTATTACCTGGTGTTTCTTCTTGCCTATTTTTGTTTCTCTTTGGAATAAATGTAACCCTTGTTTTTAAATCTGCAAGTTATGTGTCTAACGTTTTTTGAAGTTAGTTTGCATTTGTTTTGATGTACCATATACGAAGGGATGGCTTTCTTTGATCACCGATTAGCATTTGTGCTTAAGAAGTTGTAATGGGGATGAGGATGTATCAGTGCAGACCTGAAAATTTATATAGTGGCAAGTGTTAAGGACGATATTGTAATTGTCTTTGGGTTGACGTCAAGCGTTATATTGGGCATCCTTTTGGGTGTGTGTCTTCAATGGACTTGAGGTTGTGTCAGTGTTCCCGAAGTGTATGATTGCGTGAACTGGTTTTGTCGCTCTTATGTTCAGCCTGTCTTTGATTTTGTTTTAACAGCTCTGCTGGTTGTATTGCGTGAAGTTTCTTGTGCATGTAAGATCTGCAAACTATTTTTTTGGCTTTGGTATTATAGGGTCTAGCAAGTAAGATGAGCGATGTGTGGATGGTTATAAAATACCGCCAGTTATTCCCATTACTAATTTAAAAAAGGAGAGGTGGTTCACTTAGAGGTCCACTATTACAAAATACTAAATATATAGTTGGCAATATTAGGAGTAGCTATCTGATACTCGTTCTGTAAATGCATGGAAAAGGTTCCGGATGTCGGTTTTTGAACGAGAGCTATTCACTCGCTCCCACATTTGCGTGTTTTTGGAGCTTGGTTGTTTCTCTTTGTTGTTGGGGGGGGGGGGGGGGGGGTGATGCTTGGAGGAATCCTCGTTCGTTTGAGACGTGAAAATGAAGTCATTTCTTCTTTTGCTCATGCGATGTTTTTGTTTCCCTGCAAAAAATGTGTATTAGTTACTTGTGATAGCTGTAGTAAACGCATTAGAACATTCTTTAATGTGTTTTGGGTGAGAATAAACCTGTGGGACATCTGGTGGGGTCGACAACTCTGTCATTTTGATGACAGTGAATGTTCGATGATTTGGTGTGAAGTTGAATGGTGTTACCCGTATCTGGAATAGTAATGCTTGCCTGCCAAGTTTTTCAGACACTGAGGCAGCTCACCGTCTACACATTCCGGAGCCTGCGAGCCATTTTTTTTTGTTGTAAACGGAAATAAGTTGCTGATTAAAAATGGGTGATAATGATAGATTTTACCTATCGTAACTCCAATCTATGCTTGTAATTTCTCTGTAAACAATCTCTACACAAGACAGTGAATGAATGAGGAATCAATTTGATTGAATCTGTAAAAGCTTTGTAGCGTGATACCACTATAATCTCATGTCGATTACAGTAGCTACACCGATCTCATAGCGATCGTAAGACTCAGACTCATATCGTCCAGAATCAGATACAACAAAGCATGAGCAATAGAAATGTCAACCACTCTTATTTATACTTCAAGTCTCTCGAAAGCTCATGGCTTCTTCCTCCAACGGCAAAGTCTCTGATTCTTCTAGAGACTCTTATTCATCTTCTTCAAGTCTGACCTCCAGCTCAGTATATGATATACAAGTCTATCAGATAACCCTTAAGCATAATTACAGATTACCTCTTGAATGAGGCTGGAAGCTGTTTTGGTGGTTATCTTGGTCATCTCAGTGTCAAAGACCACGAATGTCGACGTAGTATCTCCATTTGAGACATTAAGCTCCACTCTGTACATGTTCAAACATTTTTTTGTAAAATGTTACACGTTTTGGCCTGTAATGAGGGTTAAATGTTTGTAGCCGATGTTTACCTTTGTAAACCAGTCACGGCCGAAGATAGACATCTGTTGCAGCGAAGTGAACTGCCCCTTTTCTCTAGCTTTCGGCTGCAGCTTACGCAGGAAATATATGACCACCCTTTCCACTTAAGCACACAGGTAATTGTTGCTTTGACAGTAAAGTCAGCCTCATGTATATGTTTGTGTTAAAATGGTTAAAGATTTTTATTACGGTATGTTTTTGTGGGGTGAGAAACTGGTGAATTAGTTAGACGGTAGTACCTATTCTGTGGGCTTTGAGATGTAAGCGCAGAGGTCTCTGATGGTGACTGCTTCCATCTTGGCTATGGATTCACTTGTGTCCACACGTGAGAAAGGGCTGTTTGGGTCAACACCCAAACTACATGTAAGATCTCAACTCGTTCTATCCGAGAATAGAAAGAGTTTTAGGGTTTGTAAATTAGGGATTCTAAAAGAAGAATTTAGGAACGCGGTGAGATTTGAGAATTTAGGGTTTAAAGCCGGTATTTCCGAGGTGGAAGCCGGTAAAGAATACTATGAAAGTCGCCGGAGAGAATTTTAGGTTAAAGTCGCTCTAAAAGTCTCTCAAGCCTAAAAGTAATAAGAAAGCGTATCCTTTATTGAATGTCGGGGTTCCCTTATATAGGGTTACAAGTCGGTTTATTAATAAAAGGAAAGTACGAGATAATTACGAATGTTTCCTAATAACTCGGCTATGCCTTGATATGGAATATTCCCTTTTGCCGACTTTATCGTACGGCGCCCTTGGACTAGATGTAGGATTATGTGAGATCATTGGTGTAATTCACAGGTTACAACCTAGCACATAATCAACTAGGATCTAGGTGATTTGCAGTTGAATCATAAACAGATCAAGATCATTACCCTATGATTGCAGCGGATTAATCAATGGAATATCGAGATCTGCAAGAGCTGATGATTACCGGCTCCTCCTCAGGTATCCACACTCTTACAAGCTACGGATCAGGCTGCTAGACCAAGCTGGAAAAATCACAGAGAGAGAGGAAGACCGCTGAGGCAAAAATCGCAGAGCCAGAAGCATTAGGGCTTCCTGCGCCTCTCCTCTTCCTTATATGGGCCCAAGTAATTAAACTAATGGCTCATTAGGCTTTTGGGCCCAAGGCCCAAATCAGACAAAAGACTGTCTTTTGTCTGGCCCAATTCTCTGTACAAATACAGTAAATGCCTTGCATCTTACCGTATTAATTCCATTTAACTTTTCCGTTAGCTATGGTGTGTGACCCTTAGGGATCATACAATACTGGTAATAAGTCCTAAACTTATAGATCATGAGCGGGCTCTAGCAAGTCATCATGATCACCCAGTATTTATGACTTATGTCTGATCTCGACACTTATCATACTTTCTAGAGATAGTACGGTAGATTTCAGGACATTCCCAACACTAGACACCTTCCAAACCCTAGTGAAAGCCGGTTTAGCCCGAGTTCGGTTTAACCTGGTTTTACCGCCTTGGGCTTTGTCGCCGACTTTCCCTTCTGGGCCGGCCTAAACTCATGAATAGGCCTCTTTAGGAAAGTGCTAATCTTGACTCTAACAATAAGCCCTCCCAGTGTGGCGACTTGTACTCAAGTCGTCATTACGAGGAGTTAACTCATGGTTTATGATATGATTTCGGTTTGGCCCATATCTGTCGTTTATCGGGGTACGTCGCTGTTTCGGCCCATATTATTATTTTTATTGGGCTGGTCCAAACTTGGCCTGGAATGATGAAATCGAACGAACCAGTTTTGAAAACCATTAATGACCAGTCGGAACCGGAATTGATTCTCGGTTCAATTACTGGGTAGGTGCAACATACGAAGCGTCGCCTAGGTAACAATGCGCCTTGGTTCCTGCGCCGTCATTTTGCTATAAATAGTTCCCTCATACTTCATTTTGCTCATTTCGCTCAAGTGGAGAAGTTTCAAGAGGTAATCTTCTCTCTGTCTTATTTATTTTCCGGCCATATTTCCGCCGCCGCTCCGCCTTGTGTTCTTAGGATTTTAGATCGAAGCATTACTTTTTTGTTGCGTTCTTCTTCTGTTCTTCCGAAAATTATGTCTTTGATCCGCTGTTCAACGGGAAAAGATAAAGAAGTTGTTTCGGTATCTTCTGCGGATGATTCGTTAAGTCGTCCATCCGCTTCTACTTCTTCAAGTGCTTCGTCTGACTTGGAAAGCCGTCCTGCTCGTTCTGAGATCGAAGAGTTCAGGCTTCGCTGTGAGTCGTCACACCAAACTGCTGCTGAGACTTCGGGCCGAGAAATTTTTACCGTCCCGCAGCTTCGAGACGAGGACGCGATTGATACCGACCAAGATGCTTCCCACGAAGACGTCTCTTCTCCTGCGTTACCTGTCGAACCGAGAGAGCTATATGGTAATGTTTTCGGGACTCAATCTACTGCAGAGACGGTTAGATCTTCGCTTCGCGGTTGTGGAGCAGATCCGGCGATTAAGGTTATTATTCCCTTTCCGCTCGACCGTCCTTGGACTCCTCCGCCCGGCTATATGACCGTGTACGAATCGTTTTTTATGAACACCAAGTCTGGCTGTTGTCGCTGTTGGTTTCCGTTGCCCAACTTGCTAGTTTCGTACTGCTTTCGTCGCGAGATCGCCATTTGCCAGCTTTCGGCCGTCGCGGTGCGCCACATGGTCGGTCTCTTAATGCTGGGTGCTGAAGCCGGCGTCACAATTACTGCGAGTGTTTTTGAAGAAATGACGTCGATCAATGCTATGTGTTCCAGCCCGGGGTGCTATGCAGTGAAGTTCAAAAGTGGCCATCGTATACTGACAGATGCCCCTAAGAAAATTAATAATTGGCAGAGAAATTATTTCTTTGTCGAAATTTCCTCATTAGTCGTCCCTGATGAGCACAGGGAACTCGTCAGGACTTCTTGTGATGCAAGATGGAAGCGTGTCTGACGTAGAACAGGGACTGAAGTCTCTCTATTCTAGATCGTGGGTGATATGGTGGTAAAATGGATTCAAACCTCGGGTCTCTAGACTCCTTAGAATGAACGTGAGATGATTGAATGGATAGAAGATGGATTGATTGTCGCCACACAAGAAATGAAGGATCTTGTGATAAGACTGAATCTAAGGTCGCTTGATATGACTCACAAGAAAGCTTAGAATCGAAAAGGTGTTTTCTCTCAAAGAAGAAGAACTGCGTTATTGTATTGATACTTGGTAAATGATACACGGCTGCTAAGGATCCTTATAAAGGGGATCGTGCAGCTGTTGCCTTCTAGGGCAGAAAACCTAATTACAACGGCTACTAAATACTAAAATATCCTATGGTCCGACTTAAAAGTAATACAGGGAAACTTGACTCACTTAACGACTAATACAGACTCTGACTCAGACAACTAATGTAATACTTGGACCTGCAAAATGAACAAACACAATATATAATTGAAATCATACCTTATTGAGCGTGTGTGGTTGTCCATGGTTGGGCCTAAGTAGACTGAATTGAGAAGATCATCATCGAGTCTTCAATTGTCTTCATTTGATCTTCTACACGCTCCACTTGATAATCTTGAGCTAGGAGACTCTGAATGGATGTGTTGAACAGTGCTCTGAGTCTTCTAGTTCCTGATCTTGTCCTTGGAGGATCTCTCATGGTCGTCACGTCTTGAGCAACAGGTACTTCTTCTAGGTCTTCTCGACGTATCTCTACGCTTGAGTCAACGCTTGAGTCAACGCTTGAGTCGATGTCCTCATCATCTTGGAACACAGATCTTGGTAGATGTCGTTCTAAATTTGCCGTCATTCGCATGTGATGATTTACTCAAATTTTCTTTTTTTGCTGCAGTGCATCATCCGTTGTTCAAGCCGTACCCCGACAACTACTTCTCGATTCTTGAAAAGATCCAATCTCTCGGTCTTCGCAAGTGGTCGGATCTCTCCCGGGATCGCATAACCAAGACGCTTCCGCAAATCTCCAAGGGTCAGTTTCTCTTTGAGCGTAACTCGTCATTGCGATTTCTTCTCTTTTTTTAAGACTTGTTTTTTTTATCTCTCTAGTGAAGTGGAATACCACGGTGAAGGTCACTCCTGAGCAACTCGTGAAACCTGGGAAGATGGGCAAGGTGCAGCGAATCAGTTCCGTTGATTACTCCAAGGAGATTTCATCCCAACCGTCTTCTTCTGCCAAGTCGTCAAAAGGGACGGACGCGCCTCCTCCGGCTTCAGTCGGCAACCAGCTTGGTGAGAAAACCGTGGCTCGAGCGGCAAACTCCCCTTCCCTTCCGCCTAAGGTTCCGTCACGGAAGAGGCCTGCTGATGATAAGTCGGTTCAAGATAAACCGGCAAAGGCGTCAAAGACCGGCAAATCAGCTCAGGATACTTCTAAGGAGGTGGCGCCCGTCAATGAGCCTGCTAAACAAAAGGACCCGTGGCAGCGTTTCTACAAGTTCAGGGGGACCGTTCCCGACTCGTCTGGCAGTTCTAAGCCTTTTGAGTCTAACAAGGAACTCGTCCTGGTGCGACCACGGCGCGAGGTGAAAGAAGGGGAAGTGCGCCCTTCAATCCATAACTTCGCTTATCAATATGAGAGCGAGGTTCCTTTCATCAAAAACCCCCGAGCTTGTTTTGACATGCTAACGTGCGTGAGGGGGAATGAATCAGATTGGCCGGTTTTAGAGGAATTGCCTCACTCTGATGCCATCGTCAGGCTAAAGCATGCTGAGGCGACGGTAGGTTTTTTGATACTAAAATTTTTCATTATTTGTTAAAACGACATCCCTTCTTCTTTTAAACGACCTTTGCTGTTTTTCAGATGATCGCGGCTTCGAACCGTGTGGCTTTGGAGAGTTCCTGGGCCCAAAAGAAACTGGCTGACGCGGTTACCAAGCGGGATGATCTTCTCAAGAAGATTAAGGAAGAGAAGAAGGTTTTGGCGGCGAGCAACCTGGTTCTGGAAGGAAAATTGAAGGAGGCCGAGGAGAAGTCAAAAGCCGATTTCCTCAAATTTGAGCTGGAGAGAAAACAGCTGCAGAAGTCTTGTCTTGACCTGGTTCAAAAGGAGCGGGAGAGAGTCGAGGCTGCTGCTAGGACGAAGGCGCAGACCCATTTCGACCTCATCCAACGCTATATCGGTGACCAAGAAACCGCTGTTGCGATGCAGGTCAAACAGGCTCAGATTTCCGGTCTTAAGAAATGTCTGGAGAAACTTAGCGGGCAGGGCGTGTCGGTTCCTCAAGCTGTTCTGGACCAGATAGCCGCTGATGAGGTCGCGGCGGATGCGGAGTTGGATAACCTGGACGTTGTGACGAAGGAGGAGCTTACGTTTGTGCTCTCACCTATTCATCATCCCCTCCTTGACCGTTCTCACGATTCTCCTCCTCCTGTCCCGCGGCATGTCGACCAATTTGGGACAAATGTCGGCATTATCCCGGAGGCGGTTCCGGCCGATCTTGTCCAGTCTGTTCGGACAGACATTTCAGCTGCGGACGGCGGGCCTTGAGTAGTCGTCAAATGTCTTTAGTATTTATTTGTACTGGTTTTGTAATAACTTTTATTTATATTTGCAAACTCTATCTTTTTGGTTGAATCGTTATTTTGCATTAAGTTTGTTTTAAGCTTGATAGCGATTAGAATCATTCTATCTTTAAAGCTTTTACTAAACTTTAGCAACAACGATTGGGATATGCGACCAGGTCGGGCTACTGTATTTAAACTTGCAGCGACTTTTAAGTTTGCGCTTTAATTAGATCAAAACATTCAAACTCGCCACCAACGTACTAATTTAAGCTTGCCGTCAAATCGGCGATTTAGTGGATTCTCTAGTAGTCGGACTAATCTCGTATTTAAGTTTGTCCTTAAACGATTTAGTGACTTGGAATAGTCAGACTAATCTCGTATTAGGCTTGTCGTCAAACTCTAAATGATTTTAGCGACTCTTGCCATGAGGCGGTTTGCGAGGCTTACTAGTGCTCGGCTTTTATTCTTAGGGCGGGAGAATGTGCGATGCTGTGCTCGACTTATTTGTTATCACCCACCGCTGAGAATTTGCGGGACGGATCCCGGCTTTTCCTTACCACGATGTGCACCTCGTGCGCAAGGAAGACCACGCCCCTGGCCAGGAGACATGATGCTAATGATGCGAGTCGTTTGCTCGTCTTTTTGCGAGTTGATACTCGGCTTTTTGCGAGTTGATACTCGGCTTTTTGCGAGTTGATACTCGGCTTTTTGCGAGTTGATACTCGGCTTTTTGCGAGTTGATACTCGGCTTTTTGCGAGTTGATACTCGGCTTTTTGCGAGTTGATACTCAGCTTTTTGCGAGTTGATACTCGGCTTTTTGCGAGTTGATACTCGGCTTTTTTAGTACCATCAAATATTTGAATATTAATGAAAGGACGTACCTGATTTTTGGCTTTGCTTGTCTTTCAAGACGGTAAATTATCTGAAAAATAAGGTTTTTATTAGATTTGTGACTGTGCCGGTAAAGGCTGCCTACGTATCCTCCGAGGAAGAATCAAGTCACTCGTAGTTCTTAGTACATAATCTTTTTTTTTTTTTTTTTTTTTTTTTTTTTTTTGCGCCTTGCCGTCTTAGTGGTACTCCTTCAGGCTTGCCAAGTTCCATGATCGAGGTAAAGCCTGGCCTTTCATTGACTCGAGCTCGTAGACTCCCGGTTTGACGACTTTTGTGACTTTGTAAGGTCCTTCCCATTTCGCCCCGAGCTTCCCTGCTCTCCGTTCCTTGGTGTTTTCGTAAACTTTGCGGAGGACAAAGTCACCGACTTGAAAATGGCGTTCCTTGACTTTCTGTTTGTAGTACCGAGCTGCGAGCTGCTGGTAGTTTTGAATCCTGAGTAGGGCTCGATCCCGCTCTTCTTCTAAGGTGTCGAGAGCTTGGATTAACATCTTTTCATTGATTTCAGTATGGTGCGGCATGAAAGAGCGGCGTAAAGTGTAAATGTTAGCTTCTGCCGGTACCATTGCTTCTACGCCAAAGGCTAAGGAGAAAGGGGTGGCTCCTGTTGCGCTGCGAGGGGTCGTTCTATGCGACCAGAGGACGCCATCTAACTCGTCTGCCCAAACTCCTTTTTTGCTTTCAAGGCGCTTTTTGATGCCGGCGATGATGGTTTTATTCGTAGCCTCGGCTTGGACATTCCCTTGAGGATACCTTGATGTTGACTTGCTAAGGCGTATATCCCACTTCTTACAGAACCCTTCGAATACTTTCGAGATGAATTGCGATCCGTTATCTGTGACGATCTCGTAGGGTAGACCGAAACGACATATTATGTATTTCCAGATGAAATTTTGAACCTGGACATCATGGATTGCGACGTAAGCCTTGGCCTCTACCCACTTTGTGAAGTAGTCGGTCATAATGAGCAGGAAACGTCTTTGATTGGATAATGGTAACGGTCCAACGATGTCCATTGCCCATCTCATGAACGGGTAAGCCGCGGTTGACGTCGTGAGTAATTCTGTGGGTCGATGTATGAATGGCGCATGTCGCTGACACTTTTCACACTTGTTAGAATAGGTCTCGCAGTCGGTTATCATAGTCGGCCAATAGTTACCGTTCAACTTGATTTTGAGGGCTAGAGACCTGCCTCCGGAGTGGTTTCCGCATGCTCCAGAATGCGTTTCTTCAAGAACCCGACTTACTTCATCTCCGTTTATGCATCTGAGGAGGATCTTATTAGCAGAATACTTGTAGAGGACACCTTCATGTATAGTGTATCGCGCGCTCTTGACTTTAAGTCGTCGTGCTTCCCATTTGTCTTCTGGGAGCTTTCCTTCTGTCAGGTACGCTCTTATCGGAAGTCGCCAGTCTTTATTGTTGCCGGTTAGGACAGCGATGAGGTCTGTGCCCTTTGCTTGAATATTGTAGCACATGTCGTCCTTACCAATCGGGATTGTTTCTTCAGGTTCTTCTTGATTGCTCTCAGGGGGCGGGATGCTTGGTTCGTGGATCGTTTCTACCGGGATCCGTCGACAGAGATTGGGATTAGATGCCAGCGACGCAAGTGCATCTGCCGGGGCATTCTCCTTTCTTGGTATCTGGATAATGTCGAAGAATTCGAAGGAACTGGTGAGTTCCAACGCCGTCTTTCGATAAGCCTCCATTCGTTCATTTTTAGCTTCGTAGTCGCCGTTGATCTGGTTGGCTACAAGCATGGAATCACAATGGGCCAGGAGATGTCGTACTCCGATTTCCCTGGCTAATCTGAGACCGGCTAACAAAGCTTCGTACTCGGCTGTGTTGTTAGAAGCCGTGAAACCTAGTTTGAATGACTGCTCTAATATCTCGCCGGTTGGTGATATGAGACGTATCCCTATCCCGACTCCTTTTTTAGATGAAGCCCCGTCAACGAACAATTTCCAATTTTTGTCTTCTGTCTCGGTACCGACATCCAATTCAGGTGATAATTCGACAAGGAAATCAGCTATTACCTGCGATTTGGCGGTTGTCCTGTTCCTGTACTCGATGTCGTACTCACTTAACTCTATTGCCCACTTGGCTAGACGACCAGACTGTCCCGGGCTATGAAGTATCGTTCGAAGAGGTTGACTGCTTAATACGGCAATCGGATGTGACTGAAAATATGGTCGCAGCTTCCGTGCCGAGATGACGACTGCGAAAGCCAGTTTTTCCATTGCAGGATACCTGGTTTCGGCTCCGTTCATTGTTTTGCTGACGTAGAAGATCGGCTTCTGTTCTCCTCGATCTTCCCGAACTAGCACGCCACACACTGCTGTTGTTGAAACGGCGATGTAAAGCAACAATGTCTCACCATTCTCGGGTTTAGATAGTATCGGCGGGTTCGACAAGTAGTCCTTGAGTTGGATGAAGGCTTCTTGACACTTCTCGTCCCACACGAATCTTTTGTTCCCTCGTAGGAGCTCGTAAAAAGGCAGACATTTATCTGTTGACCGGGATATAAACCTGTTCAAGGCGGCTATGCGGCCAGTGAGGCGTTGTACCTCTCGAGTGTTCTTGGGAGATGGTAAGTCGATTATGGCTGTGATCTGCTTTGGATTAGCTTCTATTCCTCTCTGAGTTACCATGTATCCTAGGAACTCTCCCGATGTCACCCCAAATGTACACTTAGTCGGATTAAGTTTCATGCCGTATCGGTTAAGGATGTTGAAACATTCCTTTAAATGACCGACATGCTGAGAGGCAATCAGAGACTTGACTAGCATGTCGTCGATATAAACTGATGCAAGATGGAAGCGTGTTTGACGTAGAACAGGGACTGAAGTCTCTCTATTCTAGATCGTGGGTGATATGGTGGTAAAATGGATTCAAACCTCGGGTCTCTAGACTCCTTAGAATGAACGTGAGATGATTGAATGGATAGAAGATGGATTGATTGTCGCCACACAAGAGATGAAGGATCTTGTGATAAGACTGAATCTAAGGTCGCTTGATATGACTCACAAGAAAGCTTAGAATCGAAAAGGTGTTTTCTCTCAAAGAAGAAGAACTGCGTTATTGTATTGATACTTGGTAAATGATACACGGCTGCTAAGGATCCTTATAAAGGGGATCGTGCAGCTGTTGCCTTCTAGGGCAGAAAACCTAATTACAACGGCTACTAAATACTAAAATATCCTATGGTCCGACTTAAAAGTAATACAGGGAAACTTGACTCACTTAACGACTAATACAGACTCTGACTCAGACAACTAATGTAATACTTGGACCTGCAAAATGAACAAACACAATATATAATTGAAATCATACCTTATTGAGCGTGTGTGGTTGTCCAGGGTTGGGCCTAAGTAGACTGAATTGAGAAGATCATCATCGAGTCTTCGATTGTCTTCATTTGATCTTCTACACGCTCCACTTGATAATCTTGAGCTAGGAGACTCTGAATGGACGTGTTGAACAGTGCTCTGAGTCTTCTAGTTCCTGATCTTGTCCTTGGAGGATCTCTCATGGTCGTCACGTCTTGAGCAGCAGGTACTTCTTCTAGGTCTTCTCGACGTATCTCTACGCTTGAGTCAACGCTTGAGTCAACGCTTGAGTCGATGTCCTCATCATTCCCTCCCTCTTGAGAAGATTCTGACCTCAGAATTCCATCATCTGCATTATAAGGAAGCAAGTCAGCAACATTGAACACTGGTGAAATGGTCAACTCACCTGGCAGATCCAGCTTGTAGGCATTGTTGTTGACTCTCTCCAACACTCGAAATGGTCCAGCTCCTCTTGGCGCTAGTTTGGACTTCCTCTGATTTGGGAACCTCTCTGTACGCATGTGAACCCACACCCAATCTCCTGGATTGAAGATGAGCTCCTTTCTCCCTTTGTCAGCAGCCTTCTTATACTTGGCCGTCCTTTCCTCTATGTTGGCCTTCACCTTCTGATGCAGTTTCTTGATTAACTCAGCCTTTGATTCTCCATCCTGATTAGTAACATCTAATGGCGGCAAAGGAACAAGATCTAAAGGGGTTTCTGGCTGAAATCCATAGACAATCTCAAAAGGTGACAACTTAGTAGTAGAATGGTTAGCATGATTATAAGCGAACTCAACATATGGAATACAATCTAACCAGTTCCGTAGGTTCTTACCAACCGTGGCTCTTAAGAGAGTAGATAGAGTCCTGTTTACAACCTCAGTTTGTCCATCAGTTTGTGGATGACAAGTTGTTGAGAAGAGTAGCTTGGTTCCAAGCTTCCTCCAAAGAACCCTCCAGAAGTGACTCAGAAACTTCGTGTCTCGGTCAGAAACAATAGTCCTCGGGATCCCATGTAAGCGTACTACTTCTTTAAAGAATAAATCAGCAGTTTGAGTGGCATCATTAGTCTTGGCACAGGGAATGAAATGTGCCATCTTTGAGAACCTGTCCACTACAACAAAAATAGAATCCTTTCCTCGGATTTTGGGTAAGCCTAAAACAAAGTCCATTGATATATCAACCCAAGGCATACTAGGAATAGGAAGTGGCATATATAAACCATGTGGATGTGACCTGGATTTGGCTTTGAGGCAAGTGACACACTTGGAACAAAATCGTTCCACATCCTTCTTGAGGTGAGGCCAAAAGAAGTGTTCTACCAAAACGCTCAGAGTCTTATCCACTCCAAAATGTCCCATGAGTCCACCACCATGTGCTTCCTTGATCAACAAGTCTCGCATAGAACCCTGTGGAACACACAAACGTTTTTCCCTAAACAAATAACCATTATGTAAGTAGAAGGAACCTGTTGGGGCAGTAGTACAATCTTGGTAGACTGAACCGAAGTCTGGATCATCCTTATATGCATCCTTAAGGTGTTCAAACCCTAAGACCTTAGCCTCCAAAGTTGTGATCAGCATGTGTCGCCTTGAGAGTGCGTCAGCCACAACATTCTCTTTGCCCTTCTTATACTTTATCACATATGGGAATGCTTCTACAAACTCCATCCACTTAGCATGTCTTCTCTTCAGTGTTGTTTGTCCTCTAAGATGCTTCAAAGTCTCATGATCAGTATGTATGACAAACTCCTTGGACAGAAGATAGTGCTGCCATGTCTCCAACGACCTCATTAGCGCATAGAGTTCCTTGTCGTACGTTGGGTAGTTCAAGCTGGCTCCACTTAGTTTCTCACTGAAGTAGGCTACTGGACGCCCCCCTTGAGTTAGCACGGCTCCAATACCTAAGCCTGAAGCATCACATTCAACCTCAAAGGTTTTATTAAAATCAGGTAATACCAAAACTGGTGCATGCGTCAAGCGATCCTTGAGTCTGTTGAACGCGTCCTCTTGAGCTGATCCCCACTGAAATGCTACGTCCTTCT
This sequence comes from Orychophragmus violaceus, assembly GCA_030180135.1. NCBI lineage: Eukaryota > Viridiplantae > Streptophyta > Magnoliopsida > Brassicales > Brassicaceae > Orychophragmus > Orychophragmus violaceus. The sequence continues at coordinate 72,842,934 of CM058240.1, forward strand.
TGATCACAGCAGTGAGAGGGGCGGCTATAGTACTGAAATCTTTGACAAAACGCCGGTAGAAGCTTGCCAATCCGTGGAAGCTCCTGACTTGTCCTATGTTGTTTGGTCTCGGCCATTCTTGGATTGCTTTGATCTTCTCTTGATCAACCTGTAAACCTTTGGAACTGACAACAAAACCTAAGAAAACCACTTCATTAGTACAAAAGGAGCACTTCTTAAGATTACCATATAGGCTTTCTTTTCGAAGTGTGTCAAGGACTAGCTCAAGATGCTTTTGGTGATCCTCAAACGATTTGCTATAAACCAATATATCATCAAAGTAAACTACTACAAATTTACTGATGTAAGCTCTGAGAACCTGGTTCATTAACCTCATGAAGGTGCTGGGTGCATTGGTTAGACCAAATGGCATGACTAACCACTCGTATAGCCCCTGCTTAGTCTTGAAAGCAGTCTTCCATTCGTCACCTTCTTTCATCCTCACTTGATGGTATCCACTCCTAAGATCAATCTTGGAAAACACATTAGATCCAGATAGTTCATCAAGCATATCATCTAACCTTGGAATTGGATGTCGATATTTTATGGTGATGTTGTTGATTGCTCGGCAGTCTACACACATCCTCCAAGTTCCATCTTTCTTTGGCACTAAGAGAACTGGTACAGCACACGGGCTCAAGCTTTCTCTAATGTAACCTTTCTCCATTAAGTCTTGAATCTGCTTCTCCAACTCCTTAGTTTCTGTTGGGTTCATACGGTAAGCGGGACGGTTGGGCAATGGTACACCGGGAACTAGATCAATCTGATGCTCTATTCCTCTAATAGGTGGTAACCCAGCCGGTATCTCTTCAGGGAACACATCTTTGTATCTGTCAAGCAGTGATACAATCTCTGGTACAAGTACATTATCCTGTGAACCTGTAATCAACACATCTCTAAACACCATTAGTAGCACCGTTTCTTTTCGCTCTAAAGCCTTATAGACAGTACTAGGAGTGATGTAAAGGTTAGTTTTACTTACCTTGGCCTCGGCAGAAAATTTGGATTGCATCTCATGTACCTCTTGAGGAGATAATGGAGCAAGCTGGAATTTGCGCTTGTCGTGCGTGAAGGAATGAGTATTGGTGCGTCCGTTGTGTATGACTTCTCTATCAAATTGCCATGGTCTGCCAAGAAGCATATGGCCTACTTGCATTGGGACAACATCGCACAAGACTTCATCCTCATACTTCCCTATCTTGAACTGAATCAGGACTTGCTCATGTATCCTGATCTCGGTGCTTGAATCTAACCATCTAAGGCGGTATGGCCTCGGATGTTGGGTTGTCTTCAAACCTAGCTTTTCCACCATAATCTTGCTAGCAGCATTAGTACAAGATCCACCATCAATTATGAGACTACATACCTTGTTCTGAACTGAACATCGAGTGAAAAACAAGTTTTCTCTCTGGATGGTGTCTGGGTCACTCAAGGCACTCAATGCCCTGCAAACAACTAACATCTCTCCTGTCTCGGGAAATGCTACTTCCTCTTCTGAATCCGCAGCTTCAAGGTGTTCCACTTCATCTTGAGACTCATATCCTCCATCATGTGTTAAGATCATAACTCGCTGATTTGGAAAATCTCGTGCATAGTGACCTTTACCCTGACACTTGAAACAAGTTATGTCTCGCGCTCTTGTATTAGTGGTTGAAGACTTACCTGAGTCAGTACGGTTGTTCCTTGGAGCGTCATAAGCTGACCTCTTATCTTGGGAACCTGAGGCAACAGTCTTGCCTTTGTCAAGGTTCTTAGCTTGCGGTGCACTCCATGAGTTAGGTCTTGAGCGACTCGCTGCCGCTGTCTTTCTCTTGATTCCTTGTTCAGCCTGCACGGCTGCATGCAATAAATCATTAAGATCATGACAAGGTTGACGTTCTACCTTTCTGGCGATTCGGTCATTGAGTCCATCAATGAAATGGCCCATGGGAACTTCTTCACTCTCATCCAACGCCATCCGGTTCTTGAGTTGCTCAAACTCTTCATAGTATTCCTCAACACTCTTGTTCTTCTGTGACAGAAGCCTGAACTGCTTTTGCATATCTCTGTGGTAATGAGGTGGCACAAATTGCCTCCTGAAGTTGTACTTCATGGCTGCCCAGGTTGTGATCCGCTCAAAGTTGTTTCGCCTACGGTCTTGGACTTCTCTGTCCCACCAAGTTAAGGCATGGTCCGTGAGTTGAGCCGAAGCTAGAGCTATCTTCTTCTGGTCATTGTACTCGTAGTAGTCAAAGATGTACTCCATACGCCTCTGCCAATCAAGGTATGCTTCCAGATTAACCCTACCTGCAAAAGTTGGCACAGTTAGTTTCAAATCTTTTGCAAAGTTACGGTTTACCTCTTGTTGTGGTTGGCGATCACGGCGGTGATGTTGATGATCTCGGTTCCTCCCTCCTGCTCCTGCATTCAGAGTATTCTCACTCTCATCATCATCCGACTGCTCATCATTCCTTGGAAGTTCTAGTCGTCCAACCCTTTGACCAATCCGTCCGATCTGAGCCGACAAGTCGTTCTTCATGGCTTGTAGCGCTTCTAGTAGAGCTGCATTAGGGTCGACGTGGTCTCCTGCCATTGGTTTCCTGTTCCTATACACACTAGAGCAAGCGATCAAGTGACTAGGGAACAAAAGGCACAAAATAAGGAGAAAGATCCTAAGCAAACCTATGATAACTTGTGATACAAGCGATGCGTCAAGGACTGACACAAGAGAAGGCTCGGTTACAAGTAAAATAAATCACGCTCGGTTTTGACAAAAGGATTTTGGAAAGTTGTAAACCGATTTGATTAAATATAGGAGATCTTTAGAAATTTGAAAAGATTTGGAAAACTTTTTTTTTTTTTTTTGAAAACGAGATTTAGTAAAAATAGGAACTAGAAAATCTTAAAATATGGAAAATATTTTCGAAATCTTTGGAAAAGGAAATGAACACTTTGAACCAAAATTCAAATGGGAAAATCGGATCAAAAGATCACACTTCTTCTTCTTCGTAAATCTCTTTTTTTTTTTTTTTTTTTTTGAATGCAAAAATGAAGAACTAAAACAAGAACACAAAGCAAACTTTTTTTTTTTTTTTTTGAAAGTTGAAAACGAGTGCAAGAAAAGAAAAGCTTTGATTCTAAAACCCTAAGATTGACAAGAGAATTCGCTTATTGGCTCAAGCACAAAGAAGCGATTCCTAACTTGATTCAAGGATGTAGATCAACGATGAAACTAGATGAAACAAGAGACTTTTTATGTTTTTTTTTGAAAGTAAAAATCGAAAGCTATAAACTAGATTGCAAAGAAACCGAAAGGAAAAGGGATAGATACACCTGATCTAGGAACCTTTCGGCTCTGATACCAGATGATGCAAGATGGAAGCGTGTTTGACGTAGAACAGGGACTGAAGTCTCTCTATTCTAGATCGTGGGTGATATGGTGGTAAAATGGATTCAAACCTCGGGTCTCTAGACTCCTTAGAATGAACGTGAGATGATTGAATGGATAGAAGATGGATTGATTGTCGCCACACAAGAGATGAAGGATCTTGTGATAAGACTGAATCTAAGGTCGCTTGATATGACTCACAAGAAAGCTTAGAATCGAAAAGGTGTTTTCTCTCAAAGAAGAAGAACTGCGTTATTGTATTGATACTTGGTAAATGATACACGGCTGCTAAGGATCCTTATAAAGGGGATCGTGCAGCTGTTGCCTTCTAGGGCAGAAAACCTAATTACAACGGCTACTAAATACTAAAATATCCTATGGTCCGACTTAAAAGTAATACAGGGAAACTTGACTCACTTAACGACTAATACAGACTCTGACTCAGACAACTAATGTAATACTTGGACCTGCAAAATGAACAAACACAATATATAATTGAAATCATACCTTATTGAGCGTGTGTGGTTGTCCAGGGTTGGGCCTAAGTAGACTGAATTGAGAAGATCATCATCGAGTCTTCAATTGTCTTCATTTGATCTTCTACACGCTCCACTTGATAATCTTGAGCTAGGAGACTCTGAATGGACGTGTTGAACAGTGCTCTGAGTCTTCTAGTTCCTGATCTTGTCCTTGGAGGATCTCTCATGGTCGTCACGTCTTGAGCAGCAGGTACTTCTTCTAGGTCTTCTCGACGTATCTCTACGCTTGAGTCAACGCTTGAGTCAACGCTTGAGTCTATGTCCTCATCATAAACCTCCATTGTTGCGCCAAGTTGCCCTGCAAACATCCGGTTTACCAGCCGCTGGTAGGTGGCGCCGGCGTTTTTGAGGCCGAAAGGCATAACTTTGTAGCAATATGTGCCGCGTTCAGTGATGAAGGCCGTCTTTTCTCTGTCGTCTGGGTTCATGAGGATTTGGTTATACCCTGAGAACGCATCCATGAATGATAGCAGTTCGTTCCCGGCCGTCGCCTCAACAAGTCGGTCGATGTGCGGCAGCGGGAAACTATCCTTGGGGCAAGCTTTGTTGAGGTCCGTGAAGTCGACACATACTCTCCACTTCCCGTTTTTCTTCTTCACGACCACTGGATTAGCCAACCAGTCAGGATATTTGACTTCTTGGATTGAACCGGCTTCGAGTAGCTTCTCTACTTCATCGTTGACTGCTTTAGCTCTTTCTGGGCCGAGTTTTCGCCTCTTTTGCTTGACTGGCTTGTAAGTCGGATCGACATTCAACTCGTGAGTTGTAATGGTTGGGTTGATGCCCTTCATATCCTTCATTGTCCACGCAAACGTTGTAACGTTTTGCTGTAGGAAGGTGATCATTTCCTCTTTGATGTCGTCTGGTAATCCTGCGCCAATGCCTACACACTTGCTTGCATCTGATTCGTCAATGATGACTTGATGGATTAGTTCTTTCTCCGGTCCTTTTCTTCCGTGTTCTGTGTTGATCATGCAGGAAGGCACCCTGATCTTATGTTCTCTCGCGAAACACGACCGACTTGCGCTCTGGCATCCTTTGACTGTCTGTATTCCTTTAGGTGTCGGGAATTTCAGACATTGATGGTACGTCGAGGATACCGCCTTCATGCTATATAGCCATGGAGTTCCAAGGATCACGTTATAGATGGTTGGCTTGTCAATGACGTGAAACCTTACCAATCTGTTAACTCCTCCTGCGAAGACAGGCAACTTGATCGTTCCAATTGTGTACGTCGTCTCACTTGTGAACCCGGAGAGCGGCTTGGCCTTCTGCTTGATATCCTCCTCCTTAATGTCCATCTTCTTGAGTGTATCTAGGAAAATTAAGTCTATCGAGCTCCCGGTGTCTACCAGTATTCGAGATACTTGGCAACTTCCGATCAGAAGCTCAACCACCAGCGGGTCGTTATGAGGGTAGTGAGTTCCATAGAGGTCCTGGTCGGTAAAGATGACGGGCGGATCATCTGATAGGATTGGTTGAGGCGCCTTTTGCGCGGCCAATGCTAGGCGTTCATAGACCTTGATTGACCGGACCGAATCATTTACGGAGATTAGACCACCCATGATCATGTTGATTCTTCGGATGGTCTTGGGGTTTTCCCCTTCGTCCTCCTCCTCTTCTTCTTCATGGTTACGTTTCAAAGCTATGCTTTTGATGCGCCGTGGCGGTTTATCTTGTTTGGGAGCCTGCTCGTCGGCTTTATCTTCCTTCTCTCCCGATTCTTCCTTCTTCAACCTCTCAATGGCCGCCTTGATCTCTTCATTGGAAAGTCGGGAGTAGAGGGCGTTTCTGAGATTCCGACATTCAGCCGTGTCGTGCGACGTAGCTTGATGGTATTCGCAGTACTTATCTCCCGTAGTGGAAGCTGTCTGCTGCGCCTTCTTTGCCTCTTTACCCCTTTTATTCCACGGTTTTGAGGACCGGGACTTGTCGGAGCCGTCTACAACCATTGTCTTGGCGCTCTTACTGTCGTAGTGCTGCCTGGGTTCTCTTTCTTCCTTCTTCTCTGTTTGTTTGCCAGAACCGAATCTCTTTGCCAATGCGACCTTCTTCTCCTCCAATTCCACGAATTTGTTTGCCCGATGGAGCGCGTCTTCGATGGTTAGTGGCGGGTTGATGACTAAATCTTGGTAGAAAGGCGACTCATGCCAGACGGCGTTTGTCAGGGCCGCGATAGTGAACTTGTCTGGTGCTTCAGCTCGTGTCATCACCGCCCTGAACCTTTCTACGAAATCTTTCAAGGTTTCCTTCTTCTCTTGCGTCATTGACATCAACGCGCTTAGCGAAGTGTCCTTGCGAATGTAGGCAAAGTGATGCCTTACGAATGCCCATGTGAGGTCCGAGAAGCTATCGATTGACTTGGATGGGAGTCGGGAGAACCAGTTTAGCGCGTCTCCTTCCAGGGTTTCGGTGAACAGTTGGTAGAAGCCGATGTCACGCTCCTCGCTTGATGAGAACCGCGCCTTTGCCGCCATGATTTTGAACGTTGTGAGATGGGTCGCTGGATCTTTGGTGCCGTCGTACATCGGTAGCATGAGCTTCTCTCTTTGCCTGATATATGTGTTCGTGATGCGCGAGGTAAAGGGAGTCCTACGAGTTTCCTCGATGATTCGGTCTATCTCGGGTGCGGACCCCTTCACACCATGGACCTCCCCTTTTAATTCTTTTAGGGTGTCTTTGAGCTCAATCAGTTGTTTCTCGACATGGTTGCGACTTGTTCCGCGAATAGACGCTCCATGAGTTTTCTCGTACGACATACCTCGCTCGCGGCGATAGTTGTCTCGGTGCGAGCCATTCTCATGTCGTGAATTTCGTCTGTGGTGCACGTCCCGTGTCTGGTGACTGGTATGTTCCTCCCTGTCGGGTGAATACCTCTCATCACTTCGGTCGTTATGTCTACTTTCGCTCCGTTTGGGTCTTTCAGAACCCTCCTTCCGATGTGAGCTATGCTCGCGAGTATCCTTGTTGCTTTCCTTACGCGGGTTGCTCCTGGACTCGCTGCTACGGCTCTGTTCATGGTGGCTTTCCTCAGATGTGCTATAGACCAGTCGTCTGGCGACTTTGTCTTTCACCTTTGACGGCACCTCTCTCCTGGGTTTTCTTGACCGTTGTCCCAAAAGGATCTTTGCTTGCTCTGTCTGCAGTAGGTCGATTTTCTCCGAGAACGTTTTGATCAAGTCGTTCTGTGATTCGATCTTGGCCATTAGAGTGGCTAGGACCTCGTCTTGCTTGATTTGAGCCTCTGTTTCGCTGAGTGACGGGGCATGTTTGCCGTCATCTCGAGCTTTGTTTGTTTTAGCGGCGTTTCGCGGTTGCTTGCCGCCTTTCGTCCCGTCGTCTTCGTGATCACTTTGGTTGTAATCACTTCCTTCATGGTCGCTTAGGTCAACCTTAGGGTTTTCCGAATCTGTTTCGTTACCGTTTCCCGACATCTCGTTTCAGAAATTTCTCTTAGAAATCCCCACAGTCGGCGCCAATTGTAAGATCTCAACTCGTTCTATCCGAGAATAGAAAGAGTTTTAGGGTTTGTAAATTAGGGATTCTAAAAGAAGAATTTAGGAACGCGGTGAGATTTGGGAATTTAGGGTTTAAAGCCGGTATTTCCGAGGTGGAAGCCGGTAAAGAATACTATGAAAGTCGCCGGAGAGAATTTTAGGTTAAAGTCGCTCTAAAAGTCTCTCAAGCCTAAAAGTAATAAGAAAGCGTATCCTTTATTGAATGTCGGGGTTCCCTTATATAGGGTTACAAGTCGGTTTATTAATAAAAGGAAAGTACGAGATAATTACGAATGTTTCCTAATAACTCGGCTATGCCTTGATATGGAATATTCCCTTTTGCCGACTTTATCGTACGGCGCCCTTGGACTAGACACCTTCCAAACCCTAGTGAAAGCCGGTTTAGCCCGAGTTCGGTTTAACCTGGTTTTACCGCCTTGGGCTTTGTCGCCGACTTTCCCTTCTGGGCCGGCCTAAACTCATGAATAGGCCTCTTTAGGAAAGTGCTAATCTTGACTCTAACACTACATGAAAAGCAGGATGAGAGTAGGTGTTAGGCTTTTTTTTCCACTTGCTAAAACACTGCAATAGATTGTTACATAACGTTGTGGAATATATGTAATGGAAATGTAGGATCCCATATACCTTCTCTTCAACTCTCTTATGGCTTTGATGTTACTGTCGAAGTAGAACCTTGTAGCTGGGGTTGAGTTGAGAAAGAGGTTTCCTGCGTTTGTGATTTCTCAAACACAGATTATTGTTCTTATCTAGTGATTGAATAAACGGAAAAGGTAGAGAAAGGGTGCGTAAAAATTCATGGGAAGATGTAACATTAATTACCTCCAAAGAGCTTGGGGTTGATTGTGGTGACCACCATGACAGACCTGTGGTGGTTGTCTGAGGCAAGGTGGGCCCTGAATGTGGCAGCTGCATCGTTCCACAGCGAAAGGCTTACGGTGACAGACCTATTTGAAAATAGTTTGTGTACGAAGTAGTTTAGATTATTTTTAATTGTAAAGGAAATATATATAAATGTCGTTAGTGGTTGGGAAGCTTACGAAGCGATCAAAAATTTGATGACTACACGCTGAGTGGAGGTGGCATCTGATAAGTTAGATCCTAGGACGATACGTATGTGAAAGAGAGATGGTATGTTTGTGAGTGTTGAATCTCGATGGGTGTTGAAAAAGGTGGCAACAGGTTTTGTGTTTACCTAGGAGCTCCATGTTGATGTTTGCCAGAGATTGTAGCTGGTCAAAGTTGCGGAGCAGGAATTTCTCCGGTTGAATCTGCGGGGGGGGGGGGGGGGTGGACCGTGAAACTTCAAAGCGACAAAGTCTTTTAAATCAAAACATCTTCCAATTGAGGGCGGAATTGCTCGGCCCTGGCGGATGGAATGAAGCCGTGGATGACCGAATCCTGCAAACAACAGTGGTTGAAGATGTTAGGGAGGCACGAAGAAGTCAGATCTGCAAAAATACAGGAGAAGAAAGCTGATTTTCCAAAATATGTACCTTCTCATCAAGGAAGAGGGTAACAATTCCCATTAACTCCCCATCTTTTTTTTTAATATTCTTGGCATCCCAAAAGCCTAAGAGACACCCCACGACCTGCTGGGAAGATCGACTAAGGTGTCGATCCTCAAAGCAGACATACGGCAACAAAGATGGGATAACGACCAAATCCACATTAACCATGACGAAAATCCGAAAGAAGAAGGATGCAACAGTTTGGTAAGCTTTAAGTGAGAATGGGAGACGGAGTGAGAAATTTAGAATTAATTGCTGACGGTTACTTTTCGGTCTGAAGAATCGTCAGAGGTTTACGACGTTTTAGAATTGGAGACGAAGAAATCTTAGATGGCTTAGGGTGGAGAAGACATTTTGGGCGTGTAGAATTTAGTGGGCTGTAACAATTTTTAGGGGGAACATGAAGCCTTTGATTAGAGAGAAAAATGAAGGCCCATGATAAAATCACTTCAATGACATAATGGACGACCAATTAGTGGAATTCGAAGGCCCGTTTGTTTTTTTTAAAGGGGTGATGTGACAACATATATGAAGAGAGAAATGATACATTATATATTAGATTATTCGTGTGTTTTTCTTTAGTAATACAAGATTTTTTTTGTTCATCCATTCGTCGATAAACAACCGATAATTACTTTGTTTGCTTTATTTTGGATTTATTTTTATGAAAGTTACACGTTTTATGTTTTTTGGTAGTTCATTCGTACTTTAAATGTCTTCTATACGACTTAAATAAATATTGGCTTTTATATGGGTTTGGTTTTATTGTTTGGAAAAAGATTATGTTTAAACTATATTTATAATATTTTTGTTGGTTTATTTATTAGGTTCATTATCGTTTATTTATTGTAAAGATTATTATATAATAGGAGACTTTCTATCTATTTATTTTAAGACATCCACATGTCTTTTTATCTAAGTGTCAAATGAGCTTACAAAAAAAAACAACCCACTAAGCTACTTTTTTTTTGGTTAAACAAGCTACCTAAAAAATCAAAAGCCCCCAAATATTCCCTCATGCCCAACTGTTGGAACCCTGTCATCTGCCTCCCCTTTCTTCCTTCTTCTCATGAATCTCAGCAGTCACCGTCCAGACATGTTACATCCAATTCTTCAATTCATCCGATGACGAGGGAGCTGGCCCAGTACCTGCATGGTGCCATTGATAATAAATACGATGACGCTCTCAAGCCTGCTTTGCAGTTCTTCGATATCCAAAAATGTATGGATCTCTCCTTCATCCTTTTTTTTCCTTTTCCTTATTTATTGTCGTCGTGCTTCCACGTTTTCATGAAATCGAGATTTATCAATTCTTAAGCTGCATACAGATTTGAAGTTTCTAATTCAATATAAGTCAAACATTAACTTACGAGAAAAGGTATAAAATAGCACAAAATATATCTTGTCATAAATATAGCATTGACATTTTTAGCATTATTTGGATTACAAAGACTTTTATAACATTATATAATTTAAGGTTTAGAGTTTATTATTTAGGACTTAGGGTTTATTATTTAGGGTTTAGGGTTTATTATTTAGGGCTAAGGGTTTAGTATTTAGGGTTTAGAGTTTAGTATTTAAGGTTTAGGGTTAGGGTTAACGTAGTCTTTATCTTTTAATGAATGCTATTTTGGTGATTTTTTCTCCTTGTTGTTATATTTGTGGCAATGCATGTTTTTGTGCCATTTTTACGATTTGCCCTTAACTTACATAGCAACACATCTGACAAGTTGTTGAGTGATTTTGATTCCTTTTTGGGAAACTAATATTGTTCAAGTTTGACGCATCTACTAAATTGATGAACAATAAAACATCTTGGAGAGGAGATTTAGGTCTTAAATATGGGAGTGAAGTGAATCTGGATCTTCCCAAAGGGCTAAATGCGGTGGAGATCATATCAAGTTTGGTTTCCCAAAGGCTTTCACTGCCACTGTTTTGTCATGGTCGATTCTCGAGTATGCTGAACAAATAGATGCAGTGAACCAATTGTGTTGGGTATGGGTTTAGCACCCATCCAAAGTCCATTGGAAATCTTGTCTAAATCAATCATATTCGATGTCGGCCCAAGAAGACAAGCCCGCTAAGGAGTCAACGGCCCAAGAAGAAGTCAGCATCCAAGCACTATAAATAGGTACCTTCATTATTCATTTAGGGGGATTGTAACTTGCGAGAGTGCCGAGCTACTTCTATAAAGCTCCGACCTCAAGCAATCTTTAGGGAGCACGTCATTGGACGGACTCCCACCTCGTACCATCCTGTTCACAACTCGGCTTCGGTCTTAAGATTAATAAACAACAGTTTCGACCTCACTTTTCATTCATATCTCACCTCGTAGTTCGGACATTTCAGATCGTAGCCCGTAATATTGACTATGTCAAATTTCCGTAACAAGAATTGGCGCCGTCTGTGGGAATCGATAAACTTCTTTACGCTCTAAGACGAAGCCGAGATGACATGATCTTTGCTAACATACGATAATCCAAAATTTCCCAAACAGATACCGAGCCCGCTTCCTCCAAACCTTTGCGTCCCAACCTATCTTCCGACACCACCAAACGACATCTCGGGACTAACAACAGTGACTAGCCGGGCCCGAACAAACAATATGATCATGGGAGGACTCCCGACCTACAACGACTCCGTGCGATCGATAAAAGAGTACAAACGAAGAGTAGAAACGTACCGACGTCACAGGCCAAGCACGAACAGCGAGCTCGCAAGCAGGGACGGGGTAGAATTCACCGAAGATGACGAGATAGGGTTGTATAAACCGCACAACGACCCACTTGTCGTCGAAGTGCTGATCGGCGACTGCGAAGTGACAAGAGTCCTGATCGACACGGGATGCACGGTCGACCTCATATACGAAGAAATCCTGAAAGGGATGGAGCTGCACGAATACGAAATAAAGCGTTCAGAAAGACCACTAACCGACTTCACTGGAGGCACAACCACAACCGTCCGAACCATAAAGTTACCGGTTCGCGTCGGACGAATGACAGTAGTGACTAATTTCGTGATCGTCGACCGACCGACAATCTATAACGCCATCCTGGGCACACCATGGATCCATGCCATGAGAGCAGTCCCGTCGACCTACTACCAATGAGTCAAATTTCCCACCCCAAGTGGAACATTTACACTCCGTGGAAGCCAAGAAGTCTCCAGCACCTGCTTTCTCGTCGAGCACAAACTACGCAAAAAGTTTCGAGCCTGCCTACTCGTTGAACCCAAAATAGAACTACCACCCCCGGAAGGACCCAATCGTGACGTCATCGAGCAAGTCAACATCGATATCAGAGACCCAGGACGATGCAGGGGCATATGCGCGGACCTGAGAAAAGACCTGAAGGACCGGCTCATCGAATTCCTCTGCCGAAACGTTTTGACCTTCGCCTGGTCGACCGGCGACATGAAGGGAATCGATCCCACTGTAACATGCCACGAACTCCACGTCGATCCCGTGTTCAAGCCTGTCAAACAAAAGAGAAGAAAGTTGGGGCCGTAATGTTCTCAAGCCGTAAACGAAGAGGTAGAAATATTATCCAAAGCTGGCTCGATAACCGAGGTAAAATACCTGGACTGGCTCGCAAACCCGGTGGTCGTCAAGAAAAAGAACGGAAAGTGGTGAGTATGCGTCGACTTCACAGATCTAAATAAAGCATGCCCGAAAGACAGTTTCCCGCTCCCCCACATCGACAAACTCGTCGAAGCCACCGCAGGCAACGAGCTCTTGTCATTCATTGACGCCTTCGCCGGATACAACCAAATAATGATGCACCCTGATGACTGGGAGAAAATGTCATTCATCACCGATCGAGGAACATACTGCTACAAGGTCATGCCATTCGGCTTAAAGAACGCCGAAGAAACATACCAAAGGCTTGTCAACAAAATGTTTGCCGACCAAATCGGATAAACAATGGAGGTGTATATCAACGACATGCTGGTAAAATCGGCCTCGGCTGAAGACCATATTGCTCACCTCACGACCTGCTTTTTAGCCTGAACAAATACGGGATGAAATTAAACCCAGCAAAGTGCACGTTCAGAGTCACTTCGGGGGAATTCCTTGGATACATAGTCACCAAAAGAGGGATAGAGGCGAACCCACAAAAGATCGCGGCACTCACAAAGCTCCCTTCACCGAGGAACACGCGCGAGGTGCAAAAACTCACCGGACGAATCGCCGCGCTAAGTCAATTCATCTCGAAATCAACAGACAGGTGCCTGCCATTCTACCAACTCCTCCGATGAAAGAAACAGTTCGAATGGGACGACAGATGCGAAGACGCCTTTCAACAATTGAAAAAATACCTATCCACACCCCCGTCTTATCCAAACCAGAAGAAGGAGAAACCTTGTACCTTTACATATCAGTGTCGAGTTCCACAGTAAGCGGCGTCCTCGTCAAAGAAGATAAGGGAGACCAAAAGCCGATCTTCTACATCAGCAAAAGCCTCGACGACGCCAAAACTCGATACTCAACCCTGGAAAAGCTCGCCCTCGCAATCGTTACCTCGAAAAGGAAACTCCGGCCATACTTTCAGTCTCACTCAGTGACTGTCCTCACCAACCAACCACTACGAACCATACTCCACAGCCCAAATCAATCAGGACGAATGGCAAAATGGGCAGTAGAACTAAGCGAATACGATATCGATTACAAACCATGACGAGTGCAAAATCACAAGTCCTGGCGGATTTCCTGATCGAGTTTCCACTAGAGTTAACCCGCGATGGGGGCCAAGTCGCGATCGAAAAATGGACCCTTCACGTCGACGGATCATCCTCCCTCAATGGATCAGGAATCGACATCAGACTGACCTCTCAAACCGGAGAAATATTGGAGCAGCCGTTTCGACTAGCCTTCCATGCATCCAACAACGAAGCGGAATATGAAGCCCTGATAGCAGGACTGCGGTTGGCAAAGGCAATTGGAGCAAGGCATATCAACGTATTCTGCGATTCGCAGCTCGTCGCCTACCAATACAAGGGCGAGTACGAAGCAAAGAACGACCGAATGGGAGCATACTTACAGGTAGTTCAGAAGCTAGCCGGGGAATTCGGCGTCTTCTCACACACCAAAATCCCGCGAAGCGATAACTCATCAGCTGACGCACTAGCGGCCCTTGCCTCTACGTCCGACCCTGACCTGCGACGGGTCATACCGGTCGAGTGCATCGAAAAACCTAGCATAAGCCAAACCAAAAACCTGTTCGCGATTTCTGAGCACAAAGATAGGATGGATGACTCCGACGAAACAGACGGTTCCGCCACAAAGGAAGCCTCTGCACAAGCGTTGGAGGCACGAGATCAAAGCCTACATCCTGGAAGGAACCACCCCGGAAAATAGGTGGGCGGCCCGACGTCTTAAACCAAGTTGCGCTCACTACGTAATAAACGATGGAAAACTATACCGCGTAAGCACATCAAAGGCCCTGCTGAGCTGCATCAGTGGAGAAAAAATCAAATGGGTATTGGAGGAAACACACGAAGGAGCCGGAGGAAATCATTCGAGCGGGCGGACGCTCGCAACAAAAATCAAAAGACATGGACACTTTTGGCCAACAATGGTAGCGGACTGCGAAAAATACGTCGCCCGTTGTGAAAAGTGCCAACGGCACGCACCAGATATACACCAGCCCGCTGAACTCTTAACCACCTCAGCCGCCCCCTACCCGTTCATGCGATGGGCAATGGATATAGTGGGTCCCATGCCGGCCTCCAGGCAGAAGAAATTAATCATCATAATGATGGACTATTTCACCAAGTGGGTAGAGGCCGAATCATACGCCAGCATACGAGACCTCGACGTACAGAAATTCGTATGGAAATATATCATCTGCCGCCACGAACTGCCATACGAGATCGTGACAGACAACGGATCGCAGTTCATATCGAGTGTCTTTGAAGGCTTCTGCGCAAGATGGAAGATTCGCCTGAGCAAATCAACACCTCGCTATCCTCAGGGAAACGGACAAGCCGAAGCCACGAACAAAACAATCATCGACGGGCTCAAAAAACGCCTTGGAAGCAAAAAAGGAGTCTGGGATGATGAGCTAGACGGAGTGCTATGGTCACAGAGAACGATCCCACGACGAGCAACGGGTCAAAACCCTTTCTCATTATCACACGGGATGGAAGCGATGGCACCAGCCGAGGCCAACATACCTACAATCAGACGCAACCTCGCACCGAAACATGAAGATCTCAACAACCACATGATCATCGACCACCTCGATCACGCCGAAGAAAAACGCGATCAGGCGCTCCTAAGAATCCAAAACTACCAGCAGCAAGCCACGCGTTATTATAACAAGAAGGTTAAAGGAAGACATTTCAACGACGGAGATCTCGTCTTACGAAAGGTGTTCAAAAAAACCAGAGAGTATCGAGCAGGTAAACTCGGCGCGAACTGGGAAGTTCTATACATCATCTCAAAAGTCGTGAAACCAGGAGTATACGAGCTCGTCACCATGCATGGCGAAGTAATATCCAGATCGTGGAACGCAAACATACTCAAGCGATATTATTATTAAAAAAAGGGGAAGCAGATATATATTTACACACACACACATATATATGTCCATGTAAAAACGAACTACGATCGGCTTGATCCTTCCTCGGAAGGTACGTAGGCAGCCTTTTTAAAGAGGTCCAACTACTTCAGTAAAAAAATTCTTAAACCTTTCTCTGCAAAACGGCTTGCATTGCCTTACGCTCACTGACGTTCTGGCCAAACGATTGGTGAGAACAATGCATCACACAAAGAAGTGACCAACACGTGTCGCAGACCAAGCCGAGCCCAGACCCGCAAAAAGTCACACTTGAACGAATCGTGTAAGCCGAACAACCGCTCGCACATCCTGTTCAAAGATGACTTCCACAGGATAAGTCGAGCACGTACTCGCACCTAAAAATACAAATACACGGGATTAGCCGGGCCCCGAGCTCGCCCTCAAAAAAGAACCACAGGATAAGCCGACATCAGATCCGCACCTCTAATAGACCACAGGATAAGCCGAGCACGTACTCGCCCCTCCGAGTCAAGCACATGATAAGCCGAATTCGCCTCTAAAAATCAGATACAGGATAAGGCGGCAACATCACCGCACCTAGAAACGACCACTGGATAAGCCAAGCGTACTTGCACCTAAAGGTTATCACGGGATAAGCCGGCAGGTGCCCGCACCCCAAAAAATAGGCTACATGATAAACCGAGCACGTACTGGCCCTAAAAGCCATTAACAGGATAAGCCGGTAACAACCCCGCTCCTACAGACGCATAAAACAGCTAAGAACAAAAAAAAAACATAACCGTTCGCATTCATTGATAAAAGAAAAAGCGGAGTACAAACAGGTTCACAACGGACCAAACAAAAAAGAAAATAAAAACACAATTAAGGTCTAACACTCCTCCACAGAAACAAGCCCTTCACCATGAAGCCTCGCAACATCAACAGCAGTAATGATCCCCTCGTTCGAACCATGCACGTCCCACACAAAAACGACCCGCTAAAAGGTCTCTTCGGCGATCTCGACCACCTAAAAGAGTCATACGAAGGTCCCTTTCGGAGAGCTGAGTGTAGTCCATTGAATAAAACTCCTCCCTGAGAATCTTCTCGTCAGCAATAAGTCGCTCAATCTTCGACGTCGGAACATACAAACCACCATCAGCTAAGAGCCGGTATGACACTAAAACTGAGACAACCTGGTTCAGTTCTAGAAATTTATCCCGGGAACGCGCATCTTCCTCCTTGGCCCTCCTAATTTTCGCCAAACGAGCCTCCGCTTTACCAAAAACCTCGGCCCTTGATCGAGCGACCTCACTAGCATAAGACACACGCAATTTATCGCACTCTGACCGATGGGAAACTTGGGCAGCAAGTAACACGTCCTCCTCCCGCAGAGAATCAGCAACCCGCAGCTCAAGACCCTCAACCCTCCTCTTCTCACGACGAAGAACATCGCTAACTCCCTCAAGTTCGCGAACCCTCGCATGCGCCTCAAGCAACTTCGACCCAAGCCATTCCTTCTTAAGTCTGAGCGCCCTGATCTCTTGCTCATAAGCATCCGTCAGTCGATTCTCATCCATAAGAGCCTGACATCAAAACCAAAACTCACAACAAAGAAAGGGAGAAAACTGAAAGCACGAGGACATATAAAAGAAGAGGAAAAACCTTACCCGAATGCGAGAACATCCGACCTTACGATGGAGGTCAATCGAAAGGACGAGGAAATAGGAATGCGACTATTCGACAGACTCGACCTTACCGATCGAAGAAATCGAACACACGCATCAACATCATTTACAATCTCCTCATAACCAGAATAATCAAAGCGAACCGAAAAATTAACCGCTTTAGCACGGACCAACGGCTCGGTCTCAGGCGCAGAGGCCAGACAACCCCTATCTGTTTTCACCGTCGACGAAGAGAAATCACCATCAACAACACCGTCCCAGACACCGGCCGGCATATTCCTGGACGACCGCTCTTCCTTGAGTTCCCACTTAGCAGCCCCGGCGTCTATACAGGAAAAGCACCTTCGGATCCTCTCCATGTGAACATCGGGCCACATCAGGGGACCAAGCGAGGCCAGCCTCCTCAAGCCGAAGGGAAAATCCGTCGGACAAGGAGCGCTGAACGTACGACGATCTGAAAGAAGAGCGCTCAAAAAGGGAGAAAGGAAGAAGAAGAAATAAACAAAAGGAGAGGGTAGGAACTATACCAAGATCATGATTCCACGATGACCGGAACAACCTGTTGCTATCAGGAACCGAGGCATCATTAACCTTCACGAAAAAATACCTATCCTGCCAGTCGGATATTTTACTCACCGCACCAGAAACAAGCTTAAGCCCGTACCGACTCCTTGCTGAGACATAACGCGTGCCGGTAATCGTCTTGTTTGTAGAAATCCTCATCACTTCCTCGAAAAATCGAAGAGTCACGTCGACCCTTCCCTCAGCACCGAGCAATAAGGCGGCCACCATATTACGAACTGCGGCCGGGCAAAGCTGGGAGAGAGCGATTCGACGCTGTTCACAATAACCTATCAGAAGTTTAGGAAGGGGGAACCAAAGGTGGCATTTCACAAACCAGCAATCATAAAGACAAATCCACCCATCAGGAACTGACCACGGTCACTCGTCCATAGCCGGGAGACGAAGCACGAGACCCGGAATACACGCATGGACCCTCACGATCTCGTCCAAGGTCATTTGCTTACATAAAGACTTCCGAATCTCGCGAGTCACCAAAACCTTTTTCGCCCGAGGCACCTCACAGACGGCGTTCAAATCAGAGCTCTTGACCTGAAACTCTGGGACATCAAAACGCAGACGATGACGCATGGAAGACCAACTCCTCCCACGATCCTGCGACCCCTCTTCTTCAACAGACACCTTCAAAAAAGGGGAATCCATCCCCAAGGAGACAAACGGACCTTCTTCATCACTATCACTGCTAGAAGAAGAAGAATCAGACGAAGAACTCATCAATGAAAACCAAACGAAAGACGAAACAAAAGCAGAGAAGAGCAAAGAGTAACCCTCCTTCGGAAGATACTTATACTCGAGACCTTCAGCAGACATCCGGGGAACATCATCATTACCTTTACACAGATCCCAAGGTTCGACGGTTGCCCATATGACGTTGCAGGCGATACGCAACAACCCCTCCTCCGTGCAACCGTTAGCACTTTCCTGTCCCCCAGTGGCATCACGACACGTGCACTAAAATACAGAAGGCCAAAAGGACAAGAAAATCGAAAAAATGACTTTAACCAGATTTTCGCCTTACTTAAAATGTTCAAAGAAATTCGCCGAACTCAGCATCGTAACTCGACGAACTGAGGGGGGGACTAATTGTTGGATATGGATTTAGCACCCATCCAAAGCCCATTGGAAATCTTGTCTAAATCAATCATATTCGATGTCGGCCCAAGAAGACAAGCCCGCTAAGGAGTCAACGGCCCAAGAAGAAGTCAGCATCCAAGCACTTTAAATAGGACCATTCACTATTCATTTAGGGGGATTGTAACTTGCGAGAGTGCCGAGCTACTTCTATAAAGCTCCGACCTCAAGCAATCTTTAGGGAGCACGTCATTTGACGGACTCCCACCTCGTACCATCCTATTCAGAGCTCGGCTTCGGTCTTAAGATTAATAAAGAACAGTTCCGACCTCACTTTTCATTCATATCTCACCTTGTAGTTCAGACATTTCAGATCGTAGCCCGTAATATTGACTAGGTCGAATTTCCGTAACAACAAATTGGATATCGCTAAGATGGACCACCAACTACTTTATCAAAGCTCACCCTTCTGATAATGTGCTCTAAATTCAGGTTTGTTACTTACAACTGGAATCAAGTTCAAGGGGGTCGTCTTGGAATATGATTATGATACACACTTCATCATTTTCCATATCCATTCGACGTTACTCGCATCACTATATTTTCTTTATCTCTGATACTTCATCTCCTGAGAAGTAATTTCAGAATCGTTGGAGATTTTTAGGTGTTTGCTTTGCGCACTTGAACTTTTTTGAGGTGTCCTTGACGGGATAATGATTTACATGAGGGAAGGATGCCTTGAACTGGAGATTCAATGAATACACAAATGGTGAATGTGAATTTCATATCCAAGCTAAAGTATATGGGGAAGTTCAGAAATCCACTCGCTTTATCGAAAGAGGATATCACCATTAGGGGATTTTGTTGTTGCAATCTCTTTACGATTGAGTCAAATTATTCACTTTTTTATTTATTGAGCTCACGAGAAAACATATTACGCAAGAAAATCGAGAGCATTGGTGTTGGTGTTACAGTGGAGGCGCACATTTTTGACGCTTTGTTTAATACGTAAGGATATTTTGGTTCTTATATTCTTTGAATCTTTTTGAGTGAAGAAGATAACAACAGCCTTAGATTTGATTGTTAAACAGCTTTTGCGAATGGGTTTTGTGCTTTGATTGTTAAACATATCAAGCAGATTTTGATTGATAAGCAACTGTGAATCACTGAGATTTTCCTTCGAAAAATATATTGTGTTATCGTGTGTTTGATCTAGATTCAGTATAGCTTTTGTATTACTCTTGTTTTGCAGAAGTTGCATTTTTTTTTGGAATATGCATTTGCTGCTGAGAAAATCAGAATCAAAACTCATTTTTTTAAAAGATCTTATGCTATTTTTCATGGCATTGGTGAAAGAAATATGCTATATGTTCGAGTAGAATTTTCAAAGAAATTAGTCAGCTAGATTTTTCTACCGTTGGATGAGTTTGACTGCTTATATTAGATTTGAGAAGGTTATAGACTACTTATCTTGTGTCCACCAAGCTTTCTTTCTTCGTCTGGCCATTAAGAACCGGTCATCTTCGCATCACCGTAGTTTCTTTATCTCTGCTACTTCGTCTTCCTGAGAAGTAATTTCAGCATCGTTGGAGATTTTTTAGGTGTTTGCTTTTCGCACTTGAACTTTTTGCGGTGTCCTTGACGGGATAATGATTTACAAGAGGGAACAATGCTTGGAACTGGAGATTCAATGAATATACATATGGTGAATGCGAATTTCATATCCAATCTAAAGTTGATCAAAGTGTCAGGGCAATGAAACCGGAAACATTTACTCTCTTTTTTACAATCGAATTTTATGTGCTGCTGCATTACATGCTTCGTGTATAATATGATAACAAAGACATTCTGGTAATGGGAGAAGTGCGTATTTTTAGCCCTTACCATTCTGATTGTGTCACTGGAGGAAATCCTGCTGCCAATAATCGAATAGAGACAATGGTAAGTGTCAATACCAAAGTAATAAATATAGTTTTTGCCTGATTTATTAATATAGTTTTGTGTCACAGCTGAAGCGGGTAAGAGAGAGGTTGCAATTTGGTAGTGCACATGAGGCAATTGAAGGATTTTTTTCAATGAACCTGAGAAGTTAATGCTACGCAAGATTGATCACCTCCAAACTCTAGCTAATACCAACCCAAGATAAATCGCTGAGGGACAACCCAAGACACATACCCTGTAAAAGTTATTGTTGTTGTTGAGGGTTTTTACGGCATGGAAGGGGAAATTTGTCAACTGCCCGAGATTGTTTTAATATGCAAGAAGTATAAAGTAAATTATCTTCGTGTTCAAAATTGATGAGAGTTTAAGGAACTCTTTGCAACATCTCAAAGTTTTCTAGACTAATTTGGTTGTCTGATGTGTAAGTGAATTTCTCATCATTGGAGCAATTGGAAAAACATGCAGGGGCATTTGCGAACTTCTCGGAGTTGACACAGCTGATATGGACATAATCATGGGAACTTTCACCAAATCATTCGGATCTTGTGGTGGCTATATTGACAAATCCAAGGTTAGCTATTATATACCTTTTGTTTTCATGTACTGTTATTTTGTTTTCATTTGGTCACTTGATTATTGTTCCTTTTGATATGATTAAGACTTATAAGGCTTACATTTTTTTAAAGTTTATTGTAAATTAATATTCAACAATTTCCCCTGCGAATAAAATATTCAATTTTACACGCGAAAATAATAAACTCTTGAAAACTTATATATCTTCAACTTATTAATAATAAGGTAATTATAATCTAAGTAGTTTTCAAGAAAAGACCAAAACTCCATTATATTTTCTAAACAAAATTTGGCAACTAGAATATGTAAACATATATATATATATATTTATATATTTAAAACTAATGTTAAATTCAAAGAAATCATTTAATAGTTATTATCTAATTTTAATTAAAATAAAATATTAAATATATATTAATGTTGATCCTCATCAAAACAAATTGTGGCTCCGCCACGGTTCAGAATAATGAAAAACACGAAACAAATACGTACTGCAACTAATAGGAAGCCGGAATAACACAACACCATTTCATTCGCAGGTTTAGTCGTCTTAGTTGAGGATCAAGAAATCAGGATTTCAACTACGCGAGATAAAACCGGCTTAACGTATTCTTTAGGTAAAAACATGTATGGAATTAAACAGCTGGCAGGGGAATACTGTTGGACATTGTCAGATGAAGTGTTAGGAAAGTAAGTAAGCAACTACTATGAAACAATTTTTTCTTACCCAACACCATCGCAAAAGAGAAATATATGAAATGCATCTAAAAAGACATGTCGTAGAAGGGAAAATACACAAACAGAATAAGAACAGTCTGGCTATATGTTTACAAAACATGTAGATGAAGCTGGGATAAGAAGGAACATATCAAACCGTGAGAAGGTTCATCAGGTAGATGGTAGAAGTGGCGGTTGAGATACATGCTTGAAAACACCTTTCCAGCTATGTTTGAGAGAATAATTTGGATATGCCTCATGTTTGATGGGACTATTTCAGAAAATGACAAAGCCACGTGAAGTCAAGCGTGTTAATAATGTGATTAAAAGTTGTGGTACATGAGATTACAAACTTATTAAGTAGATCATTAAGTAATACTATTGAAGAATGATATATCATTATCCTTGAATTCTACATATTTGTCAAGGGACAAGGTCACACGAGAACACTTCCAACCATATCTCACAAAAAGCATAGGTGATGTCTTTAAGCGAGTATGACACAACCACCTCCAACTCTACTAAGTATTACACAGTCAACATTACACGACGTATGAAATGTATTATATTTACGGTCGGCTAACGAAAAATATAGCTCAACAAACCTCTTCCACAACCGAATCCCGCGCATGCGTGGGGGGGGGGGGGGGGGAGGTGGAGAGACCACTAGTATTTTTTTGGTTCTACATCTAAATTTCTTTCTGTCTCTCTACCTATTTTCCTATATATATATTTTCTAGATTTTATATATTCACTTGTATAATACTTCTTCCTAAGATGGTTATCTATCATAACTTCATTGCTATTCTTGTGACATAATTATTGACATTTATATTTTCAATTTCTTTCATATTCTACTCTAAAGATTTTGTTTTATCTAATCTAAAATATTATATCATTATTTTGCGTACTAAATTTCACAATAGAAATATATAACTTTTGTTATATGATTTTTAATAATGACTTTATTTCGGATTTATTTAGTTATTTGAATTTATGGTTTTTTATTTAATAAATTTTTAATAATTGATGTTAAACAAGTAGTACGAATTGATATTAACAAATGTTTTGTAGAGTTCAATTTAACAATTTTACTGTGATGATGTGGATAACCAAGCACGCACATGATTTGTTTTGTATATATGAGTTATATATATATATATATATATATATATATTTTAAATTATTGCATTCTTTAGATCGCACTCTTTGTTTATTTTTATTCAGTATTATAGTATTGTTCATTTCATTTTTTACATCTCTTTGTCAAACAACCCTTAACTATTTTATTTGTGTTTGTGTTAGTTTTTATATACAATTTAAGTATTTCAGATTTTTGTGTTTCATTCGTACTTGAGATTCTTTTTTAATATAGCTTAAGTAAATATTGTTTTGTTATATTGACTTGTACTATTTTTTGGGCCTATTTATAAAAAAATTTATTGTCCCATTTAATAGATTTATTATCTTTAATTTTTCCTGTGAAATGTGTTTTTTTCCCGTTCTACATCTAAAACTTGTCTCTTTTTTTTTACCTAGATCTAGGATTTCTGGTTTTTATATATTAACTTTTGTAGTTATTTTTTGCTATGATGTTTCCCTATCATAATTTCTTTGCCATCATGTGAGCTGATTATTTTATTTACATTTTTCAAACTTTTTAACCGTCGATTATGAGATTTTGTTCAATCTAGTCTAAATATATATATATATATATATATATATATATATATATATATATATATATTTTTATATATATATATATATTTTGTTTTTCGTAGTGAGTCGCACAGTTTTTATCATCTTGAAATTGAAATGTATAAGTGTTGTTGTAGGAGTTTTAGTTATGAAATTAATGTAGAATTATTTAGGTAGAAAATCAGACTGTTTATTATTTATTAGTTTCTTTAAAAGTGATTTTAAATAAATATTAAAGATATTAAATAAAGTTTTATAAGTTCCACTTTAAAAGTTAGTTTGATGATGTGGATACACTAGATGGAGAGTAAAAATTCTCTTTATTATATATAAGATTACAATACTTACTCTGTGATTACCTACCTACACTAGGAAATTACCATTAGGATATAAGTGAGAGCAATAATCTAACATAATCTCTTTGAGGATTTGAGTTTTAACAAACAACTAAATGAATTATAGGATTTTAGTGAAGATAGGAATGCTTTTTGTAAATTTTGTTATAAATATCCTTACAAATAGCACTTCAAATTTATAACCATAATTTTTTTTTAACAAACACTACAAAATCACAAAAATGTAAAATCTTCAATTGCAGAATATAATAAAAATGATTTAAAAAATTATGAGTTGAATGTCACTTATTATATGTTATAACATTTTTAAAGTAACAATCACTACTTTAATAATTTTAGTTTTCAAATGACATCTAAACTTATTATAATCAATAATAATACAATGTTTTAGAAATTTTTTAAGTACTTGGTTAAAATATATGAGAATTGTTATTACAATTTAAACAACCTGTCCCAAAGTAAAGAAAAATGAGTTACTGACTTTGGGTTAAAAGATTACTGGCCTTATGGATTTAATCGGTAAATATCGACAACAAAAAACAAAAGGGAGTTGGGACAAGCCCAATCGGAAGCAAGCTAAATGGTTATAGTGTTATGCATAACAGAGGATTCTAGAGGGTCTTTATTAGAGTGTTTGGTTAATCTGTATTTTGGTTTAGATGAATTGTAATCTCATTCGGTTTACACTAAACCAAGTCTCAATTATATAAAAGAACGTTGTAACAGATTCTGAGAATTAATGAACAATAACATATTTTATTTTCTCCTCATTTCTTTCATCTAACATGTATCAAAACGATGCTATCAATATCAATGATTTCAATTCTCTTCTCTTTCGATTTCACTCGCTCCATTGACCTCGTTTGATCGGACTTCTTTCGATTGATCTTCTTCTCCGGTCATTCCGCCGGAATCAAGAGTTTCGTTGGCTATTCCGCCAAAATGGTTACTGATGAGGACATTGACTCAAGCATTGACTCAAGCGTAGAGATACGTCAAGAAGACCTAGAAGAAGTACCTGCTGCTCAAGACGTGACGACCATGAGAGATCCTCCAAGGACAAGATCAGGAACTAGAAGACTCAGAGCACTGTTCAACACGTCCATTCAGAGTCTCCTAGCTCAAGATTATCAAGTGGAGCGTTTAGAAGATCAAATGAAGACAATTGAAGACTCGATGATGATCTTCTCAATTCAGCCCACTTAGGCCCAACCATGGACGACCACACACGCTCAATAAGGTATGATTTCAATTCATATATTGTGTTTGTTCATTTTGCAGGTCCAAGTATTACATTAGTTGTCTGAGTCAGAGTCTGTATTAGTCGTTAAGTGAGTCAAGTTTCCCTGTATTACTTTAAAGTCGGACCATAGGATATTTTAGTATTTAGTAGCCGTTGTAATTAGGTTTCCTGCCCTAGAAGGCAACAGCTGCACGATCCCCTTTATAAAGATCCTTAGCAGCTGTGTATCATTTACCAAGTATCAATACAATAACGCAGTTCTTCTTCTTTGAGAGAAAACACCTTTTCGATTCTAAGCTTTCTTGTGAGTCATATCAACCGACCTTAGATTCAGTCTTATCACAAGAACCTTCATCTCTTGTGTGGCGACAATCAATCCATCTTCTATCCATTCAATCATCTCACGTTCATTCTAAGGAGTCTAGAGACCCGAGGTTTGAATCCATCTTACCACAATATCACCCACGATCTAGAATAGAGAGACCTCAGTCCCTGTTCTACGTCAAACACGCTTCCATCTTGCATCAGTTACTCTTCAAAATAGATTCGGCGATCAACTCGTGACTCCAGTTCTACAGTAAAATTAGCTAATCTAGCTCGATCAAAAGATTCTCGAGCTATTCCGGCAGCTTTAGTGCCAAATGATCGTGATCGATAAACTCTGATACCGATTGTGACAAATTTCAAAATCAACCATTGCTTCCTCCACGCGAAGCTTTCAATTTTGATGGAAGTCAATATTCTTTATAATTTCTGAACAGCGGAAACAATCCAGGAACAAACATCATTTCTAAGGTACTTTATGGAACCAACTATAAAACTTGAAATATTTCCATTACGATAACTTTAGATGCGAAGAACAAAATTGTGTTTGTTGATGGATCTTTACCTAAACCATCTGAATCACATCCTCATTATCATATATGGTCTCGGTGCAATAGTATAGTCCAAGTCCTGGATCTTGAACTCTGTAACAAAACAATTTATGGAAGTATCTTGAGGTTTCAATATGCATCAGATGTTTGGAAAGACTTAATGGTGCAGTTTCACATTACAAATTTGTCAAGATCCTATCAATTAACACAACAAATATGGTCTCTTCAACAAAGTTCTTCGGATTTATCTACATATTATACAGAGCTTAAAACTCTTTGGGATGATCTTGGTGGAGCATATTGTGTTAAGACTTGTCAAAATTGTAACAGTTGCAAAGCTACTGTAATAAAGGCAGAACATACGAAGGTCATAAAGTTCTTGGCTGGTCTTAGTGATTCCTATTCAAATGTTCGTAGCCAAATCATTATGAAGAAAAACGTTCCAAATCTTGGTGAAGTCTACAATCTTCTTGATCAAGACTATAGCCAAAGGAGCATCAATATGATTCAGAATGCTAGTCCTCTTCAAATGATGGCTTCTGAAAATGTTCAACCTTCTGTTAATGCTACTTATGCAAATCACAGACAACCAAGACCTGTTCGTGCACACTGTGGATACAATGGTCACACTGTAGACAAGTGCTATAAGATACATGGTTATCCACCATGATTTGGATAACCATGATTTAAGCACAAAACAAAGAACTCACAAGATAAATCTTCATACACAAAAAATCAGCCAACAAATGTGAAATCAGTCGTTGCTCAACTTGCATTGGAAAGCAGTGTTGCCTCAGAGATAAATGTTCCAGAAATGATCAATACTCTATCAAAAGGATTAAATCAGAGTGTTATTGTTTATTTCAACAACCAACTCAACATGAAAAATATTTCATCAACATCTCAAAGCTTTATCACTAGTACTATAATAACATTACTGGGTATGGCTTTCTCTACTTCCTCATTATGTTTTGTTGGGATGTTGAGAGCTACTGGAAATTATTTATCCTCTCAATCTTGGAACATTGATAGTGGAGAAACACATCATGTTTCTAATGATAAGAATCAGTTCACAACTGTATCTGAGTCTTTTAATAAGTCAGTCACATTACCAACTCGAATAGGTGTGAAAATTGAAGGTATTGGGAAGATTGAATGATCCGCTGGTGTTGAATAATGTCTTTTACATTCCTGATTTTCGATTGAATCTCCTAAGTATCAGTCAGCTTACAAAGGATTTGGGTTCTCGTGTCAGTTTTGACCAATCCACTTATTTGATACAAGATCCTATCAGGAGATTGATGATCGGCCAAGGTGAAAAAATTTCAAATCTATATATCTTGGATACAGCTTCTGTCACATGAGAAGCAGCTAATAATTTGAAATTTTCTGTTAACATTGTTGTTAATACGAGCTTATGCCATAATATATTGAGTCATCCTTCTGTAGAAAATATTGTTTCAATCACATATGTACTTAGATTCAAACAAAGAAATAAATGAGCATTTCATTGTGTCATATGAAAATTAGCAAATCAAAAACATCTTCCTTATATTTCTCATAATAATATACATGAACATGCTTTTGACTTGTTACACATTGATGTTTGGATGCAATTTACGGTTGAAACTTCAGAAAGCTACATATACTTTCTCACAATTGTGGATGATCACACAAGAGTGACAAGGGTATTTCTGCTACGCAACAAATCTGAGGTTAAAATATATGAGAATTGTTATTACAATTTAAACAACCTGTCCCAAAGTAAAGAAAAATGAGTTACTGACTTTGGGTTAAAAGATTACTGGCCTTATGGATTTAATCGGTAAATATCGACAACAAAAAGCAAAAGGGAGTTGGGACAAGCCCAATCGGAAGCAAGCTAAATGGTTATAGTGTTATGCATAACAGAGGATTCTAGAGGGTCTTTATTAGAGTGTTTGGTTAATCTGTATTTTGGTTTAGATGAATTGTAATCTCATTCGGTTTACACTAAACCAAGTCTCAATTATATAAAAGAACGTTGTAACAGATTCTGAGAATTAATGAACAATAACATATTTTATTTTCTCCTCATTTCTTTCATCTAACATGTATCAAAACGATGCTATCAATATCAATGATTTCAATTCTCTTCTCTTTCGATTTCACTCGCTCCATTGACCTCGTTTGATCGGACTTCTTTCGATTGATCTTCTTCTCCGGTCATTCCGCCGGAATCAAGAGTTTCGTTGGCTATTCCGCCAAAATGGTTACTGATGAGGACATTGACTCAAGCATTGACTCAAGCGTAGAGATACGTCAAGAAGACCTAGAAGAAGTACCTGCTGCTCAAGACGTGACGACCATGAGAGATCCTCCAAGGACAAGATCAGGAACTAGAAGACTCAGAGCACTGTTCAACACGTCCATTCAGAGTCTCCTAGCTCAAGATTATCAAGTGGAGCGTTTAGAAGATCAAATGAAGACAATTGAAGACTCGATGATGATCTTCTCAATTCAGCCCACTTAGGCCCAACCATGGACGACCACACACGCTCAATAAGGTATGATTTCAATTCATATATTGTGTTTGTTCATTTTGCAGGTCCAAGTATTACATTAGTTGTCTGAGTCAGAGTCTGTATTAGTCGTTAAGTGAGTCAAGTTTTCCTGTATTACTTTAAAGTCGGACCATAGGATATTTTAGTATTTAGTAGCCGTTGTAATTAGGTTTTCTGCCCTAGAAGGCAACAGCTGCACGATACCCTTTATAAGGATCCTTAGCAGCCGTGTATCATTTACCAAGTATCAATACAATAACGCAGTTCTTCTTCTTTGAGAGAAAACACCTTTTCGATTCTAAGATTTCTTGTGAGTCATATCAAGCGACCTTAGATTCAGTCTTATCACAAGATCCTTCATCTCTTGTGTGGCGACAATCAATCCATCTTCTATCCATTCAATCATCTCACGTTCATTCTAAGGAGTCTAGAGACCCGAGGTTTGAATCCATCTTACCACAATATCACCCACGATCTAGAATAGAGAGACCCCAGTCCCTGTTCTACGTCAAACACGCTTCCATCTTGCATCATCTGGTATCAGAGCCGAAAGGTTCCTAGATCAGGTGTATCTATCCCTTTTCCTTTCGGTTTTCTTTGCATCTAGTTTATAGCTTTCGATTTCTACATTCAAAAAAAAAAAAACCATAAAAATCTTTGTTTCATCTTGTTTCATTGTCGATCTACGTCCTTGATTCAATTAGAAATCTCTTCTTTGTGCTTGAGCCAATTAGCGAAATTTTCTTGTCAATCTTAGGGCTTTAGAATCAAAGTTTTTCATTTCTTGCACTCGTTTTCAACTTTCAAAAAAAAAAAAAAGTTTTGCTTTGTGTTCTTGTTTAGTTCTTATTTTTGGCATTCAAAAAAAAAAAAAAAGAGAAAGATTTAACGAAGAAGAAGAAGTTTAACCTTTTGATCCGATTTTTCATCAGAATTTTTGGTTCGAATTGTTTCTTTCCTTTTCCCAAAGATTTCAAAATATTTAGATTTTTCAAAGATATTCTAGTTTCCTATTTCTTTCAAATCTAGTTTTCAAAAAAAAAAAAAAAGAGAAACTTTCTAAATCTTTTCAAAATCTCTAAACGATCTCCTATATTTTCTCAAATCGGTTTTCAACTTTTCAAACTCTTTTTGTCTAAACCGAGCGTGATTTTTACTTGTTACCAAGCCTTCTCTTGTGCCAGTCCTTGACGCATCGCTTGTATCACAAGTTATCATAGGTTTGCTTAGGATCTTTCTTCTTATTTTGTGCCTTTTGTTCCCTAGTCACTTGATCGCTTGCTCTAGTGTGTGTACGAACAGGAACCCAATGGCAGGAGAACAAGTAGACCCTAATGCGACTCTGCTAGAGGCGCTCCAAGCCTTGAAGAATGACTTGTCGGCTCAGATCGGACGGATTGATCAAAGGGTTGGACGACTAGAACTTCCAAGGAATGATGAGCAGTCAGATGATGATGAGAGTGAGAATACTCTGAATGCAGGAGCAGGAGGGAGGAACCGAGAGCATCAACATCACCGCCGTGATCGCCAACCACAACAAGAGGTAAACCGCAACTTTGCAAAAGATTTGAAACTAACTGTGCCAACTTTTGCAGGTAGGGTTAATCCGGAAGCATACCTTGATTGGGAGAGGCGTATGGAGTACATCTTTGACTACTACGAGTACAATGACCAGAAGAAGATAGCTCTAGCTTCGGCTCAACTCACGGACCATGCCTTAACTTGGTGGGACAGAGAAATCCAAGACCGTAGGCGAAACAACTTTGAGCGAATCACAACCTGGGCAGCCATGAAGTACAACTTCAGGAGGCGATTTGTGCCACCTCATTACCACAGAGATATGCAAAAGCAGTTCAGGCAGCTGTCACAGAAGAACAAGAGTGTTGAGGAGTACTATGAATAGTTTGAACAACTCAAGAACCGGATGGCGTTGGACGAGAGTGAAGAAGTTCTCATGGGCCATTTCATTGATGGACTCAATGACCGGATTGCCAGAAAGGTAGAACGTCAACCTTGTCATGATCTTAATGATTTGTTGCATGCAGCCGTGCAGGCTGAACAAGGAATCAAGAGAAAGACAGCGGCAGCGAGTCGCTCAAGACCTAGCTCATGGAACGCACCTCCGGCTAAGAATCAATGGAGTGCACCGCAAGCTAAGAACCTTGACAAAGGCAAGACTGTTGCCTAAGGTTCCCAAGATAAGAGGTCAGCTCATGACGCTCCAAGGAACAACCGTACTGACTCAGGTAAGTCTTCAACCGCTAATACAAGAGCGCGAGACATAACTTGTTTCAAGTGTCAGGGTAAAGGTCATTATGCACGAGATTGTCCAAATCAGCGAGTTATGATCCTAACACCTGATGGAGGATATGAGTCTCAAGATGAAGAGGAACACCTTGAAGCTGCGGATTCAGAAGAGGAAGTAGCATTTCCCGAGACAGGAGAGATGTTAGTTGTTTGCAGGGCATTGAGTGCCTTGAGTGACCCAGACACCATCCAGAGAGAAAACTTGTTTTTCACTCGATGTTCAGTTCAGAACAAGGTATGTAGTCTCATAATTGATGGTGGATCTTGTACTAATGCTGCTAGCAAGATTATGGTGGAAAAGCTAGGTTTGAAGACAACCCAACATCCGAGGCCATACCGCCTTAGATGGTTAGATTCAAGCACCGAGATCAGGATACATGAGCAAGTCCTGATTCAGTTCAAGATAGGGAAGTATGAGGATGAAGTTTTGTGCGATGTTGTCCCAATGCAAGTAGGCCATATGCTTCTCGGCAGACCATGGCAATTTGATAGAGAAGTCATACACAACGGACGCACCAATACTCATTCCTTCACGCATGACAAGCGCAAATTCCAGCTTGCTCCATTATCTCCTCAAGAGGTACATGAGATGCAATCCAAATTTGCTGCCGAAGCCAAGGTAAGTAAAACTAACCTTTACATCACTCCTAGTACTGTCTATAAGGCTTTAGAGCGAAAAGAAACGGTGCTACTAATGGTGTTTAGAGATGTGTTGATTACAGGTTCACAGGATAATGTGCTTGTACCAGAGATTGTATCACTGCTTGACAGATACAAAGATGTGTTCCCCGAAGAGATACCGGCTGGGTTACCACCTATTAGAGGAATAGAGCATCAGATTGATCTAGTTCCCGGTGTATCATTGCCCAACCGTGTAGCTTACCGTATGAACCCAACAGAAACTAAGGAGTTGGAGAAGCAGATTCAAGACTTAATGGAGAAAGGTTACATTAGAGAAAGCTTGAGTCCGTGTGCTGTACCAGTTCTCTTAGTGCCAAAGAAAGATGGAACCTGGAGGATGTGTGTAGACTGCAGAGCAATCAACAACATCACCATAAAATATCGACATCCAATTCCAAGGTTAGATGATATGCTTGATGAACTATCTGGATCTAATGTGTTTTCAAAGATTGATCTTAGGAGTGGATACCATCAAGTAAGGATGAAAGAAGGTGACGAATGGAAGACTGCTTTCAAGACTAAGCAGGGGCTATACGAGTGGTTAGTCATGCCATTTGGTCTAACCAATGCACCCAGCACCTTCATGAGGTTAATGAACCAGGTTCTAAGAGCTTACATCAGTAAATTTGTAGTAGTTTACTTTGATGATATATTGGTTTATAGCAAATCGTTTGAGGATCACCAGAAGCATCTTGAGCTAGTCCTTGACACACTTCGAAAAGAAAGCCTATATGGTAATCTTAAGAAGTGCTCCTTTTGTACTAATGAAGTGGTTTTCTTAGGTTTTGTTGTCAGTTCCAAAGGTTTACAGGTTGATCAAGAGAAGATCAAAGCAATCCAAGAATGGCCGAGACCAAACAACATAGGACAAGTCAGGAGCTTCCACGGATTGGCAAGCTTCTACCGGCGTTTTGTCAAAGATTTCAGTACTATAGCCGCCCCTCTCACTGCTGTGATCAAGAAGGACGTAGCATTTCAGTGGGGATCAGCTCAAGAGGACGCGTTCAACAGACTCAAGGATCGCTTGACGCATGCACCAGTTTTGGTATTACCTGATTTTAACAAAACTTTTAAGGTTGAATGTGATGCTTCAGGCTTAGGTATTGGAGCCGTGCTAACTCAAGGAGGGCGTCCAGTAGCCTACTTCAGTGAGAAACTAAGTGGAGCCAGCTTGAACTACCCAACGTACGACAAGGAACTCTATGCGCTAGTGAGGTCGTTGGAGACATGGCAGCACTATCTTCTGTCCAAGGAGTTTTTCATACATACTGATCATGAGACTTTGAAGCACCTTAGAGGACAAACAACACTGAAGAGAAGACATGCTAAGTGGATGGAGTTTGTAGAAGCATTCCCATATGTGATAAAGTATAAGAAGGGCAAAGAGAATGTTGTGGCTGACGCACTCTCAAGGCGACACATGCTGATCACAACTTTGGAGGCTAAGGTCTTAGGGTTTGAACACCTTAAGGATGCATATAAGGATGATCCAGACTTCGGTTCAGTCTATCAAGATTGCACCACTGCCCCAACAGGTTCCTTCTACTTACATAACGGTTATTTGTTTAGGGAAAAGCGTTTGTGTGTTCCACAGGGTTCTATGCGAGACTTGCTGATCAAGGAGGCACATGGTGGTGGACTCATGGGACATTTTGGAGTGGATAAGACTCTGAGCGTTTTGGTAGAACACTTCTTTTGGCCTCACCTCAAGAAGGATGTGGAACGATTCTGTTCCAAGTGTGTCACTTGCCTCAAAGCCAAATCCAGGTCACATCCACATGGCTTATACATGCCACTTCCTATTCCTAGTATGCCTTGGGTTGATATATCAATGGACTTTGTCTTAGGCTTACCCAAAATCCGAGGAAAGGATTCTATTTTTGTTGTAGTGGACATGTTCTCAAAGATGGCACATTTCATTCCCTGTGCCAAGACTAATGATGCCACTCAAACTGCTGAGTTATTCTTTAAAGAAGTAGTACGCTTACATGGGATCCCGAGAACTATTGTTTCTGACCGAGACACGAAGTTTCTGAGTCACTTCTGGAGAGTTCTTTGGAGGAAGCTAGGAACCAAGCTACTCTTCTCAACAACTTGTCAACCACAAACTGATGGACAAACTGAGGTTGTAAACAGAACTCTATCTACTCTCTTAAGAGCCACGGTTGGTAAGAACTTACGGAATTGGTTAGATTGTATTCCATATGTTGAGTTTGCTTATAATCATGCTAACCATTCTACTACTAAGTTGTCACCTTTTGAGATTGTCTATGGATTTCAGCCAGAAACCCCTTTAGATCTTGTTCCTTTGCCGCCATTAGATGTTACTAATCAGGATGGAGAATCAAAGGCTGAGTTAATCAAGAAGCTGCATCAGAAGGTGAAGGCCAACATAGAGGAAAGGACGGCCAAGTATAAGAAGGCTGCTGACAAAGGGAGAAAGGAGCTCATCTTCAATCCAGGAGATTGGGTGTGGGTTCACATGCGTACAGAGAGGTTCCCAAATCAGAGGAAGTCCAAACTAGCGCCAAGAGGAGCTGGACCATTTCGAGTGCTGGAGAGAGTCAACAACAATGCCTACAAGCTGGATCTGCCAGGTGAGTTGACCATTTCACCAGTGTTCAATGTTGCTGACTTGCTTCCTTATAATGCAGATGATGGAATTCTGAGGTCAGAATCCTCTCAAGAGGGAGGGAATGATGAGGACATTGACTCAAGCATTGACTCAAGCGTAGAGATACGTCAAGAAGACCTAGAAGAAGTACCTGCTGCTCAAGACGTGACGACCATGAGAGATCCTCCAAGGACAAGATCAGGAACTAGAAGACTCAGAGCACTGTTCAACACGTCCATTCAGAGTCTCCTAGCTCAAGATTATCAAGTGGAGCGTTTAGAAGATCAAATGAAGACAATTGAAGACTCGATGATGATCTTCTCAATTCAGCCCACTTAGGCCCAACCATGGACGACCACACACGCTCAATAAGGTATGATTTCAATTCATATATTGTGTTTGTTCATTTTGCAGGTCAAAGTATTACATTAGTTGTCTGAGTCAGAGTCTGTATTAGTCGTTAAGTGAGTCAAGTTTCCCTGTATTACTTTAAAGTCGGACCATAGGATATTTTAGTATTTAGTAGCCGTTGTAATTAGGTTTTCTGCCCTAGAAGGAAACAGCTGC
Organism: Orychophragmus violaceus; assembly: GCA_030180135.1. Classification (NCBI taxonomy): domain Eukaryota; kingdom Viridiplantae; phylum Streptophyta; class Magnoliopsida; order Brassicales; family Brassicaceae; genus Orychophragmus; species Orychophragmus violaceus. The sequence continues at coordinate 72,877,879 of CM058240.1, forward strand.
ACAATCCCCTTTATAAGGATCCTTAGCAGCCGTGTATCATTTACCAAGTATCAATACAATAACGCAGTTCTTCTTCTTTGAGAGAAAACACCTTTTCGATTCTAAGCTTTCTTGTGAGTCATATCAAGCGACCTTAGATTCAGTCTTATCACAAGATCCTTCATCTCTTGTGTGGCGACAATCAATCCATCTTCTATCCATTCAATCATCTCACGTTCATTCTAAGGAGTCTAGAGACCCGAGGTTTGAATCCATCTTACCACAATATCACCCACGATCTAGAATAGAGAGACCTCAGTCCCTGTTCTACGTCAAACACGCTTCCATCTTGCATCAGTTACTCTTCAAAATAGATTCGGCGATCAACTCGTGACTCCAGTTCTACAGTAAAATTAGCTAATCTAGCTCGATCAAAAGATTCTCAAGTTATTCCGGCAGCTTTAGTGCCAAATGATCGTGATCGATAAACTCTAATACCGATTGCGACAAATTTCAAAATCAACCATTGCTTCCTCCACGCGAAGCTTTCAATTTTGATGGAAGTCAATATTCTTTATAATTTCTGAACAGCGGAAACAATCCAGGAACAAACATCATTTCTAAGGTACTTTATGGAACCAACTATAAAACTTGAAATATTTCCATTACGATAACTTTAGATGCGAAGAACAAAATTGTGTTTGTTGATGGATCTTTACCTAAACCATCTGAATCACATCCTCATTATCATATATGGTCTCGGTGCAATAGTATAGTCCAAGTCCTGGATCTTGAACTCTGTAACAAAACAATTTATGGAAGTATCTTGAGGTTTCAATATGCATCAGATGTTTGGAAAGACTTAATGGTGCAGTTTCACATTACAAATTTGTCAAGATCCTATCAATTAACACAACAAATATGGTCTCTTCAACAAAGTTCTTCGGATTTATCTACATATTATACAGAGCTTAAAACTCTTTGGGATGATCTTGGTGGAGCATATTGTGTTAAGACTTGTCAAAATTGTAACAGTTGCAAAGCTACTGTAATAAAGGCAGAACATACGAAGGTCATAAAGTTCTTGGCTGGTCTTAGTGATTCCTATTCAAATGTTCGTAGCCAAATCATTATGAAGAAAAACGTTCCAAATCTTGGTGAAGTCTACAATCTTCTTGATCAAGACTATAGCCAAAGGAGCATCAATCTGATTCAGAATGCTAGTCCTCTTCAAATGATGGCTTCTGAAAATGTTCAACCTTCTGTTAATGCTACTTATGCAAATTACAGACAACCAAGACCTGTTCGTGCACACGGTGGATACAATGGTCACACTGTAGACAAGTGCTATAAGATACATGGTTATCCACCATGATTTGGATAACCATGATTTAAGCACAAAACAAAGAACTCACACGATAAATCTTCATACACAAAAAATCAGCCAACAAATGTGAAATCAGTCGTTGCTCAACTTGCATTGGAAAGCAGTGTTGCCTCAGAGATAAATGTTCCAGAAATGATCAATACTCTATCAAAAGGATTAAATCAGAGTGTGATTGTTTATTTCAACAACCAACTCAACATGAAAAATATTTCATCAACATCTCAAAGCTTTATCACTAGTACTATAATAACATTACTGGGTATGGCTTTCTCTACTTCCTCATTATGTTTTGTTGGGATGTTGAGAGCTACTGGAAATTATTTATCCTCTCAATCTTGGAACATTGATAGTGGAGAAACACATCATGTTTCTAATGATAAGAATCAGTTCACAACTGTATCTGAGTCTTTTAATAAGTCAGTCACATTACCAACTCGAATAGGTGTGAAAATTGAAGGTATTGGGAAGATTGAATGATCCGCTGGTGTTGAATAATGTCTTATACATTCCTGATTTTCGATTGAATCTCCTAAGTATCAGTCAGCTTACAAAGGATTTGGGTTCTCGTGTCAGTTTTGACCAATCCACTTATTTGATACAAGATCCTATCAGGAGATTGATGATCGGCCAAGGTGAAAAAATTTCAAATCTATATATCTTGGATACAGCTTCTGTCACATGAGAAGCAGCTAATAATTTAAAATTTTCTGTTAACATTGTTGTTAATACGAGCTTATGCCATAATATATTGAGTCATCCTTCTGTAGAAAATATTGTTTCAATCACATATGTACTTGGATTCAAACAAAGAAATAAATGAGCATTTCATTGTGTCATATGAAAATTAGCAAATCAAAAACATCTTCCTTATATTTCTCATAATAATATACATGAACATGCTTTTGACTTGTTACACATTGATGTTTGGAGGCAATTTACGATTGAAACTTCAGAAAGCTACATATACTTTCTCACAATTGTGGATGATCACACAAGAGTGACAAGGGTATTTCTGCTACGCAACAAATCTGAGGTTCTGCAGATCTTTCCAGATTTCTTGAAAATGGTTGAGAACCGATATAGAAGAACCATCAAAGGAGTAAGAAGATATAATGTTCCAAAGATGAGGTTTATCGATATGTTTTGAGCCAAATGGATTTAATCTTATCATTCATGCCTTGAAACTCCGGAATAGAACTCGATGGTAAAACGTAAGAATCAACACATTTTAAATGTGGCTCTCTTTGATGTTTAAAGCTCATATATCGTTAGAGTATTGGAGAGACTACATCTTGACATCAGTGTTTCTTATCAATTAGTTGCCTACACCACTAATGCAAGATAAGTCCATTTCAAGTTCTAACATCTAAGATGCCTGATTACAAAGAATTACGTGTGTTAGGATGTATTGTGTACAGTTCAACATCTTCTAAGAACCGTCGTAAGTTCCAACCGAGATCAAAGCCATGCGTTTTCCCATGGTATTCTGCAGGGTACAAAGGGTAAAAACTTCTAGACTTGGATACAAATAACATGCATATATCAAGAAATGTAGTTTTTTTTCATGAGGACATTTTTCATTTGCTTATGGTACGTCTGATACTTCTCCGGATTTCTTCTGAATGCTAGTTTCTGTTTCAACATGTAGTACTTCTTCTCCTGATATTCTTGTAGTTATGAGATCTTCTTCTACAATTGTGAATAATGCTGAGAATGATAGTTCTACTTCGACATAATCTAAAAGGATATCAAAGAGTCCATCATATTTACATGGCTATTACTGTAATGAGACACATATTCCTTATCCTCTTGCAGCTTATATGTCTTATGAGAAGTTATCAAATCAGTATAAAGCATATATTTGTGCTATCACCCAATTTTCAGAGCCAACAACATTCAATCAGGCTAAGAAGTTTGATGAATGCATTAAAGCGATGAATGAGGAGCATTTGGTCTTGGAAAGTACACATACTTCGGATATATGTTCTTTGCCATCAGAAAACCATATAATTGGATGTAGATGCCTATACAAGGTTAAGATAAATGCGGATGGAAGTCCTGAACGTCTTATAGTAAGACTTGTAACAAAAGGCTATACTCAACAAGAAGGGAAATATTTTATTGATACCTTCTCACCAGTAGCTAAAATGACGACTGTTAAAACTCTTTTAGCAATGGCAGTTGCTAAATAGTGGAGCTTTACCCAATGAGATATATCCAACGCCTGTTGGGGTCCAAAGCCCCCTCGACAAAATCATTAGTCGAAAATGGACTAAGTGATCAGATATAACTATGTTTCGTATAAATAACATTTCATATAAAACGTACAAAACCACTTAGCCAAACTTCTGAGCAACCAAACTGCTCGGATGAAACACTTAGACATGCAGACCACTCAACCAAATCCATGGGAAAGCTCAAATGCTCGGATAGCCTAAGTTAACCAACTGCTCGGACAATCCAAGTACGTTTGACTGATCGGACGACCCATGCTCGGAAAATCTAGTTGCTCGGATAGTCCGAGCACGGTCAGACGCTCAGACTGTCCGACCACGACCAACTGCTTAGACAGTCTGAGAATGGCCAACTGCTCGGACGATCTGAGAAGGGAACTCTACTCGGAAGATCCGAGCAGAACACGCTACTCGGATGATCCGAGCAAGATACACTGCTCGGACCAATTGCTCGGATACTTGTCGATATCTTCCTCCGAATGCGCGATTAACCGTAACCCATCTCCGTTTAAAAAACTTATACACACTCGTATGTCCCAAAGACGGTTCAAATCTATTACCGTTGACAGAAATGCCCAATGAGTTATACGAAACACTAACTTTGGCCAAAACTCACAAAATTCATATTATGTGGACTCGGACCATTCTTTTCGGCCCATTCCGAATGTAAAAATCACATTGCGGAAGGATAAACATAAAAATGGGAAGATAAATTTGGGCAAGAAAAGGAAAATCCGAGCAGAAATGTTAATCCTAACAAAAATGGAAGATTCGATAACATGAATATCTCCAAAAATCTTGCGGGCGAATCTCTTCCTACTGACTCGCTGCGACTATAAAAGAGAAGGGACTTCTTACAATCAAGACGCACTGAAAACCCTAACAGAAACTACCTATATTGTTTTTGCTCTTATGCTTTTTGTACTCTCTTTCCATCAAAGATCAATCAAACTGTTATTTGATCTCTTTTCGTGTTGTTTAAATAGAATCTTATGTTCCCTAAAAGTTAAACCCTACAAAATCGATTGTGCGTGTTTCGACTCTCACAGTTTGGTGCTGTCTGTGGGGAAAAGAATTTTTCTTACACCTAAAGATCACTTATTAGTAGATCCAAAGAGATGGCCACTGACGGAGAGGGAGACAGAGACAGAACAAATCACCCACTGGTGATCAGCGATAAAACAAACAGCACAGCAGCATACAACACGACAACAAGAAACACCGCAACAGACAACGTTGCTACAAATGCAACCGCAGTAGATGTTGGAATTGTGTCCAGTAATCTCGGTACTGTCTCTAGAAAGTAAGAGTATGTCAATGATCAGACATAAGTCATATAATACTGGGGGTCATGATGGCTTGCTAGAGTCCGCTCATGATCTATAAGTCTTGGACTTATTGCCTCTATTATATGATCCCATATGGGTCACACGCCTAAGCTAACAGGAAAATGTGTAGGAATGGCTTAGCAGAAGTACGGTAAAAGTGCCAGGCATTTACTGTACTTAGAGAGAATAAAAGGTTTTAGCCACTGTGTGTCGATCGATACACATGATGTGTCGATCGACACAGTGCGCGAATGGCCAAATGGCCCAAGAGGAACCAGACGAGTTTTATAAATAAAACTCGAGTCTGTTTTCTTCTTTAACCCTAACCGAGCCGCCTCTCTCTCTCTGACTGCGACGCCTCCTCAGCTTGGTCTAGCAGCCGCTCTTCCTGCTCAGTGTGCGTGTGTGAACCTCTGGAGGAGTTATCACTCGGTGGCTCTCTGATCTCTGACCTGTTCTCTCCTTCCGCTGCAATTAACAGGTAAAAGGTGAGATCATCAATTGTTTCTATTCGAGAAGAACCTAGATCAGCATGTTTAGGATAATCTGAATCAGAGAATTGAATCAGGATTCATCTAAACAATCCTACAGTGGTATCAGAGCCAGGTTCTGGTTTTTCTTGTTTAGATTCAAGTTTAGGATTGTTTTCTTGTTTAAGAAGTGTTTTGAATCAACTACTGATAAGAGAAATCACTTAAGCAACAAGGAATTGAAACCTAAACACACTTGAAATCGCAAATCCAAGCTATATTGATTTGGAATGCGATTTTCATGAAGAAGTATCGGCTGTGATCGCATGGATCGATCGATACGATCGCATGGATCGGTCGATACAACCGCGAGAGATCGCATGGATCGATCAAACGATCGCATGGATTCCGCATATCTCGGCCAAGCCTGCTCAACGCGTGAACGCATCGATCGATGCTGAGAGCATCGACCGATGCGATTGATGAATCGATCGATGCGGTTGATGAATCGATCGATGCGGTTGGTTCATCGATCGATACGGTTGGGTTTAAGACTCGGTTTAAAATTTTGATTAAAATTATTCGTCCTGGTTTAATAAACAGATTTAATAATTTTATTAAGTCTGGTTAAACCGGGATAAGAAATCCAAAGTCGAAAAATTGGATTTTGTGCCTAAACCAGGATTTTCTAATTTGATTTGGTTGGACCAAATAAATTGAGAAAATCCGGTTTAGTAAATAACCGGTTGACAATTGTGGTCATCGTAGTAATTAAAATTTGGTTAGACCAATTTTAATGAACCAGACCGGTTATGTCATTTAATTGGACAATTGGGTCATGTCTTGGACATGGACAAATTCTTGGGCCTCGGGCCAAGAAGTTAAAACAATTGGGCCAATTATTTGAGTCTTTCTTCAGATTAATTTAAAATTTATTTTATAAAATTATAAAGTCGATTTTAAATTAAAGTTTCCGAAATTTTGAAATTAGAAAGTTTCTTAAAATAGAAGTTTCTAGATTTGCGGGTTTTGGATTTTAAAGAAATTTCTAAAGTTAGAAAGTTTCCGGTTTTAGAAAGTTTCCAATTTTAGAAAGTTTCCAAAAATAGTAGGTTTCCAAAAATGGAAAGTTTCCCGAAATAGTAATCTTCTATTTTGGGAATGAATTTTTAAATAAACCTACGAACCTCAAATAATATCAAGCGTTGGATGTCTTGTCCATTCTATGTCAGCTGTCGAAGCCCATTCAATTGTATTCATGGCCTTACAGTGTGAGGGTGTCTGCTTTTGCGTGGATAAGACGGTTTGTGATTCATAAATGTCATTGGGAGTCCCAGACATTAATGATTACATGACTGTATAGTCTGGTTTTCTTGACTAGGCCATCGGGAGTCCCGGGCCTTGAGACATCAGAGTGGATTGGGCCTCGGGCCCAGATTCACAACCAAGAGTTATATCACGGATATAATTAGCCGATATAGGGCTTACCGATATAAGCTAAGGTTGGGTGATGGCCAGTGGCCCACTTTAATCTTAGTTATATGTGGATCTTGGAATCATTATATTCTATTGAGGGTAACTTATGTTATTGAATATAATGCGTGATTAATCATATTAAATTTAATACGAGATTAATCATATTGAACATATTAACTAAAATCCTTTTATCTTAATTTTCAGTTATGACTAGCACAAACAATCAAAACACTTTCTCGATCCGGTCTGTCCTTGAGATGGACAAGCTGAACGGATCAAATTTCTTGACTTGGTCGCGGAACCTGAGGCTAGTCCTCAGACAGGAGAGAAAGGACTATGTCCTTGAGAGAGCTCTCCCCGTGAGGATCGGGTCCAATGCTTCTCATGCAGTATATGATGCTTGGAATGAGCATTATAATGATGCGGTAGATGTGCGTGGTCTGATATTGGCTACCATGGACTCAGACTTGCGGAAGCAATATGAGAACATGGAGTCGCCAATAGAGATGATCAGCAGCCTGAAATTGAAATTTCAGGAGCAGATAAGAGTGGAGAGATACCAGTTGGTTAAATCTCTCACTAGCTGCAAGCTACCAAATGATCATCCAGTGAGTCCTCATGTCAGTAAAATGATGGGTTACATTGATAACCTGAGGAAACTGGATTATCCAGTTAGCCAAGAATTGGCAACTGAGATCATTCTGCAGTCACTGCCGTCAAGCTATGATAAGTTCAGAAGGAACTATATCAAGAAAGGCTTAACGAAGACGCTGACTGAACTGCATGATATGCTCAAGACAGTTGAGCCAAACGTGAAGAGTACCCTGTACAATCTCATGAATGAGAAGGGTAGGTTTACTAAACCTAATGCTGACAAGGGTGAAGACAACGTTGTCCAGATTTTGAATCATGGCAAGCGTGTGTCTTCTGAGCCCGAGTCAGATACCTCTTACGATGGTAAGTGCTGCTACTGTAAGGAGACAGGGCATTGGAAGAGAAATTGCATTAAATTCATGGAAGATGATGAGGAGTTGAAGTTGATGTATGAGACTACTTCCTCAGGTAATCATGTTATTACTTCAAGTTCTACCTTAAAGGTATCGGATACTGGTTGTGGCACTGATATTTGTGATAATATGCAGAGCCTAAGCAACAGTAGAACGTTGAAGGAAGGGCAAGTGAAACTACATGTCTGGAAGGAGCTTGGGATGCTGCCTCAGCCGTAGGGTTTTTCACTTATAGATCCCTTTGAGGCTTGGTTTTGTATTAAGTAATTGCTACAATGTACCTGCTTTAAGCAGAGTTGTCTTTCATTTTCTTGTAAGAATTTGAATGTTTTTCATTTTGATAAAAGACAAGTTTTGTTCTTTTGATCTTAATGAAATATTAATTGTAGCACCCTATTCATGGAATAGGTTTTATATCTTAAACCAAAGAGTGCCTAAATGTAACATAAGTACCGAATTGGTTTAAATCTGATGAATTAAACCTGATTTTCCTTGGCATAAAAGTCTTGGTCACATAGAGTAAGTCGGATTCAGAAATCCCATAGTCATGGACTGTTGGGCTCATTTGATAAAATATCTTATGAGACTTGAATTCTGTTTACTAGACCAAAAGGTAAAGGGCCTATCTTAGCCGAGCTAGAGAAAGGCCCAAAGGCTTATTGGACCTGGAACATACTCATGTATGTGGCCCAATGAGCAGTAATGCCAGAGAAAATCTCCTGTACTTCATTGTCTCTACTGATTACTTCAGTGAGTGTGACTGTGTTCATTTGATGAGACACAAGTCGGAATTCTTTGACATGGTCGAAAGAGTTCCAGAATGAAGTATAGGATCTGAATGACAAAAGTATTAAGACTCTGGATTAAATCACGAGTGAGAATACTTAAGTCATTGATTGTGTGATCATCTCAATGAGTGTGAAATCGTTTCACAGCTCATTTCTCCTGAAAACCTGAAGGTGTTTCTGTGAGAAAGAATCAGATCTTATTAGAAATGATTAAGAAGAGTCACACGAATCTTCCATGATATAATTTAAGAATAACGCTCTAAAATATCTAAGTTTACGCTGAAATAGTTCCACAAATATCAGTTGAAAGACACCACGTAAATGTGGATTGGAATCGATCCAAATTCGTCTTTACTGAGTATTTGTAGTTGTACTACTTCGCTGGTTGTCCGAAGGAAACCAAGGCTTGTTACTTTTACGTCCATTCTGTTTTCTAAGAAGGGAAGTTATTTTCCAAGAAGAACAGTGGGAGTAAAAGTATAACTCGAAGAAATTCGAGAAATACAGGAGGCTGCTCAACCTGTTGAGGGAGAGCAACGGATGGATTTACAGATTTCTGTGAATCTACACCTGTGAAGCCTTGTCCGAAGGAAACCAAGGCTTGTTACTTTTACGTCCATTCTGTTTTCTAAGAAGGGAAGTTATTTTCCAAGAAGAACAGTGGGAGTAAAAGTATAACTCGAAGAAATTCGAGAAATACAGGAGGCTGCTTTACCTATTGAGGGAGAGCAGCGGAAGGATTTACAGATTTCTGTAGAATCTACACCTGTGGAGCCTGAAGTTCGCAGATATGAATGAATCAGTTACTAATCCGAGAGTGATTTCTCGTCATTAGTTGAACCTGATAATCATTGAAAGTTCGCATGATCTGATGATCATTGAAAGCGACGAATCTGCGAAATTCAAAGAAGCGAAAGTGAGCCCGGACTCCGAAAAATTACATTTTATGTAAGTTAGCTTCATCGATCCATTCATGGATGGAAGCAAACATATCGGAGTTGGAATCTTCGTTCTGTTGAAGTAGTCAAGGTTTTGACTTGAACAGGAACGAAGCGGAACTGTGTGTTTACTAATAGATTGGTGGGAGCGATATTGCATTTCTCATATTGTATGTCGATGACATACTGATTCTCGAAAATGACGTCCCAATGCTGCAGTCAGTAAAGGACTGGCTTGGGAGTTGGTTCTAATGATTGACATGGGTAAAGCCACGTATGTTTTTGGATTTTGGATCTAAAGATAGAGATCCGAAAGAGCTGGTAGGACAAAGTCAGGATTCTTATCCCGACAAAGTCCTACACGTTTTCAGCATTCCAAGAAGGGTTTTATACCAATGTCACATGGCATTACGTTAAGCAAGACACAGTGTCCTACTGCTGAGCTTAAATGCATGGATAAGATTCCATATGCGTCGGCAATTGGATCTATCATGTATGCCATGAAACGTACTTGTTTGATGTTGCTTTAATGTTAAGCAAGACAAGTAAAGACCAGTCAAATCCAGCAAAGAATCACTGGATTGCCGTAAAGAATATCCTAAAGTATTTGAGGAATACTAAGGATAAATTCTTGAGTTACGGAGAAAGTGAGGTGCTACGAGTCGGTAGAGTCTGAAAGGCAAGTTTCCAATAGACAAAGATGATTTCCGATCACAGTCCGGTTATATCTTGTGTCTATCTGGCGGTGCAAGGCACTGTTGCTGACTCCATGACTTAAGCTGAACATTTCGCAGCTTGGGAAGTGGCGAAAGAGGTTGTTTGGAAAGAAGAGTTCGTCACTGAACTTGATGTGATTTACAGCATAGATGAGACTAGCTGCACATCAGAGGTCCAAACACCTTGTGGATAGGTATAACCTATTCCGTGAGATAAATGACAGAGATGTTAAGTAGATCAGCAAGTTTCAACGAATGAGAACGTTGCTAATCTATTAACGAAGCCACTCCTTAGGCCTAAGCACGAGTCGCGGACTGTTGCTGTAGGATAAGTGAAATTAAGATGTAGTCTTAATTTCAGTGGGAGTTATTAAAGGGCTTTATTTAGTTATTGGATATGTTCTTGAAATAACATTTAAGATGTTTAATGAAATTATTATTTCAAGATTATTTTAACTGTGATGAAATAATCGTTCCAAAGTGATATAAACCATTTTATAGGTCATCGAAGTAAATGACTTGATCTTGAGTTATCAAAGTTATTTAGCTTGATCATGAGACCCTATATTTGATAAATGACTTATATCATTATGTCCCTAGTCAAAGGTTGTTGAAATTGGAACACCAACAACCGTGTGAGACTGGATTGGTACGTGACTTATGACAAAGTCTCAGTGTGTCATAGATGCGCGGCATCAAAGTCAGTACATAGGTGTATGTTGGGGAACATACGACCGGACAAGACCCGCTTATAAGAACTCTTCAGGATATTTATATCTGTGTCATAAGAGATTCTTACTACGACTATAGAGTATAGTCCTTAGACCTGAGTTCGCATGCATGTGACTGCACATGGACTGATGCACTTTGATCATTGTCTAACGCTGTCGTTCTGCGATAGTTATAAGGACCTTGTTTGGGTACATTATGAAATGAGTAGTTTACAGTGATGGAATAAGACGGAATTTGTCCCTCCAATATAAATGGAGTGAATATCTCTAGGCCAATCGGAGATTTGAATACTGGAAAATGCATGGCCATGCTCAAACGGACTGTCCCGAGTCGTTTGGATTGTCAGTATCGAATCAGAGTCCGATGAACAAGATTAGGCTTTATAAGGATGACACCAATCTTGCCTTATGACTAATCGAGATATTGTGACAAAAGGATTATGAATACAGAGATTCCAGTACAAGTGGGAGATTGTTGGAATTGTGTCCAGTAATCTCGGTACTGTCTCTAGAAAGTAAGAGTATGTCAATGATCAGACATAAGTCATATAATACTGGGGGTCATGATGGCTTGCTAGAGTCTGCTCATGATCTATAAGTCTTGGACTTATTGCCTCTATTATATGATCCCATATGGGTCACACGCCTAAGCTAACAGGAAAATGTGTAGGAATGGCTTAGCATAAGTACGGTAAAAGTGCCAGGCATTTACTGTACTTAGAGAGAATAAAAGGTTTTAGCCACTGTGTGTCGATCGATACACATGATGTGTCGATCGACACAGTGCGCGAATGGCCAAATGGCCCAAGAGGAACCAGACGAGTTTTATAAATAAAACTCGAGTCTGTTTTCTTCTTTAACCCTAACCGAGCCGCCTCTCTCTCTCTGACTGCGACGCCTCCTCAGCTTGGTCTAGCAGCCGCTCTTCCTGCTCAGTGTGCGTGTGTGAACCTCTGGAGGAGTTATCACTCGGTGGCTCTCTGATCTCTGACCTGTTCTCTCCTTCCGCTGCAATTAACAGGTAAAAGGTGAGATCATCAATTGTTTCTATTCGAGAAGAACCTAGATCAGCATGTTTAGGATAATCTGAATCAGAGAATTGAATCAGGATTCATCTAAACAATCCTACAGTAGACACATCAGCCAATGCAACGCTGACCGAGTTAAAGGAGATGATAACAGTAATGCAAGATCAGGAGAAGGTGAATAGCACGCTCATTGAGCAAGTGAAAAGGCTCATAACAGAAAACCGAGCAAGGAGCAAGCACCCGAGCGGTGAACTTCAGACCGACTGAGCGTAGGCGTCTCGATTTCTCAACGCCCGGCGGCTCAACGAGAAACCCTATCCTACACCGTTTACAAGTAGGACATCTCAATCAAAAAGCTTTATGGTCAGCCTTTACATTACCTCACGAACATTCTCTTACAACGTTGGGATCAATCAAGATTCGGTGCTGATCCTGATGCCCAGAGTTTGGATATAATCATCCATCCTTCTAAAGTTGAAGCTACCATCTGACTTGTTGAAGAAATCCATCGAATCATTTCTTCTCATCTTCAAATTGCTCATCATTGGTGATCTGATCCTATGTATCACTTGTTGATTGATCGAATCATTCATGAGCTACCAAAATCACGAACAAGTTCTTAAACACCGTTTTGTATCCAGTCTTGTTTCGGAACAATCTATGCTTCCTTTCGAACGACAAATTGGACAGCATATCCTGCTCGGACGCAATCATCTCGCTCGGAAACTCACAAGTCTGCTCGGCAAAATGATCCTTGGCCTGCTCAGAGATCTATCCGTACGCCTGAAAGACTGGTCGGCAATCTTCATGCATGTCCCATTGTTTGACATTCCCACGAGAAACTCAGCTCGTCGGATCGCGGTCACACAACTTGATGTCTCCGCGATCATTCAGCTCGTCGATCATCCGCTCACGATCGTCCGGCAATGATGAGGACATCAAGTCATCATCAACCAAGGAGCATGGATAGGACATAAATCAACCAACCAAGATCCTTGGAGAAAAGCAGTTTGATCCCACCAGAGACATATGTGCATGTCTTGGCGCATATCTACCAAACCAGGAAGACTTAAGCAACAAATCAACCTGTTACAGAAACTTAACTCATCAAGGAATCATCAGAAAGTGGAAGTGTTTCAAAATCTTTCCAGATAAATAAGATATGCAAGTTACAACTCAGAAGATTTTCAAGGAACCCGCTGGAGACCAACTTCCACTTATTGGAGAGTTCAAATCGTACCAGGATGAATCAAGTTGTAAACCAACTTGTTTTGGAAACCTTACTCGACAGAGGTTCAGGGATAATTGGATTCGGTTCAAAAGGAATTATGGTTTAAAAGTTATTCAACTTCTAACCCAGGCAATGCTACACTTTCCTTATTTGGCACTACAAGAAATATAGGCATTGATAGCACATGAGGATAGCACGATTTCGCTAAGTGCTATTGTAGTGGGTATGGTGTGGAGGGGTACTTTATGACAGCATTATATCAATGCTAAGCCGTATTTTTACTAAGCGGGAAACTAAAAATGAGAATTGGAGCCTAATTTCTGCTATCTATATGAGCGGTGACATTTTTAGAGGGAAGAATGGTTTTGGTGGAACTATTTTTTTTTCTAAGTGTTTCATGAGTTAAGAAAAGAAAACTAATTCATTATGTTAACCAAAAAAAAACTATGATCTTCTCTCTCGTCCATTGCCGTCGTCATCTCTCTGTCAATCCCAACCTTCAATCTTAGCCTCCACCGTTTCTGTAGAATCGAGTGGGAATCTGGTGACAATCGGATCCTTAGACTTCCCAATACCGGGAGTTTCTCCGTCGTTTGCCACTGGAATGCCACCGGTGAAACCCTTGATTTTCCTCAGGAGGTCACCAATGATGCTGATGGTGGGCTCGAGAGCAGCGATAACCAGGACGTTGGTGACGATAGAGTAGTCCGCAGTGAAAATGGTGTCCAGCTTCAGAAAATCACTTTGGCTGGGCAATGGCAAGGCAAGGACGCTTCTTTCATGCGCTCCAATGAGCATGGCAACAGAGAAGACAGCAGGAATTGGGACACTACTGGTCTCGAAGACCCAGCTCTCAAGATGGTGGAAGGTGATCGCAACTCTAGGAACTGGTGGAGAAAGGTATCTCTATGAATTGGATTTGTACTTTTTAGTTCAAAGCTTTCACTTTTGGAGTTTTAGTTTCCTCCTTTGAAATTGTTTGTGTGTTCAAGCTTAAAATGGTAAGCGAGGTCATAGTTGGGAGTCTTGAGAGGGAGGAACGTTTAAAGGCGCTCATATACTCTGCAGTTTATTTGAAGGTTTCTCTTCTCTTTTAGATAATCTAATCTCTCTTTCTCATTTGTTTGGTAGTTCACCTTGTTGGTATGTCTTCTTATGCAGTGGATAAACACAGGTCAGATTCCGTGTTTTGAAGATGGAGGGCATCACCGTCCAAACCGGCATGCCGAGATTTCCAAGCTTATATTCCGTAAGTTGGAGAACATTTGCAGCAAGAAAGATGCTACGGCAGAGGTGACACATTTGCTTTCAAGCTCTCTGCTTTCATAGCCTCCCCCTTTCAAAAATTTGTAGCTGTTGTTGACTTAGTAGCTTCTCTAAGGTTGATATACTTTTATTTGGTAGAAAGTGCTTGTTTCTCGGAAAATGCATCTGTGTTTGCCATCTTTCAAAGCAGAGTTTACTGAATCTGTTCCTCTTACTAGAATTAGGTACATCACCCATCGCAATGATATTCCTCATGATCTCAAGGTAATAATACTCCATTAGCTGTTTTGTCATTAGTTGAGTTACTATCATGGTATTCATATAACTCATCTTTGTTCCAGCAAGAAATCAAGCATACCATACAAAATAAGCTTCACCGTTGTGCGGGTCCAGAAGATATAATTGCAACATAAGCAATGCTTAAAAGAATCACTGAGACCTCAGGAAAATACAGTGGAGGACTTTGTGGAGCAATTCAAAATATTCCATAACAAGCTTAAGGATTTCTTTAATGCTGGAAGGTAATATATTTCTGAAGCCAAACTATTCTGACATCATATATGTGGTATATGATGTTCCTACGTACTGTATAATTATATAGCCATTGTATCTTGTTGCAGCCTCACCGAACAACTCGAGTGTATGAAAATTTCTATGGATGAGAGAGGTCTTTCTGCTCTCAATCTGTTTTTTAAATGTAAAGGGTAAGCTCTCACTATTTTTCTTCTTGTGAACTGCTATAGACTCGGTCATATGTTTTTTCTTGTTTGCTTGCATGATCTTCTGAAGTGGTATGCTTTACACACAACAACATCAGCTAGAGTACAATTATTAGGCAGCATAATGCTGCAGTTCAAATCGATATCACCCCATTCTTGATTGCATTCTCTGTTCTAAAGACACCCAAACGGCACTATGATTTTGTCCATACAACCACATCATTTAATTGATTCTCCATATTGACACAATCATTGCATAGTTTGTTATTGTTGCCTCTTTATGAATCTGACTGCGAAATTCATAATTCCAGCGCCTTGACGCATCCGGAGTCATGAAAAGTATGTCAGAAAGAGAGTATTAAGAATTGAGAGTCATGAAAAATATCGTGACTAGTTAAAGAACCAAAAATCCCATGTTTTGGTAGTACTACAAAGAGGCAAGAGTATTGAGATTGCTTGGTGAAACTCTTTCCTTCTTGCTGGAACTTGATGTCATGGCTCGATCATCCCCCTTCCGTTGTATAGAATTTATCTCAGATAGAGAGATATCTTTCCATCTTGCATTCTGTTTCTGTTGCTTGCCATCTTTCATTATGTTTTAGCTTGATTACTTGCTGTTTTGTAATCAAAATCTGACATGGGTATTGCAGAGTAAAGGCAAACACTTACCAACTTGCTAGGCATCAAAGGAGACTCAAGAGAAGACGTATCATACAGTATTTGTAAACTCTTATCGAAACCTTCCTTTTGATAAACTCAACAGTTTTGAAGTGAGAGATGAAACATACAGTATTTGTAATTGGAATTGTATCTTCTGAAATGAATGATTCCCTTACCATTGGCAATAGATTATGGTAATAACTAATAAGTTTGTTAGATAAGCTATTGAAGTGAATGACTTTAACAAGGTGACTTTTCAATATTGAGTTTATACACTTCTGGTCACATACCAACAGTATTAACACTGTTGTTGTAAGTTCACAGTTAGGACACTAAATTCTCAACTAATATTAAATTTTGAAGTTTCATTTAGGGTTTAGGATATTATAGGGTTATGGTTAGGGTTTAGGATTCATACATATCCAACATTTATAAGAAATTTCAAATATAATTATTTTCTTCATCCTAGGCTCTAAAACCTTTAGATAAACACTAAATTTTAAAACATTTAGTAATGTAATATTACAATTATGTAACTTTTGATAATTTATGAAATATATTTGAATCAATTATAAAATTAAAACTATAATTAATTAATAATGTGTAAAAATAAGATTCAAAATAAATAAGTAAATAAAATTAATAATAAACAAGTATTTATAGGGTATAATAATATAATCTATAAAAAAACTTTCAACTAATAATAAATTTGAATCCTCACAAGTATTTGATTTAGAATTTAGGGTATTGGAAGTTTAGGGTTAGGGTATTGGAGAGCAAAAGTTTAGGATTTGTAATATACTTTTCTATTTATTTGTAATACAATTTATTGTTTCATATAATATTATATTAAGTACAAAAATTTATTAAAAATTTTTGATTTAAGGTTTAGGTATTGGAGGGTTAGGTTAGGGTACTAGAGAATAAAGATTTAGGATTTACTAAAAAAAGATAAACTAATTAAATACTAAATTGTGAATTCTAACTCTAATTATTGTTTAAATTTTAAATATTCACTCCCAAATATCAAAACTTAAGTCTAAACCCTAAATCCAAAGAACTTATAAAAAGAATTATTATTTTTCAAATCTAATATTTTAAAACATTAAGTTCAAATTCAAATCTAAACCCTAAACCCTTAAATCCCTAAACACTCAAATCCCTAAACCCTCAAATCCTAAACCTTAAACCCTAAACTCTAAATAAATATTAAAACCCTAAATTGCAAATCAAAATCTAATTACTATAACATACCTTAAACTAAAATTCAACATTTATACAAGAATTATTGTTTTCCAAACCCTATATTTCAATACCTTATACCCTAAACATATACTACAATGTCATAAACCATAAATCCTAATTAATTGTATTCTCTTTCCACATTTATAAATATATATCATAATGTCATTAACCCTAAATCTATACTCAAGTACCCAAACCCTAAATTTGAAACTTATATTACAATGTCCTAATTATTTTCTTCATCATAAACTCTAAAACCTTTAACTCTAAACCTTAAACACAAAACCTAAACCCTAATATAGGGTTTTAAGATTCACACTTGAACATATTTTTCTACTTGTCATTTAAC
This sequence comes from Orychophragmus violaceus, assembly GCA_030180135.1. Lineage (NCBI taxonomy): Eukaryota > Viridiplantae > Streptophyta > Magnoliopsida > Brassicales > Brassicaceae > Orychophragmus > Orychophragmus violaceus. The sequence goes on from CM058240.1 coordinate 72,895,431, forward strand.
ACAAAAGATCCTAAACCCTAAACAAACCCTAAAACATTAAAGTATAAACAAAACTATAAACAGAATATATCATCAAAATGATTATTAAAAAGCTTCTTTCTTATTGGTTGATAAAGAAAAACAAGGATCACCATTCTTCTAATATCGACCGTTGATTAAAATTTGATATGATGGACCTAATTTTTTTTATCTATTTTCTTTTTCTTTTCTCATCTTCCTTTCTCTTTCCTTCTCGTCTCGTCTCATCTCTTTCGAATTTTTTCTTCTCCATGATTTCTTTCTCATGCCTCCTTCCTTTTTCCTCCTCTATCCAGAGCATACTCCGACCGCCATCAACGAGACACAACATATGCAGAGCATAGTCGGAGAAAGGACTGAGCAGAGGCAGGGGAGAGATGGAGCGAAGGCGGAGCAGAGCAGAGGCATGGCGTAGGCAGACCACAATCCGAAGGCCACAGACGCACACAACACCACCTAAAGACCACCGAAGATGAACACACTCAACACCAACAGCATCACCGAGGAGGAGGACCACCATCTAACTTGTCACCGAAAGAGAAGAGCTCCGTAAACCGCCACTCGAACAGGGGAGAGAGAAGTAGAAGATCCGTTCACCGCAAATGAAAATCAACAAGGGAGACCCCTCCCCGGCACCGGAGAGGCAACGACAGCAGCTAACTAGAGACGGAGGCGGACCTCGTAAACTGAGCCAGAGAGAAAATTAGGGCGACCTCTCGAGGGAAACTTTCGAACCAACATTTTTTCTTCACTCAACAATGTTTTAAACCCTAATCTGAACACTGGGTGTTAAACCCATTCCCAATCCACGTTCCCAGAATTTGATTTCTCCTGGAAAATTTCACGACGATAACCCAAAGAGGAAGACGATGGTTTGGTTTCAATGTGAGGAATGTGGAGCGAGTCTGAAGAAGCCAAAGCTCCTGGGTCACTTCAGGATGTGCAGTGGCACAAAGGTCTCGGTTTTATTCTTGTAAAATTGAATCTCTTTGATGATTCTTCTGTTGAATCTCTTTGCTTTTGTTGCCAATCGAATAGCTATCGTGCATTGACTGTGGAGAAACGTTTGGGCAAGATAGTGTACAAGGACATAACCAGTGCATTACTGAAGCTTTAAGTACTTACAACCATTTCTACCAATCTTATGTGGCGCTATTGTCTTGTACTAAGAGATTGAAGAAGAATTGATTGTTTTCTCTGTATTTAGGAGAAATATGGTCCAAAGGGGCAGTCAAAGCCATCTAATGGCACACCTGCAAAGCCAAAGGACAACTAGAAGCAACAACCAGACTTTGATGTAAATGTAATTGATATCCATGGTTTTGTAGGTACTTAATTTATTGAGGTTCTTCTTCATTGTTTAGGAGTGTAATAAAGCTGGTCGTGTCTTTATTTCTTTGGATTCGATAGAGCTAATGTAGGCTCTTTTTGAGTATTTGTTTATGTATTTGGTTGCAGCTTATGTAACACAAAGGCTACGAACCAGCAGACTTTGCTTGCTCATGCCGATGGGAAGAAGCACCGATCAAAAGCAAGAAGCTTTCATCTCCTTAGATTTATTTTCTCTATAATGCGTTATAGATCCAACCACTAAAGCGTTGGAGATGTTCATCTTCTATTGCTGTTTCTAGAGTATTCTCCTTCGTTTATTACAGTCCTCGACTCTTCTCTCCATCGATCTCGCCTGCTCGTCCGCCTCCAAGGCTAGGTGAGAACTCATCACTTCCTTCATCATATTGATTTAGTTTTCTGATAGTTAATAACAATGGAAGGAAATTGGGAATTAAATCGGTCCAGGCTTTAATCTAATCTTTTTAGTTTTATTTGAGATCTCTTAAAATGCTTGCTTTTACCCTATTTTTAAATCAAGTTTGGTTCTCTTGTTCTTTGTTCTCAGGATTGCAATTAAAACACGACAGCTAAACAAGAAGGACGAAAACGGTGGTGAGAGAGAAGACGAAGGTGGTGACGACTGGAGCCGCTGCAGCCATGGTCGTCGGAAGAAGACGATTGATTTTCTTTTTTTTGTTTTTTTTAATATTAATTATTCAATTATTTATTGTAATTTATTTTATTATAAATATTAATTAAATAAAATAATGATTATTTTTGTTTTTTAAGTCATCAATAAAAAAATCCAATTTTTAAATATAATTGTTTTTATATTAATCTAATTGAATTTCAAACAATTATTCATACTCATAATTTAAAATAATATTATATAATGAAATTTCAATAGTTTTTTATGGCAAAAAAAAAGTTTTCATAAGATATATAATAGCCATAAAGATTAGTCATTATAAATAATAATGCAGCAACTATAAAACGCTAGTATAAAGTATAATACAACTCTAAAATATTGCTACCACAATATATATTATTGCATGAGATATACATTAATCTATAAAATGACGATAAACAAATCCTAATGAAAACTATACAATCACACCAAAATTAGCGCTATCGTAGACAGATATATAATAGCATGTCAAATTAGTGCTATCGTAGATGGCTGACCTAAGATGGCAGCGGCAAACATAGCGTTTATGGAAACACTACAATAGACATATGATTGCGTTTTCGTGGTGCTATTAATACCCATATTTCTTGTAGTGTGGAGTCTCACAAGTTTGGTCAGCATCAAACATACTTATGGCGACCAAGAGAGTTTGATAAACTTATAGAAACACCTCTATACACCCTACTCCATAGGATTAGGTGAATCCTCTCAGTTCTCTACCTTCCCAAGCTATCAAGATACAAGCTAACAGCTACTTTCCTTGTTTGGACAAATTTCCACTTAATGCTTCGACAGCTAGTTTCTCATTCAATTCCATTGATTTTCTTCTCTTTTTAGACCATATATATGATGTATTTTGAGCCTATATAGGCTCACATTCGTTCTCATTGTAAGACACCCTTGATCATTGGATTTAGTAAAGTATCTTGTTTCTTTCAAAGACCGAGTTCTTGAGAGATTGTTCTTATCTTTAGATTACTAAGTGTGTGATTAGGACATCAAGTCATCATCAACCAAGGAGCATGGAGAGGACCTAAATCAACCAACTAAGATCCTTGGAGAGAAGCAGTTTGAGCCCACCAAAGACATATGTGCATGTCTTGGTGCATCTCTACCAAACCAGGAACTGGACTATCCTGACCAGAAACTTAACTCATCAAAGAATCATCAGGAAGTGGAAGTGTTTCAAAATCTTTCCAGATAAAGAAGATATGCAAGTTACAACTCAGAAGATTTCCAAGGAACCCGCTGGAGACCAACTGCCACTTATTGGACAGTTTTTTTGATTCACTTGTCTTTTAAAGAGAAATCAGAATTCAGCGAATTCCGCGACATAACGAACCGACTGCTCGGACCAACTTAATTCACCAATCATTCTGCCACGGTACCGCTTCAAATTAAGGTTAGTACACTTACATTTCTCTCAACATTTTGTTTCTCGTCTGTTGCTGGCCACTACAAACAAACAATCACGTCCCTTACAGACAATAACCAATACATCATATATGGATGATGGTTCTTATACATCTTCACAGATTTAAAAGTGCGCTATACAAATCTTGACTGAGTATACCTCGGACTAATATCCACTAGGTATATCCAAGTTGATATTCACTTATAGTTTACTACCAAAACATGTCCAAAAGTCGAGTATACCTCGCTGACCTTTAAACTGGGAGTACTACTCGAAACCCAGAAAAACGCTTCTAAGCATGCTGGTCTTAAAGCATCGTTTCATTACCGAAGCAGGTCCGTAAGTCGAGCATATCTCGCCAACCTTCAAACTTGGAGTACAAATAGAAAACCCGTAAAACTCTTTTAAGCAAGCTGGTCGTAAGCATCATTTCATTACCGAAGTAGGTCTGTAACTCGAGTATGTCTCGCCAACATTCAATCTCGAAATATGACTTGAAATCCAGTAGAACACTTCTAAGCACGCTGGTCTTAAGCATTAGGTCACTATCGAAACAAGCTCGTAAGCTGAGTAAATCTCACGAACCCTTAAGCTCGAAATTAAACTTGAAACCCAGTAAGACGATCCTACGAACACTGGTCCTAAACAAAACAGTCTAAGCACTAAGATTGGGCTTAGATATGGAAACTACAAGTTTTGTATAATTTGTATTTCATATAAACTATATGTTTCGTACAAACCGCGCTTCGTATGAAATATACAAAACTGCTCGGAAGGTTTTTCCCTCTACAAAACCAACTCGGACAGTTTATACGAAACTTCTCAGAAGACTTTCCCTCGGAAAAATCTGCTTGACATCTAGCACGTAAACTCCCCGGTTTTGGTACTGGATTTCCGTCTAGGAAATCCGGCCCATTAACAAATAAAACAAAGGCCCATATTTATGAGCCTGTTCCAGAATCAAAGATAAAGAGACGAGCCGATTCATTTGTTGTGACCAAACGAATGACACTTTGACAAGGCCCAAGCGATGCCGAAGTAAGAGGCGATCGAGCTCGAGCTCGGCAGCAGACGACGTGGAGATAGAGCAACTCGGTCTTCGTCGGTTCAACTGATCCACGTAAATCTCGGAGATCGTTATGAAGGCGAGGCCAAAATATCGGAACAAGAAGGTCAAAGTCGAGACTATTTGAAGAAGAAGTGGCGATTCTTTCAAGACATTCCAACCCAAACCCAGAACACTTCGACTAGATAGCTCGATCATCATACTTTGTACTCTCTTTTCATTTGTGTTTGTTCTATCTCGACGATCAATCTCAATAAAGTCTTTGATTCATAGGAAACTATACCATTTCTGTATCCTAAAGTCCAAATCCACGAATACAAATTCTTAGTGTGAATCCCGGATCTCACATTTGGCGCCGACTGTGGGGACTATCTATAGTTTTCCTGTCTTAAGAATCAGATCCTAGATCTGATAGATCGAGATGAATCCCGACCAATCTGGCTCTCCCAGCGCCACACCACCAGTCGTCCACCCTCAGACGGTTGACAACGTTCCTCAGAACACCACCGGGGTAAGAATCATGGGTCAGACCGACGACGTGTTGACGAGCTCTGTCTCAGTCTCCACGACTTCGGCACCAGCAGGCTCAATCGCCCAAACGATCGCGACTCCGACAAACGTTTTGTCAGGAACTAACGATCCGAGCAGGAACTGGGTGTGGATGAGAAACGATTCGATTCCCACCCCTGGAGGTGGATCTGGAATAACCAGACCTAACTCACCACTGCCTTCTGCTCCGCAACGACAAGGCCCAAATGATCTCGCCGAAATCCGTTCGAGGTTAAGCCTGCTGGTAAACCGAACGAGGATCAACGAGGCAAGTGCACGGGCCCAAGAGATCGCGAACCGCTCTCTGGCCGCGCAGCTCGATGAACAGGAAAGGCGCATTAACGATCGTCTCGAAGAGCTTGCCAGCCAAAACCAGGGGGGTAGGTCAGCACATGATCCACGAACTCCCATAAGTCCTCCACCGTGTACACGCTTGGACTTCTCCCAAGTAGTAACTCCCCCGGGAGCGTCGGGAAGTTTCGCTAATAGGTCAAGTAGCGGCCTCCGCCCTATAATGACCCCTATCACGATACCGACGCCATTCGCTTCGAGTTCAATGGTCACAGATCCAACCGGATCAGGGAACCGACCATTATCCGGGCCACCACTTTTCCCAAATAACTCCAACATCCGGCCAAGGCAACTAGGAGGCTCTGCTTTCGCCTCGAGCTCGGGACCCGTTAACGGATCAAATACGGTACAGTTCCGAACGCCGCAGGTCGATCAGACGAGATCGATTCAAACAATCGATCTCCCTGACCCCGTTTTCCCGGAACAAGCGTCAAACCAGGCACAAGCCCAGTTCACGCCTACGGTAGGCGATGAACACGATATGCTTAGATAGTACATCGAACAGGCTAAAGCCCAATTCAACAGTCTAAGCTCGAAAGTTCACATGGCAACGAGCGCGGCGCCCGACATCGATCGAGTGATCGAAGAAACGCGACAAACGCCGTTCACAGACCGGATCGCCTTTGCAAGGATCCGAGAGATCAAGAAAACTAAATTTCCGGAATTCTCTGGGAAGTCGGACCCGAAAGCCCATATCAGGGTATTCCGACTAGCAATGGCAAGGGTATACCTTACCGACGAGGAAAGAGAGCCGGCTTTCTGCAGGCCCTTCGCCGAAAACCTATCGGGCTCCGCCCTAGAATGGTTTGCCGGACTAGAAAAAAGGTCAATCGACAACTTCACCCAGTTCATGACGGCTTTCCTCAAACAATACTCCGTCTTTATCGAGGAAAAGACTACTGAGGCAGCTCTATTTGGCGTCTCTCAAAAACCTGACGAATCGCTTCGCTCGTACATCGACCGATTTAAGGAAATAAAATCCAAAATCGCAAACCCACGAGACGAAGTAGCTATAGAAGCACTGCGACGTGGACTATGGTATTCAACCAGATTCCGCGAGGAAATAACAGTCTGCGAACCTCAAACACTCGATGACGCCCTTCATCGCGCATCGGCCTTCGCTCGCCTCGAGGATGAAACCACGACCCTCAGAGAAAAGCATCGAAAAGAAAAGAACCCGTCGGGCTCGCAGAACTCGAACTCAAAAAAGGATTCTTGTAAATCAGGAAACGTTAATGCGGTCGAGAGCCCGAAGAGCTCGAAGAAATTCGAGTTCAACAAGGAAAAATTCTGTGAATTTCACAACAAAAGAGGACACTTGACTGAAGATTGCTATACTCGAGCTAAAGCCGAGGCTCAAAAGCGAGAGTCCGAAAGCAAACAAGACTCCAAAGTCGAGGAGGAAACTCCATCCGACAAAAAGGAAAGTAAACAGACCAAAGAGTGGAACACCAAGAGGCCTTCTCAGAATAAACGAGAACGGACAAAGGAGCCGGAATCTCCCGAAACACTCCCTCAGGGGTCGCGGAAGCGAGTTGAGTTTATTCTCGGCGAGCTCAGCCTGAGCGGCACCCCGGAAGGTTCGGCGTTATCTCCACCTCCGGCTGTCGTTAAGAGTTTACGCTCACGAATCAATCTCCCTCGTCTCTGCAGGGGGGGGGGGGGGGTGTACGGGCTATACCCCCTAAACGAATCGACTTCATCTTCGGTGGCTCCAAGCTTTGCCGAGACTCGGTCAATTCAATCAAAGCTCTTCAAAGAAGAGTCGAGACCGACAAAGGGGGGAAAATCCCAATGATAGGTCCAAACCACAAGATCACTTTCCACGAGAACGAGACAAGCAATCTCGACAAACCACATGATGACGCTCTCCTCGTTTGTCTAGTAGTGGGAGATGTCGAACTCTCAAGAATAATGATCGACACAGGAAGTTCGGTGGATGTCCTCTTTTACGACGCGTTCAAAAAGATGGACTTCAACGACTCCGAGATCGTGGAAGAAAAGACACCACTAGTAGGGTTCGCTGGCGAAACAACGTACTCGATGGGCTCTGTCTTCGCCCCAGTGATATCTGGAGGAGTCCGAAGAATGACAGAGTTCGTCATAGTGGATCGGCCAGCTCCCTATAACACAATTATGGGTCGACCATGGATATACGACATGAAAGCGGTACCATCGACCTACCATCAATGCGTAAAATTCCCAACTCCCAAAGGAGTAAAAACCGTGTACGGAAGTCAAAAGATTTCCCGCCATTGCTACATGAACGGATACAAGCAGATTGAGAAATCCCCTGCGTAGCAATTACAGAAAGAGGACGAGCTCGCCACCATGCATACCAAAAGGTCGAATGACCCGAGTCAAATAGGACCTCCAAAGGACCTCACGACCCAAGTTTGCATAGACGATGCTCATCCCGAAAGACTCGTTGGCATCAGAATCGACCTATCAGAGCCAGTCAAAAACGAACTGGTCTCTTTCCTTAAACAAAACGTCGACTCCTTTGCCTGGTCTTCAGCAGACATGAAAGGGATCAACATCGACGTCACAAGCCACGAGCTGAATGTCGACCCAACCTACAAACTAGTAAGACAAAAACGTCGAAAACTAGGTCCGGAACAAGCTCAAGCCGTCAATGACGAGGTCGATCGATTATTAAAAATCGGATCGATCTGAGAGGTCAAGTACCCCGAATGGCTTGCGAACCCCGTAGTGGTTAAGAAAAAGAACGGGAAGTGGAGAGTCTGTGTATATTTCACGGATCTCAACAAAGCATGTCCGAAGGACAGCTTCCCACTCCCACACATCGACCGGCTGGTCGAAGCCACCGCCGGACATCAACTACTGTCTTTCATGGACGCTTTCTCGGGGTACAATCAAATATTAATGAACCCCGAGGATCAAGAAAAGACTTCGTTCATAACTGATCGAGGCACGTACTGCTACAAAATCATGCCCTTCGGACTAAAAAACGCAGGAGCAACTTATCAACGCCTCGTCAACAAGATGTTTTCAGGACTCCTAGGCAAAAATATGGAAGTCTACATCGACGATATGTTGGTCAAATCTTCCAGGTATGAGGACCACATCCCACAACTAAAAGAATGTTTTATCATTCTCAATAAATACGGGATGAAACTCAACCCAGCAAAGTGTACCTTCGGGGTCCCTTCAGGAGAATTCCTAGGTTACCTAGTGACCGAAAGAGGGATCGAAGCAAACCCCAAACAGATCGCAACGTTCATAGAGATGAAATCTCCCAGAACAACGCGAGAAGTCCAGCGCCTGACTGGCAAAATAGCTGCTCTGAACCGTTTCATTTCGAGGTCGACTGATAAATGTCTGCCCTTCTATCACTTGCTCAAAGCGAACAAGAAGTTCCTCTGGGATGAAACGTGCGAAGAAGCGTCCACCCAGCTTAAAGCTTTCTTAAGCGAACCACATATACTGGCGAAACCAGTGGAAGGGGAACCCCTCTACCTCTACCAAGCTGTTTCCACGGCAGTAGTAAGTGGAGTCCTGGTTCTCGAAGAACAGAACGAACAACGGCCGGTGTATTACATCAGTAAGACCTTAATCGACGCTGAAACCAGATACCCCGCCATGGAAAAACTCGCCTTAGCAATAGTGACATCAGCTCGGAAACTCCGACCATACTTTCAATCGCACTCGATCATAGTGATGACCTCTCCGCCACTGAGAACCATCCTTCACAGTCCAAGTCAGTCAGGTCGACTGGTCAAATGGGCTATCAAACTTAGCGAGTACGACATAGAATACAAAGCTCGGACCTGCCTAAAAGCGCAAGTGCTGGCAGATTTCATAATCGAGCTCCCTTCAACCATTGAACTCGACCCGACCTCTGCCAAAAAATGGAAACTCTACGTTGATGGAGCTTCCTCGAGGCAAGGATCCGGAGTCGTTGTGAAACTGGTCTCCCCGACGGGCGAAGTACTGGAACAGTCGTTCAGACTGGGCTTCGCCGCATCAAATAACGAAGCAGAATATGAAGCGGTAGTAGCCTGGCTCAGACTAGCAATAGCGATAGGAGCCCGGGAAGTAGACGCCTTCAGCGATTCCCAATTAGTCACGAGCCAATATCATGGCGACTACGAGGCCAAAGACGAATGAATGGAAGCATACCAATGGGTAGTCCACACGCTCGCCGAACAGATCGAATTCTTTGATCTAACACGGATCCCGCGAGGGGAAAAAACCGCAGCTGATGCCCTTGCCGCATTAGTATCGACCTCAGATCCTAACCTCAAAAGGATCATACGAGTCGAGGGGATCGAAAAACCAAGCATCGACATAGCCCTTAAATCTCTATCCTTGAAAGAGGACGAGCCTACCGCAAAGGACGATGTTGAACACAAGGAATGTCCCAAGGACATCAGTCGCGATATCATCGAGATTGATGACGATCTCGATCTAAGAAACGCCGTGTACGTCGCGAACGTCCCTGACGGACCAATCCAAACCGCATCCGCTAGTCAAGGACCCAAGCTTGACAATGACGAAGACTGGAGAACTCAAATCATTCGATACATTACAAATGGCGAAGTTCCCGACGACAAATGGGAGGCACGGAAACTCAAAACACAAAGTGCAAGGTACTGCGTCACACAAGGAGAGCTCTTTAAAAGGAGTCTCTCCGGACCTTACCTCAAATGCCTCAATAAAAAGCAAGCCCTAGCCGTGATCACACAGGCCCACGATGGATCCTGCGGAAGCCATTCCGGAGGACGAGCCTGGGCCGTGCGAATCAAAAGGCAAGGCTACTTTTGGCCAATAATGGCCACCGAATACGAGTCCTTCTCCAACAAATGCGACAAATGCCAAAAGCATGCCCCGATTATCCACCAGACATCGGAGAAACTCTCCTCTATCTCGTCGCCATACCCATTAATGTGATGGGGGAAAGGACATCGTGGGACCCTTGGTCGCGTCCGACAGAAAGAAAGCCACGCACCTATTGGTAATGACGGACTACTTCACCAAATGGATTGAAGCAGAGTCGTACTAAAAAGTCAAAGACGTTCATGTTAAGGAGTTTGTCTGGCGAAACATCGTTTGCCGACATGGACTACCCCACGAGATCGTCACCGATAACGGTCCCCAGTTAATATCAAACGCCTTCAAGGAGTTCTGCAGAACGTGGAACATAAAGCTGACTTACTCAATGTTTGGGCCAGAATTCACCCCGAGTGAATTCAGCTAAGCAAGGCCCATCTCTCAAAGTAAAGGCCTGATCAACACGCGAAGGTCCAGTTACAAGACTCGACTCCGAGCGGCGACCCGATAAGACGGCGACGCAGTCAAGCTTGAGGTCATGGAGCCGGAGAAGGAGGAGTCGCGCAACAAGAAGATCCCGAGAAAAGCGCGAGGCGTTGGAGTAGATTCCGAGATGGAGGGAAATGTTGGGAATTCCTACCATTTCCTAATCCGATTAGGCAACCCTAAGTCTGAATTCCGAGCCTAGGATCTCAGGGTTTAAGTAATTGAATCATGGATCTCGCGTTTACCTTGTTCTGGCAGCGGAAGATGAATAAGGTATGACGAGATCAGGAGCGATTCAGATGCCTCGCCTCTATCGTAGTCCACACACACACAACCTGGAAAGCCGGGATGCTAGTGCCGGATCTGGGAATCGAAGAGAGAGTTTTTCTGTTTTCTGTAATCAAGAAAACTGACGGCCACTTGTTCAGGTCGACCATATAAGCCTATATATATGACCTGTTATGACTAAACCATTTTTCGGGTTTAACCGAAAAATCTATGTTATAAACCGAAACATCAGTTTCGGAATCGATCCCGTGTCGATCGACACACATACCGTGTCGATCGACACACCTCTCTTTTATCAATATTGATGTGTATCCAATACACATCATCTTGATCATCATATGTGTGTCGATCGACACACCTCTCTTTTATCAATATTGATGTGTATCCAATACACATCATCTTGATCATCACCATGATGATCATTCCCATATATAATCTTCCAGATTGCTTAGGTGTGTGACCCTATAGGATCATATGATACTGGTAGTAAGTCTACAACTTACAGACTGCAAGAGGCTTCTAGCAAAACATTGCAACCGCCCAGTATCATACAACATGTCTGATCTCAACATACAACTATCGTTAGAGTAAGTACAACGTGATTTCATGACATAATCCCAACAATCTCCCACTTGTACTGGAATCATCTATTCCTATAATCCTTTCGTCTCTATATCTCGATATTGCATAAGGCAAGAGACTGTGTCATCCTTATTATAGCCAATATCATGTTCATCGAAATCCTGATATATACTGATAAAAACAAACGACTGACAATCACCTCGTTTGAGCACGGCCATGCATTTTCTCAGTATCAAATCTTCGATGGGCCCTGAGATATTTATCTCCTGTTATAGAGGAGGGACAAATCCCATCTTGTTCCATCCCTGTTTCTACACATACTTCATGATACGCTTAAGCAATGCCGTTATAGCCGCCAGTCACGGAACGACGTTTGACAAGGTCAAAGCGCACCAATTCATATGCTAGAAAGCATGATGAACTCAGGTCTAAGGACTATACTCTATAGTCGTAATGAGAAACTCTCATGACACAGATATAACTATCCTGTAGAGTTCTCATTAGCGGGTCATTTCCGATCATATGTTCACCAACATATATCTATGTGACTGACTGTGATACTCATATCATTGACTCCATGAAACTTAGTCAACAGTCACCTCACAAGCTAGTCTCTCGCGGTTGTCAGTGTCCCACTTTGACAATCTCGACTAGGGACAACCATAATTTATGTCATCTTTTACTTATAGGGTTTCATGATCAAGTCCTCAACTTGATGACCTATAAAATGAACATAAAATACTTTGGGACCATTACTTAATTATCCAATAATTAAATAATACCGATGTCAGTTTTAACTTACACAAACATTGCCATAGCATGTTTATATAAAGATTATAACATAACTAAAATAACTCCCACTGGAATCAAGATCATCGGTTCAGATATCTTATACCTACAACAACAGAATAAATCTCGTGCTTAGGTTGTGGGAGAGACTGCGGTGTTTTTGCTTGAAACAATTCCAACAAACCACACCGCCATTCAGATAAAAGCACTATTCTACGGTCCACTGCTTGGATCCCTTCCAACAGATAGCACCGCTATTCAGACAAAGAGACATGCCAGGTAGGAACCGGGAATCGTCTTTGTCCGTCTAACTACTTTCAACTGGTTAGTCACTTCCTCAGTTCACCACGAACCTATCCTTAGTGTTTCTCAAACACTTCTGGCAACTGTTCAGCGACTTTTACCGGAATATATTGGTATTTTCTCGTCTTGCTTTATGCGTAAGCTGCATCTAGACGAGCGCAAAATATGGCATTCATGATGGATTCTATTGCAACAGCATAAGCAATCACACTCATTAATAATAGCTCAGTACGTGTTCAAAACACTTCATCTTGCTAAGATTTATACTAGCTCAGCCAGTGTCCAAGACACTTCATCTTGCTAAGATTATTGCCATAAGACCTTTGGTGTGAAGCCATTCTTGGAATCATGCATATTGGAACTGTCCAACACCTTATCTATATAAGGATTCTGACACGATCCAATTAGCCTATCCAATCTATATCAATAGATTCTTATTCCAATAATTCACGAGGCTACTCCCATATCTTTTGTTTAAATTTGACTTCCGACCCAAGTCTCACAAGACTTAACCGACGGAATGTCGTTCATGAGATTAAGTACATTATGTACATATGGTGTGAGAATTGCAATTACGCTCCCACTAGTCTTCTTGTAAACGCATGGTTTCATTTCTTTTCTGATCAAGTCAAAACTTTTGACCACATTATCAGAATGTTGATTCCAACTCCAAGATGTTTGCTTCAATCCAGAAATGGATCGGTGAAGCTAACATGCATACCCAGCCAATTTTCGGAGTTGGGGCTCACCATCGCTTCTTTAATTTCGCATGCTCGTCACTTTTCAATGATCAACAGATCACGACAATCGGCTACGAGAAATCACTCTCGAGTTAGTGACGGATCCTTTCGGATCTGGGAATTTCAGGCTCCACAGGTTTAGATCCTACATCACTTTGTAGATCTCACCGCTGTTCTCCCTCAACAGGTTGAGCGGCCTCCTGTGTTTATCGAATTTCTTCGATGTGTACTTTTACTCCCACTGTTCCTTTTGGAAAGTATAATCTTTTCTCAAAAGACACAGTTCCGGACAATAAAACTTTGTTCTCGGATTGGATATAAAAGTAGTAAGCCTCGGTTTCCTTAGGACAACCCGCGAGGTAGAACTTATCAGATTTGGGTTCAAGCTTGTTAGCTTTCATCCCCAAATGATCAGAAACAACATGCTTGAAAAACTTTCAGTCCACATCCAATGTGGTGTCTTTCAATTGATTCTGATTGAAACCCTTTGCTGCGCAAATACAGACATTTTAGAGCGTATTTCTTAAAGGATTATGGAAGATTCCTGTGACTCATCATTAATCGGAGAATATCTAATAAGATCCGATTCGTTCTCTCAGAAACACCATTTAGGTTTTCCAGGAGAAAAGAGCTGTGATATGACTTCACACTCACCTAGATGATCACCCAATTCTTGACTCAAGTATTTTCCTCCGCGATCTAGTCGAGGATCTCAATACTTCTGTCAAATCGGTTCTATACTTCATCTTGGAACTCCTCAAGGGATTCCTGCTCGTGTCTCATCAAAAGAACACAGCCATACTTATTGATGTCATCAATAAGGTGATGAAGTACTGAAGATTTCCTTTGGCACTAATGCTCATTGGGCCACATACACCAGTACGTGTAAGGCCCAATAAACAAAAAGGCTCTTTTCTTTAGCTCTGCTAAAGAAGCCTTAGTCATTTGGCCCAGCAAGCGGAATTCATGTCTCAAATGATTTATAATCAAATGAACCTAAAGCCCATAACAATGGAACTTCTGAATCCGCTTCACTTTATCTGGTCAAAATGACTATGCTAAAGAAAAATCGACTTCAAGTCATCAAACTTAAACCGTTTGGTATTTATGTTATATTCTGGTGTATATTGGTTTAAGACATAAAACCCATTTATCAAAAGGGGTGCTACCATATAATATTTCATTAAGATCAAAAGAGCAAAACTTGTCTTTTATCAGAATGAAAAACATTCAAATTCTTACAAGAAAATGAAAGACATCTCTGCACAAGGCAGATACATAGTAGCAATTACTTAATTTCTAAAACCAAGTATGAAAGGCTCCTACAAGTGGAGAATCTCTACGGCTCATGCAGCAACCATTGCTTCATACCAGACACGCAGTTCCACTTGTCCTTTCTTCAACGTTCTACTGTCGTTTAGGTCCTGCATATTTCAAAAATATCAGTACCACAACTAGTATCCAATACTCACGTAGAACTTGAAATAATAACACAATACCTGAAGAAGAAGTACCATACATCTTCTCCATCTCTTGTGAATCTTCCAGGAATTTAGTGCAATTTCTCTTCCAATGCCCAACCTCTTTACAGTAGCAGCATTTATCAACATCAGATGGGCCTGACTTGGGCTTAAAAGATGACACAGGCTTATTCTGATTCCAAACCTGAACTGCCTTGCCTTCACCCTTGTCTATACAAGATTTCTCAAATCTTTTACCCTTTTTGATGTTTTGCTCTGCTGTCTTGAGCATACCATGCAGCTCAGTCAACGTCTTCGTCAAACCTTTCTTGATATAGTTCTTGATGAACTTATCATAACTTGACGGCAGTGACTGCAGAATGATGTCAGTAGCCAACTCCAAGCTGACAGGACAATCCAGTCTCCCGAGGTTATCAATGTAACCCATCATTTTAATGACATGAGGACTTACTGGAGCATCCTCTGGTAGCTTGCACCCAGTGAGAGACTTCACCATCTGGAATCTCTCAACTCGTGCCAGATCCTGAAACTTCAGTTTCAGGCTGGTGATCATCTCTATTGGCGACTCCATGTTCTCGTATTGACTTTTCAAGTCTGAGTTAATGGTAGCCAACATCAGACCACGCACATCTACCACATCAATATAATGCTTATTCCAAGCATCATATACTGCATTCGAGCGATTGGTCCTAAGCCTTTCTGGAAGAGATTTCTCAAGGACATAGTCCTTGCTCTCCTGCTTGAGGATTAATCTCAAATTCCGATACCAATCCAGGAAATTTGATCCATTTAACTTGTCCTTCTCAAGGACGGATCGCAATGAGAAAGTAGTCTTAGACATAAGCTGAAATCCAAGAAAAACAAAGATTTAGTTATGTATTCCATGAGAAGTCTTATCTAATAAGAAAACTCGTATTATATTCAAACAATGTTTCCTCAATGAATATAATGATCCAAGACCCATACTTCACCAAAATCTGAGTGGACGACTCGTCATCACCCAAAATTTAGTTATCTAGGTAAGCAAATCATTGCTAATTGTACCCAGTACAACTCTTGGTCGCAGATAAGACAATCCATGTCTCATCTACTCTGACGTCTCTGGGCCCAGAACTTCTGATGGCCCAGTCAAGTAAACCAATCTCTTTAGTCTTGTGATCATTGACAGTCGCACTGCAAGTCTATCAATGATCACCTGCCTTACTCATGTAGTAGTGGATACCAAGGACTCCAAGGACTCCAAGGCTATCCAACAAACGACACAAGTCTTGACAGTAGACAAGATTTGGGCAAGACATCAAGGTTACTTGATATTTAGCTGAGGAAACTAAACTCTGAAAGGTTAGCATATCAATCTCTTAGGTCATGTAATTGTTGATGTCAAGCACTGCAAGTCCATCAACATAATTACCTGCCTTACTCACGTAATTGTGGACACCAAGCTCTTGGCTAGACCATCACACCATGAAATGAGTCTTGACAGTTGACCATATTGAAGCTAAGCTTTGATCAAGGTTTAAGTCTAGTTTGGTTTCTGCAAATTCAAGGTTCAATAACCAGAATTGCGAGCACTGTGTCGATCGACGCAGACCATGTCTGTCGATCGACACAACCAAATGAAACCGGACTTCAATAACCGGTTAATCCAATTAACCTGGTTCATTGAACCGGTCAGGTCGATCGACACAACCCATGTGTGACGGTCGACATAGACCTAAACCGGATACAGTTTTTGATAATCGGTCCAATCCAATTGAACCGACTTATCAGATCAAACTGATCTTTACTATTTAAATCGGTTTATACTAATTGAGATAACTGGTTCAATCCAATTGAATCAATTCATCCAATTCAAACCGTTTCAACCAGTTTCAACTAATTGTGATAATCGGTCCAATTCAATTGAACCGTTTTATCCAATCAAACTGATTTTAACCAATCGGTTTATGCTAATTGAGATAATCAGTTCAATCCAATTGAACCAATTCATCCAATTTAAACCGATCTGTTCGGACTTAACCAAGCATGATCACCGGTCCAATCCAATTGAATCGATTAAACAATCGCAAGGTCTGTGTCGACCGACACTCAACCTGTGTCGATCGACACAGCAGGCTTTCTGTTTTTCTTTGCGAAAAACCCTAGCCGCCGAGTCTGTCGATTTCACCATTCTGTGTCGACCGACACACCTAGTGTTCGATCGACACTCTGCGAAAACACAGAATCGTTTTCGATCTGAATCGATCTAACCTGTTCTTATTCATACTATCTTATGAACGAATTTAAATCATCAAATTCTACTAAACAGGCTGATTCAATGATAAAACCCTAAGGCTCTGATACCACTGTTGGGAATTCCTACCATTTCCTAATCCGATTAGGCAACCCTAAGTCTGAATTCCGAGCCTAGGATATCAGGGTTTAAGTAATTGAATCATGGATCTCGTGTTTACCTTGCTCTGGCAGCGGAAGATGAATCAGGTAAGACAAGATCAAGAGCGATTCAGATGCCTCGCCTCTATCGTAGTCCACACGCACACAACCTGGAAAGCCGGGATGCTAGTGCCGGATCTGGGAATCGAAGAGAGAGTTTTTCTGTTTTCTGTAATCAAGAAAACTGACGGCCACTTTTCAGGTCGACCATATAAGCCTATATATATGACCTGTTATGACTAAACTATTTTTTTGGGTTTAACCGAAAAATCTATGTCATAAACCGAAACATCAGTTTCGGAATCGATCCCGTGTCGATCGACACACATACCGTGTCGTTCGACACACCTCTGTTTTATCAATATTGATGTGTATCCAATACACATCGTCTTGATCATCACCATGATGATCATTCCCATATATAATCTTCCAGATTGCTTAGGTGTGTGACCCTATAGGATCATATGATACTGGTAGTAAGTCTACATGATACGATCCTGGCCAAGGGACATCAATCTCAGACACCACTTGGTAGGATCAAGCCTAGAATCGTCACTTGAGAGATGGGAATGGGGATAAGCCTTGCTGCAACAATCCAGAATCTCACTGAATCATTGACAAGGGATGTGGATCGAATGGTCACACAAGAGCTGCGGAAAGACTCTTGATTCACCTCTTTGAATTCTTCAGATATTACACACTAAAGAACACAAAGGATTTTGCTGGATATGACACATTAACAAGATGATCTAGAAATTCAGAAGGTTTTTGATAAAAAGACTAGATAGATTATAAAATCAGAAGTACAAGAGTTTAAAAAGGGAAAACAACAAGGCTGCATGAGCAGCATTAAACACACCTAGGAAATAACACAAAGACTTGAATTAAACTCTTATTTGAATCTGAAAAATGACCCTTGATACTCCATTTTCGTAACTCTTCATGGGCTTCAAATTATCAACTTGTTTTGGGCTCTTCTTGGACTTGCAATGGGCATAAAATAGGCTGGACTTGATATCTCCTCCATTGGGTTGAATTCTGGATGCTATGCCCTGGTTTTGATCAACAAATGGGTGATTTGAATGTGAATCATTTGCCTCATTAAAAACCTTGTCAAGAAAACCCAGTGGGACAAAACTTGACAAGGGAAAAAGAGTACAAATGAGACACATGCCCATTTGATGATCATGTATCAAAACCAGTGAGGTTAAGATAACATCTTTTCCATACTCTTTCTCCGCTCTAAGCGCATCCTCTGATTCAAGCTGCTCCTCAACTCCGAGCTGCTCCTCTGCTTCAAGCTTAGTTCCATCGGGTTCAAGCTCCATGTCTTTGGTGCTGGACAGGATCGCATCATCCCCTCCCTCTTGAAAAGGATTTGACCTCAAATCCAATTCATATGCAATGAAATGAACTAAGTCTGGCGGCTCCTCTTTCATACCTGCAATGTAATCAAGACCTTTGGCAAAGAGCAAGTGCATTATTACAGTCATGGAATAATAAACATATGAACATGTCTCAGCTTGAACCATAACATTATCCTTTTTATGTTCCTCTTTTCTAAGACAAGAATTTGATCCCAAATTTTCTTTGAACAAACCGAACTTTTTCTCAATGATTTCTGGATGTAATAAACTCATAATCATAGTTCCTATAGCATGTGAAATAAACAGAGTCAAAGAAATACTTATCTGGATAAGGCTCTGGATATGTTTGTCATTTGTTCTCATCAAAGCTATTGGTGTTGGGTCTGGGGGTTCTTCTTGGATCATGGAAGAATCCTTAACGTTTTCATGCTCCATTGGCTCAAGGAAAACTTGCACAGCCATCTTCTTAAGCCACACATGGTAGAGCCACGTTTTTGGGTCATGAAAATTCAGCTCCCCATCCTGTATACTCACAGCAAAATCTCGAGACAAAAGATCATGGGTGCAAAAGCTATAATCATGTCTACTAGTAAGCAGTTTCCTACTTAGATCATCTAAAACAAATTTCACATGTTTAACAGGATCATCTAAGCTAAAACTCAGCATGCTATCATAGTAAACAATCTCTCCAAAGAACAGTTCAGCAAATTTCGAAGCTCTAGTGAGTTTATCAATACTCTTCAAAACAGAATTCAGCAAAGAACAATTAGGCTTACACAATTTATTTCTATCAAATATAAAACCTCCATGCCTAAAGAACTTCTTGTGCTCAAAATTTTCACAAAATGGAAACACATTCTTCAAGTTATCATTTGAATTGTAAAGCAGTCTAATGTGTTCAAGTTCCAGCAATTCAACATTAGGGATAAGAAGAGATTCATACCTTGGAATTATTGTATCAGCCACAATAATTTCCTTACCTGGTTTTGGTTGGTTGTCACAAGGATTTTTCTCAACGTTTGCTCCTCGATCAAAGGCAATGTGACGTTCTAGTATATCCTCACGGTTTTTGCCTTTTCCTCTTGATCCTGCACCTAAATTAACACTCAAAGACAAGAACAAGTGCATCAAACTAGGATTTGGATTTTCAAAAACAGAATAAATGAGGTTAAAACTTCCCTTGGTGATATATGTAATCTGAGCAAAGGTTGGCATCATTGGTTCTTCTTTATTAGCTTCTCCTTGGATGTGAACTTGTAAATGAAGTTCTGGTCGTTTCTCTGTTGTAGCTAAACCTTTCTCAAGAACTTTTGAACACATCAAGGGCATTACCAAGTCCACTGGATTATAAGAAACGAATTTAATCAAGTGATTAGTTATCTTAGCTTGATGTGGTTTAATGGACTTAGATAGCTTGGTGTTTGGGACTTGTGTCTGATATATGCTTAAGGATGGCTCTTCTTCTAGATCTGCTAGCTCATTTGATCTGTCTATACCTTGTCTCTTGTGCTCCTTTAAACCTGCATCAATTCCCTTTGGCGAAGACAAGTGTATCAAACTAGAATTGAAATTTTCAAAACTTGATTGAGCTAGACTATCACTTTCTTTAGAAGGTTCAGGTTCCTGCTCTAGAAATGTGTCTTTCAACAATGACCTAGATGGGCAAATTACAGCAAAGTGTCCAATCTTATGACATCTATAACAAGTTGGTTCATTTAGAGTTTCAGAAGACTTACATTGCTTTGTCTTACCGTGGGGTGCAAGTGACTGTGTAGAGATCACCTTTTCACTTGGCTTTTGTTGAGTTAAATCTGCTAGCACAATATCGACCTTAGCTAGCTCCTTAACCTCTGGTGTAGCCTTGTCATCCAATGGTTCTTCCTCAACTGATTTGGTTTCTTCATGTTTTAACTCCTCTCCATGATCAGATTTGGAATCTCTTCTTCCAATCTCTTCTTGAAAAGTTTTGAGTTGATCTTCTTCTCCACAAATTGGTGGTAACTCCTTTGGATCATCTCCTCCTTTGAACGTGTCCTTGCATTCAAACTGGTTAACCTTTTGCTGAACATACAACTGATCTTGATGAATCTCATGAAGGGTCATTGAGACCAGATTGATCTTGCATCCTTGGTACTTGAAAGAGTATCGGTTTTTGTGACCATCATGGATTGCTCTTCGCTCATTCTGCCATGGTTTTCCAAGAAGGATGTGACAGGTTTCCATTGGTTGGACCTCACACAAAATCTCGTCTTCATACTTTCCAATGGCTATAGAAATCTGTACTTGGCGGGTCACTCTTAAGTTGTACTTATCATCAAGCCATGGGTGCTTTTTCACTTTCAGTCCTAGCTTCTTGACCATGTATTCACTAACCACATTGGCCTTGATCAATTTTGAGGCTGCACACCTTTCCTTGTACATGACATCTCGTGTAGAACAGATTCTCTCTAGTTGATCGGTTCAGCTTTAGCTCCTGCTTCATAGTTGCAAACTTATCATTCATCAGCTTTGACATTTGGTTTGTGAAGACTTCCATCATGAGTTTGTGGCTCCTGCTGCTACTGATTTCTTCCTCCTCTTCTTCAGACATCCTGAAACAAGTAATACAAACTCCAGCAGTAACTAGTTCTAAACAGAATCAAAAATGCAAAATAAATGCAAAAATCACCAACAATGATCAGATAATGCAGAACAGAAAAATGAATGGACAATTGCAGAACAAAACTAAAAATATGAGATGCAGAACATGTCTAACAATACAAGATGGTGATAGAACAGGTTATGATCAAAAGAAATGATAAGGATGATTCGAAATTGATGCAGAAACAGAATGAAACAATCTGAAACAATCAAACTCCAAGTCTGAGATGAAAATTCGTAATAGAAGATGAAGGGACAGATTCAGAATGTTAAAAATGATGCAAACAATCTTAAACATGCAAAAGATGAGGCTAAATGGTTGCAAAACAGTATGTAACAACTTGAAAACTATCAGACTCAAACAGATTTATGCAGATCACATCTGAAGGTGAAGGGTCAATTTCGAATGATGAACTGATGCAACAACACATGAATGAAATGGATGATTAGAAATGGTTTATGCAATGGATTAAACAACTAGAAACAAACAAACAATGCAAAACAGAATGCAAATTCGAAATCAGAAGATAAACAGACAATAAGATGAAGACAACAACTGAAAGAAATGGACAGAACTAGATAATCTCAACCTAGATGTCAATTTCAACAAGTGCTGCATAAAATAGAAGATGAATAGATGAGAAAGATGAAGGATCAGAAACTACCCAAATCTCAAATGTTGCTCTGATACCACATGATACGATCCTGGCCAAGGGACATCAATCTCAGACACCACTTGGTAGGATCAAGCCTAGAATCGTCACTTGAGAGATGGGAATGGGGATAAGCCTTGCTGCAACAATCCAGAATCTCACTGAATCATTGACAAGGGATGTGGATCGAATGGTCACACAAGAGCTGCGGAAAGACTCTTGATTCACCTCTTTGAATTCTTCAGATATTACACACTAAAGAACACAAAGGATTTTGCTGGATATGACACACCAACAAGATGATCTAGAAATTCAGAAGGTTTTTGATAAAAAGACTAGATAGATTATAAAATCAGAAGTACAAGAGTTTAAAAAGGGAAAACAACAAGGCTGCATGAGCAGCATTAAACACACCTAGGAAATAACACAAAGACTTGAATTAAACTCTTATTTGAATCTGAAAAATGACCCTTGATACTCCATTTTCGTAACTCTTCATGGGCTTCAAATTATCAACTTGTTTTGGGCTCTTCTTGGACTTGCAATGGGCATAAAATAGGTTGGACTTGATATCTCCTCCATTGGGTTGAATTCTGGATGCTATGCCCTGGTTTGGATCAACAAATGGGTGATTTGAATGTGAATCATTTGCCTCATTAAAAACCTTGTCAAGAAAACCCAGTGGGACAAAACTTGACAAGGGAAAAAGAGTACAAATGAGACACATGCCCATTTGATGATCATGTATCAAAACCAGTGAGGTTAAGATAACATCTTTTCCATACTCTTTCTCCGCTCTAAGCGCATCCTCTGATTCAAGCTGCTCCTCAACTCCGAGCTGCTCCTCTGCTTCAAGCTTAGTTCCATCGGGTTCAAGCTCCATGTCTTTAGTGCTGGACAGGATCGCATCACTACAACTTACAGACTGCAAGAGGCTTCTAGCAAAACATTGCAACCGCCCAGTATCATACAACATGTCTGATCTCGACATACAACTATCGTTAGAGTAAGTACAACGTGATTTCAGGACATAATCCCAACAGGAAAGCGGTTGAAGACAGAGAAAGGCTATAAATAGAGAGCGCAAACGACTTGTAAATGGTTCCGATTCTTCATTGGCATTTGAACCTAGCATTAAGACCTTGTAATCGCTCTGTAGCTCGAGTTCTTATTGTTCTTACATCCAAATCAATATAAATCCACTTTCTCACTATTGTTAAGCTCCTTGATCACGTTCAATCAAGAATCTAACCCACCTACTTTATAAATCAGCTCATCTAAACACTCTAAAAACTGAGTGTGGGTTTTAGGATCCACATTTTGGCGCCGACTGTGGGGAAGATTCATAGACATTCTTTACACACGAACCTGGTCAACAGCTCGCTAGCGTGGAAATGGATCCCAACGCAACAACTCCGATCGGATCACCAAGATCGCAAGACCTCGACCAAACGAACGCAAGCGTTCAAGCCGAGAATATCGGATCAGAGTCGATTGTAACTCAAGCAGGATCCGGAGCAGTGGACCGTGTCCCTGTTTCCCAGCCTTTGGGAGTTGCGCCGTCGGGCTCAACTTTGCAAGCAACCGAGAGAACAAACTCTCGAACCTGGATCCGGTCCGAGGACCGCCCCCAAGGGGACGTACAAACTCCTCGGGTCAATCCGCAAACACGACCTGACTCGCCGTGCCTAACCAGATCTGTAACCGATGGTATGGCGGAGCTCCGTAAAATGCTTGCAGTTCTAATTGACAGATCACACGATCAAGAAGCCACACAACGGACTGTATTAGCCCAGCTAGATATGCACGATAGGAGCCTGCTGAACCTCGGAAACAGGCCACGGCCCATCACGGGGACTACGGCAGATACCTCCACGAGGAGCCCGTTACCCCGCATGCGTCTGGACTTTGAGGAGGAATATGTAACTCCCGAGGCCCCGAGACAGACTTCCGTGGTGGGAAACAGCGGCTATCTGGTGTTTAACCCGATCTCGGGAAATACACTTCCCAGCTCAAATGCCGTGTCTTCGACCTCAACGGGCATTACAGCCCCTTATGGAGCGCGACTGCCAATGCCCCCGCCCATGCCAAAAAACTACAAAACAAACGGGCATCGGGTGTTGGGAGCATCAGCCTTCGCCTCCAGCACGCGTCCTCCAGTAACGAAATCAGGGACTAACACTGCTCGGCCTCCCCCGAGCGAGATAGCCCAACAAGCCGGAACTAGGGGACCGAACAACACGCGCCCGCGGAGCACGCAGCTCCCTATGTTCGACCAACGAACCGATATAAATGACGAAGGCATATATGCCAGACTCCAGCGTCTGTAAGCTGCAGTCCATTCGGCAACAAGCGCGGCTCCAGACATCGATCAAGTTATCGAGGAGACCCGTCGAACCCCATTAACGGACCGAATCGCTAGCGCGAGGATCCAGAATACTGGGAAGATCAAAATTCCAGAATACGCGGGAACTACGGACCCGAAGGTCAGCGTTAGAGCCTTCAGGCTCGCGGTCTCCCGAGCACACCTCACCGATGAAGAAAAAGAAGCAGGGTACTGCAGACTTTTCACCGAAAATCTCACCGGTACCGCACTAGAATGGTTCGCTAGTCTAGAAGGAAACTCGATTGATAACTTCACACAGCTCGTATCGATTTTTCTAAAGCAATACTCAATCTTCATCGAAGAGAAAACTTCGGAAGCCGACCTCTGGGCTCTGAAGCAAGGATCAGACGAAACTCTCAGAGCCTACATCGCTAGGTTCAGAGAAGTTAAGTCGCGTATAGCCGACCCAAACGAAACCATAGCGATCGCGGCTCTGGAAAACGGACTCCTGTACACATCAGAGTTCAGAAAAGAGCTCGCGGTTCGACCATGCACATCTTTGGACGATGCGCTGCACAAAACTACTTACTACGCAAAGTACGAAGAAACCGTAGCAGCGGCAAAAGAAGAGTCAAGCCAGAAGAAAACTAGCAAAAAGGAATCCTCTGGCAAGGGACAGCACTGCCTGGCAGTAGATGGCAAGCCTCAATGGCGCAAGCCTTACGATGCAAACAAGTATTGCAAATACCACGACAAAAATGGACATTCCTCCGAGGAGTGCAGGTCCAAAGACCGCCTGCTGGCAGCCAAAAACGACAGCAACGAAACTCCGGAACCGGAGGAGAAAGAGCCAGAAAAGAAAGACAAAGGAAAGAGCAAGTCGAGAAGCAAAAAGAATTCGCAATCTAAGCGCGAGAGAACCCTAGAGAAGGAGGGATCAGACTCCCCGGTCCCCTCTCGCAAACGCATAGACGCGATTTTTAGTTTAGCTCGATGCAAGGGATCGATGAAATCAGTCATCACACCACCCCCAACTCCTAAAAAACCAGCCAGCCAGTGCTTGCCTAAGCTCGGACTATGTAATTCGAACCTCCCCAAAGCGATAAACTTTATATCGGGAGGTTCGAGGTTTTGCCGAAATTCGGTTAACTCGATCAAAGCTCACCAGAGGCGAGTTGCGAACGAAGTCAGAGAAATGGTCCCGATCGAAGGACCAGACACTCACATAACATTCTCTGAAAGCGAAACCTTCAAACTCGACAAACCGCATGATGACGCCCTAGTGATCTGACTCGACGTAGCCGGATTCGAACTATCGAGGGTCATGATTGATACAGGAAACTCGGTAGACCTCTTATTGTACGACGCCTTCAGAAAAATGGGCTTCAAAGACTCAATGTTGACCGGAGGAAAAACCCCCCTAACCGGATTCGACGGCGAAACCACCTACTCGATGGGAACTATAAAGCTCCCGTCCAACGCCGGGGGCAACAGGAAATCCTGGAGTTTGTAGTAGTAAACAAACCGGCCCCGTACAACGCGATACTGGGTAGACTGTGGATCTATACCATGAAGGCAGTGCCTTCCACCTACCACCAATGTGTGAAGTTCCCGACCTCCACGGGGATAAAGACAATTTACGGGGACCAAAAGGCCGCAAGATCGTGCTACCTAACTTTCGTCAAACAGTTAGAGACCTTGAACGTATAGCAATTAGAGAAAGAGGATGAGCTCGCTTCCCGGACTGCGAAACGTAACAACGATCCAACAGTCCGAGGCCCACAAAAAGATTTAGTCGTCCCAGTCTGCATAGACGACAAGAATCCGAAAAGGTGTGTAAACATCGGATCGGAACTCCTGAACGCCACCAGGGAAGAACTTGTTAACTTCCTCAGAGAGAATGTGGACACATTCGCATGGTCCACGAAGGACATGAAGGGGATCGATATCGACGTCACCTCACACGAGTTGAACATAGATCCAACTTTCAAACCCGTGAAACAGAAACGCCGCAAGCTCGGCCCCGAGCCAAAGCCGTTAACGACGAGGTCGATAGACTGCTGAAGGTCGGGTCAATCAGGGAGGTGAAATACCCCGACTGGTTAGCCAACCCGGTCGTCGTCAAAAAGAAAAACGGGAAGTGGAGAGTCTGCATAGACTTCACAGACCTGAATAAGGCATGCCCGAAAGATAGCTTTCCACTACCGCATATAGACCGTCTGGTGGAAGCCACCGCCGGACACGAACTACTGTCTTTTATGGACGTGTTCTCTGGGTACAACCAAATCCTCATGAACCCAGAGGATCAAGAAAAAACAGCCTTCATAACCGATCGCGGAACCTATTGCTACAAGGTGATGCCTTTCGGGCTGAAGAACACCGGAGCTACCTACCAGAGATTGGTAAACAAAATGTTCGCCAATCAGCTCGGAGAGTCAATGGAAGTCTACATTGACGATATACTAGTGAAGTCCTCCAAAGAGAGCGACCATATAGCACAGCTCCGGGAGTATTTCAAGATCCTAAACAAATTCGGGATGAAACTCAACCCCGCCAAATGATCCTTCGAAGTACCTTCGGGAGAATTCCTCGGGTATCTGGTAACAGAACGAGGGATTGAAGCAAACCCGAAACAGATAGCGACCTTCCTGGAGATGCCCTCCCCGAAAAACACGAGGGAAGTACAAAGGCTAACAGGACGGATAGCAGCTCTGAACCGTTTCATCTCTCGGTCTACAGACAAATGCCTACCATTCAACAACCTCCTCAAAGGAAACCGAAAGTTCCAATGGGACGAGGGCTGTGAAAATGCCTTGAACGAGCTCAAAAAGTACCTTAGCGAACCTCCGATACTAGCCAAACATGTGGAGGGCGAGCCATTGTATCTCTACATCGCGACTTCGCCTGCCGCCGTTAGTGCAGTCCTGGTCCGCGAGGAACAAAATGAGCAAAAGCCCATATACTACGTGAGCAAAACACTCATAGACGCGGAAACGAGGTTTCCAGCAATGGAAAAGCTCGCGCTCGCAGTGGTAATGGCGGCAAGAAAACTAAGGCCATATTTCCAGTCACACGCTATAGTGGTGATGACGTCACAGTGTTGGGAATGTCCTGAAATCTATTATACTTGCTCTAAGTGAAAGTCGTATAGTCGAGATGAGACAATTACATAACACTAGGTAGTCATAACGCTTTGCTAGAAGCCACTTATGATCAATGAGTTGAGAACTCATTGCTAGTGTTATATGATCCTACAGGGTCACACACCTAAGCAAATTGGACGTTAAAGACGAGGTTGATCATTAATGTAATGATCTAGTGAATGCATATTTGATATGCATTCGATATCAATATTCTGGGGCAGTGTCGATCGACACAAAGAGTGTGTCGATCGATGCAACTCGCGGATTACCAGATTAATTCGGTTTAATCGTTGGTTAATTCCGTTATGGTTTAAGTCGACATATATAAGATATATGGCCGACCTAAACTGTTTCACACCGAATAGACAGCCACCAGAACTCGAACAGAAACCTCTGAAGAGATTGGATCTCTATAGGCACTAGCATCCCTCCTGTTAAGTTCGTGTGCGTGTGGATGCCAGTAGAGGCACAGCGTTTGAGGTGCTTCGCGATCTCGATTATCTGCAAATCTTCCGCTGCAAATCACCAGGTAAATCTGAGATCCCATAGATTCAATTATATGAACCTTAGATCCTAGGCACGGAATTCAGACCAGGATTGCCTAATTGGATTAGGATCTGCTAGAAATTCCTTCAGTGGTATCAGAGCTTTAGGGTTCCATTGAATCTGTAGCATGTTGATTAGATTGGTTGAATCTGGATCTCTGTATAATTGATACAAGCATGCTAAAACTCGTTTTTGATCAAAGTAACCTAGTTTATGGTTTTGTTCAAAAACGTTTTAGGGTTTTTCGCATGGTGTCGATCGATGCCAATCCGGCATCGATCGACACAGGGCGAAAACCCGAATAAAATTTAGGGTTTTTCGCATGGTGTCGATTGATGCCAATCCGGCATCGATCGACACAGGGCGAAAACCCAAATAAAACTTATGTTTCGCCTAGTGTCGATCGACGCAATAGTTGTGTCGGTCGACACAGACCTCGCGAGATTGATGAATCGGTTCAATTGGATTGGACCGGTTATCAAGCTTGGTTAATGATGGTTAAACACTAAGAATGGTTTATTGCGATTGGGTTGGTATCGACCGATGCTAATGTAGCATCGATCGACACTGACCGGTACTCAAAACCGGATCAATTGGATTGATCGGTTATCGCAGATTGGGTTTTGGTTAATCTGCATCGATCGACACTAAAGTAGTGTCGGTCGACACCAGATTCGATGTTTTAGGTTATGGAACCTGAAACCATAGAACCAAAGCAAGATAAATCAATTAATTAGAAGAATTAAAACATAATAAAACTGAACGTTTTAAATGGTTCTGTTCCTCAACCAAATATCAAGTGATACTTGATGTCTTTCCAATCTTGTCAACTGTCAAGACCCATTTAATTGTTCGATAGACTTGCAGTGCAAGATGTCCACAATTTCATGAGTAAGACAGAGGTAATCGTGTTGATTGATTTGCAGTGCAAGACATCGACAATTACATGACTTAAAAGATTGGTTTACTTGACTGGGCCATCAAAATCGTTTTGGGCTCAGAGACATCAGGTGGATTGGCAGGTGGATTGGACATAAGATGTCAATCCACAACCAAGAGTTACATTGGATATAACTAGCAAAGTTGTTGCTTACCTAGATAGCTAAAATTTGGGTGAAAGCCAGTGGCTCACTCAAGTTTAGTGAAGTATGGGTCTTGGATCATTATATTCATCTGAGGAAACATTGTTTGAATATAATGCGAGTTTTCTTAATTGTTAAGACTTCTCATTTCTTGAACATCATAACTAAAACCTCCCTTGTTTTTCAGCTATGTCTAGCACAAACCATCGTAACAATTTCTCCCTGCGATCCGTCCTTGAGAAGGACAAGTTAAATGGATCCAACTTTCTTGAATGGTATCGGAACTTGAGAATTGTTCTCAAACAGGAGAAAAAGGACTATGTCCTTGAGAAAATTCTCCCCAAGAAGTACCGAGCCAATGCCTGGCAGTCAGATAAGGATGCTTGGGATAAGCATTCTAATGATGCGGTGGATGTGAGTTGTCTCATGTTGGCTACCATGAACTCCGAATTGCAGAAGCAATATGAGTACGTGGAGTCGCCAAAAGAGATGATCACTGGCCTGAAAAGTATGTTTCAGGAGCAGGCACGAACTCAGAGATACCAGACGGTTAGGTCTCTGATTGAGTGCAAGCTACCAAAGGGCGAACCAGTTAGTCCTCATGTCATTAAGATGATGGGTTATATTGATAACCTGGGGAAACTGGATTGTCCCATTAGCCAAGAGTTGGCTACTGACATCATTCTACAGTCACTGCCGTCAAGCTATGATCAATTTGTTATGAACTATAACATGAACAACTTGACGAAGACATTGACTGAATTGCATGGGATGCTTAAGACTGCTGAACCTAACATCAAGAAGGACACCCCAAATGTCCTTATGGTACAAAAGGGTAAAAAGTTTAAGAAACTTGGTAAGAACAAAGGTGATGGCAAGACGAGCTCGATTGTGAATCCAAGCGAGTCTGGCCATGCTCCTAAGGTTAAAACCAGTCCTTCTGCAGATGTTAAGTGCCGTTATTGTAATGGTTATGGGCATTTGAAAAGAAACTGCAATAAATTCATGGAAGATTATGAGAAGCTGAAGAAGACGTACGAGACTTCTTCTTCAGGTATTTATGTTATAGAAGTAAATGTTACTTCTTATAGTTCTACTTATTGGGTATTTGATACCAGCTGTGGTACTCATATTTTGTGAAAATGTGCAGGGCCTGAGCAAAAGTAGGACTATGGAGAAAGGACAAGTGGATCTACGCGTTGGAAATGGAGCAAGAGTTGCTGCATTAGCTGCAGGAGTATTTCATTTGTTTTTCTTTTATGGTGTGTTTTTGAACTTAAAACTGCTACTATGTATCTGCTATGAGCAGAAAGATTATTTCTGTTCCTTATTTGGATATGGAAGGATATCAGTTTTCAAATTAAGAATAAGTGTTATTCATTTGATTACAGTGATATATTTTATAGTAGCAATCCATTAGAGAATGGACTTTATGTTCTAAACCAGAATGTGCCTAACTATAACATTAATACCAAGAGATTCAAGTCAAATGATACGAGTCAAACTTCTCTCTGGCATTGTCGTTTTGGGCTACATAAATGAGAAATAGATTCAGAAGCTCCATAGTGATGGGCTTTTGGGCTCATCTGATTGAGAATCATAATGAGTAAAGTGGATCTTGTTTATTAAGTAAAATGACAAAGGCTCCTTTTCAACAGAGGTAGTGTCGATCGACACAAACGGTGCGTCGGTCGATACAGGTTGCGAACGATCAAAATGAAAGGGCCAGAAGCTTATTGGGCTTTATACATACGGATGTATATGGACCGATAAGCACTAGTGCTAGAGGAAAATTTCAGTACTTCATTACCTTTACTGATATTTTCAGAAGGTACGGTTATGCCTTATTTATAAGGCATAAGTCAGAATCTTTGAAAAGTTCAAAGAGTTCCAAAATGAAATACAGAATCAATTTGGCAACGGTATTAAACCTCTACGATGAGATCATGGAGGTGAATACTTAGGTCAAGAATTTAGTGATCATCTGAGAGATTGTGAAAGTGTTTCACAATTCACTCCTCCTGTATCGGACTTTATTAGATATGGTTCGATCAATGATGAGTCACTTAGATCTTCCATTATCCTTCTAAGAATACGCTCTAGAAATGTCTGAGTTTACTTTAAATAGAGTTCTATCAAAATCAGTTACAGAGATACCACATGAGATGTGGAATGTAAATGTTTCTGATTTATCCATCATGGAGATTTGGAGTTGCGAGACTTATATAAAACGTTTAATCTCTGATAAGCTCACACCCAAATCTGATAAGTGCTACTTCATTGGTTGTCCTAACAAAGCCAAGGCATGTTACTTTTACAACCAGTTCGAGAACAAATTGTTTGTTGCTCGGAACTATGTTTTCTTGAGAAAGACTTTCTTTCCAAGAAGAACAGTGGGAGTAAAAGTACAACTCGAAGAAATTCGAAAATCGCAGGAGACTGCTCAACCTGATGAGGAAGAGCAGCAGTTGAATCTACAAAGAGTTGTAGAACCTGCACATGTGGTGCCTAGAGTTTATAAAGGATCTGGTGAATGTATATTCGATATACATTTAAATGGCGAGTTTCTGAAGAAGTGTCGATCGACACAAAAGTTGCATCGATCGACACAGATCGCGAACCAAACAATTATTTTGGTTTATGACTTAATTAACTACGGTTTAAATCTTGGTTAATTAGGTCTTGGTAAAAGTATACATATGAGATATGTGTGCGCGACTTTTACAGAAAACTGAAGCTCGCAGATCCGAAAGGATCCGTCACGAACCCGAGAAATATGGATTTCTCGTAAACAATTGCCGTGATCTACTGATCATTGAAAGTGACGGGCCTGCGAATTTTGAAGAAGCAATGATGGGCCTTGACTCCGAAAATGGCTGAAAGCCGCTGAATCCGAAATGGGATCCATGTCACAGAACCAAGTATGACTTGGGTTTATTTACCCGATGGTGTAGAAGCCATTGTGAGTAAATGGATTTTCAAGAAGAAAAGATGACATGGATGGTTATATTCAGATGTACAAAGCAAGGTTGGTGGCAAAAGGTTTCAAGTAAATTCATAGTATTGACTGTGAAGAAACCTAATCCCAGACACCGTGCTAATGTCCATTCGGATTCTCCTAGCAACCGCCACTCATAATGGTTATGAGATCTGGCAGATGGATGTGAAAACAGTTTTCCTTAATGGAATTCTGGAAAAGGATGTGTACATGACACAACCTGAAGTTTTTCATTGATCCTAATGAAGCTAGGAAGATATGCAAGCTTCATCAAACCATTTATGGATTGAAGCAAGCATCTCGGAGTTGAAATCTTCGTTTAGATAAAGCAGTCAAAAGGTTTGACTTCGTCATGAATGAAGAGGAACCGTGTGTTTACAAGAGGACTAGTGGGAGGGCAATTGCATTTCTAGTATTATATGTTGATAACATACCACTTCTCGGAAATGAAGTTCCATTGTTTCAGTCTGTTAAGACTTGATTCGAAAGTTGTTTTTCGATAAAATTATGGGAGAAACCGTATACATTCTTGGAATAAGAATCTATAGAGATAGATTGGATAAGCTAATTGGATTGTGTCAAGATACTTATAGTGATAAGGTCTTGCACATGTCCAAAATGCAGGATTCCAAGAAGGGCTTCGTGCAAATGACTCTTGGTATTACTCTTAGCAAGACGCAGTGTCTTTCGACACACGCTGAGCAAGGGCGAATGAGGGTCAGGCTACTGCTAAAGGCATTAGATGTCTTAAGATATGATCTTAATTTTAGTGGGAGTCATTGTTATTAATTTTAGTTATGATATGATGTTCGCATAAACATAATTTGATTATGTTATTGAAATCTGACATCAGTATTATTTAATAATGGTTATTAAATAATAGTCCCAAAGTAATTTATGACATTTTATAGGTCATCAAGTATGTGACTTGATCATGAAACCCTATAGATAATAAATGACATAAATTATGTTGGTCCCTGGTCGAGGTTGTTAAAGTAAGACATTAACAACCGCGTGAGACTAGTATGTGAGGTGACTGATGACTAAGTTTCATGGAGTCATTAATAAGAGTATTAAAGTCAATCACATAGATATGTGTTGGAGAACACAGGATCGGACATGGCCCACTGATGAGAACTCTACGGGATAGTTATATAAGTGTCATGAGAGTTTTCATTACGACTATAGAGTATAGTCCTTAGACCTGAGTTCATCATGTTTTCTTACATGTGAATTGGTCCGCTTTGACCTTGTCAAACGTCAGCCGTAACTGGTGACTATAAAGGCATTGATTGGGCGTATCATGAAGCGTGTGAAGAGACTGGGATGGAACAAGATGGGATTTTTCCCTCCTATATAACAGGAGATAAATATCTCATGGCCCATCGAAGATTTGATACTGAGAAATGTGTGGCCACACTCAAACGAGGTGATTGTCAGTCGTTTGTCTTGTCAGTATAAATCGGAGTTCGATGAACATGATCTTGGCTAAATAAGGGTGACACAGATCTTGCCTTAAGCCAGATCGAGATATAGTGACGAAGGGATTAAAGGAATAGATGATTCCAGTACAAGTGGGAGATTGTTGGGAATGTCCTGAAATCTATTATACTTGCTCTAAGTGAAAGTCGTATAGTCGAGATGAGACAATCACATAACAATAGGTAGTCATAACGCTTTGCTAGAAGCCACTTATGATCAATGAGTTGAGAACTCATTGCTAGTGTTATATGATCCTACATGGTCACACACCTAAGCAAACTGGACGTTAAAGACGAGGTTGATCATTAATGTAATGATCTAGTGAATGCATATTTGATATGCATTCGATATCAATATTCTGGGGCAGTGTCGATCGACACAAAGAGTGTGTCGATCGATGCAACTCGCGGATTACCAGATTAATTCGGTTTAATCGTTGGTTAATTTCGTTATGGTTTAAGTCGACATATATAAGATATATGGCCGACCTAAACTGTTTCACACCGAATAGACAGCCACCAGAACTTGAACAGAAACCTCTGAAGAGATTGGATCTCTATAGGCACTAGCATCCCTCCTGTTCAGTTCGTGTGCGTGCGGATACCAGTAGAGGCACATCGTTTGAGGTGCTTCGCGATCTCGATTATCTACAAATCTTCCGCTGCAAATCACCAGGTAAATCTGAGATCCCATAGATTCAATTATATGAACCTTAGATCCTAGGCTCGGAATTCAGACCAGGATTGCCTAATTGGATTAAGATCTGCTAGAAATTCCTTCACACAGCCTATACGAACTATACTCCACAGCCCGAGCCAATCTGGCAGACTGGCCAAATGGGTAATCGAGCTGAGCGAATACGATATCGAGTACCGCACCAGGACAAGCGCTAAAGCCCAAGTCCTGGCGGATTTCATAATCGAGCTCCCGCCCATGGCTCCGGAGCAGGAAAATCATAACGAATACTGGACTCTCCACGTAGACGGAGCCTCGTCCAAACACGGCTCCGGGGTAGGAATCAAACTCGTAACCCCCACGGGAGAGGTAATCGAGCAATCATTCAGGCTCGGCTTCAGCGCTTCTAACAATGAAGCCGAGTACGAAGCTCTCATTGCCGGACTCCGACTCGCGATTGGGATCGGAGCGCGTGAAGTCCGCGCCTACAGCGATTCACAGTTAGTTACGAGCCAATATCACGGCGAGTACGAAACTAAGGACGAGCGCATGGAAGCGTACGTCAAGGTAGCTCACGAGTTGGCAGATCAATTAAAATATTTCACACTCGAGAGAATACCTCGGGGGGAAAACACCTCCTCCGCCGACGCCCTGGCAGCATTAGCCTCGACGTCCGACCCTAAGGTCAAAAGAATCATACCCGTAGAAGGGATAGCAAAACCAAGCATTGACTTGGCACTCAAGGCGCATAGCACAGATCAGTCCACGACGGTTCAGACAAAAACCTCAACAGAAACTCCGGAACCCGAAGTACGGGCAGAAAAGCGTCGGAATGCCACGAAGTCTACGACATCGGTCTCTATAGCGGCCGGCAAATTCCCGAACCTCCCGCCAAGGAGGAGGAATCCGAGCCTGAAACCGAAGAACCGGACGCAGAATTCTTGAACAGGCTGGATTGGAGGGAACCAATCCTAAGCTACATCCGACACGGCCAAGTCCCTGACGACAAGTGGCAGGCCAGAAAGCTTAAAGCCCGAAGCGCCCGATATTGCATAATCAACGATTGCCTATTCAAACGTAGCACCGCGGAACCTTACTTGCGATGTGTGCACGCCACGGAAGCCCTCGCCGTAATGAGTAACACCCACGAAGGCACCTGCGGTAACCACTCTGGAGGGCGAGCCCTAGCCATCTGCATCAAAAGACAAGGGTTCTTCTGGCCAACTATGATCGCAGATTGCAAGAATTATACCAGGCTGTGTGATAAATGCCAAAGGCACGCACCGATTATTCACCAGACTGCGGAGAAACTGTCCTCGATCTCCGCACCATACCCCTTCATGAGGTGGTCGATGGACATATTAGGACCTCTCGTTTCGTCAGGACCAAAACAGCTAAAATACCTCCTGGTCCTAACCGACTATTTCACCAAGTGGATAGAAGCTAAAGCTTACCAGAAGACTACATAAATAGAAGTTCAACACTTCATTTGGGAACACATAGTCTGCCGACACGATCTCCCCTATGAAATAGTAACCGATAACGGCTCGCAGTTCATCTCCCGAGCTTTTAGAAACTTCTGCAAAACTTGGAAGATACGCCTGACCACCTCAACTCCGAGGTACCCCCAAGGAAATGGTCAAGCAGAAGCTGCGAACAAGACATTACTTGGTAGCCTCAAAAAGAGACTCGACTCTAAGAAGTCCGCGTGGTCTGAAGAGCTACCGGGAGTCCTGTGGGCCTCCCGCACTACGCCTCACAGCGCGACTGGTGAGACTCTGTTCTCGTTAGCATACGGGATGGAAGCAGTAGTCCCTGCAGAGGTATCAGTTCCGACTATCAGAAGGGCCCTGAGCCCGAGACACGAGGAACTAAACGAACAAATGCTCCGAGATCGTCTAGACATGATCGAGGAACAACGCGACTGAGCGCTAATACGAATGCAAAACTATCAGCAAGCAACTTCCCGTTACTACAACTCCAGAGTCCGACCTCGGAAGTTTATCGTGGGAGACTTAGTATTGCGCAAAGTCTACGGAAACACCAAAGAGCCAGGCGCCGGGAAACTCGGAACCAACTAGGAAGGACCCTATAGAGTCATCGAGATAGTCCGCGACGGCGTCTACAAGCTCACGAAAGTCAAAAACGGAGTACCTGTGAAGAGGCCATGGAATACCATGAACCTCAGACTATACAACTCATGAGTACTCACAAAAATCGAACTACGTTAGGTTTGATCCCTTGGCGGGGTACGTAGGCAGCTCGAACCTCGAGTGCAGCCACTCCACCCAAAAACCTCGAATTCACCATCTCTCTTTTATTTTTATTTTCGGGGGGGGGGGGGGGGGGAGTACAGGGTTATCACCCAATATGACAATGCAAGCTCTGGATCATACGACGAATCGACGATGAAGTTTACATTTGGGAAATAAGTTAGCACAAATACACTAAGTCTTAAAACCTTAGCAATTGTAAACCCCAAAGTATGTATTAATAAAGTACAACCTTATACGCATTACTTCGAGTCTTCGTCAAATCTCTTTACAGCCAACACAGGCTATAAACAATCATAAAAACGCTAAGTCCTAAAACCTTAGCAACTGCGAGATATAACTCTAGAAGATTCTTCCAGAGTAGTCTTCCATAGCCTACAACCGCGACCAAACTTGGAAGCAAACCCTAAACGACTTTGCACGAGTCAAACTGGTATCCAAAACTAATGCGAACTAAAGGCTCCAAGTCATCGAACGAACTCTGAAAACTAAAGAACGTCTGGCCAGACTAAGCAATTAAACGAAGAGTTCTGTTCGTATGACCTAAAGGTTTAAACATGCTAACTGACAACGCATAAACAAACCTCGACATTTTTCTAAAACAAAGTCCGAACTCCGAACAAAATTTAAACAAAAATCGTGCAATTAAAAGGCTCACCCGAGCCAAAAGAGTTACAGATTAAAACCCTCCGGGGCAACACCAAGCAAAATGAAAGAGTTCAACTTTAGCCCAAAAGGGGGCTTTAGGGAATTCCAAAAAAAAAACAACAAATTAAAGATTTTTTCAAAGGAGCGGACGTCAGCCCTGCTCCTTATTGGGAATGTCCTGAAATCTACCGTACTATCTCTAGAAAGTGTGATAAATGTCGAGATCAGACATAAGTCATAAATACTGGGTGATCATGATGACTTGCTAGAGCCCGCTCATGATCTATAAGTTTAGGACTTATTACCAGTATTGTATGATCCCAAAGGGTCACACACCATAGCTAACGGGAAAGTTAAAATGGAATTAATACGGTAAGATGCAAGGCATTTACTGTATTTGTACAGGGAATTGGGCCAGACAAAATACAGTATTTTGTCTGATTTGGGCCTTGGGCCCAAAAGCCTAATGAGCCATTAGTTTAATTACTTGGGCCCATATAAGGAAGAGTGTAGGCGCCAGAAACCCTAAGCATCTGCGATTTCTAGCAGAGCCGTCTTCCTCTCTCTCTGTTGATTCCTGACTTGGTCTAGCAGCCTGATCCGAAGCTTGTAAGCGTGTGGATACCTAGGAGGAGCCGGTGATAATCAGCTCTTGCAGATCTCGATATTCCATTGATTAATCCGCTGCAATCATAAGGTAATGATCCTGATCTGTTTATGATTCAATTGCAAATCACCTAGATCCTAGATGATTATGTGCTAGGTTGTAACCTGACAATTACACCATGAACACACATAATCCAACAGTGGTA
This sequence comes from Orychophragmus violaceus, assembly GCA_030180135.1. Classification (NCBI taxonomy): domain Eukaryota; kingdom Viridiplantae; phylum Streptophyta; class Magnoliopsida; order Brassicales; family Brassicaceae; genus Orychophragmus; species Orychophragmus violaceus. The sequence goes on from CM058240.1 coordinate 72,933,390, forward strand.
TCAGAGCCTAGGTCATTAGGTTTTTGCTTTTTGGATCATACAAGGTTGTTTATTAGTTTGATGAATCAATTTTAATGAGTAAAATTGATTGAAACTTGGAAAACCTAGAAATAAGAGAATCATGATTGGTTGGTTAATGCTTAGAATCATGATTGACTTTGAAATCGATTTGAATTGTATAAGTGATCGATTATGTCATGATGAGATTTGAAAAAGTCAAAATTGATTTGTTTTTAAGTGTATCACATGAATCGTATGATTGTTAATGTACAAGGATCGATTTTGTCTTTAGTGGTTTGAAAAATCATCTTTGTCTGTTAGCTAAAAACAAAAAAACGAATGTTGACTTTGCTTTATAAGTGATCGTGTTTGTCCTTTAGTGATTTCATAATCGCTTGGTGAAGAACCGTAATGTTGTCTTGGCTTTGCTGTATAATCGTTAACCAAGCGATCATAAGAGACTTGTTAGGTTTGATAATAGTCAAAATCGTGTTTGTCAATTATTGAATTAATGTGAATGTAAATCGATTATTGAATTGAAAAAGGACAAATTCGTTTTGTCTTCTAAGTAAAGTCACGATCGAATTATTAACATTAGGTTTGTTAATGCTAAAGACAAAAAACTTGATTCAAACCTTGATAATTGTGGTTCGTTTTTTCCCAAACCCGCGACAATGAACCGATCAAACCGATTGTGGTTCATTGTCTGCTTTAGACAAAACCGCAAGTTAGGTCAAAATTGGCTAAAACACAAGGTGTTTCTTCCTGATTTTGGACTTAACCGAACCGATCCAATTTAATTGGTGGTTCAAGCGGTTAACCCAAATCGCGGTTTGCTGGAAATTATTTAATACAATTGGTATTATTTAATTTCTGGTTAAACCGGATTTAAATTCAAAAATTGAATTTTAACCTAAACCGAAGGCTGGTCTAAGTTTGATTTGGTTGGACCAAATAATTTAGAGCTGGTCTGGTTTAGTAAATAACCAGTTGGATTTAGTAGTTAATTTGGTCTTGGACCAGAATTAATGAACCGACTCGGTTATGTCAAATTATTGGGCCAATTGGAATTCTGTGGTCTTGGACCAAGAATTGGGCCTATAATTTGTGACCCAACCGAAAACTTTAATAAAACATTAAATTAGAAGTTTCTAATTTTGGCATGTTAGGAAATTTTTGGAAATAGTAAGTTTCCGATTTAAAAAGTTTCTAAAATAGTAGGTTTCCCTAAATAGAAAGTTTCCATATTTAGTAAGTTACCTGAAATGGAAAGTTTCCCAAAATAGTAATCTTCTATTTTTGGGAGGAAATCTATTGAAACCTAAAATCCTCAAAACCAATATCAAGCTTGGATGTCTTGCCCAATCTTGTCAGCTACTTAACGCTTATTCAATTACAGATATGGCTTACAATGTGAGGTGTCTGTTTTTGCGTAAGTAAAGTAGTATATAGTCACTAATTTCATTGGGAGTCCCAGACTTTAGTGATTATTTGGCTGTAAGAGATTGGTTTCCTTGACTGGGCCATCGGGAGTCCCGGGCCTTGAGACATCTGGTGTATTGGGCCTTGGGCCCAATCCACAACCGAGAGTTATATGGTTATAACTAGCTGTGTGTATGCTTACCAAGTAAAGCTAATTCCGGGTGACGGCCAGTGGCCCACTTTGGATTTAGCTGAACATGGGTCTCGGAATCATTGCATTCTTATGAGGTTAAACAAAGAAATTTTGAATGCAATGCGAGTTTTCTTATAAGTTATTAAGATTACTCTTTTATGAACTAAATAACTAAAACTCTATTTATCTCTAAATTTCAGTTATGAATAGCACAAACAATCAAAACACTTTCTCGATCCGGTCTGTCCTTGAGATGGACAAACTGAACGGATCAAATTTCTTGACTTGGTCGCGGAACCTGAGGCTAGTCCTCAGGCAGGAGAGAAAGGACTATGTCCTTGAAAGAGCTCTCCCCGAGAGGATCGGGTCCAATGCCTCTCATGCAGTATATGATGCTTGGAATAAGCATTATAATGATGCGGTAGATGTGCGTGGTCTGATATTGGCTACCATGGACTCAGATTTGCTTAAGCAATATGAGAACATGGAGTCGCCAATAGAGATGATCAGTAGCCTGAAATTGAAATTTCAGGAGCAGGTAAGAGTGGAGAGATACCAGTTGGTTAAGTCTCTCACTAGCTGCAAGCTACCAAATGATCATCCAGTGAGTCCTCATGTCAGTAAAATGATGGGTTACATTGATAACCTGAGGAATCTGGATTATCCAGTTAGCCAAGAATTGGCAACTGAGATCATTCTGCAGTCACTGCCGTCAAGCTATGATAAGTTCAAAAGGAACTATATCAAGAAAGGCTTAACGAAGACGTTGACTGAACTGCATGATATGCTCAAGACAGTTGAGCCAAACGTGAAGAGTACCCTGTATAATCTCGTAATGGAGAAGGGTAGGTTTACTAAACCTAATGCTGACAAGGGTGAAGACAAAGTTGTCCAGATTTTGAATCATGGCAAGCGTGTGTCTTCTGAGCCCGAGTCAGATACATCTTACGTTGGTAAGTGCTGCTACTGTAAAGAGACTGGGCATTGGAAGAGAGATTGCATTAAATTCATGGAAGATTATGAGGAGTTGAAGTTGATGTATGAGACTACTTCCTCAGGTATTCATGTTGTTACTTCAAGTTCTACCTTATAGGTATTGGATACTGGTTGTGGCACTGATATTTGTGATAATATGCAGAGCCTAAGGAACAGTAGAACGTTGAAGGAAGGGCAAGTGGAACTGCGTGTCTGGAAGGAGCTATAGATGCTGCCTCAGCCGTAGGGTTTTCACTTGTAGATGCCTTTGAGGCTTGGTTTTATTAAGTAATTGCTACAATGTACCTGCTTTAAGCAGAGTTGTCTTTCATTTTCTTGTAAGAATTTGAATGTTTTTCATTTTGATAAAAGACAAGTTTTGTTCTTTTGATCTTAATGAAATATTAATTGTAACACCCTATTCAAGGAATGGGTTTTATATCTTAAACCAAAGAGTGCCTAAATGTAACATAAATACCGAATTGGTTTAAATCTGATGAATTAAACCTGATTTTTCTTGGCATAAATGTTTTGGTCACATAGAGTGAGTCGGATTCAGAAATCCCATAGTTATGGACTTTTGGGCTCATTTGATCGGATATCTTATGAGACTTGAATTCTGCTTACTGGACCAAAAGACAAAGGGCCCATCTTAGCCGAGCTAGAGAAAGGCCCAAAGGCTTATTGGACCTTGGACATACTCATGTATGTGGTCCAATGAGCAGTAATGCCAGAGAAAATTTCCTATACTTCATTGTCTCTACTGATTACTTCAGTTAGTATGACTGTGTTCATTTGATGAGACACGAGTCAGAATTCTTTGAAATGGTCAAAGAGTTTCAGAATGAGGTATAGAATCTGAGTGACAGAAGTATTGAGACTCTGGATTAGATCACGAGTGAGAATACTTAAGTCATTGATGGTGTGATCATCTGAATGAGTGTGAAGTCATTTCACAGCTCATTTCTCCTGAAAACCTGGAGGTGTTTCTGTGAGAAAGAATCAGATCTTACTAGAAATGATTAAAGATGAGTCACACGAATCTTCCATGATATTCTTTAAGAATAAAGCTCTAGAAATATCTAAGTTTACGCTGAAATAGTTCCACCAATATCAGTTGAAAGACACCACATAAATGTGGACTGGAAATGATCCAAATTCGTCTTTACTGAGTATTTGTAGTTGTGCTACTTCGCTGGTTGTCCTAGAGAAACCAAGGCTTGTTACTTTTACGTCCATTCCGAAAACTAAGTTAGGTTGTTCGGAATTCTGTTTTCTAAAAGGGAAGTTGCTTTCCAAGAAGAACAGTGGGAGTAAAAGTATAACTCGAAGAAATTCGAAAAATACAGGAGGCTGCTCAACCTGTTGAGGGAGAGCAGCGGATGGATTTACAGATTTCTGTAGAATCTACACCTGTAGAGCCTGAAGTTCGCAGATCTGAATGAATCCGTCACTAATCCGAGAGTGATTTCTCGTGATTAATTTCCATGATCTGATGATCATTGAAAGTGACGAACCTGCGAAATTCACAGAAGCGAAAGTGAGCCCGGACTCCGAAAAATTATACTGTGTGTAAGTTAGCTTCATCGATCCATTCATGGATGGGAGCAAACATATCGGAGTTGGAATCTTCGTTCTGTTGAAGTAGTCAAGGTTTTGACTTGAACAGGAACGAGATGGAACTGTGCGTTTACTAAAAGATAAGTGGGAGCGATGTTGCATTTCTCATAGTGTATGTCGATGACATACTGATTCTCGGAAATAACGTTCCAATGCTGCAGTCGGTAAAGGACTGGCTTGGGAGTTGGTTTTATGATTGACATGGGTAAAGCCACGTATGTTCTTGGATTTTGGATCTAAAGATAGAGATCCAAAAGAGCTGATAGGACAAAGTCAGGATTCTTATATTGACAAAGTCCTACACGTTTTCAGCACTCCAAGAAGGGTTTTATGCCAATGTCACATGGCATTACGTTAAGCAAGAAACAGTGTCCTACGATAACTGCTGAGCTTGAATGCATGGATGAGATTCCATATGCGTCGGCAATTGGATCTATCATGTATGCCATGACACGTACTTGTTTTGATGTTGCTTTAAAGTTAAGCAAGACAAGTAAAGACCAGTCAAATCCAGCAATGAATCACTGGATAGACGTAATGAATGTCCTCAAGTATTTGGAAAATACTTAGGATAAGTTCTTGATTTACGGAGAAAGTGAGGTGCTACAAGTCGGTAGAGTCTGAAAGGCAAGTTTCCAACAGACAAAGATGATTTTTGGTCACAGTCCGGTTATATCTTGTGTCTGTCTGGCGGTGCAAGGCACTGTTGCTGACTCCATGACTTAAGCTGAACATTTCGCAGCTTGGGTAGCGGCGAAAGAGGTTGTTTGGAAAGAAGAGTTCATCACTGAACTTGATGTGATTCCCAGCATAGATGAGACTAGCTGCACATCAGAGGTCCAAACACCTTGAGGGTAGGTATAACTTATTCCGTGAGATAAATGACAGAGGTGTTAAGTAGATCAGCGAGTTTCATCGAATGAGAACGTTGCTAATCTATTAACGAAGCCACTCCTTAGGCCTAAGCACGAGTCGCGGACTGTAGCTGTAGGATAAGTGAAATTAAGATGTAGTCTTAATTTCAGTGGGAGTTTGTAAAGGGCTTTATTTAGTTGTTTTGAAAGGTTCATGTAAACATAATATTTTATGTTTATGAAATCTATGATTTCTGGATTATTTTAACTGTGATATAAATAATCGTTCCAAAATGATTCATGTCATTATATATGGGCCATCGAAGTACATGAGTAGACTTGATCCTGAAACCCCATATTTAACGAAATGACATAAATCATAGTGTCCATAGTCGAAGGTTGTTGAAATTGGAACACCAACAACCACTTGAGACTAGATTGTGTTGAGACTTATGACCAAGTTTCGAGGGGTCATAGATGCGCGGCATCAAAGTCGACACATAGGTATATGTAGGGGAGCATATGACCGGACATGGCCCGCTGATGAGAACTCTACAAGATATTAATATCTGTGTCATAAGAGGTTCTCATATACGACTATAGAGTATAGTCCTTAGACCTGAGTTCGCATGCATGTGGCTGCACATGGAGTGATGCGCTTTGATCATTGTCTAACGCTGTTTCGTAACTGGGAGCTATAAGGACCTTGGTTGGGTGTATTATAAAGTGTGTAGTTCATAGTGATGGAACAAGATGGGATTTGTCCCTGCCGTTTAACGGAGGTAATATCTCTAGGCCAATCGGAGACTTGATAGCTGGTAAGAGAGTGGCCACTCCCAAACGGACTTGCCCAAGTCGTTTGCATTGTCAGTATCAAATCTGGTCCGATAAACATGGTCTGGCTATATAAGGATGACACGCATCTTGCCTTATGCCAGATTGAGATATTGAGACAAAAGGATTAGGGAATGTAGGATTCCAGTACAAGTGGGAGATTGTTGGGAATGTCCTGAAATCTACCGTACTATCTCTAGAAAGTATGATAAATGTCGAGATCAGACATAAGTCATAAATACTGGGTGATCATGATGACTTGCTAGAGCCCGCTCATGATCTATAAGTTTAGGACTTATTACCAGTATTGTATGATCCCAAAGGGTCACACACCATAGCTAACGGGAAAGTTAAAATGGAATTAATACGGTAAGATGCAAGGCATTTACTGTATTTGTACAGAGAATTGGGCCAGACAAAATACAGTATTTTGTCTGATTTGGGCCTTGGGCCCAAAAGCCTAATGAGCCATTAGTTTAATTACTTGGGCCCATATAAGGAAGAGTGTAGGCGCCAGAAACCCTAAGCATCTGCGATTTCTAGCAGAGCCGTCTTCCTCTCTCTCTGTTGATTCCTGACTTGGTCTAGCAGCCTGATCCGAAGCTTGTAAGCGTGTGGATACCTAGGAGGAGCCGGTGATAATCAGCTCTTGCAGATCTCGATATTCCATTGATTAATCCGCTGCAATCATAAGGTAATGATCATGATCTGTTTATGATTCAATTGCAAATCACCTAGATCCTAGATGATTATGTGCTAGGTTGTAACCTGACAATTACACCATGAACACACATAATCCAACAACCTCCAGCCCTCGTCTCCTCAACTCCTTGCTCCGCCGTCTCCTGGACTCCGATCTCGGCTGCTTGGTTCACCTCAGCGCTCGCACCTCCAGCCATCATCTCGGCGTTCGATCCAAACTCGTTAAAACCTGTAGGGCGAGCCCCACGCATCACCGAGTCATCCGATATCTGGGGAATGGCACGCAGCTCAGCACTCAAGGAAAAGTCGGAAACCTGCGCAGCCTCGAACTCCTTCGCGAAAGATTCCCTCTGCTCCAGCAACTTGGGAAGCTCCTCCTCGATGGCGTAACTCCGCTTTGTAGGAGATTTATCAACTCAATGTTGGCTTCGACCTCCTGGACCTTGATCTCGCAGTCCGTCTCCGTCTTCTTCCTCTCGAACTTATCCATGTGAGCCTCGAACATGTTGAAGTAATGACCATCCCTTACCCTCATTCCATCGTGCCTGGCCGAACAGACCGCAGCCTCTGCCTTCTCAAGGAGTTCCTTGACCTTCTGCTCCAGAGCAACAGTCCTCTCCACGGCAATCGAGCGCTCGGACTTCACAACGTTAAGCTGAGCCTCGCAAAGCTTCACCTCCTCTTGGCAGCTTTTGAGGCTGGTGGTCAACTGGTGCACAACGCTCTGAGCTTGCTCGAGCTCCTCCTGACGGGGGACACACCTGAGACTTTGCTCATAGAAGGCCGTGAGCTGGTTATCTGCTTCCAGTGACTGAAACGGAAAATTGGCATTAAAAACCAGAGAGGGAAAGAAGAAGCAAAAACTCGAAACTACCTTTCCCTTGGCAGTCATTGCTTTGATGTATAGCTCCCGGCCTATCAGGTTCTTCACTGAAGGGAGCGAGCATCCAGCAGCCTTGCAATGGCGGAGCAAATGAGCGAGTTCGTCAGGATCGTCCGTAATCGGGAAATCTTTCGTATGATCAAACTTCCTGTGAAACAGCTTGGACCCCGGAGCATGCGACGAGCCCGACCCAACAGCTGCCTCCTTTTCATATCGAGGCTTCTTGTTCAAAGGTTGCACTGAAGAGTCACTTCCGGTGGCCCTGGAACTCAGATGAATCACTTGGTCGGGGCGTGCAGCTTCCTGTCCCTTCCCTGACTCTGTGTTCCAACGAGGAGGCGGCAGAGGAACACCTCCAGACCTCCCGTCGTTAATAGCACCAGCTAGAGCATCACTCAGCTGACCAGCACGGATAGGCGCGTAACCACCAGACGCCGCCTTCTCAGAAGGCCTCTTGGATGACTCACGAACTGTGGGACGTCTCCTCATCTTTTTCTTTGTATGGGTTGTACTTGACGAAGCAGCTTCAGAAAGCGAGTGCTCTCGGGAAGCTATAAAACAAAGAAAAGTAGTCAAGACTCGCACCCGGGCGGCAAATATATTAAAAATATATAAGAAGAACGCGCATATACTCACTTAGAAGTGTCGGGGCAGGATGAATCTCCAGCGGCTTTATCGCCTCCGGGAGCTCGAGCGCACGCTTGACTCTGTCAACGGAAAACGATGACCAGAGTACGTCTCTGGAGCCTAGAGTAACCGCTAGCCTTATAATCGCAGGAGTTATTCCGAACCTCTCCGGGATCTCTGCAAACATCAAAAAATAAACGCTCAAATATCTTCGGATAAAGGCCAAAACCGACATGCAATGGAAGAAACCCTAGCTAAGCACTATCTCTAACCAACAGATTCCGACCACACGGTCGCGATTTTAGAGGGATCGTAATCTCCGATTGAATGACGGTCGAGCTTGAACTTGAGAGGCCGCTCTCCCCAACGATCATCCCGATTCGGCACCACCACCAAGACCGCCAAGCTTCTCCGAGGAGAAAGGTAAAAGAGTCCCGTCGCCGAATTATGTTTGATCGAGCACAAATCGTGAAGAACAGACAAATCAAACGGAACTCCCTCCTCTCGGGCCGTAACCAATAGGCCGATGAGATAGCGGATGAAGTTCGGGGTTAGCTGCGGAAGCGCTATCCCGAGTTCGCCCAGTACGTCCAACAGAAGTCGAGGAATCGGAAAGATCAGGTTACATTTTTCGAAATAGGCCTTATAGGCACAACAGTAACCCGGTCTAACCGATTCCGGTGTTTCTCCGGGATCAAGAAGCTTCAGTTTTACCGACCTTGGCACGCCGCACGATGAGTACAAACCCTCAATATCCTCCGCCTTCGTAGTCGGAATGGGGTGCTCGTACTCCTCTTCTTCAACTACCTGCTTTTCCTTTTTGACTATAGCTAGATTTGATTTTGACATCGTCTAAAGATCTCAAGAAAGCGGTTTTCCTTTTCGCAAACAGATGAGAGAAAACCCGCAAAAGAGAAGAAAAATAAAAGCGTAAAGATAAAAAAAAGGAATAAGCGCTATAAAGAGGAAGTGGAGAAGTTACCTTAATGCTGGCAGTTGAGTCTTGGAGAGTGGGTTCACGAGGAAGGGAGTTATAAAGCCATCATAGTTGCGCAACCTCGGGACTACGCGAATCTTTTAAGATTTCACAGATCGCAACCGTCGGATCTTCTGAATATCTCCCACGCGCTGCGACTACGCGTAGCTGAGATTCACTTTTAATCCCAGCCGTCCGTTTTGGCGGGATTCTGATCCAGCACGCCATCCAACGGCACGCGAAGGAAGCTGAACCGATCGCGTATCTCGGGCACTGTTTGAATAACTAGATTCGAACCTATCCAGAAAAATGCTATGGGCCTTACACGAACGGACTCCGCCTTTCAAGCCCGACAAGTCACTTAAAAGGCTGGGGGGAAAATGTTTGGGCCAGAATTCACCCCGAGTGAATTCAGCTAAGCAAGGCCCATCTCTCAAAGTAAAGGCCTGACCAACACACGATGGCCTAGTTACAAGACCCGACTCCGAGAGGCGACCCGATAAGACGGGCGACGCAGTCAAGCTTGAGGTCATGGAGCCGTAGAAGGAGGAGTCGCGCAAAAAGAAGATCCCGAGAAAAGCGCGAGGCGTTGGAGTAGATTCCGAGATGGAGGGAAAGCGGTTGAAGACAGAGAAAGGCTATAAATAGAGAGCGCATACGACTTGTAAAGGGATCCGATTCTTCATTGGCATTTGAACCTAGCATTCTTATTGTTCTTACATCCAAATCAATATAAATCCACTTTCTAACTATTGTTAAGCTCCTTGATCACGTTCAATCAAGAATCTAGCCCACCTACTTTATAAATCAGCTCATCTAAACACTCTAAAAACTGAGTGTGGGTTTTAGGATCCACACTCAACGCCACGCTATCCCCAAGGGAATGGGCTGGCGGAAGCGGCTAACAAGGCAATCATAAACAGCCTCAAGAAAAGACTCAATGAGTGCAAAATGAGCTGGAGCGACGAGCTCCCAGCCATACTCTGGGCCTACCGGACTACCCCCCCCCCCCCCCCGCAAATCCACCGGCGAGACTCCCTTCTCGCTGGCTTACGGGATCGAGGCGGTAGTACCAGCCAAAATCCTCGTGTCGAGCATCCGCAAAAAAGAATGCCCACGACAAGAGGAACTCAATAACAAGATGATAACTGACGAGCTCGATCTCGTCGACGGAAGGAGGAACCTTGCACTGGCTCGAATCCAGAACTACCAACAAGCCGCAGCTCGTTACTACGATTCCAAGATCAAAAATTGAAGTTTTCAAGTAGGAGAGCTCGTCTTACGGAAAGTGTTCGACCATAAAAAGGAAGAACACGCTGGAAAGTTAGGAGCAAAGTGGGAAGGTCCTTACCAGGTCACCGACGTTGTGAAGGAAGGGGTCTACCGACTCAAGTCGGTGGAAACCTAGAAATCTGAACTACGACCTTGGAACATCATCAACCTCAAAAAGTACTTCCACTAAGAGTACGACAACATAATCAAACTACGAAATGGCTTGATCCCCTTAAAAGGGTACGTAGGCAGCTCGATTTCGAGCGCAGCCACCCCCCAAACACAAGGCTCTTACCAAGATCAACAACTTCAAACGAAGTCTTACTAACTTATCTTTGTGAAACCAAAATAAGTCTCCCGATCAATGTCTCTTTCTGTCTTAAAAGTCAGAGTCATCGCGAAATACTTCGCCACTACATTCTACAAAGTGATATGAAATTATCTCTTCGAAAACTAAAGTGATATGAAATTATCCCTTCAAAAACAAAGCGATATGAAATTATCTCTTCAAAAATCAAGTGATATGAAATTATCTCTTCCAAAATAAAGCGACCTAAAACGGTCGTTCCAAACCGAACGACCTGAAACGATCGTCCCCAAAATAAGCGACCTAAAACGGTCCTCCCAAATCGAACGAACTGAAATGATCGTCCCAAAGAAAGAGATCCAGAGCGATCCTTCCAAAACCTATAATTCTTCTAAACCTTATGCGGATTAAAAGAATTGGGGGGTTATCCCCCCTACAAGCAAAAAAAAAGAAGCAACGAGGTCGAAACAGTTATTCAAGCAAATGACCCCTGCACACACTGCAAATCAGACATTTGTAAGTCTATTTTGGTTCGTTTATATATACGTAACATTTCTTTTTCGAAATTCAGTGTTAAGCTCGAAAGAGTTAAATCTCGGGTAATTCTCAACAAAGAGCTCGAGCTCGAATACAATCGACCTGAAGGTTTGCAAAGAACCTCCTAAAGCAACCAGAGGCAAGTTATTTACTCGACCCCTCTGAAGAGTTTCGATCTGCCGTAACGACCAAACTTTATGCTAAAGCGCTAAACAGTAAAATCTATGCTAAGGCATGCAAGATTTGAAGGCAACGCATGAACAAAACGAGGACTTAGCGTCCTCAATATCACAAAAGCCCCCTTGGGCAACAAAAGTTTGAAAAAGAAATTAAAAGCCCTCTCGGGCAACAACAACGACAGTTTTTAATTAAAACGCAGCATAGGAGGAGTCTCCGACCTGGCCCTCCGCCCCATCACCCGCCTATCTTCTCGGTCGGGAGTCGACCTCTTCAGTCATCCTCGAATCGGTCCCAGCCGGAGGAACAGGCGGAGAACCCGCCATGGCTACGGAGTCCTCCGACATCGCCGGCAAGGCAAGCTTGCCGACGCTAAAATCAGAGACTGCTGCGGCCTCCATCTCCGCTGCGGCAAGTCGCTTTTTCTCAGCCAGCTTAAGCACCTCTTGGGTCATATCCACCTCTCCAGATGCGATCTCAACGATGAGCTCGATGTTGGCCAAAGTCTCTTGGAGACGGATCTCGGCGCTAGTATGGATCTTCCTCTTCTCGGCTCTCTCTTTGATCCCAGCCAGAATCATCAAATACTGGCCATTGAGTTCTTTTCGAGCCTTACGAAGCTCGACCCGGCTCGATTCTTCCACAGTCCGAATTTGAGTCTCGGCGGCGCTAAGCTGACAAGACAGCTCCTCCTCCCTCCTCTCGAGATGCACAATCCTGGCCTCCGCAGCGGCATGGTCCGCGATCCTCTTCTTCAGACGCTCCTCCCTAGCTAATGCTTCCTGGAGCTCGGCGTTCATTTGGGTAGCAGCCTCTCGAGCAGACTCGAGCTCGTAGGTCTGAGCATCCAACACCTCGTTCTCAGACCGGACCGCGTACGTATTCACAGCCTCTACGGCCTGCGAAAAAGCTTCGGTTTAGCAAAAAAATTTTAAAGAAAAAAAAGAAGACAAAAGCAAAAACGTCTCACCTTCCCGATAACCGCCATCATCTCGGAATACGCACTACCGAGGACCGTTTCCCCGGTAACCGGGAGCTCGGAACCGACAGGCCTAACGCGTCTCAGCAGACGAACCACACCTTCGGGATCGTCCACAACCGAGCACTCTTCTCGGTCCGACCCTTCTGGACTCCTTCTTGCGTCTACTTTGCGACGCTTCGGCGAAGGGGGAAGAGAGCCTCCTCGACTCCGACGATCTTCCCCCCCGGACAAATCCGGTTGAGAGTCGCAGAGAGCAGCACCTCTAGACTGAGGTAAAACCACCTCTCGTTCGGCCAAGGGGAGAGTCGCGTCGACGACCCCCGCAATCGTTCCCTCCGGGCCCGTCACCGGAAGGAGCAAGGTCTGAGCAGGAGGAGGAGGATAAGCCGGAGGCGGAGGAGGAGCCCGATCGAGGGCAAAGAGAATAGCATTACTAAGGTCTCCCGCCTCCATCTTGTCGACCAGGTCGACCGGATATTTCCCGTTCCGGCGACTGCTCACTCTGCGAGGTAACGCCTCGCGAGGAAGGGAATTAGCAGCCGAGATGTCGCCCGGAAGAGGTCGAGCTATATATATAAAATAAAAAAGAGTCAGACAAGTCAAAATGGCGATGATAAACAAAAACTTCGCGAACAAAATGACTCACTCTCTCCGGCCCGCTCGTACGAAGCGGAGGCTGAGTAGCTTGAGCCGGGAGAGTCCGGGAGGGTTCGGAAGGAAGCAACGGGTTTCGAGGAACCCGAGCGCGGTCCCGCGGAGCTCGCTCAGGGCCGACCCGCAGAACAGCCTGCACACGCTCAATTGTGAAACTACCCCAATTAACAGCACCCCCTCTTAGACGAGCTATCAGAGCCTCTGTGATCGGGTTGATAGCAAGCGACTCCGGAGCCTCTGTGATAGAAACCAAATCAGATAAGGGACGACCTGACAACCAAAAAAAAAAAACACTAAAACCAGGGTCTTACCGACATTGGACGACCATCGAGACGGGATAACCGAATAGTCAAAGTCCCCGACCGAATGATGGGTTATCCTGAAAAAGAAGTATCGATCCTTCCATACATCTTTCGTCGGAACTTCCTCGAGGACCCGCCCAAAACGAGGCGAGATATAGTAAGTCCCCTGGAACTTAGTGTTGTTCTTCACTGAGCAAACACGCATAATTTCCTCAGGCCCGAACTCGATTCCCTCTTCCGCAGCCCTGACTCCGAGTCCGATGACGTACCGGACAAAGTTCGGCGTCATCTGATGGAATGCCAATTGAAGCTGGGCTAGCACCAAAGAGATTAAGCGGGGAATAGGGAAGAAAAGCCCGCATTTCTCGAAGTAGGTGTATGAGGCGCAGAAATAGCCCTCCACCGCGGTCTCCGGCGACATCGCCGGCGACGGAATCACGATTTCCACCTCCGATGGAATCCGACAAATCCTCCGCAACCATTCGATTTGGTTTGCGGTTAGGGAAGACGGCGGATGTGGGCCAAACAAACCCGCCGCCGTGCTTGTACTAACCCCTGTCGCATCTTTGAGAGCCATAGGGAGCGGTGTATCGGAATAAAGAAAGCAAAAAGCTTTAGAAGGAAATTTTTCCGATGACAGAAGAAAAACCAGAGCAAAAGTAGAAGAAGAGGTGAAAGTGGGAAGAAAAGAAATTACCCTCGGCAAATATGAGAAAATTATAGTGGGAATCGTGCAAAATCTCAGTCGCACGATTCCGAACTCGTATTACGAGGAAATCGAGGTGATTTGGACTCCTTGCTTTCTCTTATCCCAACCGTTGATTTAAGATCGACGGCTACGAATGCGCGATAATTAGGTCACATCAGCAACAAAAAAATGAGCTTGAAAAGACTCTTCGCGACCCTCGAATCTTAGCCGTTGATGATCGACCAGATCCACGGTAGGAGATGAAATTCTTAAACGAAGACACGCCACGACTGCCGACGCGCTAAAAAGCAGTTCAGCCCGTCCCACGTGCTCATCCTTGGCCGTTAGATCGAAGCAAGATCTACGGGTAGAGCGAAAGTAATCATTAGGTTTTCTCCACCCGAGACATGCGCGCGTCTTCCCGAGAACGTCCACCGCCCATTAACCTCGACTTGTCGAAATTAATGGGCTGGGGGCTATTGTTGGTACTGGATTTCCCTCTAGGAAATCCGGCCCATTAACAAATAAAACAAAGGCCCATATTTATGAGCCCGTTCCAGAATCAAAGATAAATAGATGAGCCGATTCATTTGTTGGGCCCAAACGAATGACACTTTGACAAGGCCCAAGCGATGCCGAAGTAAGAGGCGATCGAGCTCGAACTCGGCAGCAGACGACGTGGAGATAGAGCAACTCGGTCTTCGTCGGTTCAACTGATCCACGTAAATCTCGTAGATCGTTATGAAGGCGAGGCTGAAATATCGGAACAAGAAGGTCAAAGTCGAGACCATTTAAAGAAGAAGTGGCGATTCTTTCAAGACATTCCACCCCAAACCCAGAACACTTCGACTAGATAGCTCGATCATCATACTTTGTACTCTCTTTTCGATTGTGTTTGTTCTATCTCGACGATCAATCTCAATAAAGTCTTTGATTCATAGGAAACTATACCATTTTTGTATCCTAAAGTCCAAATCCACGAATACAAATTCTTAGTGTAAATCCCGGATCTCACACACTCGGCACCAGTGATACGACCGATCAGTCCGAACAAGACCACACCGCGATATGACCGTCTGACCGATCAACTCTAATCGACACTTCCACAATTGGCATTGATCGGTGTGACGTCTGCTTGGCTGCTCGCAAGTTCAGATGATCCAAGCAGGCCTGATCAGCTCTCCCGAGACGAGCTATGCTAGGACGATCTGAGCAGACATGCTCGGACGGTCCGAGTTCAGCTACTCGGCCCTTCACGACGAAGGATGCTCAACGTGCTGATCTTCGACCAAACCTGCTCAGATGGTCTGCTCGGTGTGACTTCCTACTCGGCTTGATCAGATTTGTAAACGCGAACGGTTCACGACACAACACGTCTTTCGACTGTTCGCTTAACCTGAACTTGAAAGCAATGACAAAAGACCAACAACGTAATTCCGAACATTCGAGACTAGGAGAATGTGTCTTAAAACTTAAAACGGAACATTTCATTTAAAATAACAAGCATCCAGATCATAGACTGGAGAGACTAACCACATCAAAGAAAGAGTTCAACAACATATGGAATACAAAAAGACAACACAAAGATATCAAAAACCCTTAACCCCGACACTCAGAAATTGGAACCATCAGATCGGTTACGCCAGCTCACGCCGCTTCATCCTGAAGTGAGATATCCTATTGCGATGGGCTAGCAGGGTCGCCCGAAAAGGGGGAAATATCAAAGTAACCTTCAGCCATCAGCCTGTCATACTCAAGGACATCGCTCGCCTCTAGACTAGCCCTTGTCAACTTAAGTTTTCCTCCTTAGTCTCAAATGTGGGAGGATCTTGTGCCTTCAACTCGACAATCATCTAGATGTTTCTCCTCGTCTCGAGGTAATGGTTTTCCTTTCTCTTAGCCTTCGAAAGTTTTGAGAAAACTCCCCGAAGTTTGGAAAGACGGGATGCAATCTTATCAAACATCCCTTTTCTACCTTTCTTGGTCGCCTCCCTCAAGGCCGCTTTGCGGGAAGAGTTTTCTTCCATAATCTGAGTCTTCAAGGCCTCAACTTCAGAAAAGACTTGCGCCTTTTCATTCTCGACCGAACTCCTCACCGCATCGAACTCGTCCCTCCTTCCATTAAGCGATATTTCCAGCTTGGCCACGGAACCATCCAACCTTGCACTGTCAATGGAATTTCAAGCAAGCAAGTTCTTAGCTTCTCGAATCTCTTTTTCAGATTCAGCAAACTGCCTAATACCACACGCCCATTCCTGCAACAACAAGAAAAATTGACAAGTCAGACCAATTAAGTCACAAAAAGGAGGGATTCTTGTCGGTCAAAATAAGAATGTGCTAACCTTATAACCGGTCCTTGAGGAAATTGAGGAAAAACCACATTTTGACTAGCTTCAACCTCGTCCGCGGCGACAATTATGCTTTCTCCAAGTGTCAGATCCTGTCCATTCCATTTGTCTTCCCCGTTTGGATCCAGCTCAGGAAGCTCTGCTCCACTACTGAGCCACAAACTGATCACGCCAGCCGCTTGCACTTGTTCCTCTTCTCTCCACTTTTTCTCTTCAGCCGCCCTCTTCTCGGCCCTTGGTGCTTCTCGCGTAGACATCTGGAAGCACATTCGCCTTGCTTGTTCAACTCTCTCAAAAGAAAAACTTCTCCTCCAATCCGTTCTTTCGGCGTTAAATTTCCAAATGATCTCGATCAGGTTCGACAGACACGATGGAATAAGGATCTAACGCTGCAAGGAAAAATAAAGGAAAGAATTAAGGTTCAGAAAACGACATACAAGAGCCGCCCAAAACCAAACAACTGAATCGGCTACAAGTGGTCCCCATTTCGACTTCATAAACTGAACACAACCCTTCTCAACTGAGTCTTCGTCAATCAAGACATAAAATAAATGATTTCTCCACGGAGGATCCTTGCTCTCGAAATTCGTAATAATAGTCTGATGCAACACGTGTTTAAGGTAATGCTCATCACCGCCTTTTACGATTGGAACCACGGTCAACATGTTCCGAAGATGCTGGAATCGGAGCTCGACACCACACTCGAAGCTCCGAACCACCGTTTCGATCAAATTCCTAATGCCTCGGGGTGAAATTTGTGTGAGAGCCAATCCTATACGCCGGAGAAAGCAAACTATTAGCCAGGAACCGGAAACCACAAGAAACAAGACTCAATGAAATATTTGTAGACAGTAAAGTAACCAGCTGGTGGGGAATCAGCTTGGTCATTAGGCGATGGGATCCCAAACGTCACCGCTTCAGAAATTCTGAAATTTCACTCGAGTCTCTCGACCGACCCCCTTGTTGATAGGGTCGAACTAGGAGGGTTGGGGACCTGCTGCGGCACTTTCTTTTTCTTTCTCCGAATTGCATTCCACTCTTCGTAAAGATCACCCCAATAGCGTCTAGCTTCCTCCTGGCTGATTGGAACATCCTCGAACTCTTACTTAATCAAGGGTTCGTCCGCAACAGGAGGAAAATGCTCTTTATCTAAGTGAATGTCATGTTCTCCGATAGTCTGATCTCTACTAGGAAATGGGACATTCTCCTCGTAGATTGGTTCACTCGTGAAACCTCCCGAGGAACACGGCTGATCAATGGAAGGCGTGGTTTGTTGCCAAATTTTGCCTGACCCCTTTTCGGAAGTGAAGTCCTCATATTCGATCCACGAGAAGAGACTGGTCGTACCGCTTTGTTCTCCTATTGAAAAACATAGCGAAACAGAAAGCCAAACTTGTGGAAGATCGAAAGCTCTAAACTTCACCAAAAAGCTCAAGAACGCTCAAGAACAAAGAAGTAACTTGGGCAAAAAAAAAAACTAGAGAGAAACTAGAGAGAGAAGTTACCTTAGAGTATTTGAGAGGTCAAAGTGTGAAAATTGAGTGAAGGATAAGGGATTACTTATAGATTTTTCCAAGGCATGAAACCTTGATCATGATTACACATGATTATTTTAGCATGAGCATGTTTAGGCTAATCATGTTTACACTCCTCATGATTAAGCATGGCTTTAAAAGTCGGCAATATCTTGCTCGGACAAACGCTAAACCGATCCCTTACAGGAAAACCTGCCTGCATGATCTACGACAAAAATATTCAGACAATCTTCCATTACGACTAAACAATCGTCGAAAAGAAGAACGAATAGACCAAACTTTCTTTCAATTGTTTTCGCCTCAACTACTTAAAACTCGCCATCATTGAACTCGAGTCTGACGAGCTGGGGCGCTAACTGTTGGGGATAAAATCCCTCTCGTCGAAATCAATTGTCGAAAATGGACTAAGTGATCAGATATAACTATGTTTCGTATAAATAACATTTCGTATCAAACGTACAAAACAACTTAGCCAAACTTCCAAGCAAGCAAACTGCTCAGATGGATCACTTAGACATGCATACCACTCAACAAAATCCATGGGCAAGCTCAGATGCTCGGATAACCTAAGTTAACCAACTCCTCGAACGATCCAAGCACGTTTGACTGATCGGACGACCAAATCTAGTTGCTCGGACGATCCAAGAAGGGAAACCTATTAGGATGATCCGAGCAAGACATACAGCTCGGATTGTCAGAGCAGTAAACGCTGCTCGAACAATCCGAGCAGAACACGCTGCTCGGACGATCCAAGCATGACACTACTCGGACCAATTGCTCGGACACTTGTCGATATCTTCCTCTGAATGTGCGATTAACCGTAACCCATCTCCGTATAAACAACTTATACACGCTTGTATGTCCCAAAGACTGTTCAAATCTATTAGACGTTAACAGAAATGCCCAGTGAGTTATATGAAACACTAACTTGGGCCAAAACTCACAAGATTCGTATTATGTGGTCTCATACCATTCTTTTCGGCCCATTCGGAAGGTAAAGCTCACATCGAGGATGGATAAACACAAAAATGGGAAGATAAATCCTGGCAAGAACGGAAAAATTCGAGCGGAAAAGTTAATCTGAGCAAAAATGGAATCTCTTTCAACCGACTCGTAAAAGAGAAGGGACTTCCTACGATCAAGACACACTGAAAACCCTAGCAGAAACTACCTATATTGTTTTGCTCTTACGCTTTTTGTACTCTCTTTCTATCAAAGATCAATAAAACTATTCTCCGGATCTGTTTTCGTTTTGTTTAAATAGAATCTTATGTTCCCTAAAAGTTAAACCCTACAAAAATCGATTGTACGAGTTCCGACTCTCACAACGTCTTCTTAAATGGGGATTTGGAGAAAGAAATCTACACGAACCTCTCTCCAGGATACACACCAAAGGAAGGTAAGAATTTACCACATAATCATGTTTGTAGACAAAGGAAATCACTATATGGTTAAAAAAATGCATCTAGACAATGGTTCTGAAATTCAGCTTAACAATCCGGGCCATTGGGTTTGAAAAATCACATACTGATAATACTCTATTTGTGAGAAATGTCAAAGGGAAGTATGTGGTTGTTTTAGTTTATGTTGATGATATACCATGGATTTTATAGCTTTTAAGCATGGTATATGTGTTATTTATCGAGTCTTTTACTATGTTTTAGAGTCTTTTCAGGTATTTATTAGGTACAAGCACATTTGGAGCATATTTGGTGATTTAGACACTTTCTGGAGCTAATTGGAGTATTTGGTCGAGAGATGGAGTTCACTGTCCGAAACAGAGGAAGGTGTCGATCGTTGCACTCTAGCATCGATCGATGCACCAGCGAGATGGGCCAAACGACGGTTTAATGAAGAATAATGAAATTGCAGTTCTGCCCAGAAGTTCCTGATATTTACAAAGAAGCCCCAAAACGTGTTTTAGGATTATAATTAGGTTTTACAGCCACTTGTTAGGCAAGGCTTGAACAAGCTTTTCTTACGTTAAGTTTTGCTCAGAGAGAGTTGAGGGGCTGATCCTGATCTCGAAAGAGACTTGATTTCGAACCCCAGTTCTTATTTGATTTTATGATATTTGGTTTTCTACTTAAGATGTTTTCTGTTTCGATGAACATGTCTGAGTAGATCACCTGTCAGGTTTAAGGATTCTCATCAAGGATTTCAGAGAATTATAGTTTAAATCAATCTGTAGAGATTTATATCTGCTAGTTCTTTATCTAAGTTGTTCTTAATGCTAAATCTGAAGTAGCTAATCAGAGTTATGATGTTAGGTTGATTAATTCAGCGGAAGTTGGTTAATTTGACTAGAAAGAATTTAGATAAGCAATTAAATTGTTCGCAAACGAAAGTTTGGTTCATGTTAATTGTGAACATATCAAACTTGGAATTAATGCTAGTTTAATCTGTTAGTTCTCGCAAACGGAAGTTTGGTTTGCTGCACTTAGACTTAGAGAATTATCGCAAAGGAATTTGGGTAATTCTATATCAGTGTTTGAGTTCTAGAATAGTTATTGATTGGATCTAGATAGATTGATTGCTTGCATTCCTGATTTCCTGAGAACTCCTGAAACCTAACGCTTTGCCCTCTTGCTTACAAACTCACTTGATTTACTTTGCTATTTCGTTTACTGTTTTCACATCTGCTTCGCTTAATTTAATCTGAATTACTAATAATCTATTGTGTGACTGAGAGTCCTCGTGGGATTCGATACCTTATATACTACGATTGCATTAACTGTGCACTTGCAGTAGAATAGGGATAAAACTATATACACCTATCAAGTTTTTGGCGCCGTTGCCGGGGACTCTTTGAGTTCACCTATAGATTTAGTACTAGGATTTAGACTAAGCATTCTTTTTAATTTTCTTGTTTACTCACGTTTTTGATTTTTGGATTCGCAGGGATTCGCACTGCATCGATCGTTGCTCACCTTGCATCGATCGACACAAGGCGAAGACAGCGATGCTGAGATCTGAGACGTTCAATAGGTTCCGCGCCATGAAACCTATGATTTTGATTCGCGGTGAAAACGGCGTTTTACGAGACCAAGAGGGTCACATATGCAACGCAAAAGGTCAGAAAATAGATGGGGAAGGAAACCCCATCTTACCAGATTACCATGTATTGGTTGGACAAGTAGCTGAGATGCAGAGTAAGATAGATGACATCCACGACATCTTACTTAGGGAGAGACAGTTCCAAGCAGAGGCAGAAACTGATAAATTTGCAGAGGTACGCTACATGGCTGGAGCCGACTCTTATGAACATGCATTGGAACATCAGCAGAGACAGGGTTCTAGACACACTCAAGGATCAAGAGATCATAATTATAATCCCCATCTGGCATCTCCTACACAAAGGAGCAAACTAGAGATGATGTTGGAGCAATCTATTGAAAGACAACAGCAGAACACAGCTTCTTTCAGCTCGAAGCTAGAGAACCTGTACACTAATTTGAATGAGAAATTTGAATCCTTGAGCACTCGCATGAAGCAGCTGGACACACAGATGGATCAAGTTCCAAGTTCTACCCCAACAAAGGATTCTCAAGGAGCTCATGACGGCAACATTCTCACTCAGGATAACACACAGATGGATCATGGATCATGTCTAGCAGTTAAGGCTGTGGAATTTGTGGAAGACAGAGGAGAATTTGATGTTGAATTACCTGAGCTCGAAAGCTTCGATGCACCTGACTCAACAGAGATTGACATGGATCTTTTGACTTGGATAGTCCAGATTGAAGCGGTACCAAGCCAAGAAGAGAAATTTGAATCTGAGATAGCTGGAATGGACCGAGAAGCAGATAAACCCGAGACTGTAGTTGAAACCCGAGTTGAGACGACAGCATCGATCGTTGCATCACACGCATCGATCGTTGCTCCCCGAAAGGAACCAGTTTCACCAATATCTCGAGAACCTGCTAAGGAAAAAGCCTACAAACCTCCGATACCATTCCCGAAAGCTCCCGTTAAATCTGCAAATGTGGTTCAGTGCACATTGGTGGTTGACAAGAAGATGATGGTTCCACAAGAGCCTATTCTAACATCTGCAAGGCCTAAAACTACTCATAAACAGAAGGCTCCGAACATCAAATCTTTGCCAAAGGTAAAACATAAATCCTCTAAGTCTAAACCTCCTGACTCCACTGTTATGAATGCAGGAAAGAGCGTTAAAACACCTAAGTGTAAATTTTACCCTACATTCCTCCCCACGTTCCTAGGACGACATCATGCTGCTACTGCTTACACACCACCGTGGATGATAAGGCATTCACAGAGACACTCAAAGTCTCTGTTGAAACCACCATAAGTTTGACCTCCTTTCCAAAAGTCAAGCTAATGACTTAAACCAAGCGCTGAGTGGGAGGCAACCCACTGTTAGGTTTAATTATTTTTCTTTCTCATTTTTGGTGTTTTTCTTAGGATTTCACGTTTTTAGTTGTTTTTGTTAGCTATTAGATACAGAACACAAGTCTGGAGATGTGTGTCGATCGTTGCTCACATGTGCAACGGTCGGTGCACTTGGTTTAAATCGAAATTAAGGTACGTTGAGCTAAACCGGAATCAATCTGGTTCAACCAGCATCGATCGTTGCCCCTAAAGCAACGATCGTTGCACCCACGACCAGGTAAGTTACCTTAAACCCTATTTTCTCTGTTTCTTCTCCATTTCCTTTGGTCGACACACCGAGAACCTCTACCCAAAAATCATCATTTCTTCGTCAAATTTCTTGTTTTCAAGTGCTTTTTGCTTGTTTTTACTATCCCAATCCATTTCCCCGACCTATCTCTCACGAAATCAAGGTAATGCACTTCGATTTTCGGATTTTCGGATTCAACTTTTAGGGTTTTAGAAATTGGAGATTTTAGATGGAATTGATGAGTGCATGTTGACATGATTATGCTTTAGGTTGTTTAGTGATGGATTGTTGTTGATTTTGTGGTTGATAACACTATTTTCAACTGATTTTTGATGAATTGCTTGCGGCAAAATCGCCCTGCAATGGTCGTTGCTCTCGAGCAGCGGTCGTTGCATTGCGATTTTGGGAAATGTTCGATAACGCGAAATCGCCTTGCAACGATCGATGCCTTAGATGCAACGGTCGATGCTTCGCGATTTCACAGTGAAATTTTGCCGAGACTTATAAAGATTTGAACTTTATTTTTGCAGATGGCGTCTCAAAGGCAACCCCGCAAGAAGCGAGCCACAGCGTCCACAGCAACAAGACACTACACCCCACCGCCTGAATGGTTTAACAGGGAATCAGAGTCGCCGCACCGTACAACAGATATGGGCCACCAATTACTTTACCGTGGCCCAGAGAGGACGCGACACCTTTTCCGACGACCCGACAGTGGCCGGAGGACCTCACACATTTCTTAAGGTCCGCTGAGTTCACAGAGCGGCCATTGCTCTCTTCTTGGGACGAGTATGACTCGCTACTCTACAGTGGTTGGTGTGGGATGATCATCAAGCCAACCAAGTTCGCGGACTACTCCACCTGCAGGATTCTGGGGATCGATGAGCAGGTGATGGCTGTGTGCAGAGGCATTGGTCTAGGGACAATGCCGATGCGACACTATGACCTCTATCCTGAGCTGGCCAGGCAGCTATTGGCCACTTGCAGAGTGGTTTACTCGGATCCCGACCACAGGAGCGCTACAGGGGGTGCTTTCACCTTCATGAGTTGGGGAGTCAGGTATCGGATTCCTCTACTTGATCTCTGCAGGATCTACGGATTCAGTACTGCGCCGAGGCGCATAGCCATGCCACTCGAGTGGGATCCGCTGGAGGCTCGCACATTCTGGGAGAGTATTGGCAGCGGTCGATACAACTCCAGGACCACATCAGTAGTGCAGATGAGACATCCGGTGCTGCGATATGTCTCGCGTATCTTGTGCTGGAGCTTGCTTTGCAAGTTTGAGGCCAACAAGATGCGCAAACTTGAGATGGAGTTGCTGTTTATGGGGCTGAGAGATCAGTTTAGGCAGAGTGGAGTGAGAGATCCGACTGCGGGTCTCAACTTGGGAGCTATTTTCGCACAGCATTTGGTTGATTTGCAGCTGAAGCCGTTTGATGGAGCTGGTACAGAGACGGTAGGGAGTTTACATACTCCCATCTTTGAGTATTGTGGGATTCCTCTGCATGGCACAGAGCGTGATACGGCTCGCGAGTTCCTGGATCTCAGTCATCTGCAGAGCGCTACCTGGCTCAAGGAGGGGCGCATTTGGGTTTACACTGATCCGACCACTGGGAGGACTGGTATCGAGCTTCCCGCTGCCAGATGGACACAGATTGACACATTAGAGGCACTGAGATTTCAGCCTCCTGAGTCTGCGCAGCGTGGGATTCCGACCATGGCTCATCCGCTGGGAGAGCCTTCCTCACGAGCTTCGACATCTTCTGCTCCTGCGCCCGCGCCTGCCCCTGTTGACATTGTGGGCCCCTTTCCTGAGCCTGCGATGGCTTACGGTGCTTATTCTGAGGCAGAGTGGAGAGAGAGATCCGACGGTATGTTTCGAGTTCTTTGGAACTTCGTGCGTACTTGCAGCTGCAGGAGGCCACCACAGATCCATCAGCCCGTACCTGACCGTCGTCGACAGCGATCTCCGACTGATACCGATCCCACACCCGAGGCAGCCGATGACGATGCATTGTATGGTGGGATAGACGATGTGAGCGAGTGAGAGTAGTCTCCATACTTTCGGTTCTGTATTCTGACTTTTTATCTTTTCTTGCACTTTTGTTTTTCATTTATTTAGGATTTGCTATGTTTGGATGATTTGTACTTTGTTCGGTACTTCTTTTGCTTCGATTTTACTGTGTTTCTAGTGTTCTCAGCTTGCAGGTTTTAAAAATTGACATAAACCGACGGACTAACCTGCTAACTAGCTGTCTGATCCGATATGCGCATTGCAACGATCGTTGCTGCTTTGAGCAACGATCGACACTCAACGAAAAATCGCCAAGTAACGGTCGGTGCACTTAGTGCAACGATCGATGCTTGTGCGACAGAGGTAAAACCCGACAGAACTACAAACATCCATTAACAATTTTTCTTTCTTTTTACCGATCCTTCACTGGACACTACTGGGGACAGTGTGTCTTAAGTGTGGGGGAGGTGCTACTGACTTTTGTTTTCTGTTTTCTTAAGAGTCAGTCCGTTTTTCAAAATTTTTGTTTTATTAAGTCAAAATTGTTTAAATAAGAAACTATGATTTTTTTAGAAGATTTACAAGACTTGCAGGAACTTAAGTAACCATTGGGATGAAGTTGCAGGATCTATCTATGACTGTTAGAAAACCCAGACACAGATCAACCTACTGGGAACACCCACATCACTTCAGGTATCAGAGGATCCTTTACTGACTTCAACCTTAATACTGACTTAGATTTCTCACCTAAGGGCTTGGTATGCTTTATGTCGGATTCCCTGTTAGTTCTGACACAGCCTGTAAACCTGTCCTATTTAGTCCCCTTCTCCCCTTCTATAAAGTAAAAAAATAATAATAATAATAATAAACTGAGGATGAGTTAGTAACTCCGAAGTGGTCATGGGAATAGTAGCAAACACTATTATCTCTCATGTGATCCATGGAATGTGTCCAAAGTACACCCCATAACGGGAAGAACACTGATAAAAAAAATAAAATGATACCCAGTGGGGAAAAATCAGTTGTTAAAGAAGGGAAAGAGAAGAAAGGGACTAGAGAAAGATAGTATGGTGGTCTAGAGCTGATAAGGTAAGAATCCATGTGCCTTTAGATCGATACTCCTTAGGTGAGACCGTACTTAAATACTTGCAGAAGTCAGTAGGGAGAATTTGAATGCTTGAATGTGATTGTGGAGTTTACCTAGGACAGTTGCTAAGTGTGGGGGAAGTACATGTTGGTCTTGATATCCTGTGATTGATTCTTGCAGTGGTTTACTAAGGGGAATCTGAGTATTGTAGCTTCTAGGATGAAATGAGTTTCTGAAGAGTTTTCAAACCTCTTGACTACATTTGGTTCTTTGTCTTGCTTGAGGACAAGCAAGAGCTAAGTGTGGGGGAGTTGATATACCATGGATTTTATAGCTTTTAAGCATGGTATATGTGTTATTTATCGAGTCTTTTACTATGTTTTAGAGTCTTTTCAGGTATTTATTAGGTACAAGCACATTTGGAGCATATTTGGTGATTTAGACACTTTCTGGAGCTAATTGGAGTATTTGGTCGAGAGATGGAGTTCACTGTCCGAAACAGAGGAAGGTGTCGATCGTTGCACTCTAGCATCGATCGATGCACCAGCGAGATGGGCCAAACGACGGTTTAATGAAGAATAATGAAATTGCAGTTCTGCCCAGAAGTTCCTGATATTTACAAAGAAGCCCCAAAACGTGTTTTAGGATTATAATTAGGTTTTACAGCCACTTGTTAGGCAAGGCTTGAACAAGCTTCTCTTACGTTAAGTTTTGCTCAGAGAGAGTTGAGGGGCTGATCCTGATCTCGAAAGAGACTTGATTTCGAACCCCAGTTCTTATTTGATTTTATGATATTTGGTTTTCTACTTAAGATGTTTTCTGTTTCGATGAACATGTCTGAGTAGATCACCTGTCAGGTTTAAGGATTCTCATCAAGGATTTCAGAGAATTATAGTTTAAATCAATCTGTAGAGATTTATATCTGCTAGTTCTTTATCTAAGTTGTTCTTAATGCTAAATCTGAAGTAGCTAATCAGAGTTATGATGTTAGGTTGATTAATTCAGCGGAAGTTGGTTAATTTGACTAGAAAGAATTTAGATAAGCAATTAAACTGTTCGCAAACGAAAGTTTGGTTCAGGTTAATTGTGAACATATCAAACTTGGAATTAATGCTAGTTTAATCTGTTAGTTCTCGCAAACGGAAGTTTGGTTTGCTGCACTTAGACTTAGAGAATTATCGCAAAGGAATTTGGGTAATTCTATATCAGTGTTTGAGTTCTAGAATAGTTATTGATTGGATCTAGATAGATTGATTGCTTGCATTCCTGATTTCCTGAGAACTCCTGAAACCTAACGCTTTGCCCTCTTGCTTACAAACTCACTTGATTTACTTTGCTATTTCGTTTACTGTTTTCACATCTGCTTCGCTTAATTTAATCTGAATTACTAATAATCTATTGTGTGACTGAGAGTCCTCGTGGGATTCGATACCTTATATACTACGATTGCATTAACTGTGCACTTGCAGTAGAATAGGGATAAAACTATATACACCTATCAGTTGACGACATTATTGTTGCTAAAAATGATGATGATGAAATCACAAAACTCAAATTAGAACTACACATCAACCATCAAGCTGCGTGATCTTGGACCATTGAAAGTGACAAAAAAAGAAGTTTTTTAGGTCTAGTGATTGCGAGATCAAGTTCTGGAATTTCTGTCTGCCAACAAAAATATACAATAGAATTTCTTAAAGATGCATGATTGCTTGCTTGCAAACCCTCAAGCATACCAATGGATCCAAGCATTCCACTTTGCAGTGACAATGTTGAGCCTTTATTGCAAGATCTAGAAGCATATAGGAGATTGGTGGGCAAAATGATGTATTTAACGATAACGCTGAGAATAATATAAGAGAATGATGTAACATATTCTGAGAATTAATGAACAATAACAGATTTTCTTCCTCCTCATGGCTTTCATCTAACAGTCTTCGACATCAAAGAGGTCGAGTCGAGATCGAGCCACAGAGTTACCTCAAATAAAGAAATTTCATGAGAGTGCAACGTAAAAATAAGTCGTAGTGTGTTGTATTAATCTTGAAATCTACTCAGAGGTCTTATCAATACTATTAAAAAAATATAGTCATTAGAAAACTAACCTTTGGGACATGTGTTTATTACAACTTATGCCATTGCATATTAATGATTTAATTAAATTTCATTAAGGGTAATTAGAGAATATAACATTATCTCTACAATCCATGTTTCCAAACAAGACAATTATTAAACATGTAGCCAAACAACCAAAATATAATGGGTCTCACTTTCCTAATTAATTAAAATCAAAACAAATTAATTGATAAATATAATTAATAATTTATACATCAACTATTATATATATAAATTAATATTCTCTAATTTATGATTTAATTCAAAATATATTTATAGTATATTTTAATATCTTTTTATTTTATTTCAAATATATATATATACATATTACGATTGATGTTTTTACGATTGTACTTTTTAGCAGGTTTTTCCATCAAACTGAAAAATATTTAAATAATTAAACGGGTTAAAAAATTAATTAGCCAATTTCGATAATAAATTTTCTATAAAATAATTCGCATGAGTTTAAAATATATATACATATATATGTATACATATAGTAAATAATTTCAGTTGATATATTTTAAACTTAATAAAAATATTAAAATAATTTCATATTTATATTATTCAAATATTTGAAGCGTCAAATTATGTTTTATGTTTGAATGAAGTTTTTAACGGGTTGTTCCATCAAATTTGTAAATTATATATACGGCTACAACATGTGTTTTATAAAATAATATTTTAGATAAATATAATAACAATTAAACCTATACCACATAACTTTTACAATAGTTGTTTTCATATATATATATATATATATATATATATATATATATATTTATTTATTTATTTTTTTCTAAACCATGATCTTACGATACAACACAGATTAAAACATATAATGCGAAATCGTTATTTTAATATTTTAATCCTTACGATATATCTCCTCCAAATAACACATAATTCATTTTACAAAAAAAAAACTAAATTGCTAACTTACTGTTTATAATGCTGGTTATACAATTATAATCAAAATTAGATTACATAATTAAAAATCTAAACTACTATTAACAAAATGAATAAAAAGTAAAATTTGCAAAGAAAATTAAACCCGCACTTTCTAAGTGCGGGTCAAAATCTAGTTGTACTTTTAAAATTTTAGTTAAAATATATGGAGGTACACCTTGATGAAAATACTAAAGTAGAGAACCAATAATCTAGTTATGCAAAGCGCGTGCGTATTATTTGACTGCATCTAAAATATGGAGTATATAGAATATGGAAAAATAGAAAGCATAATATTCTCATTGAATTACTATTTTTGATAACTACGTTGAATTGTTCTCATATCAGTATATATCCACAACTTCACAATATACTAGTGTAACTTATTTTACAATGTGTGTTTTCCTCCTAAACGACTTGATTCTTGTGTGGGCTCAACGAATCTGAGAAGTAACAGTGAAGAAGGAAGCTTCATCGCATGGTAAGCTTAAACCAACGGTTGGATGATCAAAACCGAACTCTTCTTCTGCTTTCCTCAGCAAAGCTTGGAAAGATGGTTTGTTCAAGTAATAAACCGGAACAAGAAATCTGTTCTTCTTCAGATTTTCTCCAACGTAGACAGCCAAGAAACCTTTTGGTGTTGATGTTTCAGTAGCAAAAGACTGCCGAATGATTTCCTTGGTGGCGAAAAAGCTCCTCAAAAATGCCATTTTAAGATGTCTTGATCTTGTTTTGATGAGAGAAGGTTTGAGTTTGGAGTTATTGAAGTTAGAAAGGTTTTTATAATAAAAACTATGTATGTCATGAGTAGTGTGTGTGACCTACAAGGACATGGTTTTGGCAAAAAGATTAGTTAAAACTTTTGGATTTTAGGAAGCTATAGTTTTATTAATGTTGGGGTGTTGAGAAGTAATGTGTGTCCCTACATGGCTACGCGCATGTGGCCAATGGTTACATTGGTTCTGTCGACTAAACGGATGAATGATACACATTGAACTAAAAACGTTAATATCGAGTAATATAATTTGTTGTATCTTTGTGATATTATCGACTCTAGTTTCTTTTTGTCAACAGTATGCCAATATATGCGGGGTTGAATCTGAATAATGACACAACTACGTACGGTACGACATAAGTGCAAAGCAAAACTGCAAACCTTTACATTATATGTTTTGATCTTGTAATGACTTTCAAATATATATTTTTAACGTGGTTCAAGTGATTAATATGTGAATGGTGAACTTATTGACGTAAACAGTGAAAGCTTGAACACTACACCCGAATTGCAAGTACCCATAAAAACGCGTTTAGTATGTATCATGTCATCAGTTTCATTTACCCCCTTTGTTGATCATCCTACAATATCCAGCTCAAAACACTCGTAATACTCAAATATCTGATTAAAATATCTTAAAATCCAAACAAAAAAATCTCGAAAATATCTACCGAAAAGACAAAAGTATATGGCCAAAGTACGTACGGGTATCTTTTATGGGCACCTCTCTCATCTCGAGTCGACCCTTTGCCTTTGGAGTATTATTGTAACACCCGTCTCTCGGTTAAACCGGAGACGCGACATTATGGTACCCGTTGAACCCATTTCGGTCCAATCGGAATACCTTCGCAACTTGTCCCAGGATCCGGCGCTCTCTTCGCATTCAAATTCACCAATGATGTCACGTGATCGAATCAATCCCGCATTCGGACCTGCAAGAAAACAGGGACATGGAAAGGAAAGGAGGACTGAGCAATTGTTTCAAACACAATTACCCAGTGAGGGCGGATTTAAGGAACCGCGATCCCGGCTTACGCCTCACAACTACGAAACACAAGTCCTAAGCTAATAGCATCTTGCAAACATCACCCGAAGGCTTTCACCACACAACCTACGTCCCGAAGGACTACTACCGCCCGAAGCGCAAACAATTCCCAGGGAAACCGAAGCCCGCCATTGGCTCCGGCGCCCAAATTTCATTCCACTTGGGGGGCTCGCCAAAACCCCCTTACGACGATACAAGGGTAACGTACCTTTCAACCAAATCCCTCGGTACGCGGCCACACAACACCCTTTCGGAGGTCCTACCACAGTTCTAAAAAATACAAGTTAATCACACACAATCAACGTTTTCAGTTTAGCGATAACCTAGCAGTTCTATGTTCTCAAGCAATCACATTGGTACCTTACTACTCTACACTACCTAGGAAAAACGGTATTAACTAAGGACTATCGTCCGGAATTGAATAGGGCAAGCAAGGGTCAAGAACCGATCATCACCTTGGCCAAAGAAGGGAATTTTCCGAATTAGGAAGCTTCATTAGCCCTAACGATCAATAGATCTGGAAAGAGGACGAAAAATAGAGCGGTTTAGGCTTTTGAATCACCCGAATCGGACCTAGGATGGGCTAGATATGGGCGAAAGAAGATCCTCGGTTCGAATCACTTAACCGATCAAAACCGGGTTTTGAAATTGGAAATTGAAATTTGAAATCGAATTGAAATTGGTTTAGGATAAACCGGAAATTGAAATCAATTTGGACAAACCGAAGTAAACCGGATCCAATTGAATTAAACCGAATGAAAACCGAAATTGAAATTGATTTAGCTAGACCGGATTGAACCGAACCAAAATTAATTTAAATCGGGATTTGAAATCGAATTAGGGAAAACCGAAGCAAACCAAGATTGAAATTGAAAACTGGTTAAACCAGAAATTAAAATTGGAATTGGATAACCGGAGGTTGAAATCGATTTGGACCAAACCGGAGTAAACCGGACCAGACCCAATTGAACCGGATCGATCCTGGTTAAACCGGGTTTTGGAAATTGAGTTTGACAAAACCAAAAACAGATTCGTCAAGAACAAAAACGTTTTAGAAAACAGATCATAACTTCCAAACGGTAAGGCGGAATTGGGCGATTCTTACCTTACTGGAAATCTGAGATCGTGGGGTTTTCCAACGACATATCGTGCTTTCCGTGATTCCTTACGGTTCGACGGAAAAACGCGAATCAATCTGACGGCCAAAACTGCATCGATCTCAGATCTGCGTTTGGCAAAGTGTTAGATCTAAGAACGAGATCAGATCTCAGATCTAACACCACAGAGGATCAGATCTAGAGAAGGGAAAGAGGAAAAGAGAAGAATATGAAAAGAAAGGAGGATCACTTAGCCCGAGAGAAGAACGAAGAGAGATGTGAGGAAGAGAAGGGAAGATCGGACGAGTGTGGCTCACCGGAGATGGCTGGGACGGCTGGTGACTCGACGGGGAAGCAGAGCTTCGCCGGAGATCTCCAAATACCTCTTCTTCTTTGGTGGCTACCTCCTTTTATAGGAAAAGAGAGGAAACCCTAGGGTTTTTTGAATGGGCTAATGGGTTTTTTGGGATATTCTTTTCTTTTTTCAAAATTTTCAAAGTGGGCTGGGCCAGGGCCATTACAAATTCTCCCCCCTTGAAAAGAATTCTTCCCGAATTCTGAAGGACGCGGTTTCCGGTCGCTACTGAACTCAAGGGTACCGTTCTGCTCAGAGTGTAAAGAATAGGCTATGGAAAGTCCGAACGGGAAAGGCATGAGATGTTAAAAGGATAATGGAAAACCGGCTACGCGAAAACCGCGGAAGGGCTCAAAATAAAAAAGAAAAAAAAAACCTAACAGCTAAAACACTAGCTATGCCCTACTCCTATCAAGCCACAGTCCCCTGACTCTAGCCACTCGATGATCCTGGGGTCCGGTACTTAGGATCCATGTCGCCTCGATACCCTGGTCTGCATCACTCGGGTACTCTTCTGGGTCACTCGGGTACCCTTCTGGGTCCGAATCTGGCTCTGAATCTGAAATGGTGATCACTGGTGGCATTGTCGCCTCTCGCCGTTGTCACTCCTGATCCTGCATCTGTGCAGTCCGCTGTCGGCTAGACCTCTCCCGCATCTCCTCACGAGCAGCCCGCTGTTGATCCAGCCACTCGGGGCTAGGAGCGTACTTGGACACAGAATCGGAACTAGAGTCAGAAGACATCCTGCATAAGATGCTAGTGAGGGAGGTCGCAACAAGAGATAATCAGTGATATATATTGGTGTTTGAAAAAGGTTTTCGCAAAGTATCCATTTTATAAAATTTTCGCAAACGCTTTTGAAAAAGATTTGAAATCAGGGTTTTGGGAAAACAACGAAAGCTGATCTCTCAGGACAGGACTGGGAGATCTTAACCTAGGCTCTGATACCAAATTGTAACACCCGTCTCCCGGTTAAACCGGAGACGCGGCATTAGGGCACCCGTTGAACCCATTTCGGTCCAACCGGGATACCTTCGCAACTTGTCCCAAGACCCGGCGCTCTCTTTGCATTCAAATTCATCAATGATGTCACGTAATCGAATCAATCCCGCATCCAAACCTACAAGAAAATTGGGACAGGGAAAGGAAAGGAGGAAAGAGCAATTGTTTCAAACACAATTACCCAGTGAGGGCGGATTTAAGAAACCCGCGATCCCGACCTACGCCTCACAACTATGAAACACAAGTCCTAAGCTAATAGCATCTTGTAAACATCACCCGAAGGCTTTTACTACACAACCTACGTCCCGAAGGACTACTACCGCCTGAAGCGCAAACAATTCCCAGGGAAACCGAAACCCGCCATTGGCTCCGGCGCCCAAATTTTATTCCACTTGGGGGGGGGGGGGCTCGCCAAAACCCCCTTACGAGGATACAAGGGTCACATACCTTTCAACCAAATCCCTCGGTACGCAAGCCGCCACACAACACCCTTTCGGAGGCCCTGCCACAGTTCTAAGAAATACAAGTTAATCACACACAATCAACGTTTTCAGTTTAGCGATAACCTAGCAGTTCTATGTTCTCAAGCAATCACATTGGTACCTTACTACTCTACACTACCTAGGAAAAACGGTATTAACTAAGGACTATCGTCCGGAATTGAATAGGGCAAGCAAGGGTCAAGAACCGATCCTCACCTTGGCCAAAGAAGGGAATTTTCCGAATTAGGAAGCTTCATTAGCCCTAACGATCAATAGATCTGGAAAGAGGACGAAAAATAGAGCGGTTTAGGCTTTTGAATCACCCGAATCGGACCTAGGATGGGCTAGATATGGGCGAAAGAAGATCCTCGGTTCGAATCACTTAACCGATCAAAACCGGGTTTTGAAATTGGAAATTGAAATTTGAAATCGAATTGAAATTGGTTTAGGATAAACCGGAAATTGAAATAAATTTGGACAAACCGAAGTAAACCGGATCCAATTGAATTAAACCGAATGAAAACCGAAATTGAAATTGATTTAGCTAGACCGGATTGAACCGAACCAAAATTAATTTAAACCGGGATTTGAAATCGAATTAGGGAAAATTGAACCAAACTAAGAATGAAATTGAAAACCTGTTAAACCAGAAATTAAAATTGGAATTAGATAACTGGAGGTTGAAATCGATTTGGACCAAACCGGAGTAAACCGGACCAGACCCAATTGAACCGGATCGATCCTGGTTAAACCGGGTTTTGGAAATTGAGTTGAACCAAACCAAAAACAGATTCGTCAAGAACAGAAACGTTTTAGAAAACAGATCATAACTTCCAAACGGTAAGGCGGAATTGGGCGATTCTTACCTTACTGGAAAGCTGAGATCAAGGGCTTTCCAACGACATATCGTGCGTTCCGTGATTCCTTACGGTTCGACGAAAAAACGCGAATCAATCTGACGGCCAGAACTGCATCGATCTCAGATCTGCGTTTGGAAATGTGTTAGATCTAAGAATCGAGATCAGATCTCAGATCTAACACCACAGAGGATCAGATCTAGAGAAGAGAAAGAGGAAAAGAGAAGAATATTAAAAGAAAGGAGGATCACTTAGCCCGAGAGAAGAACGAAGAGAGATCTGAGGAAGAGAAGGGAAGATCGGACGAGTGTGTCTCACCGGAGATGGCTGGGACGGCTGGTGACTCGACGGGGAAGCAGAGCTTCGCCGGAGATTTCCAAATGCCTCTTCTTCTTTGGTGGCTACCTCCTTTTATAGGAAAAGAGAGGAAACCCTAGGGTTTTTGGAATGGGCTAATGGGCTTTTTGGGCTATTCTTTTCTTTTTTCAAATTTTTTAAAGTGGACTGGGCCAGGGCCATTACAAATTCTCCAACCCTTGAAAAGAATTCGTCCCGAATTCTGAAGGACGCGGTTTCCCAGTCGCTACTGAACTCAAGGGTACCGTTCTGCTCAGAGTGTGGAGACTGGGCTACGGAAAGTCCGAACGGGAAAGGCACAAGATGTTAAAAGGATAATGGAAAACCGGCTACGCGAAAACCGCGTAAGGGCTCAAAACGAAAAAGAAAAAAAACCTAACAACTAAAACACTAGCTATGCCCTACTCCTATCAAGCCACAATCCCCTGACTCTAGCTACTCGGTGATCCTGGGGTCCGGTACTTAGGATCCATGTCACCTCGATACCCTGGTCTGCATCACTCGGGTACTCTTCTGGGTCACTCGGGTACCCTTTTGGGTCCTGATAGGCTCAGAGTTTTAATCCCTATACTAAACTGCAAGTGCACAGCAATATCAATGTAGTATATAGGGTATCGAAATCCACAGAGACTCCGGTATTCAATAGCTCAAGAACAGGAATTTAACTAGGAAGAAAGCAATGTAATTGAATTAAAAGCAATGCAAGAAAGTAAATCAGTAGCAGAGATTAACGGTTGTGAAAGCAAGTTATTAAGAGCGCTAAGTCTAGGGCGTTCTCAGGAAATCAGACAAGCAAACAGTTCATTCAGCAAGGATCTAATTAAGCACAGTTCTAGAACTCAAAACACAGATATAGAATTAACCAAATTCCTTTGCGATAATTCTCTAAGTCTAAGTGCAGCAAACCAAACTTTCGTTTGCGAGAACTAACAGATTAAACTAGCATTAATTCCAAGTTTGATATGTTCACAATTATCCTAAACCAAACTTCCGTTTGCGCAAAGTTTAATTGCCCAATTTAATTAGTTCAGATTCCTAAACCCCACTTCCGTGACGTATTTAGCAACCTAAGATCTAGATTCTAATTGATCAGGTTAGAACTAGCTTTAAGCACAATTAAATTGAAGAACATATATAGTTTGAATCCTTAACTGAAATTGAACAAGTCTAGCAAGTCATGAAATCCTATGTGAGAAACCCTAAACCTAACAAGGAATCTACTCAGACATAGATAATGAAAACATAATCATATGATGAATAAATTGCATAAAAGAATAAGAGTAAAAAGGGGTTCGAAATCTTCTCCAAATACAGATGATGTAACAGGTTCAGATCAGCCCCAAAAGCTCTAAAAATCCTCTGCTCTTAATTATGAAAGCGTCATGTAAAGCGTATCTAAAAACTCAATAATATAGGTCTAATCTCGGCCAGGGGCTTCTTCGTAAATATCAGGAACTTCTTGATCAAAGTGCAATATCTTGATTCTTCTAAACCGCCGAGTTTTGGCCCATCTCGCTGGTGCATCGACCGATGCTAGGTATGCAACGATCGACACCTTTCTCTGTTTCGGACAGTGAACTCTATCTCTCGGCCAATCACTCCAAAAATCTCCAAAATGCTCCATTATCTCCAATTCAGCTCCAAACCTGATTATACCTGTAAAAGACTCT
Source organism: Orychophragmus violaceus (assembly GCA_030180135.1). NCBI lineage: Eukaryota > Viridiplantae > Streptophyta > Magnoliopsida > Brassicales > Brassicaceae > Orychophragmus > Orychophragmus violaceus. The sequence continues at coordinate 72,969,721 of CM058240.1, forward strand.
AAAAAAACACAAAAGACACTAAAAACACAACTATATCATGGCATAAAACCGGTAAAAACCATGATATATCAACTCCCCCACACTTAGCCTTTGCTTGCCCTCAAGCAAAACATAGAACCAAAACATGGTGAAGAGGTTTGAAAACTTTCAGAAACTCATTTCATCCTAGAAGCTACAATACTCAGATTCCCCTTAGTAAACCACTGAAAGAATCAATCACAGGATATCAAGACCAACATGTACTTCCCCCACACTTAGCAACTGTCCTAGGTAAACTCCACAATCACATTCAAGCATTCAAATTCTCCCTACTGACTTCTGCAAGTATTTAAGTGCGGTCTCACCTAAGGAGTATCGATCAAAGGGCACATGGATTCTTACCTTATCAGCTCTAGACCACCATACTATCTTTCTCTAGTCCCTTTCTTCTCTTTCCCTTCTTTAACAACTGATTTTTCCCCATTGGGTATCATTTTATTTTTTTTATCAGTTTTCTTCCCATTATGGGGTGTACTTTGGACACATTCCATGGATCACATGAGAGAAAATAGTGTTTGCTACCATTCCCATGACCACTTCGGAGTTACTAACTCATCCTCAGTTTATTATCTTTTTTTTTTTTACTTTATAGAAGGGGAGAAGGGAACTAAATAGGATAGGTTGACAGGCTGTGTCAGAACTAACAAGGGAATCCGACACAGAGTATACCAAGCCCTTAGGTGAGAAATCTAAGTCAGTATTAAATTGAAGTCAGTAAAAGGATCCTCTGATACCTGAAGTGATGTGGGTGTTCCCAGTAGGTTGATATGTGATGGGGTTTTCTAATAGTCAGAGATAGATCCTGCAACTTCATCCCAATGGTTACTTAAGTTCCTGCAAGTCTTGTAAATCTTCTCAGAAAATCATAGTTTCTTACTTAAACAATTTTGACTCAATAAAACAATTTTTTTTTGAAAAACGGACTGACTCTTAAGAAAACAGAAAACAAAAGTCAGTAGCACCTCCCCCACACTTAAGACACACTGTCCCCAGTAGTGTCCAGCGAAGGATCGGTAAAAAGAAAATAAAAAATTGAAAAGATGAAATTATGTCTGTCGGGTTACCTCTGTCGCTCAGGCATCGATCGTTGCACTAAGTGCATCGACCGTTACTTGGGGATTTTCGTGTATGATCGATCGTTGCTCAAGAGCGCAACGATCGCTGCAATGCGATTCCTTTCGTGTTGTGACGATCGACACAGAAGTGAGTCGATCGTTGCACTGCGAATTTGTCCGAGACCTGCAAACATAACTGCACCAAAAACAAAAACAAACGTAAAATCCTAACAAAAACACCAAAAATTAAGTAGAAAAATACCAGTACCTAATGGTGGGTTGCCTCCCACCCAGCGCTTGTTTAAGGTCAATAGCTTGACCGGACGGATGGGAATTTTCAAGTACCAGGAGGTCCTGACAGAGACTTTTTCTGTCTCTGTTCAAGTCTCTTCATCCAAGGTGGTGAGTAGGCTGTTGCGGAATGCTCATGTCCAAGAAAAGATGGAGTGAAATGTGCTCCAGGATCTATAACCATGGTATTATCCGGCTGCTCAAAATCTGCGTCCCTTATGGTGAATGTCTGCCCATCTATCAGTGGCTTTCGCAGCTTATCCATCTCATAGTGCAGCGGTTCATCTCCCAGATGGAGGTCTATCAAGCTGTTCCTAACATCAATCAACGCTCCTGCTGTAGCCAAAAAGGGTCTCCCAAGCAATAATGCTTCATCCGGATCACAGTCATATCTCAGCACAAGGAAGTCTGTTGGAACTAAGTAGTTTCCAACTCTCACCGGAATGTCCATAAGGAGTCCTTCAGGAACTTGTATGGACTGATCAGCTAGAACAAGAGAAGTCCTAGTAGGAGTAAAATCCAACATACCCAGCTTCTCTGCCACAGAGTAAGGCATTAAACTTCCAGCAGCTCCTAAATCACACAGAGAACGCCTAAAGCTATCCTCAAAGATAGAACAATCCAGCACAAAGACTCCAGGATCAGGCAGCTTCTTCGGGATCTTAGTTAGCAGAACATCACTAATATGCTGAGGAACTATTATCACCCAGTCTTTCAGATCATCATCCAGAGGCAACATCTTGTTTAAGTACCTCTGCACACAAGGATGATAAAGTGGATCATCAGAAGTTGGAATTTCTTCCAATTCTTCACCAATCTCCTCTAGCTTCTTAAGCTCTTCAATTTCCTTCCTAATCACTTCAGACACTGAGGAGTGTTGTCTAACAATCTGTTCGTAGATCTCCTGTTGAGTAATCTCAGAGGCTCCATTGAATAGGCGATCAAACTCCAAGTCAGCATCTATGCCATTATCATCCGACAGTTCTGTCTGTTCACGCTCTGCAACGACCGACACTAAGGGTGTGTCGATCGTTGCCATCCCGACTGGTGTATCGATCGGTACAGATGTTGCATCGATCGACGCACTGCAGCAGATTTCACCCGAGAGTTTTTCACAAATATCCGAAAATTCTTGTTCTGTCACCAACTCAGCTGTACTTAGCTCAAATCTTTCACCTAGGTGAGATCCATCATTAATGTACACAGACCAGGCCTTAACATGAGTGTCTGCCACTACTTTTCCCTTCAGTGAGCTGGACATCTGGTTCACCTGAGTGTCCAACTGCTTCATGTGAGTGCTCAGAGACTCAAACTTCCCATTGAGGTCTTCATAGACAGCGTCCAACTTCTTATTGCAGTCCACAGAAATCTTGGTCTGACTCTCAATCAGTTGTTCCATCATAGCCTCCATTTTGCTCTCATGGGCTGTAGGTGCAAGAGGAGTCTGATAGGATGTAGATCCATAGGTTCTCTGAGTACCTTGTCCATAGGTCTTCTGAAAACCACCAGTCTGTCCTCCATTGGAGAATTTGTTCCCCTGTTGATTACTAAATCTATTACCTTGGAAACCAGAACCTCCTATGAAATTCACATCTTCTTCCTGGGTGTCCTCCTCAGTCTGAATCACCTCTACATCTTGGGCAAAGTGGACAGCTTTCTTACTTGTCAGGAGATTGTAAACTGTGTCCAATCTGGATCTTATATTAGCTATATCAGAATTCTCTACAGTTCCACCAGATTTCTTCCTCCTTTCATCCATTGTTTTGCAACTGTTGCTTCCAATCAGGTTCTCAATCAACTGCTTAGCTTGTGTAGGAGTCCTGGTGTTGAAATTAGCATTACTGGAATTATCCAGCGCAGTCTGATAAGGGAGATCTATGCCTCTGAAGAAGATACCAATCAACTGTACTTCTGTGAATCCATGGTGTGGACAGTCACGCTGATATTGCTTAAATCTCATCCAAGCAGTCTTCAAGGGCTCCACAGCTCCTTGGAAAAAAGTGAGTATGTCATGTCTGGACTGATCTGAGCGCGCATCATCATAAAAGTGACGCAGGAACTCACTCTTTAAGGCTGCCCAAGTAGTATACTGACCAGGTGCCAGTTGTCTCAGCCATGCACTAGCGTCTCCAGCAAGACTGTGCGGAAATAGCTTAAGGAACAGATAGTCCGAGCATACTCCTTCATACTTCATGCCACTGACTATGTCCTCAAACTTGTCAATGTGATCCATAGGCTGCTCTGCTTGAAGACCATGAAAAGCAATCTGCCTCATCAGCTGGTAGTAGATGGTCTTTACCTCAAAATCATTCCTCTCAAAAGCAGGAAGCACTAGAGCTGCTCGGTTTGCATGAAACTCATCAGGTCTGTTGTAGTCAGCTAGTGTCCTCTCATGAACTACCATCTCTCTACCTTGGGCCCGTTCCTGACCCTGGTTTTGGTTCTGCTCCTGTTGCTCAGGAGGGTCAGGGCTCACTCGTCCATCAGCATCAATCCTCTGCCCAGCATCATTGTAAGGATTGTTTTCCGGATCCCTCAGGACACCTTCAGCATCTCGTATCAAGATCAGACGTTCTCGTACCATTCTCTCTCTCTTTTCCCTTCTGATAGTCCTTTCTAGACGTCCAAGTTCCTCTAGTCCGAGATTAAGCAAGCTCGAGTTCGGATTACTTCTAGTTTTCTGCGTTGGCATAAACTGTCTGTAATCGTCCAGCAACGATCGATGCTATCAGTGCAATGATCGGTTCAATCTCAAATCGCCTAGTGTCGATCGACGCAAGGGATGCAACGATCGACGCAAGGCGAAATCGGTACCTGCGACAGAGAGAAAAACGAAAATCAATAAAACTGAAAATAAAAACAAAAACAAAAACAAAAAGAAAAATCCTAGTAAAACCCTAGGCTCGAAGCTATCGAAGACTCAAAGAGTCCCTGGCAACGGCGCCAAAAACTTGATAGGCTCAGAGTTTTAATCCCTATACTAAACTGCAAGTGCACAGCAATATCAATGTAGTATATAGGGTATCGAAATCCACAGAGACTCCGGTATTCAATAGCTCAAGAACAGGAATTTAACTAGGAAGAAAGCAATGTAATTGAATTAAAAGCAATGCAAGAAAGTAAATCAGTAGCAGAGATTAACGGTTGTGAAAGCAAGTTATTAAGAGCGCTAAGTCTAGGGCGTTCTCAGGAAATCAGACAAGCAGACAGTTCATTCAGCAAGGATCTAATTAAGCACAGTTCTAGAACTCAAAACACAGATATAGAATTAACCAAATTCCTTTGCGATAATTCTCTAAGTCTAAGTGCAGCAAACCAAACTTTCGTTTGCGAGAACTAACAGATTAAACTAGCATTAATTCCAAGTTTGATATGTTCACAATTATCCTAAACCAAACTTCCGTTTGCGCAAAGTTTAATTGCCCAATTTAATTAGTTCAGATTCCTAAACCCCACTTCCGTGACATATTTAGCAACCTAAGATCAAGATTCTAATTGATCAGGTTAGAACTAGCTTTAAGCACAATTAAATTGAAGAACAGATATAGTTTGAATCCTTAACTGAAATTGAACAAGTCTAGCAAGTCATGAAATCTTATGTGAGAAACCCTAAACCTAACAAGGAATCTACTCAGACATAGATAATGAAAACATAATCATATGATGAATAAATTGCATAAAAGAATAAGAGTAAAAAGGGGTTCGAAATCTTCTCCAAATACAGATGATGTAACAGGTTCAGATCAGCCCCAAAAGCTCTAAAAATCCTCTGCTCTTAATTATGAAAGCGTCATGTAAAGCGTATCTAAAAACTCAATAATATAGGTCTAATCTCGGCCAGGGGCTTCTTCGTAAATATCAGGAACTTCTTGATCAAAGTGCAATATCTTGATTCTTCTAAACCTCCGAGTTTTGGCCCATCTCGCTGGTGCATCGACCGATGCTAGGTATGCAACGATCGATACCTTTCTCTGTTTCGGACAGTGAACTCTATCTCTCGGCCAATCACTCCAAAAATCTCCAAAATGCTCCATTATCTCCAATTCAGCTCCAAACCTGATTATACCTGTAAAAGACTCTAAAAAAACACAAAAGACACTAAAAACACAACTATATCATGGCATAAAACCGGTAAAAACCATGATATATCAACTCCCCCAAACTTAGCCTTTGCTTGCCCTCAAGCAAAACATAGAACCAAAACATGGTGAATAGGTTTGAAAACTTTCAGAAACTCATTTCATCCTAGAAGCTACAATACTCAGATTCCCCTTAGTAAACCACTGAAAGAATCAATCACAGGATATCAAGACCAACATGTACTTCCCCCACACTTAGCAACTGTCCTAGGTAAACTCCACAATCACATTCAAGCATTCAAATTCTCCCTACTGACTTCTGCAAGTATTTAAGTGCGGTCTCACCTAAGGAGTATCGATCAAAGGGCACATGGATTCTTACCTTATCAGCTCTAGACCACCATACTATCTTTCTCTAGTCCCTTTCTTCTCTTTCCCTTCTTTAACAACTGATTTTTCCCCATTGGGTATCATTTTATTTTTTTTATCAGTGTTCTTCCCATTATGGGGTATACTTTGGACACATTCCATGGACCACATGAGAGAAAATAGTGTTTGCTACCATTCCCATGACCACTTCGGAGTTACTAACTCATCCTCAGTTTATTATCTTTTTTTTTTTTACTTTATAGAAGGGGAGAAGGGAACTAAATAGGATAGGTTGACAGGCTGTGTCAGAACTAACAAGGGAATCCGACACAGAGTATACCAAGCCCTTAGGTGAGAAATCTAAGTCAGTATTAAATTGAAGTCAGTAAAAGGATCCTCTGATACCTGAAGTGATGTGGGTGTTCCCAGTAGGTTGATCTGTGATGGGGTTTTCTAATAGTCAGAGATAGATCCTGCAACTTCATCCCAATGGTTACTTAAATTCCTGCAAGTCTTGTAAATCTTCTCAGAAAATCATAGTTTCTTACTTAAACAATTTTGACTCAATAAAACAATTTTTTTTTGAAAAACGGACTGACTCTTAAGAAAACAGAAAACAAAAGTCAGTAGCACCTCCCCCACACTTAAGACACACTGTCCCCAGTAGTGTCCAGCGAAGGATCGGTAAAAAGAAAATAAAAAATTGAAAAGATGAAATTATGTCTGTCGGGTTACCTCTGTCGCTCAGGCATCGATCGTTGCACTAAGTGCATCGACCGTTACTTGGCGATTTTCGTGTATGATCGATCGTTGCTCAAGAGCGCAACGATCGCTGCAATGCGATTCCTTTCGTGTTGTGACGATCGACACAGAAGTGAGTCGATCGTTGCACTGCGAATTTGTCCGAGACCTGCAAACATAACTGCACAAAAAACAAAAACAAACGTAAAATCCTAACAAAAACACCAAAAATTAAGTAGAAAAATACAAGTACCTAATGGTGGGTTGCCTCCCACCCAGCGCTTGTTTAAGGTCAATAGCTTGACCGGACGGATGGGAATTTTCAAGTACCAGGAGGTCCTGACAGAGACTTTTTCTGTCTCTGTTCAAGTCTCTTCATCCAAGGTGGTGAGTAGGCTGTTGCGGAATGCTCATGTCCAAGAAAAGATGGAGTGAAATGTGCTCCAGGATCTATAACCATGGTATTATCCGGCTGCTCAAAATCTGCGTCCCTTATGGTGAATGTCTGCCCATCTATCAGTGGCTTTCGCAGCTTATCCATCTCATAGTGCAGCGGTTCATCTCCCAGATGGAAGTCTATCAAGCTGTTCCTAACATCAATCAACGCTCCTGCTGTAGCCAAAAAGGGTCTCCCAAGCAATAATGCTTCATCCGGATCACAGTCATATCTCAGCACAAGGAAGTCTGTTGGAACTAAGTAGTTTCCAACTCTCACCGGAATGTCCATAAGGAGTCCTTCAGGAACTTGTATGGACTGATCAGCTAGAACAAGAGAAGTCCTAGTAGGAGTAAAATCCAACATACCCAGCTTCTCTGCCACAGAGTAAGGCATTAAACTTCCAGCAGCTCCTAAATCACACAGAGAACGCCTAAAGCTATCCTCAAAGATAGAACAATCCAGCACAAAGACTCCAGGATCAGGCAGCTTCTTCGGGATCTTAGTTAGCAGAACATCACTAATATGCTGAGGAACTATTATCACCCAGTCTTTCAGATCATCATCCAGAGGCAACATCTTGTTTAAGTACCTCTGCACACAAGGATGATAAGGTGGATCATCAGAAGTTGGAATTTCTTCCAATTCTTCACCAATCTCCTCTAGCTTCTTAAGCTCTTGAATTTCCTGCCTAATCACTTCAGACACTGAGGAGTGTTATCTAACAATCTGTTCGTAGATCTCCTGTTGAGTAATCTCAGAGGCTCCATTGAATAGGCGATCAAACTCCAAGTCAGCATCTATGCCATTATCATCCGACAGTTCTGTCTGTTCACGCTCTGCAACGACCGACACTAAGGGTGTGTCGATCGTTGCCATCCCGACTGGTGTATCGATCGGTACATATGTTGCATCGATCGACGCACTGCAGCAGATTTCACCCGAGAGTTTTTCACAAATATCCGAAAATTCTTGTTCTGTCACCAACTCAGCTGTACTTAGCTCAAATCTTTCACCTAGGTGAGATCCATCATTAATGTACACAGACCAGGCCTTAACATGAGTGTCTGCCACTCCTTTTCCCTTCAGTGAGCTGGACATCTGGTTCACCTGAGTGTCCAACTGCTTCATGTTAGTGCTCAGAGACTCAAACTTCCCATTGAGGTCTTCATAGACAGCGTCCAACTTCTTGTTGCAGTCCACAGAAATCTTGGTCTGACTCTCAATCAGTTGTTCCATCATAGCCTCCATTTTGCTCTCATGGGCTGTAGGTGCAGGAGGAGTCTGATAGGATGTAGATCCATAGGTTCTCTGAGTACCTTGTCCATAGGTCTTCTGAAAACCACCAGTCTGTCCTCCATTGGAGAATTTGTTCCCCTGTTGATTACTAAATCTATTACCTTGGAAACCAGAACCTCCTATGAAATTCACATCTTCTTCCTGGGTGTCCTCCTCAGTCTGAATCACCTCTACATCTTGGGCAAAGTGGACAGCTTTCTTACTTGTCAGGAGATTGTAAACTGTGTCCAATCTGGATCTTATATTAGCTATATCAGAATTCTCTACAGTTCCACCAGATTTCTTCCTCCTTTCATCCATTGTTTTGCAACTGTTGCTGCCAATCAGGTTCTCAATCAACTGCTTAGCTTGTGTAGGAGTCCTGGTGTTGAAATTAGCATTACTGGAATTATCCAGCGCAATCTGATAAGGGAGATCTATGCCTCTGAAGAAGATACCAATCAGCTGTACTTCTGTGAATCCATGGTGTGGACAGTCACGCTGATATTGCTTAAATCTCATCCAAGCAGTCTTCAAGGGCTCCACAGCTCCTTGGAAAAAAGTGAGTATGTCATGTCTGGACTGATCTGAGCGCGCATCATCATAAAAGTGACGCAGGAACTCACTCTTTAAGGCTGCCCAAGTAGTATACTGACCAGGTGCCAGTTGTCTCAGCCATGCACTAGCGTCTCCAGCAAGACTGTGCGGAAATAGCTTAAGGAACAGATAGTCCGGGCATACTCCTTCATACTTCATGCCAGTGACTATGTCCTCAAACTTGTCAATGTGATCCATAGGCTGCTCTGCTTGAAGACCATGAAAAGCAATCTGCCTCATCAGCTGGTAGTAGATGGTCTTTACCTCAAAATCATTCCTCTCAAAAGCAGGAAGCACTAGAGCTGCTCGGTTTGCATGAAACTCATCAGGTCTGTTGTAGTCAGCTAGTGTCCTCTCATGAACTACCATCTCTCTACCTTGGGCCCGTTCCTGACCCTGGTTTTGGTTCTGCTCCTGTTGCTCTGGAGGGTCAGGGATCACTCGTCCATCAGCATCAATCCTCTGCCCAGCAGCATTGTAAGGATTGTTTTCCGGATCCCTCAGGACACCTTCAGCATCTCGTATCAAGATCAGACGTTCTCGTACCATTCTCTCTCTCTTTTCCCTTCTGATAGTCCTTTCTAGACGTCCAAGTTCCTCTAGTCCGAGATTAAGCAAGCTCGAGTTTGGATTACTTCTAGTTTTCTGCGTTGGCATAAACTGTCTGTAATCGTCCAGCAACGATCGATGCTATCAGTGCAATGATCGGTTCAATCTCAAATCGCCTAGTGTCGATCGACGCAAGGGATGAAACGATCGACGCAAGGCGAAATCGGTACCTGCGACAGAGAGAAAAACGAAAATCAATAAAACTGAAAATAAAAACAAAAACGAAAACAAAAAGAAAAATCCTAGTAAAACCCTAGGCTCGAAGCTATCGAAGACTCAAAGAGTCCCCGGCAACGGCGCCAAAAACTTGATAGGCTCAGAGTTTTAATCCCTATACTAAACTGCAAGTGCACAGCAATATCAATGTAGTATATAGGGTATCGAAATCCACAGAGACTCCGGTATTCAATAGCTCGAGAACATGAATTTAACTAGGAAGAAAGCAATGTAATTGAATTAAAAGCAATGCAAGAAAGTAAATCAGTAGCAGAGATTAACGGTTGTGAAAGCAAGTTATTAAGAGCGCTAAGTCTAGGGCGTTCTCAGGAAATCAGACAAGCAGACAGTTCATTCAGCAAGGATCTAATTAAGCACAGTTCTAGAACTCAAAACACAGATATAGAATTAACCAAATTCCTTTGCGATAATTCTCTAAGTCTAAGTGCAGCAAACCAAACTTTCGTTTGCGAGAACTAACAGATTAAACTAGCATTAATTCCAAGTTTGATATGTTCACAATTATCCTAAACCAAACTTCCGTTTGCGCAAAGTTTAATTGCCCAATTTAATTAGTTCAGATTCCTAAACCCCACTTCCGTGACGTATTTAGCAACCTAAGATCTAGATTCTAATTGATCAGGTTAGAACTAGCTTTAAGCACAATTAAATTGAAGAACAGATATAGTTTGAATCCTTAACTGAAATTGAACAAGTCTAGCAAGTCATGAAATCCTATGTGAGAAACCCTAAACCTAACAAGGAATCTACTCAGACATAGATAATGAAAACATAATCATATGATGAATAAATTGCATAAAAGAATAAGAGTAAAAAGGGGTTCGAAATCTTCTCCAAATACAGATGATGTAACAGGTTCAGATCAGCCCCAAAAGCTCTAAAAATCCTCTGCTCTTAATTATGAAAGCGTCATGTAAAGCGTATCTAAAAACTCAATAATATAGGTCTAATCTCGGCCAGGGGCTTCTTCGTAAATATCAGGAACTTCTGGATCAAAGTGCAATATCTTGATTCTTCTAAACCGCCGAGTTTTGGCCCATCTCGCTGGTGCATCGACCGATGCTAGGTATGCAACGATCGACACCTTTCTCTGTTTCGGACAGTGAACTCTATCTCTCGGCCAATCACTCCAAAAATCTCCAAAATGCTCCATTATCTCCAATTCAGCTCCAAACCTGATTATACCTGTAAAAGACTCTAAAAGAACACAAAAGACACTAAGAACACAACTATATCATGGCATAAAACCGGTAAAAACAATGATATATCAGGTCCGAATCTGGCTCTGAATCTGAAATGGTGATCACTGGTGGCATTGTCGCCTCTCGCCGTTGTCACTCCTGATCCTGCATCTGTGCAGTCCGCTGTCGGCTAGACCTCTCCCGCATCTCCTCACGAGCAGCCCGCTGTCGATCCAGCCACTCGGGGCTAGGAGCGTACTTGGACACAGAATCGGAACTAGAGTCAGAAGACATCCTGCATAAGATGCTAGTGAGGGAGGTCGCAACAAGAGATAATCAGTGATATATATTGGTGTTTGAAAAAGGTTTTCGCAAAGTATCAATTTTATAAAATTTTCGCAAACGCTTTTGAAAAAGATTTGAAATCAGGGTTTTGGGAAAACAACGAAAGCTGATCTCTCAGGACAGGACTGGGAGATCTTAACCTAGGCTCTGATACCAAATTGTAACACCCGTCTCCCGGTTAAACCGGAGACGCGGGCTTAGGGCACCCGCTGAACCCATTTCGGTCCAACCGGGATACCTTCGCAACTTGTCCCAAGACCCGGCGCTCTCTTTGCATTCAAATTCATCAATGATGTCACGTAATCGAATCAATCCCGCATCCAAACCTGCAAGAAAATTGGGACAGGGAAAGGAAAGGAGGACAGAGCAATTGTTTCAAACACATTACCCAGTGAGGGCGGATTTAAGAAACCCGCGATCCCGACCTACGCCTCACAACTATGAAACACAAGTCCTAAGCTAATAGCATCTTGCAAACATCACCCGAAGGCTTTCACCACACAACCTACGTCCCGAAGGACTACTACCGCCTGAAGCGCAAACAATTCCCAGGGAAACCGAAACCCGTCATTGGCTCCGGCGCCCAAATTTTATTCCACTTGGGGGGGGGCTCGCCAAAACCCCCTTACGAGGATACAAGGGTCACGTACCTTTCAACCAAATCCTTCGGTACCCGAGCCGCCACACAACACCCTTTCGGAGGCCCTACCACAGTTCTAAGAAATACAAGTTCATCACACAAAATCAACGTTTTCAGTTTAGCGATAACCTAGCAGTTCTATGTTCTCAAGCAATCACATCGGTACCATAATACTCTACAATAACTAGGAAAGACGGTATTAACTAAGGACTATCGTCCGGAATTGAATAGGGCAAGCAAGGGTCAAGAACTGATCCTCACCTTGGCCAAAGAAGGGCATTTTCGGAATTAGGAAGCTTCATTAGCCCGAACTGACAACAGATTTGGAAAGAGGACGAAAATAGAGCGGTTTAGGCTTTTGAATCACCCGAATCGGACCTAGGATGGGCTAGATATGGGCGAAAGAAGATCCTCGGTTCGAATCACTTAACCGATCGAAACCGGGTTTTGAAATTGGAAATTGAAATTTGAAATCGAATTGAAATTGGTTTAGGATAAACGGGAAATTGAAATAAATTTGGACAAACCGAAGTAAACCGGATCCAATTGAATTAAACCGAATGAAAACCGAAATTGAAATTGATTTAGCTAGACAGGATTGAACCGAACCAAAATTAATTTAAACCGGGATTTGAAATCGAATTAGGGAAAATTGAACCAAACCAAGATTGAAATTGAAAACCGGTTAAACCAGAAATTAAAATTGGAATTGGATAACCGGAGGTTGAAATCGATTTGGACCAAACCGGAGTAAACCGGACCTGACCCAATTGAACCGGACCGATCCTGGTTAAACCGGGTTTTGGAAATTGAGTTGGACCAAACCAAAAACAGATTCGTCAAGAACAGAAACGTTTTAGAAAACAGATCATAACTTCCAAACGGTAAGGCGGAATTGGGCGATTCTTACCTTACTGGAAAGCTGAGATCAAGGGCTTTCCAACGACATATCGTGCGTTCCGTGATTCCTTACGGTTCGACGAAAAAACGCGAATCAATCTGACGGCCAGAACTGCATCGATCTCAAATCTGTGTTTGGAAATGTGTTAGATCTAAGAATCGAGATCAGATCTCAGATCTAACACCACAGAGGATCAGATCTAGAGAAGGGAAAGAGGAAAAGAGAAGAATATTAAAAGAAAGGAGGATCACTTAGCCTGAGAGAAGAACGAAGAGAGATCTGAGGAAGAGAAGGGAAGATCGGACGAGTGTGTCTCACCGGAGATGGCTGAGACGGCTGGTGACTCGACGGGGAAGCAGAGCTTCGCCGGAGATCTCCAAATGCCTCTTCTTCTTTGGTGGCTACCTCCTTTTATAGGAAAAGAGAGGAAACCCTAGGGTTTTTGGAATGGGCTAATGGGCTTTTTGGGCTATTCTTTTCTTTTTTCAAAATTTTTAAAGTGGGCTGGGCCAGGGCCATTACAAATTCTCCCCCCCTTGAAAAGAATTCATCCCGAATTCTGAAGGACGCGGTTTCCCGGTCGCTACTGAACTCAAGGGTACCGTTCTGCTCAGAGTGTGGAGACTGGGCTACGGAAAGTCCGAACGGGAAAGGCACAAGATGTTAAAAGGATAATGGAAAACCGGCTACGCGAAAACCGCGTAAGGGCTCAAAACGAAAAAGAAAAAAAAACCTAACAACTAAAACACTAGCTATGCCCTACTCCTATCAAGCCACAATCCCCTGACTCTAGCTACTCGGTGATCCTGGGGTCCGGTACTTAGGATCCATGTAGCCTCGATACCCTGGTCTGCATCACTCGGGTACTCTTCTGGGTCACTCGGGTACCCTTCTGGGTCCGAATCTGGCTCTGAATCTGAAATGGTGATCACTGGTGGCATTGTCGCCTCTCGCCGTTGTCACTCCTGATCCTGCATCTGTGCAGTCCGCTGTCGGCTAGACCTCTCCCGCATCTCCTCACGAGCAGCCCGCTGTCGATCCAGACACTCGGGGCTAGGAGCGTACTTGGACACAGAATCGGAACTAGAGTCAGAAGACATCCTGCATAAGATGCTAGTGAGGGAGGTCGCAACAAGAGATAATCAGTGATATATATTGGTGTTTGAAAAAGGTTTTCGCAAACGCTTTTGAAAAAGATTTGAAATCAGGGTTTTGGGAAAACAACGAAAGTTATCTCTCAGGACAGGACTGGGAGATCTTAACCTAGGCTCTGATACCAAATTGTAACACCCGTCTCCCGGTTAAACCGGAGACGCGGCATTAGGGCACCCATTGAACCCATTTCGGTCCAACCGGGATACCTTCGCAACTTGTCCCAAGACCCGACGCTCTCTTTGCATTCAAATTCATCAATGATGTCACGTAATCGAATCAATCCCGCATCCAAACCTGCAAGAAAATTGGGACAGGGAAAGGAAAGGAGGACAAAGCAATTGTTTCAAACACAATTACCCAGTGAGGGCGGATTTAAGAAACCCGCGATCCCGACCTACGCCTCACAACTATGAAACACAAGTCCTAAGCTAATAGTATCTTGCAAACATCACCCGAAGGCTTTCACCACACAACCTACGTCCCGAAGGACTACTACCGCCTGAAGCGCAAACAATTCCCAGGGAAACCGAAACCCGCCATTGGCTCCGGCGCCCAAATTTTATTCCACTTGGGGGGGGGGGGCTCGCCAAAACCCCCTTACGAGGATACAAGGGTCACGTACCTTTCAACCAAATCTCTCGGTACGCGAGCCGCCACACAACACCCTATCGGAGGCCCTGCCACAGTTCTAAGAAATACAAGTTCATCACACACAATCAACGTTTTCAGTTTAGCGATAACCTAGCAGTTCTATGTTCTCAAGCAATCACATCGGTACCATAATACTCTACAATACCTAGGAAAGACGGTATTAACTAAGGACTATCGTCCGGAATTGAATAAGGCAAGCAAGGGTCAAGAACTGATCCTCACCTTGGCCAAAGAAGGGCCTTTTCGGAATTAGGAAGCTTCATTAGCCCGAACTGACAACAGATCTGGAAAGAGGACGAAAATAGAGCGGTTTAGGCTTTTGAATCACTCGAATCGGACCTTGGATGGGCTAGATATGGGCGAAAGAAGATCCTCGGTTCGAATCACTTAACCGATCAAAACCGGGTTTTGAAATTGGAAATTGAAATTTGAAATCGAATTGAAATTGGTTTAGGATAAATGGGAAATTGAAATAAATTTGGACAAACCGAAGTAAACCGGATCCAATTGAATTAAACCGAATGAAAACCGAAATTGAAATTGATTTAGCTAGACAGGATTGAACCGAACCAAAATTAATTTAAACCGGGATTTGAAATCGAATTAGGGAAAATTGAACCAAACCAAGATTGAAATTGAAAACCGGTTAAACCAGAAATTAAAATTGGAATTGGATAACCGGAGGTTGAAATCGATTTGGACCAAACCGGAGTAAACCGGACCTGACCCAATTGAACCGGATCGATCCTGGTTAAACCGGGTTTTGGAAATTGAGTTGGACCAAACCAAAAACAGATTCGTCAAGAACAGAAACGTTTTAGAAAACAGATCATAACTTCCAAACGGTAAGGCGGAATTGGGCGATTCTTACCTTACTGGAAAGCTGAGATCAAGGGCTTTCCAACGACATATCGTGCGTTCCGTGATTCCTTACGGTTCGACGAAAAAACGCGAATCAATCTGACGGCCAGAACTGCATCGATCTCAGATCTGTGTTTGGAAATGTGTTAGATCTAAGAATCGAGATCAGATCTCAGATCTAACACCACAGAGGATCAGATCTAGAGAAGGGAAAGAGGAAAAGAGAAGAATATTAAAAGAAAGGAGGATCACTTAGCCTGAGAGAAGAACGAAGAGAGATCTGAGGAAGAGAAGGGAAGATCGGACGAGTGTGTCTCACCGGAGATGGCTGAGACGGCTGGTGACTCGACGGGGAAGCAGAGCTTCGCCGGAGATCTCCAAATGCCTCTTCTTCTTTGGTGGCTACCTCCTTTTATAGGAAAAGAGAGGAAACCCTAGGGTTTTTGGAATGGGCTAATGGGCTTTTTGGGCTATTCTTTTCTTTTTTCAAAATTTTTAAAGTGGGCTGGGCCAGGGCCATTACAAATTCTCCCCCCCTTGAAAAGAATTCATCCCGAATTCTGAAGGACGCGGTTTCCCGGTCGCTACTGAACTCAAGGGTACCGTTCTGCTCAGAGTGTGGAGACTGGGCTACGGAAAGTCCGAACGGGAAAGGCACAAGATGTTAAAAGGATAATGGAAAACCGGCTACGCGAAAACCGCGTAAGGGCTCAAAACGAAAAAGAAAAAAAAACCTAACAACTAAAACACTAGCTATGCCCTACTCCTATCAAGCCACAATCCCCTGACTCTAGCTACTCGGTGATCCTGGGGTCCGGTACTTAGGATCCATGTAGCCTCGATACCCTGGTCTGCATCACTCGGGTACTCTTCTGGGTCACTCGGGTACCCTTCTGGGTCCGAATCTGGCTCTGAATCTGAAATGGTGATCACTGGTGGCATTGTCGCCTCTCGCCGTTGTCACTCCTGATCCTGCATCTGTGCAGTCCGCTGTCGGCTAGACCTCTCCCGCATCTCCTCACGAGCAGCCCGCTGTCGATCCAGACACTCGGGGCTAGGAGCGTACTTGGACACAGAATCGGAACTAGAGTCAGAAGACATCCTGCATAAGATGCTAGTGAGGGAGGTCGCAACAAGAGATAATCAGTGATATATATTGGTGTTTGAAAAAGGTTTTCGCAAAGTATCAATTTTATAAAATTTTCGCAAACGCTTTTGAAAAAGATTTGAAATCAGGGTTTTGGGAAAACAACGAAAGCTGATCTCTCAGGACAGGACTGGGAGATCTTAACCTAGGCTCTGATACCAAATTGTAACACCCGTCTCCCGGTTAAACCGGAGACGCGGGATTAGGGCACCCGCTGAACCCATTTCGGTCCAACCGGGATACCTTCGCAACTTGTCCCAAGACCCGGCGCTCTCTTTGCATTCAAATTCATCAATGATGTCACGTAATCGAATCAATCCCGCATCCAAACCTGCAAGAAAATTGGGACAGGGAAAGGAAAGGAGGACAGAGCAATTGTTTCAAACACATTACCCAGTGAGGGCGGATTTAAGAAACCCGCGATCCCGACCTACGCCTCACAACTATGAAACACAAGTCCTAAGCTAATAGCATCTTGCAAACATCACCCGAAGGCTTTCACCACACAACCTACGTCCCGAAGGACTACTACCGCCTGAAGCGCAAACAATTCCCAGGGAAACCGAAACCCGTCATTGGCTCCGGCGCCCAAATTTTATTCCACTTGGGGGGGGGGGGGGGGCTCGCCAAAACCCCCTTACGAGGATACAAGGGTCACGTACCTTTCAACCAAATCCTTCGGTACCCGAGCCGCCACACAACACCCTTTCGGAGGCCCTACCACAGTTCTAAGAAATACAAGTTCATCACACAAAATCAACGTTTTCAGTTTAGCGATAACCTAGCAGTTCTATGTTCTCAAGCAATCACATCGGTACCATAATACTCTACAATAACTAGGAAAGACGGTATTAACTAAGGACTATCGTCCGGAATTGAATAGGGCAAGCAAGGGTCAAGAACTGATCCTCACCTTGGCCAAAGAAGGGCATTTTCGGAATTAGGAAGCTTCATTAGCCCGAACTGACAACAGATTTGGAAAGAGGACGAAAATAGAGCGGTTTAGGCTTTTGAATCACCCGAATCGGACCTAGGATGGGCTAGATATGGGCGAAAGAAGATCCTCGGTTCGAATCACTTAACCGATCGAAACCGGGTTTTGAAATTGGAAATTGAAATTTGAAATCGAATTGAAATTGGTTTAGGATAAACGGGAAATTGAAATAAATTTGGACAAAACGAAGTAAACCGGATCCAATTGAATTAAACCGAATGAAAACCGAAATTGAAATTGATTTAGCTAGACAGGATTGAACCGAACCAAAATTAATTTAAACCGGGATTTGAAATCGAATTAGGGAAAATTGAACCAAACCAAGATTGAAATTGAAAACCGGTTAAACCAGAAATTAAAATTGGAATTGGATAACCGGAGGTTGAAATCGATTTGGACCAAACCGGAGTAAACCGGACCTGACCCAATTGAACCGGACCGATCCTGGTTAAACCGGGTTTTGGAAATTGAGTTGGACCAAACCAAAAACAGATTCGTCAAGAACAGAAACGTTTTAGAAAACAGATCATAACTTCCAAACGGTAAGGCGGAATTGGGCGATTCTTACCTTTCTGGAAAGCTGAGATCAAGGGCTTTCCAACGACATATCGTGCGTTCCGTGATTCCTTACGGTTCGACGAAAAAACGCGAATCAATCTGACGGCCAGAACTGCATCGATCTCAGATCTGTGTTTGGAAATGTGTTAGATCTAAGAATCGAGATCAGATCTCAGATCTAACACCACAGAGGATCAGATCTAGAGAAGGGAAAGAGGAAAAGAGAAGAATATTAAAAGAAAGGAGGATCACTTAGCCTGAGAGAAGAACGAAGAGAGATCTGAGGAAGAGAAGGGAAGATCGGACGAGTGTGTCTCACCGGAGATGGCTGAGACGGCTGGTGACTCGACGGGGAAGCAGAGCTTCGCCGGAGATCTCCAAATGCCTCTTCTTCTTTGGTGGCTACCTCCTTTTATAGGAAAAGAGAGGAAACCCTAGGGTTTTTGGAATGGGCTAATGGGCTTTTTGGGCTATTCTTTTCTTTTTTCAAAATTTTTAAAGTGGGCTGGGCCAGGGCCATTACAAATTCTCCCCCCCTTGAAAAGAATTCATCCCGAATTCTGAAGGACGCGGTTTCCCGGTCGCTACTGAACTCAAGGGTACCGTTCTGCTCAGAGTGTGGAGACTGGGCTACGGAAAGTCCGAACGGGAAAGGCACAAGATGTTAAAAGGATAATGGAAAACCGGCTACGCGAAAACCGCGTAAGGGCTCAAAACGAAAAAGAAAAAAAAACCTAACAACTAAAACACTAGCTATGCCCTACTCCTATCAAGCCACAATCCCCTGACTCTAGCTACTCGGTGATCCTGGGGTCCGGTACTTAGGATCCATGTAGCCTCGATACCCTGGTCTGCATCACTCGGGTACTCTTCTGGGTCACTCGGGTACCCTTCTGGGTCCGAATCTGGCTCTGAATCTGAAATGGTGATCACTGGTGGCATTGTCGCCTCTCGCCGTTGTCACTCCTGATCCTGCATCTGTGCAGTCCGCTGTCGGCTAGACCTCTCCCGCATCTCCTCACGAGCAGCCCGCTGTCGATCCAGACACTCGGGGCTAGGAGCGTACTTGGACACAGAATCGGAACTAGAGTCAGAAGACATCCTGCATAAGATGCTAGTGAGGGAGGTCGCAACAAGAGATAATCAGTGATATATATTGGTGTTTGAAAAAGGTTTTCGCAAAGTATCGCAAACGCTTTTGAAAAAGATTTGAAATCAGGGTTTTGGGAAAACAACGAAAGTTGATCTCTCAGGACAGGACTGGGAGATCTTAACCTAGGCTCTGATACCAAATTGTAACACCCGTCTCCCGGTTAAACCGGAGACGCGGCATTAGGGCACCCATTGAACCCATTTCGGTCCAACCGGGATACCTTCGCAACTTGTCCCAAGACCCGGCGCTCTCTTTGCATTCAAATTCATCAATGATGTCACGTAATCGAATCAATCCCGCATCCAAACCTGCAAGAAAATTGGGACAGGGAAAGGAAAGGAGGACAAAGCAATTGTTTCAAACACAATTACCCAGTGAGGGCGGATTTAAGAAACCCGCGATCCCGACCTACGCCTCACAACTATGAAACACAAGTCCTAAGCTAATAGCATCTTGCAAACATCACCCGAAGGCTTTCACCACACAACCTACGTCCCGAAGGACTACTACCGCCTGAAGCGCAAACAATTCCCAGGGAAACCGAAACCCGCCATTGGCTCCGGCGCCCAAATTTTATTCCACTTGGGGGGGGGGGGGGGGGCTCGCCAAAACCCCCTTACGAGGATACAAGGGTCACGTACCTTTCAACCAAATCTCTCGGTACGCGAGCCGCCACACAACACCCTTTCGGAGGCCCTGCCACAGTTCTAAGAAATACAAGTTCATCACACACAATCAACGTTTTCAGTTTAGCGATAACCTAGCAGTTCTATGTTCTCAAGCAATCACATCGGTACCATAATACTCTACAATACCTAGGAAAGACGGTATTAACTAAGGACTATCGTCCGGAATTGAATAAGGCAAGCAAGGGTCAAGAACTGATCCTCACCTTGGCCAAAGAAGGGCCTTTTCGGAATTAGGAAGCTTCATTAGCCCGAACTGACAACAGATCTGAAAGAGGACGAAAATAGACCGGTTTAGGCTTTTGAATCACCCGAATCGGACCTTGGATGGGCTAGATATGGGCGAAAGAAGATCCTCGGTTCGAATCACTTAACCGATCGAAACCGGGTTTTGAAATTGGAAATTGAAATTTGAAATCGAATTGAAATTGGTTTAGGATAAACGGGAAATTGAAATAAATTTGGACAAACCGAAGTAAACCGGATCCAATTGAATTAAACCGAATGAAAACCGAAATTGAAATTGATTTAGCTAGACAGGATTGAACCGAACCAAAATTAATTTAAACCGGGATTTGAAATCGAATTAGGGAAAATTGAACCAAACCAAGATTGAAATTGAAAACCGGTTAAACCAGAAATTAAAATTGGAATTGGATAACCGGAGGTTGAAATCGATTTGGACCAAACCGGAGTAAACCGGACCTGACCCAATTGAACCGGATCGATCCTGGTTAAACCGGGTTTTGGAAATTGAGTTGGACCAAACCAAAAACAGATTCGTCAAGAACAGAAACGTTTTAGAAAACAGATCACAACTTCCAAACGGTAAGGCGGAATTGGGCGATTCTTACCTTACTGGAAAGCTGAGATCAAGGGCTTTCCAACGACATATCGTGCGTTCCGTGATTCCTTACGGTTCGACGAAAAAACGCGAATCAATCTGACGGCCAGAACTGCATCGATCTCAAATCTGTGTTTGGAAATGTGTTAGATCTAAGAATCGAGATCAGATCTCAGATCTAACACCACAGAGGATCAGATCTAGAGAAGGGAAAGAGGAAAAGAGAAGAATATTAAAAGAAAGGAGGATCACTTAGCCTGAGAGAAGAACGAAGAGAGATCTGAGGAAGAGAAGGGAAGATCGGACGAGTGTGTCTCACCGGAGATGGCTGAGACGGCTGGTGACTCGACGGGGAAGCAGAGCTTCGCCGGAGATCTCCAAATGCCTCTTCTTCTTTGGTGGCTACCTCCTTTTATAGGAAAAGAGAGGAAACCCTAGGGTTTTTGGAATGGGCTAATGGGCTTTTTGGGCTATTCTTTTCTTTTTTCAAAATTTTTAAAGTGGGCTGGGCCAGGGCCATTACAAATTCTCCCCCCCTTGAAAAGAATTCATCCCGAATTCTGAAGGACGCGGTTTCCCGGTCGCTACTGAACTCAAGGGTACCGTTCTGCTCAGAGTGTGGAGACTGGGCTACGGAAAGTCCGAACGGGAAAGGCACAAGATGTTAAAAGGATAATGGAAAACCGGCTACGCGAAAACCGCGTAAGGGCTCAAAACGAAAAAGAAAAAAAAACCTAACAACTAAAACACTAGCTATGCCCTACTCCTATCAAGCCACAATCCCCTGACTCTAGCTACTCGGTGATCCTGGGGTCCGGTACTTAGGATCCATGTAGCCTCGATACCCTGGTCTGCATCACTCGGGTACTCTTCTGGGTCACTCGGGTACCCTTCTGGGTCCGAATCTGGCTCTGAATCTGAAATGGTGATCACTGGTGGCATTGTCGCCTCTCGCCGTTGTCACTCCTGATCCTGCATCTGTGCAGTCCGCTGTCGGCTAGACCTCTCCCGCATCTCCTCACGAGCAGCCCGCTGTCGATCCAGACACTCGGGGCTAGGAGCGTACTTGGACACAGAATCGGAACTAGAGTCAGAAGACATCCTGCATAAGATGCTAGTGAGGGAGGTCGCAACAAGAGATAATCAGTGATATATATTGGTGTTTGAAAAAGGTTTTCGCAAACGCTTTTGAAAAAGATTTGAAATCAGGGTTTTGGGAAAACAACGAAAGTTATCTCTCAGGACAGGACTGGGAGATCTTAACCTAGGCTCTGATACCAAATTGTAACACCCGTCTCCCGGTTAAACCGGAGACGCGGCATTAGGGCACCCATTGAACCCATTTCGGTCCAACCGGGATACCTTCGCAACTTGTCCCAAGACCCGACGCTCTCTTTGCATTCAAATTCATCAATGATGTCACGTAATCGAATCAATCCCGCATCCAAACCTGCAAGAAAATTGGGACAGGGAAAGGAAAGGAGGACAAAGCAATTGTTTCAAACACAATTACCCAGTGAGGGCGGATTTAAGAAACCCGCGATCCCGACCTACGCCTCACAACTATGAAACACAAGTCCTAAGCTAATAGCATCTTGCAAACATCACCCGAAGGCTTTCACCACACAACCTACGTCCCGAAGGACTACTACCGCCTGAAGCGCAAACAATTCCCAGGGAAACCGAAACCCGCCATTGGCTCCGGCGCCCAAATTTTATTCCACTTGGGGGGGGGGGCTCGCCAAAACCCCCTTACGAGGATACAAGGGTCACGTACCTTTCAACCAAATCTCTCGGTACGCGAGCCGCCACACAACACCCTTTCGGAGGCCCTGCCACAGTTCTAAGAAATACAAGTTCATCACACACAATCAACGTTTTCAGTTTAGCGATAACCTAGCAGTTCTATGTTCTCAAGCAATCACATCGGTACCATAATACTCTACAATACCTAGGAAAGACGGTATTAACTAAGGACTATCGTCCGGAATTGAATAAGGCAAGCAAGGGTCAAGAACTGATCCTCACCTTGGCCAAAGAAGGGCCTTTTCGGAATTAGGAAGCTTCATTAGCCCGAACTGACAACAGATCTGGAAAGAGGACGAAAATAGAGCGGTTTAGGCTTTTGAATCACTCGAATCGGACCTTGGATGGGCTAGATATGGGCGAAAGAAGATCCTCGGTTCGAATCACTTAACCGATCAAAACCGGGTTTTGAAATTGGAAATTGAAATTTGAAATCGAATTGAAATTGGTTTAGGATAAATGGGAAATTGAAATAAATTTGGACAAACCGAAGTAAACCGGATCCAATTGAATTAAACCGAATGAAAACCGAAATTGAAATTGATTTAGCTAGACAGGATTGAACCGAACCAAAATTAATTTAAACCGGGATTTGAAATCGAATTAGGGAAAATTGAACCAAACCAAGATTGAAATTGAAAACCGGTTAAACCAGAAATTAAAATTGGAATTGGATAACCGGAGGTTGAAATCGATTTGGACCAAACCGGAGTAAACCGGACCTGACCCAATTGAACCGGATCGATCCTGGTTAAACCGGGTTTTGGAAATTGAGTTGGACCAAACCAAAAACAGATTCGTCAAGAACAGAAACGTTTTAGAAAACAGATCATAACTTCCAAACGGTAAGGCGGAATTGGGCGATTCTTACCTTACTGGAAAGCTGAGATCAAGGGCTTTCCAACGACATATCGTGCGTTCCGTGATTCCTTACGGTTCGACGAAAAAACGCGAATCAATCTGACGGCCAGAACTGCATCGATCTCAGATCTGTGTTTGGAAATGTGTTAGATCTAAGAATCGAGATCAGATCTCAGATCTAACACCACAGAGGATCAGATCTAGAGAAGGGAAAGAGGAAAAGAGAAGAATATTAAAAGAAAGGAGGATCACTTAGCCTGAGAGAAGAACGAAGAGAGATCTGAGGAAGAGAAGGGAAGATCGGACGAGTGTGTCTCACCGGAGATGGCTGAGACGGCTGGTGACTCGACGGGGAAGCAGAGCTTCGCCGGAGATCTCCAAATGCCTCTTCTTCTTTGGTGGCTACCTCCTTTTATAGGAAAAGAGAGGAAACCCTAGGGTTTTTGGAATGGGCTAATGGGCTTTTTGGGCTATTCTTTTCTTTTTTCAAAATTTTTAAAGTGGGCTGGGCCAGGGCCATTACAAATTCTCCCCCCCTTGAAAAGAATTCATCCCGAATTCTGAAGGACGCGGTTTCCCGGTCGCTACTGAACTCAAGGGTACCGTTCTGCTCAGAGTGTGGAGACTGGGCTACGGAAAGTCCGAACGGGAAAGGCACAAGATGTTAAAAGGATAATGGAAAACCGGCTACGCGAAAACCGCGTAAGGGCTCAAAACGAAAAAGAAAAAAAAACCTAACAACTAAAACACTAGCTATGCCCTACTCCTATCAAGCCACAATCCCCTGACTCTAGCTACTCGGTGATCCTGGGGTCCGGTACTTAGGATCCATGTAGCCTCGATACCCTGGTCTGCATCACTCGGGTACTCTTCTGGGTCACTCGGGTACCCTTCTGGGTCCGAATCTGGCTCTGAATCTGAAATGGTGATCACTGGTGGCATTGTCGCCTCTCGCCGTTGTCACTCCTGATCCTGCATCTGTGCAGTCCGCTGTCGGCTAGACCTCTCCCGCATCTCCTCACGAGCAGCCCGCTGTCGATCCAGACACTCGGGGCTAGGAGCGTACTTGGACACAGAATCGGAACTAGAGTCAGAAGACATCCTGCATAAGATGCTAGTGAGGGAGGTCGCAACAAGAGATAATCAGTGATATATATTGGTGTTTGAAAAAGGTTTTCGCAAACGCTTTTGAAAAAGATTTGAAATCAGGGTTTTGGGAAAACAACGAAAGTTATCTCTCAGGACAGGACTGGGAGATCTTAACCTAGGCTCTGATACCAAATTGTAACACCCGTCTCCCGGTTAAACCGGAGACGCGGCATTAGGGCACCCATTGAACCCATTTCGGTCCAACCGGGATACCTTCGCAACTTGTCCCAAGACCCGGCGCTCTCTTTGCATTCAAATTCATCAATGATGTCACGTAATCGAATCAATCCCGCATCCAAACCTGCAAGAAAATTGGGACAGGGAAAGGAAAGGAGGACAAAGCAATTGTTTCAAACACAATTACCCAGTGAGGGCGGATTTAAGAAACCCGCGATCCCGACCTACGCCTCACAACTATGAAACACAAGTCCTAAGCTAATAGCATCTTGCAAACATCACCCGAAGGCTTTCACCACACAACCTACGTCCCGAAGGACTACTACCGCCTGAAGCGCAAACAATTCCCAGGGAAACCGAAACCCGCCATGGGCTCCGGCGCCCAAATTTTATTCCACTTGGGGGGGGGGGGCTCGCCAAAACCCCCTTACGAGGATACAAGGGTCACGTACCTTTCAACCAAATCTCTCGGTACGCGAGCCGCCACACAACACCCTTTCGGAGGCCCTGCCACAGTTCTAAGAAATACAAGTTCATCACACACAATCAACGTTTTCAGTTTAGCGATAACCTAGCAGTTCTATGTTCTCAAGCAATCACATCGGTACCATAATACTCTACAATACCTAGGAAAGACGGTATTAACTAAGGACTATCGTCCGGAATTGAATAAGGCAAGCAAGGGTCAAGAACTGATCCTCACCTTGGCCAAAGAAGGGCCTTTTCGGAATTAGGAAGCTTCATTAGCCCGAACTGACAACAGATCTGGAAAGAGGACGAAAATAGAGCGGTTTAGGCTTTTGAATCACTCGAATCGGACCTTGGATGGGCTAGATATGGGCGAAAGAAGATCCTCGGTTCGAATCACTTAACCGATCGAAACCGGGTTTTGAAATTGGAAATTGAAATTTGAAATCGAATTGAAATTGGTTTAGGATAAATGGGAAATTGAAATAAATTTGGACAAACCGAAGTAAACCGGATCCAATTGAATTAAACCGAATGAAAACCGAAATTGAAATTGATTTAGCTAGACAGGATTGAACCGAACCAAAATTAATTTAAACCGGGATTTGAAATCGAATTAGGGAAAATTGAACCAAACCAAGATTGAAATTGAAAACCGGTTAAACCAGAAATTAAAATTGGAATTGGATAACCGGAGGTTGAAATCGATTTGGACCAAACCGGAGTAAACCGGACCTGACCCAATTGAACCGGATCGATCCTGGTTAAACCGGGTTTTGGAAATTGAGTTGGACCAAACCAAAAACAGATTCGTCAAGAACAGAAACGTTTTAGAAAACAGATCATAACTTCCAAACGGTAAGGCGGAATTGGGCGATTCTTACCTTACTGGAAAGCTGAGATCAAGGGCTTTCCAACGACATATCGTGCGTTCCGTGATTCCTTACGGTTCGACGAAAAAACGCGAATCAATCTGACGGCCAGAACTGCATCGATCTCAAATCTGTGTTTGGAAATGTGTTAGATCTAAGAATCGAGATCAGATCTCAGATCTAACACCACAGAGGATCAGATCTAGAGAAGGGAAAGAGGAAAAGAGAAGAATATTAAAAGAAAGGAGGATCACTTAGCCTGAGAGAAGAACGAAGAGAGATCTGAGGAAGAGAAGGGAAGATCGGACGAGTGTGTCTCACCGGAGATGGCTGAGACGGCTGGTGACTCGACGGGGAAGCAGAGCTTCGCCGGAGATCTCCAAATGCCTCTTCTTCTTTGGTGGCTACCTCCTTTTATAGGAAAAGAGAGGAAACCCTAGGGTTTTTGGAATGGGCTAATGGGCTTTTTGGGCTATTCTTTTCTTTTTTCAAAATTTTTAAAGTGGGCTGGGCCAGGGCCATTACAAATTCTCCCCCCCTTGAAAAGAATTCATCCCGAATTCTGAAGGACGCGGTTTCCCGGTCGCTACTGAACTCAAGGGTACCGTTCTGCTCAGAGTGTGGAGACTGGGCTACGGAAAGTCCGAACGGGAAAGGCACAAGATGTTAAAAGGATAATGGAAAACCGGCTACGCGAAAACCGCGTAAGGGCTCAAAACGAAAAAGAAAAAAAAACCTAACAACTAAAACACTAGCTATGCCCTACTCCTATCAAGCCACAATCCCCTGACTCTAGCTACTCGGTGATCCTGGGGTCCGGTACTTAGGATCCATGTAGCCTCGATACCCTGGTCTGCATCACTCGGGTACTCTTCTGGGTCACTCGGGTACCCTTCTGGGTCCGAATCTGGCTCTGAATCTGAAATGGTGATCACTGGTGGCATTGTCGCCTCTCGCCGTTGTCACTCCTGATCCTGCATCTGTGCAGTCCGCTGTCGGCTAGACCTCTCCCGCATCTCCTCACGAGCAGCCCGCTGTCGATCCAGACACTCGAGGCTAGGAGCGTACTTGGACACAGAATCGGAACTAGAGTCAGAAGACATCCTGCATAAGATGCTAGTGAGGGAGGTCGCAACAAGAGATAATCAGTGATATATATTGGTGTTTGAAAAAGGTTTTCGCAAACGCTTTTGAAAAAGATTTGAAATCAGGGTTTTGGGAAAACAACGAAAGTTATCTCTCAGGACAGGACTGGGAGATCTTAACCTAGGCTCTGATACCAAATTGTAACACCCGTCTCCCGGTTAAACCGGAGACGCGGCATTAGGGCACCCATTGAACCCATTTCGGTCCAACCGGGATACCTTCGCAACTTGTCCCAAGACCCGACGCTCTCTTTGCATTCAAATTCATCAATGATGTCACGTAATCGAATCAATCCCGCATCCAAACCTGCAAGAAAATTGGGACAGGGAAAGGAAAGGAGGACAAAGCAATTGTTTCAAACACAATTACCCAGTGAGGGCGGATTTAAGAAACCCGCGATCCCGACCTACGCCTCACAACTATGAAACACAAGTCCTAAGCTAATAGTATCTTGCAAACATCACCCGAAGGCTTTCACCACACAACCTACGTCCCGAAGGACTACTACCGCCTGAAGCGCAAACAATTCCCAGGGAAACCGAAACCCGCCATTGGCTCCGGCGCCCAAATTTTATTCCACTTGGGGGGGGGGGGCTCGCCAAAACCCCCTTACGAGGATACAAGGGTCACGTACCTTTCAACCAAATCTCTCGGTACGCGAGCCGCCACACAACACCCTTTCGGAGGCCCTGCCACAGTTCTAAGAAATACAAGTTCATCACACACAATCAACGTTTTCAGTTTAGCGATAACCTAGCAGTTCTATGTTCTCAAGCAATCACATCGGTACCATAATACTCTACAATACCTAGGAAAGACGGTATTAACTAAGGACTATCGTCCGGAATTGAATAAGGCAAGCAAGGGTCAAGAACTGATCCTCACCTTGGCCAAAGAAGGGCCTTTTCGGAATTAGGAAGCTTCATTAGCCCGAACTGACAACAGATCTGGAAAGAGGACGAAAATAGAGCGGTTTAGGCTTTTGAATCACTCGAATCGGACCTTGGATGGGCTAGATATGGGCGAAAGAAGATCCTCGGTTCGAATCACTTAACCGATCAAAACCGGGTTTTGAAATTGGAAATTGAAATTTGAAATCGAATTGAAATTGGTTTAGGATAAATGGGAAATTGAAATAAATTTGGACAAACCGAAGTAAACCGGATCCAATTGAATTAAACCGAATGAAAACCGAAATTGAAATTGATTTAGCTAGACAGGATTGAACCGAACCAAAATTAATTTAAACCGGGATTTGAAATCGAATTAGGGAAAATTGAACCAAACCAAGATTGAAATTGAAAACCGGTTAAACCAGAAATTAAAATTGGAATTGGATAACCGGAGGTTGAAATCGATTTGGACCAAACCGGAGTAAACCGGACCTGACCCAATTGAACCGGATCGATCCTGGTTAAACCGGGTTTTGGAAATTGAGTTGGACCAAACCAAAAACAGATTCGTCAAGAACAGAAACGTTTTAGAAAACAGATCATAACTTCCAAACGGTAAGGCGGAATTGGGCGATTCTTACCTTACTGGAAAGCTGAGATCAAGGGCTTTCCAACGACATATCGTGCGTTCCGTGATTCCTTACGGTTCGACGAAAAAACGCGAATCAATCTGACGGCCAGAACTGCATCGATCTCAGATCTGTGTTTGGAAATGTGTTAGATCTAAGAATCGAGATCAGATCTCAGATCTAACACCACAGAGGATCAGATCTAGAGAAGGGAAAGAGGAAAAGAGAAGAATATTAAAAGAAAGGAGGATCACTTAGCCTGAGAGAAGAACGAAGAGAGATCTGAGGAAGAGAAGGGAAGATCGGACGAGTGTGTCTCACCGGAGATGGCTGAGACGGCTGGTGACTCGACGGGGAAGCAGAGCTTCGCCGGAGATCTCCAAATGCCTCTTCTTCTTTGGTGGCTACCTCCTTTTATAGGAAAAGAGAGGAAACCCTAGGGTTTTTGGAATGGGCTAATGGGCTTTTTGGGCTATTCTTTTCTTTTTTCAAAATTTTTAAAGTGGGCTGGGCCAGGGCCATTACAAATTCTCCCCCCCTTGAAAAGAATTCATCCCGAATTCTGAAGGACGCGGTTTCCCGGTCGCTACTGAACTCAAGGGTACCGTTCTGCTCAGAGTGTGGAGACTGGGCTACGGAAAGTCCGAACGGGAAAGGCACAAGATGTTAAAAGGATAATGGAAAACCGGCTACGCGAAAACCGCGTAAGGGCTCAAAACGAAAAAGAAAAAAAAACCTAACAACTAAAACACTAGCTATGCCCTACTCCTATCAAGCCACAATCCCCTGACTCTAGCTACTCGGTGATCCTGGGGTCCGGTACTTAGGATCCATGTAGCCTCGATACCCTGGTCTGCATCACTCGGGTACTCTTCTGGGTCACTCGGGTACCCTTCTGGGTCCGAATCTGGCTCTGAATCTGAAATGGTGATCACTGGTGGCATTGTCGCCTCTCGCCGTTGTCACTCCTGATCCTGCATCTGTGCAGTCCGCTGTCGGCTAGACCTCTCCCGCATCTCCTCACGAGCAGCCCGCTGTCGATCCAGACACTCGAGGCTAGGAGCGTACTTGGACACAGAATCGGAACTAGAGTCAGAAGACATCCTGCATAAGATGCTAGTGAGGGAGGTCGCAACAAGAGATAATCAGTGATATATATTGGTGTTTGAAAAAGGTTTTCGCAAACGCTTTTGAAAAAGATTTGAAATCAGGGTTTTGGGAAAACAACGAAAGTTATCTCTCAGGACAGGACTGGGAGATCTTAACCTAGGCTCTGATACCAAATTGTAACACCCGTCTCCCGGTTAAACCGGAGACGCGGCATTAGGGCACCCATTGAACCCATTTCGGTCCAACCGGGATACCTTCGCAACTTGTCCCAAGACCCGACGCTCTCTTTGCATTCAAATTCATCAATGATGTCACGTAATCGAATCAATCCCGCATCCAAACCTGCAAGAAAATTGGGACAGGGAAAGGAAAGGAGGACAAAGCAATTGTTTCAAACACAATTACCCAGTGAGGGCGGATTTAAGAAACCCGCGATCCCGACCTACGCCTCACAACTATGAAACACAAGTCCTAAGCTAATAGCATCTTGCAAACATCACCCGAAGGCTTTCACCACACAACCTACGTCCCGAAGGACTACTACCGCCTGAAGCGCAAACAATTCCCAGGGAAACCGAAACCCGCCATTGGCTCCGGCGCCCAAATTTTATTCCACTTGGGGGGGGGGGGCTCGCCAAAACCCCCTTACGAGGATACAAGGGTCACGTACCTTTCAACCAAATCTCTCGGTACGCGAGCCGCCACACAACACCCTTTCGGAGGCCCTGCCACAGTTCTAAGAAATACAAGTTCATCACACACAATCAACGTTTTCAGTTTAGCGATAACCTAGCAGTTCTATGTTCTCAAGCAATCACATCGGTACCATAATACTCTACAATACCTAGGAAAGACGGTATTAACTAAGGACTATCGTCCGGAATTGAATAAGGCAAGCAAGGGTCAAGAACTGATCCTCACCTTGGCCAAAGAAGGGCCTTTTCGGAATTAGGAAGCTTCATTAGCCCGAACTGACAACAGATCTGGAAAGAGGACGAAAATAGAGCGGTTTAGGCTTTTGAATCACTCGAATCGGACCTTGGATGGGCTAGATATGGGCGAAAGAAGATCCTCGGTTCGAATCACTTAACCGATCAAAACCGGGTTTTGAAATTGGAAATTGAAATTTGAAATCGAATTGAAATTGGTTTAGGATAAATGGGAAATTGAAATAAATTTGGACAAACCGAAGTAAACCGGATCCAATTGAATTAAACCGAATGAAAACCGAAATTGAAATTGATTTAGCTAGACAGGATTGAACCGAACCAAAATTAATTTAAACCGGGATTTGAAATCGAATTAGGGAAAATTGAACCAAACCAAGATTGAAATTGAAAACCGGTTAAACCAGAAATTAAAATTGGAATTGGATAACCGGAGGTTGAAATCGATTTGGACCAAACCGGAGTAAACCGGACCTGACCCAATTGAACCGGATCGATCCTGGTTAAACCGGGTTTTGGAAATTGAGTTGGACCAAACCAAAAACAGATTCGTCAAGAACAGAAACGTTTTAGAAAACAGATCATAACTTCCAAACGGTAAGGCGGAATTGGGCGATTCTTACCTTACTGGAAAGCTGAGATCAAGGGCTTTCCAACGACATATCGTGCGTTCCGTGATTCCTTACGGTTCGACGAAAAAACGCGAATCAATCTGACGGCCAGAACTGCATCGATCTCAAATCTGTGTTTGGAAATGTGTTAGATCTAAGAATCGAGATCAGATCTCAGATCTAACACCACAGAGGATCAGATCTAGAGAAGGGAAAGAGGAAAAGAGAAGAATATTAAAAGAAAGGAGGATCACTTAGCCTGAGAGAAGAACGAAGAGAGATCTGAGGAAGAGAAGGGAAGATCGGACGAGTGTGTCTCACCGGAGATGGCTGAGACGGCTGGTGACTCGACGGGGAAGCAGAGCTTCGCCGGAGATCTCCAAATGCCTCTTCTTCTTTGGTGGCTACCTCCTTTTATAGGAAAAGAGAGGAAACCCTAGGGTTTTTGGAATGGGCTAATGGGCTTTTTGGGCTATTCTTTTCTTTTTTCAAAATTTTTAAAGTGGGCTGGGCCAGGGCCATTACAAATTCTCCCCCCCTTGAAAAGAATTCATCCCGAATTCTGAAGGACGCGGTTTCCCGGTCGCTACTGAACTCAAGGGTACCGTTCTGCTCAGAGTGTGGAGACTGGGCTACGGAAAGTCCGAACGGGAAAGGCACAAGATGTTAAAAGGATAATGGAAAACCGGCTACGCGAAAACCGCGTAAGGGCTCAAA
Source organism: Orychophragmus violaceus (assembly GCA_030180135.1). Lineage (NCBI taxonomy): Eukaryota > Viridiplantae > Streptophyta > Magnoliopsida > Brassicales > Brassicaceae > Orychophragmus > Orychophragmus violaceus. The sequence goes on from CM058240.1 coordinate 73,001,954, forward strand.
ACGAAAAAGAAAAAAAAACCTAACAACTAAAACACTAGCTATGCCCTACTCCTATCAAGCCACAATCCCCTGACTCTAGCTACTCGGTGATCCTGGGGTCCGGTACTTAGGATCCATGTAGCCTCGATACCCTGGTCTGCATCACTCGGGTACTCTTCTGGGTCACTCGGGTACCCTTCTGGGTCCGAATCTGGCTCTGAATCTGAAATGGTGATCACTGGTGGCATTGTCGCCTCTCGCCGTTGTCACTCCTGATCCTGCATCTGTGCAGTCCGCTGTCGGCTAGACCTCTCCCGCATCTCCTCACGAGCAGCCCGCTGTCGATCCAGACACTCGGGGCTAGGAGCGTACTTGGACACAGAATCGGAACTAGAGTCAGAAGACATCCTGCATAAGATGCTAGTGAGGGAGGTCGCAACAAGAGATAATCAGTGATATATATTGGTGTTTGAAAAAGGTTTTCGCAAACGCTTTTGAAAAAGATTTGAAATCAGGGTTTTGGGAAAACAACGAAAGTTATCTCTCAGGACAGGACTGGGAGATCTTAACCTAGGCTCTGATACCAAATTGTAACACCCGTCTCCCGGTTAAACCGGAGACGCGGCATTAGGGCACCCATTGAACCCATTTCGGTCCAACCGGGATACCTTCGCAACTTGTCCCAAGACCCGACGCTCTCTTTGCATTCAAATTCATCAATGATGTCACGTAATCGAATCAATCCCGCATCCAAACCTGCAAGAAAATTGGGACAGGGAAAGGAAAGGAGGACAAAGCAATTGTTTCAAACACAATTACCCAGTGAGGGCGGATTTAAGAAACCCGCGATCCCGACCTACGCCTCACAACTATGAAACACAAGTCCTAAGCTAATAGCATCTTGCAAACATCACCCGAAGGCTTTCACCACACAACCTACGTCCCGAAGGACTACTACCGCCTGAAGCGCAAACAATTCCCAGGGAAACCGAAACCCGCCATTGGCTCCGGCGCCCAAATTTTATTCCACTTGGGGGGGGGGGCTCGCCAAAACCCCCTTACGAGGATACAAGGGTCACGTACCTTTCAACCAAATCTCTCGGTACGCGAGCCGCCACACAACACCCTTTCGGAGGCCCTGCCACAGTTCTAAGAAATACAAGTTCATCACACACAATCAACGTTTTCAGTTTAGCGATAACCTAGCAGTTCTATGTTCTCAAGCAATCACATCGGTACCATAATACTCTACAATACCTAGGAAAGACGGTATTAACTAAGGACTATCGTCCGGAATTGAATAAGGCAAGCAAGGGTCAAGAACTGATCCTCACCTTGGCCAAAGAAGGGCCTTTTCGGAATTAGGAAGCTTCATTAGCCCGAACTGACAACAGATCTGGAAAGAGGACGAAAATAGAGCGGTTTAGGCTTTTGAATCACTCGAATCGGACCTTGGATGGGCTAGATATGGGCGAAAGAAGATCCTCGGTTCGAATCACTTAACCGATCAAAACCGGGTTTTGAAATTGGAAATTGAAATTTGAAATCGAATTGAAATTGGTTTAGGATAAATGGGAAATTGAAATAAATTTGGACAAACCGAAGTAAACCGGATCCAATTGAATTAAACCGAATGAAAACCGAAATTGAAATTGATTTAGCTAGACAGGATTGAACCGAACCAAAATTAATTTAAACCGGGATTTGAAATCGAATTAGGGAAAATTGAACCAAACCAAGATTGAAATTGAAAACCGGTTAAACCAGAAATTAAAATTGGAATTGGATAACCGGAGGTTGAAATCGATTTGGACCAAACCGGAGTAAACCGGACCTGACCCAATTGAACCGGATCGATCCTGGTTAAACCGGGTTTTGGAAATTGAGTTGGACCAAACCAAAAACAGATTCGTCAAGAACAGAAACGTTTTAGAAAACAGATCATAACTTCCAAACGGTAAGGCGGAATTGGGCGATTCTTACCTTACTGGAAAGCTGAGATCAAGGGCTTTCCAACGACATATCGTGCGTTCCGTGATTCCTTACGGTTCGACGAAAAAACGCGAATCAATCTGACGGCCAGAACTGCATCGATCTCAGATCTGTGTTTGGAAATGTGTTAGATCTAAGAATCGAGATCAGATCTCAGATCTAACACCACAGAGGATCAGATCTAGAGAAGGGAAAGAGGAAAAGAGAAGAATATTAAAAGAAAGGAGGATCACTTAGCCTGAGAGAAGAACGAAGAGAGATCTGAGGAAGAGAAGGGAAGATCGGACGAGTGTGTCTCACCGGAGATGGCTGAGACGGCTGGTGACTCGACGGGGAAGCAGAGCTTCGCCGGAGATCTCCAAATGCCTCTTCTTCTTTGGTGGCTACCTCCTTTTATAGGAAAAGAGAGGAAACCCTAGGGTTTTTGGAATGGGCTAATGGGCTTTTTGGGCTATTCTTTTCTTTTTTCAAAATTTTTAAAGTGGGCTGGGCCAGGGCCATTACAAATTCTCCCCCCCTTGAAAAGAATTCATCCCGAATTCTGAAGGACGCGGTTTCCCGGTCGCTACTGAACTCAAGGGTACCGTTCTGCTCAGAGTGTGGAGACTGGGCTACGGAAAGTCCGAACGGGAAAGGCACAAGATGTTAAAAGGATAATGGAAAACCGGCTACGCGAAAACCGCGTAAGGGCTCAAAACGAAAAAGAAAAAAAAACCTAACAACTAAAACACTAGCTATGCCCTACTCCTATCAAGCCACAATCCCCTGACTCTAGCTACTCGGTGATCCTGGGGTCCGGTACTTAGGATCCATGTAGCCTCGATACCCTGGTCTGCATCACTCGGGTACTCTTCTGGGTCACTCGGGTACCCTTCTGGGTCCGAATCTGGCTCTGAATCTGAAATGGTGATCACTGGTGGCATTGTCGCCTCTCGCCGTTGTCACTCCTGATCCTGCATCTGTGCAGTCCGCTGTCGGCTAGACCTCTCCCGCATCTCCTCACGAGCAGCCCGCTGTCGATCCAGACACTCGAGGCTAGGAGCGTACTTGGACACAGAATCGGAACTAGAGTCAGAAGACATCCTGCATAAGATGCTAGTGAGGGAGGTCGCAACAAGAGATAATCAGTGATATATATTGGTGTTTGAAAAAGGTTTTCGCAAACGCTTTTGAAAAAGATTTGAAATCAGGGTTTTGGGAAAACAACGAAAGTTATCTCTCAGGACAGGACTGGGAGATCTTAACCTAGGCTCTGATACCAAATTGTAACACCCGTCTCCCGGTTAAACCGGAGACGCGGCATTAGGGCACCCATTGAACCCATTTCGGTCCAACCGGGATACCTTCGCAACTTGTCCCAAGACCCGACGCTCTCTTTGCATTCAAATTCATCAATGATGTCACGTAATCGAATCAATCCCGCATCCAAACCTGCAAGAAAATTGGGACAGGGAAAGGAAAGGAGGACAAAGCAATTGTTTCAAACACAATTACCCAGTGAGGGCGGATTTAAGAAACCCGCGATCCCGACCTACGCCTCACAACTATGAAACACAAGTCCTAAGCTAATAGCATCTTGCAAACATCACCCGAAGGCTTTCACCACACAACCTACGTCCCGAAGGACTACTACCGCCTGAAGCGCAAACAATTCCCAGGGAAACCGAAACCCGCCATTGGCTCCGGCGCCCAAATTTTATTCCACTTGGGGGGGGGGGGCTCGCCAAAACCCCCTTACGAGGATACAAGGGTCACGTACCTTTCAACCAAATCTCTCGGTACGCGAGCCGCCACACAACACCCTTTCGGAGGCCCTGCCACAGTTCTAAGAAATACAAGTTCATCACACACAATCAACGTTTTCAGTTTAGCGATAACCTAGCAGTTCTATGTTCTCAAGCAATCACATCGGTACCATAATACTCTACAATACCTAGGAAAGACGGTATTAACTAAGGACTATCGTCCGGAATTGAATAAGGCAAGCAAGGGTCAAGAACTGATCCTCACCTTGGCCAAAGAAGGGCCTTTTCGGAATTAGGAAGCTTCATTAGCCCGAACTGACAACAGATCTGGAAAGAGGACGAAAATAGAGCGGTTTAGGCTTTTGAATCACTCGAATCGGACCTTGGATGGGCTAGATATGGGCGAAAGAAGATCCTCGGTTCGAATCACTTAACCGATCAAAACCGGGTTTTGAAATTGGAAATTGAAATTTGAAATCGAATTGAAATTGGTTTAGGATAAATGGGAAATTGAAATAAATTTGGACAAACCGAAGTAAACCGGATCCAATTGAATTAAACCGAATGAAAACCGAAATTGAAATTGATTTAGCTAGACAGGATTGAACCGAACCAAAATTAATTTAAACCGGGATTTGAAATCGAATTAGGGAAAATTGAACCAAACCAAGATTGAAATTGAAAACCGGTTAAACCAGAAATTAAAATTGGAATTGGATAACCGGAGGTTGAAATCGATTTGGACCAAACCGGAGTAAACCGGACCTGACCCAATTGAACCGGATCGATCCTGGTTAAACCGGGTTTTGGAAATTGAGTTGGACCAAACCAAAAACAGATTCGTCAAGAACAGAAACGTTTTAGAAAACAGATCATAACTTCCAAACGGTAAGGCGGAATTGGGCGATTCTTACCTTACTGGAAAGCTGAGATCAAGGGCTTTCCAACGACATATCGTGCGTTCCGTGATTCCTTACGGTTCGACGAAAAAACGCGAATCAATCTGACGGCCAGAACTGCATCGATCTCAAATCTGTGTTTGGAAATGTGTTAGATCTAAGAATCGAGATCAGATCTCAGATCTAACACCACAGAGGATCAGATCTAGAGAAGGGAAAGAGGAAAAGAGAAGAATATTAAAAGAAAGGAGGATCACTTAGCCTGAGAGAAGAACGAAGAGAGATCTGAGGAAGAGAAGGGAAGATCGGACGAGTGTGTCTCACCGGAGATGGCTGAGACGGCTGGTGACTCGACGGGGAAGCAGAGCTTCGCCGGAGATCTCCAAATGCCTCTTCTTCTTTGGTGGCTACCTCCTTTTATAGGAAAAGAGAGGAAACCCTAGGGTTTTTGGAATGGGCTAATGGGCTTTTTGGGCTATTCTTTTCTTTTTTCAAAATTTTTAAAGTGGGCTGGGCCAGGGCCATTACAAATTCTCCCCCCCTTGAAAAGAATTCATCCCGAATTCTGAAGGACGCGGTTTCCCGGTCGCTACTGAACTCAAGGGTACCGTTCTGCTCAGAGTGTGGAGACTGGGCTACGGAAAGTCCGAACGGGAAAGGCACAAGATGTTAAAAGGATAATGGAAAACCGGCTACGCGAAAACCGCGTAAGGGCTCAAAACGAAAAAGAAAAAAAAACCTAACAACTAAAACACTAGCTATGCCCTACTCCTATCAAGCCACAATCCCCTGACTCTAGCTACTCGGTGATCCTGGGGTCCGGTACTTAGGATCCATGTAGCCTCGATACCCTGGTCTGCATCACTCGGGTACTCTTCTGGGTCACTCGGGTACCCTTCTGGGTCCGAATCTGGCTCTGAATCTGAAATGGTGATCACTGGTGGCATTGTCGCCTCTCGCCGTTGTCACTCCTGATCCTGCATCTGTGCAGTCCGCTGTCGGCTAGACCTCTCCCGCATCTCCTCACGAGCAGCCCGCTGTCGATCCAGACACTCGAGGCTAGGAGCGTACTTGGACACAGAATCGGAACTAGAGTCAGAAGACATCCTGCATAAGATGCTAGTGAGGGAGGTCGCAACAAGAGATAATCAGTGATATATATTGGTGTTTGAAAAAGGTTTTCGCAAACGCTTTTGAAAAAGATTTGAAATCAGGGTTTTGGGAAAACAACGAAAGTTATCTCTCAGGACAGGACTGGGAGATCTTAACCTAGGCTCTGATACCAAATTGTAACACCCGTCTCCCGGTTAAACCGGAGACGCGGCATTAGGGCACCCATTGAACCCATTTCGGTCCAACCGGGATACCTTCGCAACTTGTCCCAAGACCCGACGCTCTCTTTGCATTCAAATTCATCAATGATGTCACGTAATCGAATCAATCCCGCATCCAAACCTGCAAGAAAATTGGGACAGGGAAAGGAAAGGAGGACAAAGCAATTGTTTCAAACACAATTACCCAGTGAGGGCGGATTTAAGAAACCCGCGATCCCGACCTACGCCTCACAACTATGAAACACAAGTCCTAAGCTAATAGTATCTTGCAAACATCACCCGAAGGCTTTCACCACACAACCTACGTCCCGAAGGACTACTACCGCCTGAAGCGCAAACAATTCCCAGGGAAACCGAAACCCGCCATTGGCTCCGGCGCCCAAATTTTATTCCACTTGGGGGGGGGGGGGGGGGGGGGCTCGCCAAAACCCCCTTACGAGGATACAAGGGTCACGTACCTTTCAACCAAATCTCTCGGTACGCGAGCCGCCACACAACACCCTTTCGGAGGCCCTGCCACAGTTCTAAGAAATACAAGTTCATCACACACAATCAACGTTTTCAGTTTAGCGATAACCTAGCAGTTCTATGTTCTCAAGCAATCACATCGGTACCATAATACTCTACAATACCTAGGAAAGACGGTATTAACTAAGGACTATCGTCCGGAATTGAATAAGGCAAGCAAGGGTCAAGAACTGATCCTCACCTTGGCCAAAGAAGGGCCTTTTCGGAATTAGGAAGCTTCATTAGCCCGAACTGACAACAGATCTGGAAAGAGGACGAAAATAGAGCGGTTTAGGCTTTTGAATCACTCGAATCGGACCTTGGATGGGCTAGATATGGGCGAAAGAAGATCCTCGGTTCGAATCACTTAACCGATCAAAACCGGGTTTTGAAATTGGAAATTGAAATTTGAAATCGAATTGAAATTGGTTTAGGATAAATGGGAAATTGAAATAAATTTGGACAAACCGAAGTAAACCGGATCCAATTGAATTAAACCGAATGAAAACCGAAATTGAAATTGATTTAGCTAGACAGGATTGAACCGAACCAAAATTAATTTAAACCGGGATTTGAAATCGAATTAGGGAAAATTGAACCAAACCAAGATTGAAATTGAAAACCGGTTAAACCAGAAATTAAAATTGGAATTGGATAACCGGAGGTTGAAATCGATTTGGACCAAACCGGAGTAAACCGGACCTGACCCAATTGAACCGGATCGATCCTGGTTAAACCGGGTTTTGGAAATTGAGTTGGACCAAACCAAAAACAGATTCGTCAAGAACAGAAACGTTTTAGAAAACAGATCATAACTTCCAAACGGTAAGGCGGAATTGGGCGATTCTTACCTTACTGGAAAGCTGAGATCAAGGGCTTTCCAACGACATATCGTGCGTTCCGTGATTCCTTACGGTTCGACGAAAAAACGCGAATCAATCTGACGGCCAGAACTGCATCGATCTCAAATCTGTGTTTGGAAATGTGTTAGATCTAAGAATCGAGATCAGATCTCAGATCTAACACCACAGAGGATCAGATCTAGAGAAGGGAAAGAGGAAAAGAGAAGAATATTAAAAGAAAGGAGGATCACTTAGCCTGAGAGAAGAACGAAGAGAGATCTGAGGAAGAGAAGGGAAGATCGGACGAGTGTGTCTCACCGGAGATGGCTGAGACGGCTGGTGACTCGACGGGGAAGCAGAGCTTCGCCGGAGATCTCCAAATGCCTCTTCTTCTTTGGTGGCTACCTCCTTTTATAGGAAAAGAGAGGAAACCCTAGGGTTTTTGGAATGGGCTAATGGGCTTTTTGGGCTATTCTTTTCTTTTTTCAAAATTTTTAAAGTGGGCTGGGCCAGGGCCATTACAAATTCTCCCCCCCTTGAAAAGAATTCATCCCGAATTCTGAAGGACGCGGTTTCCCGGTCGCTACTGAACTCAAGGGTACCGTTCTGCTCAGAGTGTGGAGACTGGGCTACGGAAAGTCCGAACGGGAAAGGCACAAGATGTTAAAAGGATAATGGAAAACCGGCTACGCGAAAACCGCGTAAGGGCTCAAAACGAAAAAGAAAAAAAAACCTAACAACTAAAACACTAGCTATGCCCTACTCCTATCAAGCCACAATCCCCTGACTCTAGCTACTCGGTGATCCTGGGGTCCGGTACTTAGGATCCATGTAGCCTCGATACCCTGGTCTGCATCACTCGGGTACTCTTCTGGGTCACTCGGGTACCCTTCTGGGTCCGAATCTGGCTCTGAATCTGAAATGGTGATCACTGGTGGCATTGTCGCCTCTCGCCGTTGTCACTCCTGATCCTGCATCTGTGCAGTCCGCTGTCGGCTAGACCTCTCCCGCATCTCCTCACGAGCAGCCCGCTGTCGATCCAGACACTCGAGGCTAGGAGCGTACTTGGACACAGAATCGGAACTAGAGTCAGAAGACATCCTGCATAAGATGCTAGTGAGGGAGGTCGCAACAAGAGATAATCAGTGATATATATTGGTGTTTGAAAAAGGTTTTCGCAAACGCTTTTGAAAAAGATTTGAAATCAGGGTTTTGGGAAAACAACGAAAGTTATCTCTCAGGACAGGACTGGGAGATCTTAACCTAGGCTCTGATACCAAATTGTAACACCCGTCTCCCGGTTAAACCGGAGACGCGGCATTAGGGCACCCATTGAACCCATTTCGGTCCAACCGGGATACCTTCGCAACTTGTCCCAAGACCCGACGCTCTCTTTGCATTCAAATTCATCAATGATGTCACGTAATCGAATCAATCCCGCATCCAAACCTGCAAGAAAATTGGGACAGGGAAAGGAAAGGAGGACAAAGCAATTGTTTCAAACACAATTACCCAGTGAGGGCGGATTTAAGAAACCCGCGATCCCGACCTACGCCTCACAACTATGAAACACAAGTCCTAAGCTAATAGCATCTTGCAAACATCACCCGAAGGCTTTCACCACACAACCTACGTCCCGAAGGACTACTACCGCCTGAAGCGCAAACAATTCCCAGGGAAACCGAAACCCGCCATTGGCTCCGGCGCCCAAATTTTATTCCACTTGGGGGGGGGGGCTCGCCAAAACCCCCTTACGAGGATACAAGGGTCACGTACCTTTCAACCAAATCTCTCGGTACGCGAGCCGCCACACAACACCCTTTCGGAGGCCCTGCCACAGTTCTAAGAAATACAAGTTCATCACACACAATCAACGTTTTCAGTTTAGCGATAACCTAGCAGTTCTATGTTCTCAAGCAATCACATCGGTACCATAATACTCTACAATACCTAGGAAAGACGGTATTAACTAAGGACTATCGTCCGGAATTGAATAAGGCAAGCAAGGGTCAAGAACTGATCCTCACCTTGGCCAAAGAAGGGCATTTTCGGAATTAGGAAGCTTCATTAGCCCGAACTGACAACAGATTTGGAAAGAGGACGAAAATAGAGCGGTTTAGGCTTTTGAATCACCCGAATCGGACCTAGGATGGGCTAGATATGGGCGAAAGAAGATCCTCGGTTCGAATCACTTAACCGATCGAAACCGGGTTTTGAAATTGGAAATTGAAATTTGAAATCGAATTGAAATTGGTTTAGGATAAACGGGAAATTGAAATAAATTTGGACAAACCGAAGTAAACCGGATCCAATTGAATTAAACCGAATGAAAACCGAAATTGAAATTGATTTAGCTAGACAGGATTGAACCGAACCAAAATTAATTTAAACCGGGATTTGAAATCGAATTAGGGAAAATTGAACCAAACCAAGATTGAAATTGAAAACCGGTTAAACCAGAAATTAAAATTGGAATTGGATAACCGGAGGTTGAAATCGATTTGGACCAAACCGGAGTAAACCGGACCTGACCCAATTGAACCGGACCGATCCTGGTTAAACCGGGTTTTGGAAATTGAGTTGGACCAAACCAAAAACAGATTCGTCAAGAACAGAAACGTTTTAGAAAACAGATCATAACTTCCAAACGGTAAGGCGGAATTGGGCGATTCTTACCTTACTGGAAAGCTGAGATCAAGGGCTTTCCAACGACATATCGTGCGTTCCGTGATTCCTTACGGTTCGACGAAAAAACGCGAATCAATCTGACGGCCAGAACTGCATCGATCTCAAATCTGTGTTTGGAAATGTGTTAGATCTAAGAATCGAGATCAGATCTCAGATCTAACACCACAGAGGATCAGATCTAGAGAAGGGAAAGAGGAAAAGAGAAGAATATTAAAAGAAAGGAGGATCACTTAGCCTGAGAGAAGAACGAAGAGAGATCTGAGGAAGAGAAGGGAAGATCGGACGAGTGTGTCTCACCGGAGATGGCTGAGACGGCTGGTGACTCGACGGGGAAGCAGAGCTTCGCCGGAGATCTCCAAATGCCTCTTCTTCTTTGGTGGCTACCTCCTTTTATAGGAAAAGAGAGGAAACCCTAGGGTTTTTGGAATGGGCTAATGGGCTTTTTGGGCTATTCTTTTCTTTTTTCAAAATTTTTAAAGTGGGCTGGGCCAGGGCCATTACAAATTCTCCCCCCCTTGAAAAGAATTCATCCCGAATTCTGAAGGACGCGGTTTCCCGGTCGCTACTGAACTCAAGGGTACCGTTCTGCTCAGAGTGTGGAGACTGGGCTACGGAAAGTCCGAACGGGAAAGGCACAAGATGTTAAAAGGATAATGGAAAACCGGCTACGCGAAAACCGCGTAAGGGCTCAAAACGAAAAAGAAAAAAAAAACCTAACAACTAAAACACTAGCTATGCCCTACTCCTATCAAGCCACAATCCCCTGACTCTAGCTACTCGGTGATCCTGGGGTCCGGTACTTAGGATCCATGTAGCCTCGATACCCTGGTCTGCATCACTCGGGTACTCTTCTGGGTCACTCGGGTACCCTTCTGGGTCCGAATCTGGCTCTGAATCTGAAATGGTGATCACTGGTGGCATTGTCGCCTCTCGCCGTTGTCACTCCTGATCCTGCATCTGTGCAGTCCGCTGTCGGCTAGACCTCTCCCGCATCTCCTCACGAGCAGCCCGCTGTCGATCCAGACACTCGAGGCTAGGAGCGTACTTGGACACAGAATCGGAACTAGAGTCAGAAGACATCCTGCATAAGATGCTAGTGAGGGAGGTCGCAACAAGAGATAATCAGTGATATATATTGGTGTTTGAAAAAGGTTTTCGCAAACGCTTTTGAAAAAGATTTGAAATCAGGGTTTTGGGAAAACAACGAAAGTTATCTCTCAGGACAGGACTGGGAGATCTTAACCTAGGCTCTGATACCAAATTGTAACACCCGTCTCCCGGTTAAACCGGAGACGCGGCATTAGGGCACCCATTGAACCCATTTCGGTCCAACCGGGATACCTTCGCAACTTGTCCCAAGACCCGACGCTCTCTTTGCATTCAAATTCATCAATGATGTCACGTAATCGAATCAATCCCGCATCCAAACCTGCAAGAAAATTGGGACAGGGAAAGGAAAGGAGGACAAAGCAATTGTTTCAAACACAATTACCCAGTGAGGGCGGATTTAAGAAACCCGCGATCCCGACCTACGCCTCACAACTATGAAACACAAGTCCTAAGCTAATAGCATCTTGCAAACATCACCCGAAGGCTTTCACCACACAACCTACGTCCCGAAGGACTACTACCGCCTGAAGCGCAAACAATTCCCAGGGAAACCGAAACCCGCCATTGGCTCCGGCGCCCAAATTTTATTCCACTTGGGGGGGGGGGGCTCGCCAAAACCCCCTTACGAGGATACAAGGGTCACGTACCTTTCAACCAAATCTCTCGGTACGCGAGCCGCCACACAACACCCTTTCGGAGGCCCTGCCACAGTTCTAAGAAATACAAGTTCATCACACACAATCAACGTTTTCAGTTTAGCGATAACCTAGCAGTTCTATGTTCTCAAGCAATCACATCGGTACCATAATACTCTACAATACCTAGGAAAGACGGTATTAACTAAGGACTATCGTCCGGAATTGAATAAGGCAAGCAAGGGTCAAGAACTGATCCTCACCTTGGCCAAAGAAGGGCCTTTTCGGAATTAGGAAGCTTCATTAGCCCGAACTGACAACAGATCTGGAAAGAGGACGAAAATAGAGCGGTTTAGGCTTTTGAATCACTCGAATCGGACCTTGGATGGGCTAGATATGGGCGAAAGAAGATCCTCGGTTCGAATCACTTAACCGATCAAAACCGGGTTTTGAAATTGGAAATTGAAATTTGAAATCGAATTGAAATTGGTTTAGGATAAATGGGAAATTGAAATAAATTTGGACAAACCGAAGTAAACCGGATCCAATTGAATTAAACCGAATGAAAACCGAAATTGAAATTGATTTAGCTAGACAGGATTGAACCGAACCAAAATTAATTTAAACCGGGATTTGAAATCGAATTAGGGAAAATTGAACCAAACCAAGATTGAAATTGAAAACCGGTTAAACCAGAAATTAAAATTGGAATTGGATAACCGGAGGTTGAAATCGATTTGGACCAAACCGGAGTAAACCGGACCTGACCCAATTGAACCGGATCGATCCTGGTTAAACCGGGTTTTGGAAATTGAGTTGGACCAAACCAAAAACAGATTCGTCAAGAACAGAAACGTTTTAGAAAACAGATCATAACTTCCAAACGGTAAGGCGGAATTGGGCGATTCTTACCTTACTGGAAAGCTGAGATCAAGGGCTTTCCAACGACATATCGTGCGTTCCGTGATTCCTTACGGTTCGACGAAAAAACGCGAATCAATCTGACGGCCAGAACTGCATCGATCTCAGATCTGTGTTTGGAAATGTGTTAGATCTAAGAATCGAGATCAGATCTCAGATCTAACACCACAGAGGATCAGATCTAGAGAAGGGAAAGAGGAAAAGAGAAGAATATTAAAAGAAAGGAGGATCACTTAGCCTGAGAGAAGAACGAAGAGAGATCTGAGGAAGAGAAGGGAAGATCGGACGAGTGTGTCTCACCGGAGATGGCTGAGACGGCTGGTGACTCGACGGGGAAGCAGAGCTTCGCCGGAGATCTCCAAATGCCTCTTCTTCTTTGGTGGCTACCTCCTTTTATAGGAAAAGAGAGGAAACCCTAGGGTTTTTGGAATGGGCTAATGGGCTTTTTGGGCTATTCTTTTCTTTTTTCAAAATTTTTAAAGTGGGCTGGGCCAGGGCCATTACAAATTCTCCCCCCCTTGAAAAGAATTCATCCCGAATTCTGAAGGACGCGGTTTCCCGGTCGCTACTGAACTCAAGGGTACCGTTCTGCTCAGAGTGTGGAGACTGGGCTACGGAAAGTCCGAACGGGAAAGGCACAAGATGTTAAAAGGATAATGGAAAACCGGCTACGCGAAAACCGCGTAAGGGCTCAAAACGAAAAAGAAAAAAAAACCTAACAACTAAAACACTAGCTATGCCCTACTCCTATCAAGCCACAATCCCCTGACTCTAGCTACTCGGTGATCCTGGGGTCCGGTACTTAGGATCCATGTAGCCTCGATACCCTGGTCTGCATCACTCGGGTACTCTTCTGGGTCACTCGGGTACCCTTCTGGGTCCGAATCTGGCTCTGAATCTGAAATGGTGATCACTGGTGGCATTGTCGCCTCTCGCCGTTGTCACTCCTGATCCTGCATCTGTGCAGTCCGCTGTCGGCTAGACCTCTCCCGCATCTCCTCACGAGCAGCCCGCTGTCGATCCAGACACTCGGGGCTAGGAGCGTACTTGGACACAGAATCGGAACTAGAGTCAGAAGACATCCTGCATAAGATGCTAGTGAGGGAGGTCGCAACAAGAGATAATCAGTGATATATATTGGTGTTTGAAAAAGGTTTTCGCAAACGCTTTTGAAAAAGATTTGAAATCAGGGTTTTGGGAAAACAACGAAAGTTATCTCTCAGGACAGGACTGGGAGATCTTAACCTAGGCTCTGATACCAAATTGTAACACCCGTCTCCCGGTTAAACCGGAGACGCGGCATTAGGGCACCCATTGAACCCATTTCGGTCCAACCGGGATACCTTCGCAACTTGTCCCAAGACCCGGCGCTCTCTTTGCATTCAAATTCATCAATGATGTCACGTAATCGAATCAATCCCGCATCCAAACCTGCAAGAAAATTGGGACAGGGAAAGGAAAGGAGGACAAAGCAATTGTTTCAAACACAATTACCCAGTGAGGGCGGATTTAAGAAACCCGCGATCCCGACCTACGCCTCACAACTATGAAACACAAGTCCTAAGCTAATAGCATCTTGCAAACATCACCCGAAGGCTTTCACCACACAACCTACATCCCGAAGGACTACTACCGCCTGAAGCGCAAACAATTCCCAGGGAAACCGAAACCCGCCATTGGCTCCGGCGCCCAAATTTTATTCCACTTGGGGGGGGCTCGCCAAAACCCCCTTACGAGGATACAAGGGTCACGTACCTTTCAACCAAATCTCTCGGTACGCGAGCCGCCACACAACACCCTTTCGGAGGCCCTGCCACAGTTTTAAGAAATACAAGTTCATCACACACAATCAACGTTTTCAGTTTAGCGATAACCTAGCAGTTCTATGTTCTCAAGCAATCACATCGGTACCATAATACTCTACAATACCTAGGAAAGACGGTATTAACTAAGGACTATCGTCCGGAATTGAATAAGGCAAGCAAGGGTCAAGAACTGATCCTCACCTTGGCCAAAGAAGGGCCTTTTCGGAATTAGGAAGCTTCATTAGCCCGAACTGACAACAGATCTGGAAAGAGGACGAAAATAGAGCGGTTTAGGCTTTTGAATCACCCGAATCGGACCTTGGATGGGCTAGATATGGGCGAAAGAAGATCCTCGGTTCGAATCACTTAACCGATCAAAACCGGGTTTTGAAATTGGAAATTGAAATTTGAAATCGAATTGAAATTGGTTTAGGATAAATGGGAAATTGAAATAAATTTGGACAAACCGAAGTAAACCGGATCCAATTGAATTAAACCGAATGAAAACCGAAATTGAAATTGATTTAGCTAGACAGGATTGAACCGAACCAAAATTAATTTAAACCGGGATTTGAAATCGAATTAGGGAAAATTGAACCAAACCAAGATTGAAATTGAAAACCGGTTAAACCAGAAATTAAAATTGGAATTGGATAACCGGAGGTTGAAATCGATTTGGACCAAACCGGAGTAAACCGGACCTGACCCAATTGAACCGGATCGATCCTGGTTAAACCGGGTTTTGGAAATTGAGTTGGACCAAACCAAAAACAGATTCGTCAAGAACAGAAACGTTTTAGAAAACAGATCATAACTTCCAAACGGTAAGGCGGAATTGGGCAATTCTTACCTTACTGGAAAGCTGAGATCAAGGGCTTTCCAAAGACATATCGTGCGTTCCGTGATTCCTTACGGTTCGACGAAAAAACGCGAATCAATCTGACGGCCAGTACTGCATCGATCTCAGATCTGCGTTTGGAAATGTGTTAGATCTAAGAATCGAGATCAGATCTCAGATCTAACACCACAGAGGATCAGATCTAGAGAAGGGAAAGAGGAAAAGAGAAGAATATTAAAAGAAAGGAGGATCACTTAGCCCGAGAGAAGAACGAAGAGAGATCTGAGGAAGAGAAGGGAAGATCGGACGAGTGTGTCTCACCGGAGATGGCTGGGACGGCTGGTGACTCGACGGGGAAGCAAGCATCGACGGGGAAGCAGAGCTTCGCCAGAGATCTCCAAATGCCTCTTCTTCTTTGGTGGCTCCCTCCTTTTATAGGAAAAGAGAGGAAACCCTGGGGTTTTTGGAATGGGCTAATGGGATTTTTGGGCTATTCTTTTCTTTTTTCAAAATTTTTAAAGTGGGCTGGGCCAGCGCCATTACAAATTCTCCTCCCCTTGAAAAGAATTCGTCCTGAATTCTGAAGGACGCAGTTTCCCGGTCGCTACTGAACTCAAGGGTACCGTTCTGCTCAGAGTGTGGAGACTGGGCTACGGAAAGTCCGAACGGGAAAGGCACGAGATGTTAAAAGGATAATGGAAAACCGGCTACGCGAAAACCGCGTAAGGGCTCAAAACGAAAAAGAAAAAAAAACCTAACAACTAAAACACTAGCTATGCCCTACTCCTATCAAGCCACAATCCCCTGACTCTAGCTACTCGGTGATCCTGGGGTCCGGTACTTAGGATCCATGTCGCCTCGATACCCTGGTCTGCAACACTCGGGTACTCTTCTGGGTCACTCGGGTACCCTTCTGGGTCCGAATCTGGCTCTGAATCTGAAATGGTGATCACTGGTGGCATTGTCGCCTCTCGCCGTTGTCACTCCTGATCCTGCATCTGTGCAGTCCGCTGTCGGCTAGACCTCTCCCGCATCTCCTCACGAGCAGCCCGCTGTCGATCCAGCCACTCTGGGCTAGGAGCGTACTTGGACACAAAATCGGAACTAGAGTCAGAAGACATCCTGCATAAGATGCTAGTGAGGGAGGTCGCAACAAGAGATAATCAGTGATATATATTGGTGTTTGAAAAAGGTTTTCCCAAAGTATCCATTTTATAAAATTTTCGCAAACGCTTTTGAAAAAGATTTGAAATCAGGGTTTTGGGAAAACAACGAAAGCTGATCTCTTAGGACAGGACTGGGAGATCTTAACCTAGGCTCTGATACCAAATTGTAACACCCGTCTCCCGGTTAAACCGAAGACGCGGCATTAGGGTACCCGTTGAACCCATTTCGGTCCAACCGGGATACCTTCGCAACTTGTCCCAAGACCCGGCGCTCTCTTTGCATTCAAATTCATCAATGATGTCACGTAATCGAATCAATCCCGCATCCAAACCTGCAAGAAAATTGGGACAGGGAAAGGAAAGGAGGACAGAGCAATTGTTTCAAACACAATTACCCAGTGAGGGCGGATTTAAGAAACCCGCATCCCGACCTACGCCTCACAACTATGAAACACAAGTCCTAAGCTAATAGCATCTTGTAAACATCAACCGAAGGCTTTCACCATACAACCTACGTCCCGAAGGACTACTACCGCCTGAAGCGCAAACAATTCCCAGGGAAACCGAAACCCGCCATTGGCTCCGGCGCCCAAATTTTATTCCACTTGTGGGGGGGGGGGGGCTCGCCAAAACCCCCTTACGAGGATACAAGGGTCACGTACCTTTTAACCAAATCCCTCGGTACGCGAGCCGCCACACAACACCCTTTCGGAGGCCCTACCACAGTTCTAAGAAATACAAGTTCATCACACACAATCAACGTTTTCAGTTTAGCGATTGTTGGGATGGTGTCCTGAAATCACACTTGTACTCACTCCTGTGATAGTTGTGTGTCGAGATCAGGCATTCGTATAATACTGGGCGTTTGCAATGCTTTGCTAGAAGCCTCTTGCAATCTGTAGGTCGTGGACTTACTGCCAGTATTATATGATCCTATAGGGTCACACACCTAAGCGAACTGGAAGCTACGACATGGGAATGATCATTATGGTAATGATCATACTAATGTGTATTGGATACACATTAATATCGATATTATGGTATTGTGTCGATCGACACAGCTTGTGTGTCGGTCGACACAGTTCGGATTTTCCGAACAGGCTTTTCGGGTTATGGCTTAATTGAGTCTGGCCCGTTAAGCACGTTTAGGTCGAATAAAAACAGATTAGTTCGACCTAAACAATAGAGCCGTCCAGTTTTCTTGACAGAAACACTAGACACACCAGACACTATCGATCCCTATTGATCCGGCACTAGCATCCCGTTTCCAGCGAGCGTGCGTGTGTATCTGGTAGAGGCAAGGCGTTGCGTTGCTCCAACTGATCTCGTTCACCATCTCTATCGCTGCCATAGGTAAGAACGAGGTTGGTCTATTTTCAATATATCAAACCCTAGATCCATCGGGATCCAACAGTGGTATCAGAGCATGCTTAGGGTTTAGCTATTGAAACTGGTGATATAAAATCGAAACTTGATGTTGTTGATCTGTATATTGCCTGTTGAAATCGGTTTTCATTGATTAAATCTCGGATTTTATCTCTGTTGAAAACGATGGTATTGCTCAAATCGCACTGTGTCGATCGACACAAAGCGTGTGTCGGTCGACACAACGCGGCGCAAAATATAAAATTTTAGGGTTTGTCGCAGGGTGTCGATCGACACAAAGCGTGTGTCGGTCGACACAGAGCGAAAACTCGCGAATAAAATTTTAGGGTTTATCGCACAGTATCGATCGACACAAAGCGTGTGTCGGTCGATACAAAGCGAAAATCCACAAATTATCTTAGGGTTTCGATCTGAGATCGAAGACCAGATTTCTTGCTGCGTCGATCGATACACTGGGTGTGTCGGTCGACACAGGCAAAACGATTTGATAGACTGGTTCAATTGGATTGAACTGGTTGTATCAATCGGTTAATTTTAATTAACCAAAATTGGTTCTGGTTCGGTCATGTCGATCGACACACAGTGTGTGACAGTCGACATGGACTATTAAACCGAGCCGGTTCAATTGGATTGAATCGGTTATGTAAGTTCGATCCGGTTAGACCGGTTATCGAAAATGGTTTAAAATGATTGCGTCGATCGATACCAATGGTTGGCATCGATCGATACAATGCTCGCAGATATGCTAGTTGGACTACATATTTGCATATACCAGAACAATTTAATCCTATAAGTTGTAGATGAATCTAAACTAAATAAAACTGAATGTTTTTAAATAACCTAATAAATTCTTGATGTATATTGGATGTATATCAAGATAAAATAGTTCTTTCTTCAACTAAATATCAAGTGATCTTGATGTCTTGCCCGATCTAGTCTACTGTCAAGACTCGTGTCGTTTGTTGGATATTCTTGGAGTCCTTGATATCCACTGCAACATGAGTAAGGCAGGTGGTCATTGACAGACTTGCAGTGCAACTGTCAGTAATCACAAGACAGAAAAAGGATTGGTTTTACTTGACTGGGCTGTCAGAAGTTCTGGGCCCAGAGACATCAGAGTGGATTGGACATAGTTTGTTTTATCCACGACCAGGAATTGTACTGGGTACAATTAGCAATGATTTGCTTACCTAGATGACTGAAGTTTGAGCAACGGCGAGTCGCCCACTCGAATTTTAGCAATCTGAGGATCTTGGCTCATTGTATTCATCTGAGGAAACATGGTTTTGAATACAATGCGAGTTTTTCTTATTGGATAAGAATTCTCATTTCTTGAGCTTTATGACTAAAATTTACCTCTTTTGAATTACAGCTATGTCTGTCTCAAATCACATCAACACTTTCTCACTAAGATCCGTCCTTGAGAAGGACAAGTTAAATGGATCTAATTTCTTGGAATGGTATCGGAACCTGAGAATAGTTCTCAGGCAAGAGAACAAGGAATATGTCCTTGAAAGAGTTCTCACCGAGAGGCCACGTTCCAATGCTCCGCAGACAGAAAAGAATGCTTGGGATAAGCATTCAGCGGATGTCAAAGATGTTACTTGTCTAATGCTGGTGACCATGAACTCTGAGCTGCAGAAGCAATATGAGAACGTGTTGTCACCCATTGAGATGATTAACAGCTTGAAAGCTTTGTTTCAGGAGCAAGCTCGCACAGAGAGATACCAGACGGTTAAATCTCTCATTGACTGCAAGCTGGCTAAGGACAGTCCAATAAGTCCTCATGTCCTTAAAATGATGGGTTACATTGATAACCTGGGGAAACTGGACTGTGCTATTAGTCAGGAGCTAGCCACTGACATGATTCTGCAGTCTTTGCCGTCGTGTTTTGATCAGTTCATCATGAACTACAACATGCAAAACATGACTATGACATTGACTGAGTTGCACGGTATGCTGAAGACAGCAGAGCCGAATCTCAAGAAGGCTACTCCCAGTGTCCTGATGGTACAAGGGGGTAAAAGGTTTAAGAAACCTAAGAAGGATAAGGGAAAGGCCCAGGTTGTCGAGACTGAAAGTCAAGACAAGCCCAAGCCCAAGCCCAAATTCGGGCCTTCTGCTGAGGATAAGTGCAACTACTGCAAGCAGTTGGGGCATTGGAAAAGAGACTGCAAGAAGTTCAAGGAAGATTACAAGAAGCTGAAGAAGACGTATGATGCGTCTGATTCAGGTATTTATGTTATCGAACTTAATGTTATGTCTTCTAGTTCTACTTCGTGGGTATTGGATACCGGCTGTGGTGCTCATATTTGTACTGATGTGCAGGCACTAAGAAACAGTAGGACGCTGAGGAAAGGGCAAGTAGAGCTACGAGTCGGGAATGGAGCTAAGGTTGCTGCACTGGCCGTAGGCACCTACGTGTTGTCCTTGCCATCGGGCATGGTTTTAATTTTAAATAATTGCTACTTTGTACCTGCGATAAGCAGAAACATAATTTCAGTTTCCGTTTTGGATTTAGAAGGTTTTGATTTTGCTGTTAAGAATAAAGTTTGTTCTTTTAATCGTGATGGTACATTTTATGGTAGCGCCCCATTAGCTAATGGGTTATATATTTTAAACCAAGAAATGCCTGTCTTTAACATAAATACAAAGCGGTTTAAGTCCAATGATGAAAACCCGACTTTCTTATGGCATTGTCGTTTGGGCCATATCAATGAGAAACGCATCCAAAGGCTCCATCGGAATGGGCTTCTGGGCTCATTTGATTTTGAATCATGTGAGAAATGCGAATCTTGCTTGGTGGGCAAAATGGCTAGAGCCCCTTTCAACAAACCAAATGAAAGGGCCAGTGACTTATTGGGCCTTATTCATACTGATGTATGTGGGCCGATGAGTACTGTTGCCAGAGGAAATTACAAGTACTTCATTACCTTTACTGATGATTTCAGTAGGTATGGCTATGTCTATTTGATGAGACACAAGTCAGAATCCTTTGATAGATTCAAGGAATTCAAGAATGAAGTACAGAATCAACTTGGCAAAAGTATCAAAGTTCTGCGATCGGATCGCGGAGGAGAATACTTAAGCCAAGAATTCAGCGACTATCTGAGCGAGTGTGGAATTGTTTCACAACTCACTCCTCCTGGAACACCCCAATGGAATGGAGTGTCAGAGAGGAGGAATCGAACCTTGTTGGACATGGTTCGGTCTATGATGAGTCATTCTAATCTTCCATTATCCTTTTGGGGATACGCTCTAGAAACGTCTGCGTTTACACTAAATAGGGTACCATCTAAATCAGTGGAAAAGACACCACATGAAATGTGGACTGAGAATGTTCCTAGTCTGTCTTTCCTGAGGATTTGGGGTTGTGAAGCCTATGTCAAACGTTTAATTTCTGACAAGCTTGCACCTAAATCGGATAAATGCTACTTCGTTGGTTATCCTAAGGAAACCAAGGCATACTACTTTTACAACCAATCTGAGAACAAAGTATTTGTTGCTCGGGACTGTTCTTTTCTTGAAAGGGAGTTTCTCTCTAAGAAAAACAGTGGGAGTAAGGTACATCTTGAAGAAATTCTAGATGCACAGGATACTGCTCAACCTACTGAGGAAGAGCAGCAGTTCGATCCACAAAGTTCTGTGGAACCGGCGCCTGTGGAGCCTGAAGTTCGCAAATCCGGAAGGATCCGTCATGAACCCGAGAGATACTATGGATTTCTCGTAACCGATTCAAATGATCATCCGAAATGGAAACCATGTCACAAAACCAAGTATGGTCCTTGGTCGATTTACCTAATGGTGTAAAAGCCATTGAGTGTAAATGGATCTTCAAAAAGAAGATTGACGTGGATGGCAATGTACAGATTTACAAAGCGAGGTTGGTGGCTAAAGGTTTCAAGCAAATTCATGGTATTGACTATGATGAAACCTATTCCCCAGTCGCTATGCTTAAATCCATTCGGATTCTTCTAGCAATTGCCGCTCATTATGATTATGAGATTTGGCAAATGGATGTAAAAACCGCATTCCTGAATGGTATTCTGGAAGAGGATGTGTATATGACACAGCCTGAAGGTTTTGTCGATCCTAAGAACGCTGGGAAGGTATGCAAGCTTCATAAATCCATTTATGGATTGAAGCAAGCATCTCGGAGTTGGAATCTTCGTTTTGATGAAACAGTTAAACAATTTGGTTTCATCAAGAACGAAGAAGAACCATGTGTATACAAGAAGACTAGTGGGAGCAAAATTGTGTTTCTTGTACTGTATGTCGATGACATACTCCTCCTCGGTAATGACGTTCCGTTGCTTCAGTCTGTCAAGACTTGGCTTGGAAGTTATTTTTCCATGAAAGACATGGGAGAAGCCGCGTACATTCTTGGAATCAGAATCTACAGAGATAGATCGAATAGGCTGATTGGTTTGTGCCAGGACACTTATATTGATAAGGTGTTGCACAGATTCAGGATGCAAGATTCCAAGAAGGGCTTCATACCGATGTCTCATGGCATGAGTCTCAGCAAGAAGCAGTGTCCGGCGACACCTGCTGAGCGAGAACGCATGAATAGGATTCCTTATGCTTCTGCAATAGGATCTGTTATGTATGCCATGCTCTGCACTCGTCGAGATGTAGCTTACGCGTTAAGCATGACGAGTAGATACCAATCTGATCTAGGTGAAGTTCACTGGACAGCTGT
This sequence comes from Orychophragmus violaceus, assembly GCA_030180135.1. Lineage (NCBI taxonomy): Eukaryota > Viridiplantae > Streptophyta > Magnoliopsida > Brassicales > Brassicaceae > Orychophragmus > Orychophragmus violaceus. The sequence goes on from CM058240.1 coordinate 73,024,503, forward strand.
CAAGAATATTCTCAAGTATTTGAGACATACTAAGGATAAATTCCTTGTGTATGGAGGAAGTGAAGGACTTGTAGTGAATGGATTCACTGATGCGAGTTTTCAGACCGACAGAGACGATTTCCGATCACAATCTGGATATGTCTTCTGTCTAAATGGCGGTGCAGTGAGCTGGAAGAGCTCTAAGCAGAATACCGTAGCTGATTCCACGACGGAAGCTGAATATGTTGCTGCTTCAGAAGCGGCAAAGGAAGCTGTTTGGATCAAGAAGTTCATGACTGAACTTGGTGTGGTTCCTAGCATCTTGGAGCCAGTGGCTTTGTTCTGCGATAACAACGGAGCCATTGCTCAAGCAAAAGAGCCAAGGTCGCACCAGAAGTCCAAGCATTGTGGAGAGGAGATATCACTTAATTCGAGATATCGTCAATAGAGGTGACGTGAAGATCAGCCGAGTCCCAACAGACGAGAATGTCGCTGATCCTCTGACTAAGTCACTCCCAAGGCCTAAGCATGAGAGTCATTCGACTGCTGTAGGCATTAGAGATCTTAAGATGTAATCTTGATTCTAGTGGAAGTTTTTAGTTTTATTTTGGTTATAATAAGATGCTCATGTAAACATTCTTTTAGAAGTGTTTTAATGAAATTTGATTTCAGCATTATTTATTGTGATCTAAATAATGGTCCCAAATAAGTTTATGACATATTATAGGTCATCAAGTTGAGGACTTGATCATGAAACCCTATAAGTTAATAAATTATTTTGTCCCTAGTCGAGGTTGTAGAATCGGGGCACTGACAACCGATAGAGACTAGATTGTGAGGTGACTGTTGGCTAAGTTTCATGGAGCCAATGATATGATTATCGCAGTCAGTCACATAGATATATGTTGGTGAACATATGATCGGACATGACCCGCTAATGAGAAGTCTACAAGATAGTTATATCTGTGTCATAAGAGGTTCTCATTACGACTATAGAGTATAGTCCTTAGACCTGAGTTCATCATGTCTTCTTGCATATGAATTGATACACTTTGACTTTGTCAAACGTCGACCCGTAACTGGCGGCTATAACGGCACTGTTCGGGTGTATCATGAAGTGTGCGTTGAAACAGGGATGGAACAAGAAGGGATTTGTCCCTCCTGTATAACGGGAGATAAACATCTCAGGGCCTATCGAAGATTGATTACTGAGAAAAATGTGTGGCCGCACTCAAACGAACTGTAGTTCAGTTGTTTGTAATGTTCAGTATGAGATCAGGAGTTCGATAAACACGATGTTGGCTTAATAAGGATGGCACAAATCTTGCCTTATGCCAAATCGAGATAAAGTGACAAAGGGATTATTGGAATTGGTGATTCCAGTACAAGTGGGAGATTGTTGGGATGGTGTCCTGAAATCACACTTGTACTCACTCCTGTGATAGTTGTGTGTCGAGATCAGACATTCGTATAATACTAGGCGTTTGCAATGCTTTGCTAGAAGCCTCTTGCAATCTGTAGGTCGTGGACTTACTGCCAGTATTATATGATCCTATAGGGTCACACACCTAAGCGAACTGGAAGCTACGACATGGGAATGATCATTATGGTAATGATCATACTAATGTGTATTGGATACACATTAATATCGATATTATGGTATTGTGTCGATCGACACAGCTTGTGTGTCGGTCGACACAGTTCGGATTTTCCGAACAGGCTTTTCGGGTTATGGCTTAATTGAGTCTGGCCCGTTAAGCACGTTTAGGTCGAATAAAAACAGATTAGTTCGACCTAAACAATAGAGCCGTCCAGTTTTCTTGACAGAAACACTAGACACACCAGACACTATCGATCCCTATTGATCCGGCACTAGCATCCCGTTTCCAGCGAGCGTGCGTGTGTATCTGGTAGAGGCAAGGCGTTGCGTTGCTCCAACTGATCTCGTTCACCATCTCTTCCGCTGCCATAGGTAAGAACGAGGTTGGTCTATTTTCAATATATCAAACCCTAGATCCATCGGGATCCAACAGCGATAACCTAGCAGTTCTATATTCTCAAGCAATCACATCGGTACCATAATACTCTACAATACCTAGGAAAGACGGTATTAACTAAGGACTATCGTCCGGAATTGAATAGGGCAAGCAAGGGTCAAGAACTGATCCTCACCTTGGCCAAATAAGGGCATTTTCGGAATTAGGAAGCTTCATTAGCCCGAACTGACAACAGATCTGGAAAGAGGACGAAAATAGAGCGGTTTAGGCTTTTGAATCACCCGAATCGGACCTAGGATGGGCTAGATATGGGTGAAAGAAGATCCTCGGTTCGAATTACTTAACCGATCAAAACCGGGTTTTGAAATTGGAAATTGAAATTTGAAATCGAATTGAAATTAGTTTAAGATAAACGGAAATTGAAATAAATTTGGACAAACCGAAGTAAACCGGATCCAATTGAATTAAACCGAATGAAAACCGAAATTAAAATTGATTTAGCTAGACCGGATTGAACGGAACCAAAATTAATTTAAACCGGGATTTGAAATCGAATTAGGGAAAATTGAACCAAACCAAGATTGAAATTGAAAACCGGTTAAACCAGAAATTAAAATTGGAATTGGATAACCGGAGGTTGAAATCGATTTGGACCAAACCGGAGTAAACCGGACCAGACCCAATTGAACCGGATCGATCCTCGTTAATCCAGGTTTTGGAAATTGAGTTGGACCAAACCAAAAACAGATTCGTCAAGAACAGAAACGTTTTAGAAAACAGATCATAACTTCCAAACAGTAAGGCGGAATTGAGCGATTCTTACCTTACTGGAAAGCTGAGATCAAGGGCTTTCCAACGACATATCGTGCGTTCCGTGATTCCTTACGGTTCGACAAAAACCGCGAATCAATCTGACGGCCAGAACTGCATCGATCTCAGATCTGCGTTTGGAAATGTGTTAGATCTAAGAATCGAGATCAGATCTCAGATCTAACACCACAGAGGATCAGATCTAGAGAAGGGAAAGAGGAAAAGAGAAGAATATTAAAAGAAAGGAGGATCACTTAGCCCGAGAGAAGAACGAAGAGAGATCTGAGGAAGAGAAGGGAAGATCGGACGAGTGTGGCTCATCGGAGATGGCTGGGACGGCTGGTGACTCGACGGGGAAGCAGAGCTTCGCCGGAGATCTCCAAATGCCTCTACTTCTTTGGTGGCTACCTCCTTTTATAGGAAAAGAGAGGAAACCCTAGGGTTTTTGGAATGGGCTAATGGGCTTTTTGGGCTATTCTTTTCTTTTTTCAAAATTTTTAAAGTGGGCTGGGCCAGGGCCATTACAAATTCTCCCCCCCCCTTGAAAATAATCGTCCCGAATTCTGAAGGACGCGGTTTCCCGGTCGCTACTGAACTCAAGGGTACCGTTCTACTCAGAGTGTGGAGACTGGGCTACGGAAAGTCCGAACGGGAAAGGCACGAGATGTTAAAAGGATAATGGAAAACCGGCTATGCGAAAACCGCGTAAGGGCTCAAAACGAAAAAGAAAAAAAACCCTAACAACTAAAACACTAGCTATGCCCTACTCCTATCAAGCCACAATCCCCTGACTCTAGCTACTCGGTGATCCTGGGGTCCGGTACTTAGGATCCATGTCGCCTCGATACCCTGATATGCATCACTCGGGTACTCTTCTGGGTCACTCTGGTACCCTTCTGGGTCCGAATCTGGCTCTGAATCTGAAATGGTGATCACTGGTGGCATTGTCGCCTCTCGCCGTTGTCACTCCTTATCCTGCATATGTGCAGTCCGCTGTCGGCTAGACCTCTCCCGCATCTCCTCACGAGCAGCCCGCTGTCGATCCAGCCACTCGGGGCTAGAAGCGTACTTGGACCCAGAATCGGAACTAGAGTCAGAAGACATCCTGCATAAGATGCTAGTGAGGGAGGTCGCAACAAGAGATAATCAGTGATATATATTGGTGTTTGAAAAAGGTTTTCGCAAAGTATCCATTTTATAAAATTTTCGCAAACGCTTTTGAAAAAGATTTGAAATCAGGGTTTTGGGAAAACAACGAAAGCTTATCTCTCAGGACAGGACTGGGAGATCTTAATCTAGGCTCTGATACCAAATTGTAACACCCGTCTCCCGGTTAAACCGGAGATGCGGCATTAGGGCACCCGTTGAACCCATTTCGGTCCAACCGGGATACCTTCGCAACTTGTCCCAAGACCCGGGGCTCTCTTTGCATTCAAATTCATCAATGATGTCACGTAATCGAATCAATCCCGCATCCAATCCTGCAAGAAAATTGGGACAGGGAAAGGAAAGGAGGACAGAGCAATTGTTTCAAACACAATTACCCAGTGAGGGCGGATTTAAGAAACCCGCGATCCCGACCTACGCCTCACAACTATGAAACACAAGTCCTAAGCTAATAGCATCTTGCAAACATCACATGAAGGCTTTCACCACAAAACCTACGTCCCGAAGGACTACTACCGCCTGAAGCGCAAACAATTCCCAGGGAAACCGAAACCCGCCATTGGCTCTGGCGCCCAAATTTTATTCCACTTGGGGGGGGGGGGCTCGCCAAAACCCCCTTACGAGGATACAAGGGTCACATACCTTTCAACCAAATCCCTCGGTACCCGAGCCGCCACACAACACCCTTTCGGAGCCCCTACCACAGTTCTAAGAAATACAAGTTCATCAAACACAATCAACGTTTTCAGTTTAGCGATAACCTAGCAGTTCTATGTTCTCAAGCAATCACATCGGTACCATAATACTCTACAATACCTAGGAAAGACGGTATTAACTAAGGACTATCGTCCGGAATTGAATAGGGCAAGCAAGGGTCAAGAACTGATCCTCACCTTGGCCAAAGAAGAGCATTTTCGGAATTAGGAAGCTTCATTAGCCCGAACTGACAACAGATCTGGAAAGAGGACGAAAATAGAGCGGTTTAGGCTTTTGAATCACCCGAATCGGACCTAGGATGGGCTAGATATGGGCGAAAGAAGATCCTCGGTTCGAATCACTTAACCGATCAAAACCGGGTTTTGAAATTGGAAATTGAAATTTGAAATCGAATTGAAATTGGTTTAGGATAAACGGGAAATTGAAATAAATTTGGACAAACTGAAGTAAACCGGATCCAATTGAATTAAACCGAATGAAAACCGAAATTGAAATTGATTTAGCTAGACCGGATTGAACCGAACCAAAATTAATTTAAACCGGGATTTGAAATCGAATTAGGGAAAATTGAACCAAACCAAGATTGAAATTGAAAACCGGCTAAACCAGAAATTAAAATTGGAATTGGATAACCGGAGGTTGAAATCGATTTGGACCAAACCGGAGTAAACCGGACCAGACCCAATTGAACCGGATCGATCCTGGTTAAACCGGGTTTTGGAAATTGAGTTGGACCAAACCAAAAACAGATTCGTCAAGAACAGAAACGTTTTATAAAACAGATCATAACTTCCAAACGGTAAGGCAGAATTGGGCGATTCTTACCTTACTGGAAAGCTGAGATCAAGGGCTTTCCAACGACATATCGTGCGTTCCGTGATTCCTTACGGTTCGACGAATAACGCTAATCAATCTGACGGCCAGAACTGCATCGATCTCAGATCTGCGTTTGGAGATCTAAGAATCGAGATCAGATCTCAGATCTAACACCACAGAGGATCAGATCTAGAGAAGGGAAAGAGGAAAAGAGAAGAATATTAAAAGAAAGGAGGATCACTTAGCCCGAGAGAAGAACGAAGAGAGATCTGAGGAAGAGAAGGGAAGATCGGACGAGTGTGGCTCATCGGAGATGGCTGGGACGGCTGGTGACTCGACGGGGAAGCAGAGCTTCGCCGGAGATCTCCAAATGCCTCTACTTCTTTGGTGGCTACCTCCTTTTATAGGAAAAGAGAGGAAACCCTAGGGTTTTTGGAATGGGCTAATGGGCTTTTTGGGCTATTCTTTTCTTTTTTCAAAATTTTTAATGTGGGCTGGGCCAGGGCCATTACAAATTCTCCCCTCCCTTGAAAAGAATCGTCCCGAATTCTGAAGGACGCGGTTTCCCGGTCGCTACTGAACTCAAGGGTACCGTTCTGCTCAGAGTGTGGAGACTGGGCTACGGAAAGTCCGAATGGGAAAGGCACGAGATGTTAAAAGGATAATGGAAAACCGGCTACGCGAAAACCGCGTAAGGGCTTAAAACGAAAAAGAAAAAAAAAACCTAACAACTAAAACACTAGCTATGCCCTACTCCTATCAAGCCACAATCCCCTGACTCTAGCTACTCGGTGATCCTGGGGTCCGGTACTTAGGATCCCTGTCGCCTCGATACCCTGGTCTGCATCACTCGGGTACTCTTTTGGGTCACTCTGGTACCCTTCTGGGTCCGAATCTGGCTCTGAATCTGAAATGGTGATCACTGGTGGCATTGTCGCATTTCGCCGTTGTCACTCCTGATCCTGCATCTGTGCAGTCCGCTGTCGGCTAGACCTCTCCCGCATCTCCTCACGAGCAGCCCGCTGTCGATCCAACCACTCGGGGCTAGGAGCGTACTTGGACCCAGAATCGGAACTAGAGTCAGAAGACATCCTGCATAAGATGCTAGTGAGGGAGGTCGCAACAAGAGATAATCAGTGATATATATTGGTGTTTGAAAAAGGTTTTCGCAAAGTATCCATTTTATAAAATTTTCGCAAACGCTTTTGAAAAAGATTTGAAATCAGGGTTTTGGGAAAACAACGAAAGCTTATATCTCAGGACAGGACTGGGAGATCTTAACCTAAGTTCTGATACCAAATTGTAACACCCGTCTCCCGGTTAAACCGGAGACGCGGCATTAGGGCACCCGTTGAACCCATTTCGGTCCAACCGGGATATCTTCGCAACTTGTCCCAAGACCCGGGGCTCTCTTTGCATTCAAATTCATCAATGATGTCACGTAATCGAATCAATCCCGCATCCAAACCTGCAAGAAAATTGGGACAGGGAAAGGAAAGGAGGACAGAGCAATTGTTTCAAACACAATTACCCAGTGAGGGCGGATTTAAGAAACCCGCGATCCCGACCTACGCCTCACAACTATGAAACACAAGTCCTAAGCTAATAGCATCTTGCAAACATCACCCGAACGCTTTCACCACACAACCTACGTCCCGAAGGACTACTACCGCCTGAAGTGCAAACAATTCCCAGGGAAACCGAAACCCGCCATTGGCTCCGGCGCCCAAATTTTATTCCACTTGGGGGGGGGCTCGCCAAAACCCCCTTACGAGGATACAAGGGTCACGTACCTTTCAACCAAATCCCTTGGTACCCGAGCCACCACACAACACCCTTTCGGAGGCCCTACCACAGTTCTAAGAAATACAAGTTCATCACACACAATCAACGTTTTCAGTTTAGCGATAACCTAGAAGTTCTATGTTCTCAAGCAATCACATCGGTACCATAATACTCTACAATACCTAGGAAAGACGGTATTAACTAAGGACTATCGTCCGGAATTGAATAGGGCAAGCAAGGGTCAAGAACTGATCCTCACCTTGGCCAAAGAAGGGCATTTCGGAATTAGGAAGCTTCATTAGCCCGAACTGACAACAGATCTGGAAAGAGGACGAAAATAAAGCGGTTTAGGCTTTTGAATCACCCGAATCGGACCTAGGATGGGCTAGATATGGGCGAAAGAAGATCCTCGGTTCGAATCACTTAACCGATCAAAACCGGGTTTTGAAATTGGAAATTGAAATTTGAAATCGAATTGAAATTGGTTTAGGATAAACGGGAAATTGAAATAAATTTGGACAAACCGAAGTAAACCGGATCCAATTGAATTAAACCGAATGAAAACCGAAATTGAAATTGATTTAGCTAGACCGGATTGAACCGAACCAAAATTAATTTAAACCGGGATTTGAAATCGAATTAGGGAAAATTGAACCAAACCAAGATTGAAATTGAAAACCGGCTAAACCGGAAATTAAAATTGGAATTGGATAACCGGAGGTTGAAATCGATTTGGACCAAACCGGAGTAAACCGGACCAGACCCAATTGAACCGGATCGATCCTGGTTAAACCGGGTTTTGGAAATTGAGTTGGACCAAACCAAAAACAGATTCGTCAAGAACAGAAACGTTTTAGAAAACATATCATAACTTCCAAACGGTAAGGCAGAATTGGGCGATTCTTACCTTACTGGAAATCTGAGATCAAGGGCTTTCCAACGACATATCGTGCGTTCCGTGATTCCTTACGGTTCGACGAAAAACGCTAATCAATCTGACGGCCAGAACTGCATCGATCTCAGATCTGCGTTTCGAGATCTAAGAATCGAGATCAGATCTCAGATCTAACACCACAGAGGATCAGATCTAGAGAAGGGAAAGAGGAAAAGAGAAGAATATTAAAAGAAAGGAGGATCACTGATGTAAGACTCAGATGGACAGAGCCTCACGCGGTGGTTGATGGAAGAAACAGGTTGGCTTTGTCGCTCTCTCCTGTTACTCAAGGGATGGTCGTGTGTAAGAGATGGGATCGAACAGGCTGGCTTTGACGCGCTCTCCTGTTGAATCAGTGGGTGGTAGGGCTGGTGGATCGAAGGCACCACAGAGATGATGAACGGGTCTCTGATACTGCACAGACACTTGTCTTCTTTGTGAATCACACACAAGGAACAACAAGCAAACAAGAACAAGCGGTGGCTGTTCAAGAAAAGGCGAAAATCGCTTAAGGGTTTATTGATAATTCAAAAGGTATCTAACACAATGATACAAAGTTGTTTAAGTACAAAAACAAAGAAGAACAAAAAGGAAAATCAAATATCTCGGCCTTGAATGAGAGATAGCCGAGTTACACAGAAAAGGAAAGTGTGTAATTCCTTCCTTGGCGGCCAAGCCTTGAGTTATGGTGTGGGTGGGCCGACTTGCCTCATTAAAAACCTTGGGAGTAAAACCTCTTTGGGATAAAACCACCCAAGGGAAAAAGAGTGCAAGAGAGTCCACCAACTCTCGGACTTAGCATGGGCCGAGCCGGATGGTAAGGACTTGGCATAGTCCGGCCCATGGTTCCCCTAGACGCGTAGAAGGTCCAGCTTCCTTGTTGCTTACACAGTCCACGCCTCCTGTGTTATCCACGTCGCTTACACAGTCCAAATCTCCTGTGTTATCCGTATTGTTTACACAGCCCAAGTCTTCTATCGCCTCTAGCTTCTTGGGCTCGTTCTTGAGGTAGTCTCCAAGTTCCATTGAGTTCATGAGGTTCTCTACTGCAGTGTTGAATCCTTCCCTGAGCCTCCTTGTCCTAGATCGAGTCATTGGAGCTTCCTTGACCTCAGGAATGGCTTGTGGATGGGTGCTTAGCTGGATGTCCTCATCATTCCCACCCTCTTCAGAAGGTTTTGTCCTCAAAACTGGATCATCTGCAACATATGGAGACAAATCAGTCACATTGAAGCTATGTGAAATATTGAGCTCACCCGGGAGTTCTAGCTTGTAGGCGTTGTTGTTGATTCGTTCTAGAACTTTGAAGGGACCATCTCCCCTAGGCGCCAGCTTCGAGCTTCTCTTCTGTGGAAACCTCTCAGGTCTCATGTGGAGCCAAACCCACTCTCCTGGCTCAAAGACTAACTCCTTGCGGCCCTTGTCTGCTCGCCTCTTGTACTCTTCAGTCTTCTTAAGAATGTTGTCTCTTGCTTTCTGGTGTAGCTTCTTAACAAACTCTCCTTTCCTGAGACCATCTAGATTAACTTGCTCAACTTGGGGAATTGGCGACAAATCAAGAGGTGTTAGTGGATTAAAACCATACACAGTTTCAAATGGAGACATTTTAGTAGCAGAATGTGTAGCATGGTTATAGGCAAACTCAATGAAAGGCAAACAATCTAACCATGTGTTTAAGTTCCTGCCAAGAGTTACCCTAAGTAAAGTAGATAAGGTACGGTTTACCACTTCGGTTTGTCCATCCGTTTGAGGGTGGCAGGTTGTGGAGAATAGGAGTTTTGTCCCGAGCTTCTTCCACAATGTCTTCCAGAAATGGCTCAAGAATTTTGTGTCTCGGTCAGATACTATGGTCCTTGGTATACCATGTAAACGCACCACCTCTTTGAAGAATAGATCAGCAACTTGTGTGGCATCATTGGTTTTGTCACATGGAATGAAGTGAGCCATCTTAGAAAATCGATCCACAACAACAAAGACAGAGTCTTTGTGTTTGATCTTAGGCAACCCTAGCACAAAGTCCATAGAAATATCCACCCATGGTGCGTTAGGAATAGGTAAAGGTAGATAAAGTCCATGAGGGTGTAACCTGGATTTTGCTTTGTGACAAGTTACACATCTTGCACAATGCCTTTCAACGTCTCTCTTGAGGTGCGGCCAGAAGAAGTGATCAGCCACCACAGCTAGTGTCTTGTCCACTCCAAAATGGCCCATAAGACCACCTCCATGCGCCTCCTTAAGCAGTAGCTCACGCATTGAGCACTGAGGAATGCACAGCCTCTTGTCTCGGAACAGGAACCCTTCTTGAAGATAGTAGGATCCGAATGCTCCTCTTCCACAGGCTTGGTAAGCCTCTCCTAGTTCTGGATCATCTTTATATAGATCCTTGATGTGTTCAAATCCTAGAACCTTAGCCTCCATGGTAGCTATCAGGGCATGCCTTCTTGACAAGGCATCAGCTACAACATTCTCCTTTCCCTTCTTGTACTTGATTACATAGGGAAATGTCTCTACAAACTCCAACCACTTAGCATGTCTCCTCTTGAGTGAAGTCTGACCTCGCAGGTGCTTGAGTGTCTCGTGATCAGTATGGATGATGAATTCCTTGGACAACAAGTAATGCTGCCATGTCTCTAGTGCTCGCACCAATGCATACAATTCCTTGTCGTAGGTTGGGTAATTCAAAGAAGCACCACTGAGTTTCTCACTGAAGAAGGCCACTGGTTTCTTCCTCTGGTGTAACAAAGCTCCAATCCCTATGCCAGACGCATCACACTCTACCTCAAACACTTCTTCAAAATCGGGTAAGGCAAGAACCGGCGCCTGTGTAAGCCTCTCTTTGAGCAGTTTGAAGGCTGATTCTTGAGCTGGTCCCCATGAAAATGGCACATTCTTCTTTATTACTGCTGTAAGAGGTGAGGCCAACGTGCTGAAGTCCCTCACAAACCTCCTATAGAAGCTAGCCAGGCCATGGAAACTCCTTACATGCCCGACGGTTGTTGGTGTAGGCCACTCACGGATGGCCTTGACTTTCTCCTCGTCCACTTGTAGTCCCTGTTCACTTACTACAAAGCCTAAGAAAACAAGCTTGTTAGTACAGAAGGTGCACTTCTTTAGGTTAGCATAAAGGCCTTCCTTCCGAAGTGATTTGAGCACTAGTTCAAGATGTGAGATATGATCATCTAGATTCTTACTATATATAAGTATGTCATCGAAATAGACAACTACAAATTTACTTATGTAAGCACGAAGAACCTGGTTCATGAGTCGCATGAATGTACTTGGGGCATTAGTTAAACCAAAAGGCATAACCAGCCACTCATACAATCCTTGCTTTGTCTTGAATGCGGTTTTCCACTCATCTCCTTCTCGCATCCTAACTTGATGGTAACCACTCTTCAAGTCCACCTTTGAGAAGATGGTAGAACCACTTAGCTCATCCAGCATGTCGTCTAAGCGGGGTATAGGGTGCCTGTATTTGATCGTGATGTTGTTGATTGCACGGCAGTCCACACACATCCTCCATAACCCATCCTTCTTGGGTACTAAGAGTACTGGCACAGCACAAGGGCTGAGGCTCTCCCTAATGTACCCTCGGTCCATGAGGTCTCTCACTTGCCTCTCGAGCTCCTTAGTCTCCTCCGGGTTCATCCTGTATGCTGGCTTGTTAGGTAAGGCTGCGCCAGGGACAAGATCGATTTGGTGTTCAATCCCACGGATTGGAGGTAAGCCAGGCGGAAGCTCTTCAGGGAAGATGTCTTGAAACCTGTCTAACACAGCCTGTACTCCTGTGGGTAACACAAGCTCACCTGAACCTGAACTTAAACACTCCTTAAACAACATCAGTAGCACAGTGCGCTTGGCACTAAGAGTTTTACAAATAGCCCCACGAGATATATAGAGACTGGATTTGCTAGACTCAACTTCCTTGCTCATATGTACTTGTAAGTCATGTACCTCAGTTGGTGTAAGAGGTGCAAGAGTGAACTTACGATCCTTGTGTAAGAAGGTGTACTGGTTAGTACGTCCATTATGACTTGTGGCTCGGTCATACTGCCACGGTCGGCCAAGCAAGAGATGTCCAGCTTGCATGGGTACCACATCACAAGTAACTTGGTCTTGGTACTTCCCCACACTGAATGGAACAATGACTTGCTCCGAAATCTTCAGCTCTGTCTCATCATTGAGCCATCTCAGCCTGTATGGTCTTGGATGCTTGGTCTTAATAAGACCTAACCTGTCTACCATATGCTTGCTAGCCACGTTAGTGCATGAACCTCCATCAATGATCAGATTACATACCTTGTCTTTGACAGTGCATCTAGTGTGGAAGATGTTTTCCCTTTGAGCTGCCTCAGGGTTGATCATGACACTTAACATCCTCCTGGTCACAAGCAACTCTCCAACGTCAGGGTATGCAAGCTCTTCTTCTGGTTCGTTTGGATCATCCTCAAGCTCATCTTGTGATTCATACTCCCCATCGTTGTGGATAATCATTACTCTCTGGTTTGGGCACTCTCTAGCCATGTGTCCCCTGCCTTGACACTTAAAACAAGTGATGTCACGAGTTCTCTGATTAGTGCTAGGGAACTTACCTTGTTCTGGCCGGTTGGACTTGGGAGCCTCGGCTGTTTTGCCTTTGAACCGTGAGTCAATCTCCACGGTCTTCCCCTTCTCAAATGGTCTCGAGCTACTTGCAGCCCACAGTTGTGTTGGTTTGCTGCGGCTTGTCATGGCTGTCTTTCGCTTGATCTGTTGTTCCACTTGGACAGCAAGATGCAACAACTCATGTAGCCCACCATACTGAGCTCTCTCCACCTTCCTAGCAATGCGTTCTTGTAGACCATCAATGAACTGTGCCATAAGAGCTTCCTCGGATTCTTCTAACTCCAGCGAGTTCATGAGCTTCTCAAACTCCTCAAAATACTCATCCACACTTCTTGTACCCTGTGACAACTTACGGAACCGCTTTTGTAAGTCTCTATGATAATGTTCAGGGACATACCTAAGTCGTAGAAGGTATTTCATGTCACTCCAAGTGGCTACTGCTCCAAAGCGTTGCCTTCTCCTCTCAGCTATAGTTTTGTCCCACCAAGCTAACGCGTTCTCAGTGAGTTGTGCAGCAGCAACAGCAATCTTCTTGCGTTCTCCATAGCCATAACACTCAAAGATATGCTCCAGCCTTCTTTCCCAGTCCATGTACGCCTCTGGGTCTGACTTTCCTGCAAAAAGTGGAGGGGTTACTTTGATATCACGGTTTGTTTCTCTAGCCTCACCTTCCCGGGCTGGGTTCCTCCATAAAGGATCTTGACGCCTTGGCTGTGGACGCCTAAAGGGGTCAGGCGGTTGCCTATCCTCCTCTAAGTCGGGCATATCATCATCTTCATCTCCAGCTTGATATCTTGGTGGTATAGGTGCTCCTCGGATTGGTCCTCTCCTCGGTGGAGCTTCTATGCGTCCTATTCGCTCACCAAACTCTTGGCGCATTGTGCCAACTTGCTGGTTTATGTTACTCATCTCTTCTCTAATAGCAGTCATCATTTGTATGATAGGATCAACAGGCTGTCTTCCTTCATCTCCCATGGTGTCTATCCTTGTTGTAAATCGGTTCAATTTGCACTCAACAAAAACAATAAGATGTCAAGGTACCACAGAATAGATAGTTGTGTAAAACAAAAGAACAGAGACAGGGTTGTGTAACACAAGACGGAAATCAGTGCAATCGACAGAATTGGAAAATTGACAAAAAAAATTTTTGGCTTTTCTGGGTTTTATGGAATAACAACTAGCAAGATAGAATCAAAAACAGGAAATCTACTAATTCTCAGAAAGAAATTCGACCAGGGAGCTAAGAACAAGATTTTTATGGGTTTTTCTTATAAGTTAAACAAAAACAGAAGCAAGAACAAAACAAACCTAAATTTTTTTTGGATTTTAGATTCAATCAAAGCAATAGCAAAACAAAACAAAAAGATAAGGGATAGAAAACCAAAGGTAGGAACCTTTGGCTCTGATACCAGATGATGTAAGACTCAGATGGACAGAGCCTCACGCGGTGGTTGATGGAAGAAACAGGTTGGCTTTGTCGCTCTCTCCTGTTACTCAAGGGATGGTCCTGTGTAAGAGATGGGATCGAACAGGCTGGCTTTGACGCGCTCTCCTGTTGAATCAGTGGGTGGTAGGGCTGGTGGATCGAAGGCACCACAGAGATGATGAACGGGTCTCTGATACTGCACAGACACTTGTCTTCTTTGTGAATCACACACAAGGAACAACAAGCAAACAAGAACAAGCGGTGGCTGTTCAAGAAAAGGCGAAAATCGCTTAAGGGTTTATTGATAATTCAAAAGGTATCTAACACAATGATACAAAGTTGTTTAAGTACAAAAACAAAGAAGAACAAAAAGGAAAATCAAATATCTCGGCCTTGAATGAGAGATAGCCGAGTTACACAGAAAAGGAAAGTGTGTAATTCCTTCCTTGGCGGCCAAGCCTTGAGTTATGGTGTGGGTGGGCCGACTTGCCTCATTAAAAACCTTGGGAGTAAAACCTCTTTGGGATAAAACCACCCAAGGGAAAAAGAGTGCAAGAGAGTCCACCAACTCTCGGACTTAGCATGGGCCGAGCCGGATGGTAAGGACTTGGCATAGTCCGGCCCATGGTTCCCCTAGACGCGTAGAAGGTCCAGCTTCCTTGTTGCTTACACAGTCCACGCCTCCTGTGTTATCCACGTCGCTTACACAGTCCAAATCTCCTGTGTTATCCGTATTGTTTACACAGCCCAAGTCTTCTATCGCCTCTAGCTTCTTGGGCTCGTTCTTGAGGTAGTCTCCAAGTTCCATTGAGTTCATGAGGTTCTCTACTGCAGTGTTGAATCCTTCCCTGAGCCTCCTTGTCCTAGATCGAGTCATTGGAGCTTCCTTGACCTCAGGAATGGCTTGTGGATGGGTGCTTAGCTGGATGTCCTCATCAATCACTTAGCCCGAGAGAAGAACGAAGAGAGATCTGAGGAAGAGAAGGGAAGATCGGACGAGTGTGGCTCACCGGAGATGGCTGGGACGGCTGGTGACTCGACGGGGAAGCAGAGCTTCGCCGGAGATCTCCAAATGCCTCTTCTTCTTTGGTGGCTACCTCCTTTTATAGGAAAAGAGAGGAAACCCTAGGGTTTTTGGAATGGGCTAATGGGCTTTTTGGGCTATTCTTTTCTTTTTTCAAAATTTTTAAAGTGGGCTGGGCCAGGGCCATTACAAATTCTCCCCCCCTTGAAAAGAATCGTCCCGAATTCTGAAGGACGCGGTTTCCCGGTCGCTACTGAACTCAAGGGTACCGTTCTGCTCAGAGTGTGGAGAGTGGGCTACGGAAAGTCCGAACGGGAAAGGCACGAGATGTTAAAAGGATAATGGAAAACCGGCTACGCGAAAACCGCGTAAGGGCTCAAAACTAAAAAGAAAAAAAAACCTAACAACTAAAACACTAGCTATGCCCTACTCCTATCAAGCCACAATCCCCTGACTCTAGCTACTCGGTGATCCTGGGGTCCGGTACTTAGGATCCATGTCGCCTCGATACCCTGGTCTGCATCACTCGGGTACTCTTCTGGGTCACTCTGGTACCCTTCTGGGTCCGAATCTGGCTCTGAATCTGAAATGGTGATCACTGGTGGCATTGTCGCCTCTCGCCGTTGTCACTCCTGATCCTGCATCTGTGCAGTCCGCTGTCGGCTAGACCTCTCCCGCATCTCCTCACGAGCAGCCCGCTGTCGATCCAGCCACTCGGGGCTAGGAGCGTACTTGGACCCAGAATCGGAACTAGAGTCAGAAGACATCCTGCATAAGATGCTAGTGAGGGAGGTCGCAACAAGAGATAATCAGTGATATATATTGGTGTTTGAAAAAGGTTTTCGCAAAGTATCCATTTTATAAAATTTTCGCAAACGCTTTTGAAAAAGATTTGAAATCAGGGTTTTGGGAAAACAACGAAAGCTTATATCTCAGGACAGGACTGGGAGATCTTAACCTAGGCTCTGATACCAAATTGTAACACCCGTCTCCCGGTTAAACCGGAGACGCGGCATTAGGGCACCCGTTGAACCCATTTCGGTCCAACCGGGATACCTTCGCAACTTGTCCCAAGACCCGGGGCTCTCTTTGCATTCAAATTCATCAATGATGTCACGTAACCGAATCAATCCCGCATCCAAACCTGCAAGAAAATTGGGACAGGGAAAGGAAAGGAGGACAGAGCAATTGTTTCAAACACAATTACCCAGTGAGGGCGGATTTAAGAAACCCGCGATCCCGACCTACGCCTCACAACTATGAAACACAAGTCCTAAGCTAATAGCATCTTGCAAACATCACCCGAAGGCTTTCACCACACAACCTACGTCCCGAAGGACTACTACCGCCTGAAGTGCAAACAATTCCCAGGGAAACCGAAACCCGCCATTGGCTCCGGCGCCCAAATTTTATTCCACTTGGGGGGGGGGGGGGGGGCTCGCCAAAACCCCCTTACGAGGATACAAGGGTCACGTACCTTTCAACCAAATCCCTCGGTACCCGAGCCACCACACAACACCCTTTCGGAGGCCCTACCACAGTTCTAAGAAATACAAGTTCATCACACACAATCAACGTTTTCAGTTTAGCGATAACCTAGAAGTTCTATGTTCTCAAGCAATCACATCGGTACCATAATACTCTACAATACCTAGGAAAGACGGTATTAACTAAGGACTATCGTCCGGAATTGAATAGGGTAAGCAAGGGTCAAGAACTGATCCTCACCTTGGCCAAAGAAGGGCATTTTCGGAATTAGGAAGCTTCATTAGCCCGAACTGACAACAGATCTGGAAAGAGGACAAAAATAGAGCGGTTTAGGCTTTTGAATCACCCGAATCGGACCTAGGATGGGCTAGATATGGGCGAAAGAAGATCCTCGGTTCGAATCACTTAAACGATCAAAACCGGGTTTTGAAATTGGAAATTGAAATTTGAAATCGAATTGAAATTGGTTTAGGATAAACGGGAAATTGAAATAAATTTGGACAAACCGAAGTAAACCGGATCCAATTGAATTAAACCGAATGAAAACCGAAATTGAAATTGATTTAGCTAGACCGGATTGAACCGAACCAAAATTAATTTAAACCGGGATTTGAAATCGAATTAGGGAAAATTGAACCAAACCAAGATTGAAATTGAAAACCGGCTAAACCAGAAATTAAAATTTGGAATTGGATAACCAGAGGTTGAAATCGATTTGGACCAAACCGGAGTAAACCGGACAAGACCCAATTGAACCGGATCGATCCTGGTTAAACCGGGTTTTGGAAATTGAGTTGGACCAAACCAAAAACAGATTCGTCAAGAACAGAAACGTTTTAGAAAACAGATCATAACTTCCAAACGGTAAGGAAGAATTGGGTGATTCTTACCTTACTGGAAAGCTGAGATCAAGGGCTTTCCAATGACATATCGTGCGTTCCGTGATTCCTTACGGTTCGACGAAAAACGCGAATCAATCTGACGGCCAGAACTGCATCGATCTCAGATCTGCGTTTGGAAATATGTTAGATCTAAGAATCGAGATCAGATCTCAGATCTAACACCACAGAGGATCAGATCTAGAGAAGGGAAAGAGGAAAAGAGAAGAATATTAAAAGAAAGGAGGATCACTTAGCCCGAGAGAAGAACGAAGAGAGATCTGAGGAAGAGAAGGGAAGATCGGACGAGTGTGGCTCACCGGAGATGGCTGGGACGGCTGGTGACTCGACGGGGAAGCAGAGCTTCGCCGGAGATCTCCAAATGCCTCTTCTTCTTTGGTGGCTACCTCCTTTTATAGGAAAAGAGAGGAAACCCTAGGGTTTTTGGAATGGGCTAATGGGCTTTTTGGGATATTCTTTTCTTTTTTCAAAATTTTTAAAGTGGGCTGGGCCAGGGCCATTACAAATTCTTCCCCCCTTGAAAAGAATCGTCCCGAATTCTGAAGGACGCGGTTTCCCGGTCGCTACTGAACTCAAGGGTACCGTTCTGCTCAGAGTGTGGAGACTGGGCTACGGAAAGTCCGAACGGGAAAGGCACGAGATGTTAAAAGGATAATGGAAAACCGGCTACGCGAAAACCGCCTAAGGGCTCAAAACGAAAAAGAAAAAAAAAACCTAACAACTAAAACACTAGCTATGCCCTACTCCTATCAAGCCACAATCCCCTGACTCTAGCTACTCGGTGATCCTGGGGTCCGGTACTTAGGATCCATGTCGCCTCGATACCCTGGTCTGCATCACTCGGGTACTCTTCTGGGTCACTCTGGTACCCTTCTGGGTCCGAATCTGGCTCTGAATCTGAAATGGTGATCACTGGTGGAATTGTCGCCTCTCGCCGTTGTCACTCCTGATCCTGCATCTGTGCAGTCCGCTGTCGGCTAGACCTCTCCCGCATCTCCTCACGAGCAGCTCGCTGTCGATCCAGCCACTCGGGGCTAGGAGCGTACTTGGACCCAGAATCGGAACTAGAGTCAGAAGACATCCTGCATAAGATGCTAGTGAGGGAGGTCGCAACAAGAGATAATCAGTGATATATATTGGTGTTTGAAAAAGGTTTTCGCAAAGTATCCATTTTATAAAATTTTCGCAAACGCTTTTGAAAATGATTTGAAATCAGGGTTTTGGGAAAACAACGAAAGCTTATCTCTCAGGACAGGCTGGGAGATCTTAACCTAGGCTCTGATACCAAATTGTAACACCCGTCTCCCGGTTAAACCGGAGACGCGGCATTAGGGCACCCGTTGAACCCATTTCGGTCCAACCGGGATACCTTCGCAACTTGTCCCAAGACCCGGGGCTCTCTTTGCATTCAAATTCATCAATGATGTCACGTAACCGAATCAATCCCGCATCCAAACCTGCAAGAAAATTGGGACAGGGAAAGGAAAGGAGGACAGAGCAATTGTTTCAAACACAATTACCCAGTGAGGGCGGATTTAAGAAACCCGCGATCCCGACCTACGCCTCACAACTATGAAACACAAGTCCTAAGCTAATAGCATCTTGCAAACATCACCCGAAGGCTTTCACCACACAACCTACGTCCCGAAGGACTACTACCGCCTGAAGTGCAAACAATTCCCAGGGAAACCGAAACCCGCCATTGGCTCCGGCGCCCAAATTTTATTCCACTTGGGGGGGGGCTCGCCAAAACCCCCTTACGAGGATACAAGGGTCACGTACCTTTCAACCAAATCCCTCGGTACCCGAGCCGCCACACAACACCCTTTCGGAGGCCCTACCACAGTTCTAAGAAATACAAGTTCATCACACAATCAACGTTTTCAGTTTAGCGATAACCTAGCAGTTCTATGTTCTCAAGCAATCACATCGGTACCATAATACTCTACAATACCTAGGAAAGACGGTATTAACTAAGGACTATCGTCCGGAATTGAATAGGGCAAGGGTCAAGAACTGATCCTCACCTTGGCCAAAGAAGGGCATTTTCGGAATTAGGAAGCTTCATTAGCCCGAACTGACAACAGATCTGGAAAGAGGACGAAAATAGAGCGGTTTAGGCTTTTGAATCACCCGAATCGGACCTAGGATGGGCTAGATATGGGCGAAAGAAGATCCTCGGTTCGAATCACTTAACCGATCAAAACCGGGTTTTGAAATTGGAAATTGAAATCGAATTGAAATTGGTTTAGGATAAACGAGAAATTGAAATAAATTTGGACAAACCGAAGTAAACCGGATCCAATTGAATTAAACCAAATGAAAACCGAAATTGAAATTGATTTAGCTAGACCGGATTGAACCGAACCAAAATTAATTTAAACCGGGATTTGAAATCGAATTAGGGAAAATTGAACCAAACCAAGATTGAAATTGAAAACCGGCTAAACCAGAAATTAAAATTGGAATTGGATAACCAGAGGTTGAAATCGATTTGGACCAAACCGGAGTAAACCGGACAAGACCCAATTGAACCGGATCGATCCTGGTTAAACCGGGTTTTGGAAATTGAGTTGGACCAAACCAAAAACAGATTCGTCAAGAACAGAAACATTTTAGAAAACAGATCATAACTTCCAAACGGTAAAGCAGAATTGGGAGATTCTTACCTTACTGGAAAGCTGAGATCAAGGGCTTTCCAACGACATATCGTGCGTTCCGTGATTCCTTACGGTTCGACGAAAAACGCGAATCAATCTGACGGCCAGAACTGCATCGATCACAGATCTGCGTTTGGAAATGTGTTAGATCTAAGAATCGAGATCAGATCTCAGATCTAACACCACAAAGGATCAGATCTCGAGAAGGGAAAGAGGAAAAGAGAAGAATGTTAAAAGAAAGGAGGATCACTTAGCCCGAGAGAAGAACGAAGAGAGATCTGAGGAAGAGAAGGGAAGATCGAACGAGTGTGGCTCACCGGAGATGGCTGGGACGGCTGGTGACTCGACGGGGAAGCAGAGCTTCGCCGGAGATTTCCAAGTGCCTCTTCTTCTTTGGTGGCTACCTCCTTTTATAGGAAAAGAGAGGAAACCCTAGGGTTTTTGGAATGGGCTAATGGGCTTTTTGGGCTATTCTTTTCTTTTTTTCAAAAATTTTAAAGTGGGCTGGGCCAGGGCCATTACAAATTCTCCCCCCCTTGAAAAGAATTCGTCCCGAATTCTGAAAGACGCGGTTTCCCGGTCGCTACTGAACTCAAGGGTACCGTTCTGCTCAGAGTGTGGAGACTGGGCTACGGAAAGTCCGAACGGGAAAGGCACGAGATGTTAAAAGGATAATGGAAAACCGGCTACGCGAAAACCGCGTAAGGGCTCAAAACGAAAAAGAAAAAAAAAACCTAACAACTAAAACACTAGCTATGCCCTACTCCTATCAAGCCACAATCCCCTGACTCTAGCTACTCGGTGATCCTGGGGTCCGGTACTTAAGATCCATGTCGCCTCGATACCCTGGTCTGCATCACTCGGGTACTCTTCTGGGTCACTCGGGTACCCTTCTGGGTCCGAATCTGGCTATGAATCTGAAATGGTGATCACTGGTGGCATTGTCGCCTCTCGCCGTTGTCACTCCTGATCCTGCATCTGTGCAGTCCGCTGTCGGCTAGACCTCTCCCGCATCTCCTCACGAGCAGCCCGCTGTCGATCCAGCCACTCGGGGCTAGGAGCGTACTTGGACCGAGAATCGGAACTAGAGTCAGAAGACATCCTGCATAAGATGCTAGTGAGGGAGGTCGAAACAAGAGATAATCAGTGATATATATTGGTGTTTGAAAAAGGTTTTCGCAAAGTATCCATTTTATAAAATTTTCGCAAACGCTTTTGAAAAAGATTTGAAATCAGGGTTTTGGGAAAACAACGAAAGCTGATCTCTCAGGACAGGACTGGGAGATCTTAACCTAGGCTCTGATACCAAATTGTAACACCCGTCTCCCGGTTAAACCGGAGACGCGGCATTAGGGCACCCGTTGAACCCATTTCGGTCCAACTGGGATACCTTCGCAACTTGTCCCAAGACCCGGGGTTCTCTTTGCATTCAAATTCATCAATGATGTCACGTAATCGAATCAATCCCGCATCCAAACCTGCAAGAAAATTGGGACAGGGAAAGGAAAGGAGGACAGAGCAATTGTTTCAAACACAATTACCCAGTGAGGGCGGATTTAAGAAACCCGCGATCCCGACCTACGCCTCACAACTATGAAACACAAGTCCTAAGCTAATAGCATCTTGCAAACATCACCCGAAGGCTTTCACCACACAACCTACGTCCCGAAGGACTACTACCGCCTGAAGCGCAAACAATTCCCAGGGAAACCGAAACCCGCCATTGGCTCCATCGCCCAAATTTTATTCCACTTGGGGGGGGGGGGGCTCGCCAAAACCCCCTTACGAGGATACAAGGGTCACGTACCTTTCAACCAAATCCCTCGGTACGCGAGCCGCCACACAACACCCTTTCGGAGGCCCTACCACAGTTCTAAGAAATACAAATTCATCACACACAATCAACGTTTTCAGTTTAGCGATAACCTAGCAGTTCTATGTTCTCAAGCAATCACGTCGGTACCATAATACTCTACAATACCTAGGAAAGACGGTATTAACTAAGGACTATCGTCCGTAATTGAATAGGTCAAGAACTGATTCCACCTTGGCCAAAGAAGGGCATTTTCGGAATTAGGAAGCTTCATTAGCCTGAACTGACAATAGATCTGGAAAGAGGACGAAAATAGAGCGGTTTAGGCTTTTGAATCACCCGAATCGGACTTAGGATGGGCTAGATATGGGCGAAAGAAGATCCTCGGTTCGAATCACCTAACCGATCAAAACCGGGTTTTGAAATTGGAAATTGAAATTTGAAATCGAATTGAAATTGGTTTAGGATAAACGGGAAATTGAAATAAATTTGGACAAACCGAAGTAAACCGGATCCAATTGAATTAAACCGAATGAAAACCGAAATTGAAATTGATTTAGCTAGACCGGATTGAACCGAACCAAAATTAATTTAAACCGGGATTTGAAATCGAATTAGGGAAAATTGAACCAACCAAGATTGAAATTGAAAACCGGTTAAACCAGAAATTAAAATTGGAATTGGATAACCGGAGGTTAAAATCGATATGGACCAAACCAGAGTAAACCGGACCAGACCCAATTGAACCGGATCGATCCTGGTTAAACCGGGTTTTGGAAATTGAGTTGGACCAAACCAAAACAGATTCATCAAGAACAGAAACGTTTTAGAAAACAGATCATAACTTCCAAACGGTAAGGTGGAATTGGGCGATTCTTACCTTACTGGAAAGCTGAGATCAAGGGCTTTCCAACGACATATCGTGCGTTCCGTGATTCATTACGGTTCGATGAAAAACGCGAATCAATCTGACGGCCAGAACTGCATTGATCTCAGATCTGCGTTTGGAAATGTGTTAGATCTAAGAATCGAGATCAGATCTCAGATCTAACACCACATAGGATCAGATCTAGAGAAGGGAAAGAGGAAAAGAGAAGAATATTAAAAGAAAGGAGGATCACTTAGCCCGAGAGAAGAACGAAGAGAGATCTGAGGAAGAGAAGGGAAGATCGGACGAGTGTGGCTCACCGGAGATGGCTGGGACGGCTGGTGACTCGACGGGGAAACAGAGCTTCGTCGGAGATCTCCAAATGCCTCTTCTTCTTTGGTGGCTACCTCATTTTATAGGAAAAGAGAGGAAACCCTAGGGTTTTTGGAATGGGCTAATGGGCTTTTTGGGCTATTCTTTTCTTTTTTCAAAATTTTTAAAGTGGGCTGGGCCAGGGCCATTACAAATTCTCCCCCCCCTTGAAAAGAATTCGTCCCGAATTCTGAAGGACGCGGTTTCCCGGTCGCTACTGAACTCAAGGGTACCGTTCTGCTCAGAGTGTGGAGACTGGGCTACGGAAAGTCCGAACGGGAAAGGCACGAGATGTTAAAAGGATAATGGAAAACCGGCTACGCGAAAACCGCGTAAGGGCTCAAAACGAAAAAGAAAAAAAAACCTAACAACTAAAACACTAGCTATGCCCTACTCCTATCAAGCCACAATCCCCTGACACTAGCTACTCGGTGATCTAGGGGTCCGGTACTTAGGATCCATATCGCCTCGATACCCTGGTCTGCATCACTCGGGTACTCTTCTGGGTCACTCGGGTACTCTTCTGGGTCAGAATCCGGCTCTGAATCTGAAATGGTGATCACTGGTGGCATTGTCGCCTCACGCCGCTGTCACTCCTGATCCTGCATCTGTGCAGTCCGCTGTCGGTTAGACCTCTCCCGCATCTCCTCACGAGCAGCCCGCTGTCGATCCAGCCACTCCTGATCTATGATGTCCTGTTGCTGACGGGGCTAGGAGCGTACTAGGACCCAGAATTGGAAATAGAGTCAGAAGACATCCTGCATGAGGGAGGTCGCAACAGGAGATAATCAGTGATATATATTGGTGTTTGAAAAAGGTTTTCGCAAAGTATCCATTTTGTAAAATTTTCGCAAACGCTTTTGAAAAAGATTTGAAATCAGGGTTTTGGGAAAACAACGAAAGCTGATCTCTTAGGACAGGACTGGGAGATCTTAACCTAGGCTCTGATACCAAATTGTAACACCCGTCTCCCGGTTAAAACAGAGACGCGGCATTAGGGCACCCGTTGAACCCATTTCGGTCCAACCGGGATACCTTCGCAACTTGTCCCAAGACCCGGCACTCTCTTTGCATTCAAATTCATCAATGATGTCACGTAATCGAATCAATCCCGCATCCAAACCTGCAAGAAAATGGGCACAGGGAAAGGAAAGGAGGACAGAGCAATTGTTTCAAACACAATTACCCAGTGAGGGCGGATTTAAGAAACCCGCGATCCCGGCCTACGCCTCACAACTATGAAACACAAGTCCTAAGCTAATAGCATCTTGCAAACATCACCCGAAGGCTTTCACCACACAACCTACGTCCCGAAGGACTACTACCGCCTGAAGTGCAAACAATTCCCAGGGAAACCGAAACCCGCCATTGGCTCCGGCGCCCAAATTTTATTCCACTTGGGGGGGGGCTCGCCAAAACCCCCTTACGAGGATACAAGGTCACGTACCTTTCAACCAAATCCCTCGGTACGCGAGCCGCCACACAATACCCTTTCGGAGGCCCTACCACAGTTCTAAGAAATACAAGTTCATCACACACAATCAACGTTTTCAGTTTAGCGATAACCTAGCAGTTCTATGTTCTCAAGCAATCACATCGGTACCATAATACTCTACAATACCTAGGAAAGACGGTATTAACTAAGGACTATCGTCCAGAATTGAATAGGGCAAGCAAGGGTCAAGAACTGATCCTCACCTTGGCCAAAGAAGGGCATTTTCGGAATTAGGAAGCTTCATTAGCCCGAACTGACAACAGATCTGGAAAGAGGACGAAAATAGAGCGGTTTAGGCTTTTGAATCACCCGAATCGGACCTAGGATGGGTTAGATATGGGCGAAAGAAGATCCTCGGTACGAATCACTTAACCGATCAAAACCGGGTTTTGAAATTGGAAATTGAAATTTGAAATCGAATTAAAATTGGTTTAGGATAAACGGGAAATTTAAATAAATTTGGACAAACCGAAGTAAACCGGATCCAATTGAATTAAACCGAATGAAAACCGAAATTGAAATTGATTTAGCTAGACCGGATTGAACCGAACCAAAATTAATTTAAACCGGGATTTGAAATCGAATTAGGGAAAATTGAACCAAACCAAGATTGAAATTGAAAACCGGTTAAACCAGAAATTAAAATTGGAATTGGACCGGATCGATCCTGGTTGAAAGTTGAAAGTTGAAAGTTGAAATCGATTTGGACCAAGCCGGAGTAAACCGGACCAGACCCAATTGAACCGGATCGATCCTGGTTAAACCGAGTTTTGGAAATTGAGTTGGATCAAACCAAAACAGATTCGTCAAGAACATAAACGTTTTAGAAAACAGATCATAACTTCCAAACGGTAAGGCGGAATTGGGCGATTCTTACCTTACTGGAAAGCTGAGATCAAGGGCTTTCCAACGACATATCGTGCGTTCCGTGATTCCTTACGGTTCGACAAAAAACGTGAATCAATCTGACGGCCAGAACTGCATCGATCTCAGATCTGCGTTTGGAAATGTGTTAGATCTAAGAATCGAGATCTGAGCTTCGCCGGAGATCTCCAAATGCCTCTTCTTCTTTGGTGGCTACCTCCTTTTATAGGAAAAGAGAGGAAACCCTAGGGTTTTTGGAATGGGCTAATGGGTTTTTTGGGCTATTCTTTTCTTTTTTCAAAATTTTTAAAGTGGGCTGGGCCAGGGCCATTACAAATTCTCCCCCCCCCCTTGAAAAGAATTCGTCCCGAATTCTGAAGGACGCGGTTTCACGGTCGCTACTGAACTCAAGGGTACCGTTCTGCTCAGAGTGTGGAGACTGGGCTACGGAAAGTCCGAACGGGAAAGGCACGAGATGTTAAAAGGATAATGGAAAACCGGCTACGCGAAAACCGCGTAAGGGCTCAAAACGAAAAAGAAAAAAAAACCTAACAACTAAAACACTAGCTATGCCCTACTCCTATCAAGCCACAATCCCCTGACTCTAGCTACTCGGTGATCCTGGGGTCCGGTACTTAGGATTCATGTCTTCTCGATACCCTGGTCTGCATCACTTGGGTACTCTTCTGGGTCACTCGGGTACCCTTCTGGGTCCGAATCTGGCTCTGAATCTGAAATGGTGATCACTGGTGGCATTGTCGCCTCTCGCCGTTGTCACTCCTGATCCTGCATCTGTGCAGTCCGCTGTCGGCTAGACCTCTCCCGCATCTCCTCACGAGCAGCCCGCTGTCGATCCAGTCACTCGGGGCTAGGAGCGTACTTGGACCCAGAATTGGAACTAGAGTCAGAAGACATCCTGCATAAGATGCTAGTGAGGGAGGTCGCAACAAGAGATAATCAGTGATATATATTGGTGTTTGAAAAAGGTTTTCGCAAAGTATCCATTTTATAAAATTTTCGCAAACGCTTTTGAAAAAGATTTGAAATCAGGGTTTTGGGAAAACAACGAAAGCTGATCTCTCAGGACAGGACTGGGAGATCTTAACCTAGGCTCTGATACCAAATTGTAACACCCGTCTCCCGGTTAAACCGGAGACGCGGCATTAGGGCACCCGTTGAACCCATTTCGGTCCAACCGGGATACCTTCGCAACTTTTCCCATGACCCGGGGTTCTCTTTGCATTCAAATTCATCAATGATGTCACGTAATCGAATCAATCCCGCATCCAAACCTGCAAGAAAATTGGGACAGGGAAAGGAAAGGAGGACAGAGCAATTGTTTCAAACACAATTACCCAGTGAGGGCGGATTTAAGAAACCCGCGATCCCGACCTACGCCTCACAACTATGAAACACAAGTCCTAAGCTAATAGCATCTTGCAAACATCACCCGAAGGCTTTCACCACACAACCTACGTCCCGAAGGACTACTACCGCCTGAAGCGCAAACAATTCCCAGGGAAACCGAAACCCGCCATTGGCTCCATCTGAAGGATTGTTTAGTGTTTATCCTGGTTCAATTCATTCAGATTAAACCCTACTAAACAAATTGGATCTAGGTTCTCTTGCAGAATCATAAAGAGATCTCAGTAAATACCTTGTTTATGCAGCGGATTGATGAGGTATTGTCAGAGATCAGTAGAACCGCCAAGGGACAGCTCCTCCAGAGGTTCACACACGCACACTTCAGGAAGATGGCTGCTAGACCAGAGAGGAGAGGAGGCGCAGAGAGAGTTCACAGAGAGAGAGCTAGGTTAAGTTTTATTTATAAAACTTATGTCTAGTTCTTTTGGGCTTTTGGGCCCAAGTCCCAATCTGATTAAATCCCTTAGATTTAATCAGGCCCTTTAATCTCTCTAAGTACAGTAAATGCCTGGCACTTTTACCGTACTTCTGCTGAACCATTCCCTTATAGTTTCCTGTTAGCTTAGGCGTGTGACCCATATGGGATCATATAATAAAGGCAATAAATCCAAGACTTATAGATCATGAGCGGACTCTAGCAAGCCATCATGACCCCCAGTATTATATGACTTATGTCTGATCATTGACATACTCTTACTTTCTAGAGACAGTACAGAGATTACTGGACATAATTCCAACAATCTCCCACTTGTACTGGAATCTCTGTATTCATAATCCTTTTGTCTCAATATCTCGATTAGTCATAAGGCAAGATGAGTGTCATCCTTATAAAGCCTAATCATGTTCATCGGACTCTGATTTGACACTGATAATCCAAACGACTCGGGACAGTCCGTTTGAGCATGGCCATGCATTTTCCAGTATTCAAATCTCCGATTGGCCTAGAGATATTCACTCCATTTATATTGGAGGGACAAATCCCGTCTTGTTCCATCACTGTAAACTACTCACTTCATAATACACCCAAACAAGGTCCTTATAACTATCGCTTAACGACAGCGTTAGACAATGATCAAAGCGCATCAGTTCATGTGCAGTCACATGCATGCGAACTCAGGTCTAAGGACTATACTCTATAGTCGTAGTGAGAATCTCTTATGACACAGATATAAATATCCTGAAGAGTTCTCATAAGCGGGTCATGTCCGGTCGTATGTACCCCAACATACACCTATGTACTGACTTTGATGCCGTGCATCTATGACACCCTGAAACTTGGTCATAAGTCACATACCAATCTAGTCTCACGCGGTTGTTGGTGTTCCAATTTCAACAACCTTCGACCAGGGACAGGATGATATAAGCCATCTATCAAATATAGGGTCTCATGATCAAGCTAAATGACTTCGATGACTCAAGATCAAGTCACTTACTTCGATGACCTATAAAATGGTTTATATCATTTTGGAACGATTATTTCATCACAGTTAAAATAATCTTGAAATAATAATTTTATTAATCATCAAGCAAATGTTTTACAAGAACATATCAATAACTAAATAAAGCCCTCAAACTCCCACTCAAATTTAGATTACATTTCTATGTCTCTAATGCCTACAGCTTCAGTCAGGTACTCGAGCTTAGGCCTTGGGAGTGGCTTTGTCAATGGATCAACGACATTATCATCTGTCGCAACTCGGCTGATCTTGACTTCCTTTCTATTAATGATATCACGTATCAAGTGAAATCTTCTTAGTATATGCTTGGATTTCTGGTGTGATCTTGGTTCCTTTGCCTGAGCTATAGCACCATTGTTATCACAAAACAGTGCCAGAGGCTCAGCTGCATTCGGTATCACACCTAGTTCAATAATGAACTTTCGTATCCAAACAGCTTCCTTCGCTGCTTCTGAGGCGGCGACATATTCAGCTTCTGTAGTGGAATCAGCAACGGTGTCTTGCTTGGAGCTTCTCCAACTAACTGCACCGCCATTCAGACAAAAGATATAACCGGACTGTGACCGGAAATCATCTTTGTCTGTCTGGAAACTTGCGTCCGTGAATCCACTGACTTCAAGTACATCACTTCCACTGTACACCAAGAACTTATCCTTAGTATGTCTCAGATACTTCAGGATATTCTTGACGGCAATCCAGTGGCTTTCACCTGGATCAGACTGGTATCTACTCGTCATGCTCAATGCATAAGCAACATCAGGACGAGTACAGATCATGACATACATAATAGATCCTATTGCAGATGCATAAGGAATATTCTTCATGCGCTCAAGCTCAGCAGCCGTCGTAGGGCTCTGCTTCTTGCTTAGCGTTGTGCCATGTACCATTGGCGTGAAGCCCTTCTTGGAACCTTCCATGCTGAATCTATGTAGGACTTTGTCAATGTATGAATCTTGACACAAGCCTATCAGCCTTTTAGATCTATCCCGGTAGATCCGGATTCCAAGAACGTATGCGGCTTCACCCATGTCTTTCATGGAAAAACAACTTCCAAGCCAGTCCTTTACCGACCGCAGCATTGGTATGTCGTTTCCGAGAAGCAGTATGTCATCAACATACAGAATAAGAAATACTATCTTGCTCCCACTAGTCTTCTTATACACGCATTGTTCTTCTTCGTTTCTGATGAAGTCAAATTGCTTGATCGCTTCATCAAAACGAAGATTCCAGCTCCTCGATGCTTGCTTCAATCCATAAATGGATTTATGAAGCTTGCATACTTTCCCAGCATTCTTTGGATCTATGTAACCGTCAGGTTGTGTCATATACACATCCTCTTCCAGAATTCCATTCAGGAAGGCGGTTTTTACGTCCATCTGCCAAATTTCATAATCATGAAAAGCTGCAGTTGCTAGTAGAATCCGAATAGATTTCATCATAGCCACTGGGGAATAGGTTTCATCATAATCCACACCGTGAACTTGCCTGAAACCTTTTGCCACCAACCTGGCTTTATAAATCTGGACATTTCCATCCACGTCAATCTTCTTCTTGAAGATCCATTTACACTCGATGGCTTTTACACCAGCGGGTAAGTCAACCAATGAAAACACTTGGTTGACCGACATGGAGTCAATTTCGGAATCAGTGGCCTTACGCCACTTAGAGGAATCTGGGCCCATCATGGCTTGATTGAAGTTCGATGGTTCATCACCATCAATGATCAGAAGATCATGACAGTCAGTCACGAGGAATCCTTGATATCTCTCGGGTTCGTGACGGATCCTCCCGGATCTTCGAACTTCAGGTACTACAGGTTCAGGCTCTACAATTTCTTGTAGGTCCTCCTGCTGCTCTTCCTCATTAGGTTGAGCAGTATCCTGTTCATCTTGAATTTCTTCAAGAAGTACCTTACTCCCACTGTTTTTCTTAGAGAGAAACTCCCTCTCAAGAAAATTACAATCCCGGGCAACAAAAATCTTGTTCTCGGATCGTAGGTAGAAGTAATAAGCCTTGGTCTCCTTCGGATAACCAATGAAGTAGCATTTATCAGACTTTGGTGTAAGCTTGTCAGAGATCAATCTCTTGACATAGGCTTCACAACCCCAAATTCTAAGATAAGACAGCGCTGGAGTTTCTCCAGTCCACAATTCATATGGTGTCTTGGCTACTGCTTTTGATGGCGCTCTATTTAGGGTGAACACTGCTGTTAGCAGAGCATATCCCCAAAGGGATATTGGAAGGTCTGTGTGACTCATCATAGACCGAACCATATCCAATAAGGTCCGATTCCTCCTCTCAGACACACCATTCCATTGAGGTGTTCCAGGAGGAGTGAGTTGGGAAACTATCCCACACTCTCTCAGATGATCACTGAACTCTTGGCTCAAGTATTCTCCTCCTCGGTCGGACCGAAGAGCTTTAATGCTTTTGCCAAGTTGGTTCTGTACTTCATTTTGGAATTCTCTGAATCTCTCAAACGATTCAGACTTATGTTTCATTAAATAAACATATCCATACCTGCTGAAATCATCAGTGAAGGTAATCAAGTACTGGTAGTTTCCTCTTGCATTTGTGGACATTGGGCCACACACATCAGTGTGTATCAGGCCCAATAAGTCACTGGCCCTCTCGTTGGGTTTATTAAAGGGGGCCCGCGTCATTTTGCCCATCAGGCAGGATTCGCATTTCTCACATGACTCAAAGTCAAACGAGCCAAGAAGTCCATTCGAATGGAGCCTCTTAATGCGTTTCTCACTGATGTGCCCTAAACGACAATGCCATAGAAACGTTTGGTTCTCCTCATTAGGTTTGAACCGTTTGGTATCAATGTTATATATTGGCGCGGATTGATCAAGTATATAAAGCCCATTCGTAAGAGGGGCACAACCATAGAACAAATTATTGCGATTGAAGGAACATAATTTATTCTTAACTGAAAAATCATAACCTTCCAAATCCAACAAAGAAACTGAAATAATATTTCTGCTTATCGCAGGTACAAAATAGCAGTTATTAAGTTCTAAAACCAATCCCGAAGGTAAAGACAACAAGTATGTGCCTACAGCTAGTGCAGGAACTTTCGCTCCATTCCCAACTCGTAGCTCCACTTGTCCTTGCTTCAGCCTCCTACTGTTGCTGAATGCCTGCATATTAGTACAAATATGAGCCCCACAACCAGTATCCATAACCCATGAGGTATTATCAGAAGTAGTTGTATTAACTTCTATAACAAAAATACCTGATGAAGAAGTCTCCAAAGTCTTCTTCTTCAATTCCTTTAGACCTTCCAGGAATTTCTTACATTCTCTCCTCCAATGCCCTGGTTCTTTGCAGAACCTGCAGATGTCAGTAGGCCCAGCCTTGGACTTGGGCTTGGGCTTGGACGTGTCCTTGTCCGAGACTTGAACAGCCTTAGCCTTTCCCTTGTCCTTGGCAGAGGATTTCTTAAAGCCCTTGCCCTTTTGTACCATAAGCACGTTGGGGTCCTTGGCTTTCCTCAAGTTGGGCTCTGCAGTCTTGAGCATTCCATGAAGCTCAGGCAATGTCTTAGTCAAGCCATGCATATTGAAGTTCAGAATGAACTGATCATAGCTTGCAGGCAAAGACTGCAGAATGATGTCGCAGGCAAGTTCATGGCTGATAGGGCAGTCGAGTTTCTGAAGATGATCGAGATAACCCATCATTTTCAAGACATGAGGACTCACTGCCGCATTTGCAGCCATCTTACAGTCTAAGAGGTTCTTAACTGTCTGGAACCTCTCAGTCCTTGCCTGCTCCTGAAAAAGCGATTTCAGGCTTGCCATTATCTCGATGGGCGACAGCACACTCTCGAACTGCATTTGCAGTTCAGGAGTCATGGTTGCCAACATCAGGCAATAGACATCATTTTCATCTGACGAATGCTTTTCCCAAGCATTCTGCAGATTCCTGGCGGCATTGTTTGGAGGCCTCTCGGGGAGGGGATCACGAAGGACATATTCCTTCTTCTCCTGCTTGAGGACCAGCCTCAAGTTCCTTGACCACGTCAGGAAGTTCGTTCCAGTCAGCTTCTCCTTGTCGAGAACAGACCGGATTGAGAATGTGTTTTGTGTACTTGTTGTAGTCATTGCTGAAATTTAAGATAAAAGGATTTTAGTTAATATGTTCAATATGATTAATCTCGCATTATATTCAATAACATTAGTTACCCTCAAAAGAATATAATGATTCCAAGATCCACATATAACTAAGATCAAAGTGGGCCACTGGCCGTCACCCAACCTTAGCTTATATCGGTAAGCCCTATCTCGGCTAATTATATCCGTGATATAACTCTTGGTTGTGAATCTGGGCCCGAGGCCCAATCCACTCTGATGTCTCAAGGTCCGGGACTCCCGATGACCCAGTCAAGAAAACCAGACTATACAGTCATGTAATCACTAATGTCTGGGACTCCCAATAACATTAATGAATCACAAACTGTCTTACCCACGCAAAAGATAGACACCCTCACACTGTAAGGCCATGTGTACAATTGAATGGGTTTCAACAGCTGACATAGACTGGACAAGACATCCAACGCTTGATATTATTTGAGGTTTATAGGTTTTTTCTTAAAATCTCATCCCAAAATAGAAGATTACTATTTTGGGAAACTTTCCATTTTGGGAAACCTTCTGTTTTTGGAAACTTTCATAATTGGAAACTTCCTAAAATTGGAAACTTTCTAACTATAGAAATTTCCTAAATATCCAAAACATGCAAATCTAGAAACTTCTATTCCAAGAAACTTTCTAATTTAATATTTTGGAAACAAATAAATTTAAAATCGAATTTTAATTATTAAATAAAATTTTAAAATAAATCTGAAGAAGAGACTCAAATAACTGGCCCAATTGTTTTAACTTCTTGGCCCAAGGCCCAAGAATTGGTCTATGTCCAAGACATAACCCAATTGCCCAATTAAATGACATAACCGGTCTGGTTCATTAAAATTGGTCTAACCAAGATTAATTACTACGATAACCACAATTGTTAACCGGTCATTTACTAAACCGGATTTTCTCAATTTATTTGGTCCAACCAAATCAAATTAGAAAACCACTGGTTTAGGCACTAAATCCAATTTTAAACGACATTGGATTTCTTATCACGGTTTAACCAGATTTAATAATTTTTATTAAGTCTGTAAACCGTGACGATTATATTTTAATAATTTTTTAAACCGAACCACAAACCAAACCGAACCGGCACAAGTTGTGACCATCGATCCGGACAGCGCAAGCTTCACGCGATTGGGCAAGCTCGGGTCGTGCGATCGGGACGAGAGCGGGACGAGAGCGGGACGAGAGCAGGACGCGATCGCATGATGCAGGCGATCCATGCGATCCGCATTGCAGATCGGTCCATCTCTCGCGCTTCATCGCTGATCGGAATGACCACGCGACACGATCCAGCAAGCGATCGGTCCGTGCGTCATGTACCGATCCGGACGTGTGATCCTTTGCCGATCAACACTCCGACGCATACCAATCCAAATGGATCGGTTCATGCGGTTTTCGATTAGGGTTTTTATAGGTTTTAGTTCTTTTGTTTCTTAAGTGTTTTCTTATCATTTATATCAAGCAATGATTGATTCAAACACTTCTAAACAACCTAAACATGATTCTAACAAGAAACCCTAATAGAACCTGGCTCTGATACCACTGAAGGATTGTTTAGTGTTTATCCTGGTTCAATTCATTCAGATTAAACCCTACTAAACAAATTGGATCTAGGTTCTCTTGCAGAATCATAAAGAGATCTCAGTAAATACCTTGTTTATGCAGCGGATTGATGAGGTATTGTCAGAGATCAGTAGAACCGCCAAGGGACAGCTCCTCCAGAGGTTCACACACGCACACTTCAGGAAGATGGCTGCTAGACCAGAGAGGAGAGGAGGCGCAGAGAGAGTTCACAGAGAGAGAGCTAGGTTAAGTTTTATTTATAAAACTTATGTCTAGTTCTTTTGGGCTTTTGGGCCCAAGTCCCAATCTGATTAAATCCCTTAGATTTAATCAGGCCCTTTAATCTCTCTAAGTACAGTAAATGCCTGGCACTTTTACCGTACTTCTGCTGAACCATTCCCTTATAGTTTCCTGTTAGCTTAGGCGTGTGACCCATATGGGATCATATAATAAAGGCAATAAATCCAAGACTTATAGATCATGAGCGGACTCTAGCAAGCCATCATGACCCCCAATATTATATGACTTATGTCTGATCATTGACATACTCTTACTTTCTAGAGACAGTACAGAGATTACTGGACATAATTCCAACACCATCGCCCAAATTTTATTCCACTTGGGGGGGGGGGGGGGGGGGGGCTCGCCAAAACCCCCTTACGAGGATACAAGGGTCACGTACCTTTCAACCAAATCCCTCGGTACGCGAGCCGCCACACAACACCCTTTCGGAGGCCCTACCACAGTTCTAAGAAATACAAATTCATCACACACAATCAACGTTTTCAGTTTAGCGATAACCTACCAGTTCTATGTTCTCAAGCAATCACGTCGGTACCATAATACTCTACAATACCTAGGAAAAACGGTATTAACTAAGGACTATCGTCCGGAATTGAATAGGTCAAGAACTGATTCTCACCTTGGCCAAAGAAGGGCATTTTCGGAATTAGGAAGCTTCATTAGCCTGAACTGACAATAGATCTGGAAAGAGGACGAAAATAGAGCGGTTTAGGCTTTTGAATCACCCAAATCGGACCTAGGATGGGCTAGATATGGGCGAAAGAAGATCCTCGATTCGAATCACCTAACCGATCAAAACCGGGTTTTGAAATTGGAAATTGAAATTTGAAATCGAATTGAAATTGGTTTAGGATAAACGGGAAATTGAAATAAATTTGGACAAACCGAAGTAAACCGGATCCAATTGAATTAAACCGAATGAAAACCGAAATTGAAATTGATTTAGCTAGACCGGATTGAACCGAACCAAAATTAATTTAAACCGGGATTTGAAATCGAATTAGGGAAAATTGAACCAACCAAGATTGAAATTGAAAACCGGTTAAACCAGAAATTAAAATTGGAATTGGATAACCGGAGGTTGAAATCGATATGGACCAAACCAGAGTAAACCGGACCAGACCCAATTGAACCGGATCGATCCTGGTTAAACCGGGTTTTGGAAATTGAGTTGGACCAAACCAAAACAAATTCGTCAAGAACAGAAATGTTTTAGAAAACAGATCATAACTTCCAAACGGTAAGGCGGAATTGGGCGATTCTTACCTTACTGGAAAGCTGAGATCAAGGGCTTTCCAACGACATATCGTGCGTTCCGTGATTCATTACGGTTCGATGAAAAACGCGAATCAATCTGACGGCCAGAACTGCATCGATCTCAGATCTGCGTTTGGAAATGTGTTAGATCTAAGAATCGAGATCAGATCTCAGATCTAACACCACATAGGATCAGATCTAGAGAAGGAAAAGAGGAAAAGAGAAGAATATTAAAAGAAAGGAGGATCACTTAGCCCGAGAGAAGAACGAAGAGAGATCTGAGGAAGAGAAGGGAAGATCGGACGAGTGTGGCTCACCGGAGATGGCTGGGACGGCTGGTGACTCGACGGGGAAACAGAGCTTCGTCGGAGATCTCCAAATGCCTCTTCTTCTTTGGTGGCTACCTCCTTTTATAGGAAAAGAGAGGAAACCCTAGGGTTTTTGGAATGGGCTAATGGGCTTTTTGGGCTATTCTTTTCTTTTTTCAAAATTTTTAAAGTGGGCTGGGCCAGGGCCATTACAAATTCTCCCCCCCCCCTTGAAAAGAATTCGTCCCGAATTCTGAAGGACGCGGTTTCCCGGTCGCTACTGAACTCAAGGGTACCGTTCTGCTCAGAGTGTGGAGACTGGGCTACGGAAAGTCCGAACGGGAAAGGCACGAGATGTTAAAAGGATAATGGAAAACCGGCTACGTGAAAACCGCGTAAGGGCTCAAAACGAAAAAGAAAAAAAAACCTAACAACTAAAACACTAGCTATGCCCTACTCCTATCAAGCCACAATCCCCTGACACTAGCTACTCGGTGATCCTGGGGTCCGATACTTAGGATCCATGTCGCCTCGATACCCTGGTCTGCATCACTCGGGTACTCTTCCGGGTCACTCGGGTACTCTTCTGGGTCAGAATCCGGCTCTGAATCTGAAATGGTGATCACTGGTGGCATTGTCGCCTCACGCCGCTGTCACTCCTGATCCTGCATCTGTGCATTCCGCTGTCGGTTAGACCTCTCCCGCATCTCCTCACGAGCAGCCCGCTGTCGATCCAGCCACTCCTGATCTATGACGTCCTATTGCTGATGGGGCTAGGAGCGTACTAGGACCCAGAATCGGAAATAGAGTCAGAAGACATCCTGCATAAGACGCTAGTGAGGGAGGTCGCAACAGGAGATAATCAGTGATATATATTGGTGTTTGAAAAAGGTTTTCGCAAAGTATCCATTTTGTAAAATTTTCGCAAACGCTTTTGAAAAAGATTTGAAATCAGGGTTTTGGGAAAACAACGAAAGCTGATCTCTTAGGACAGGACTGGGAGATCTTAACCTAGGCTCTGATACCAAATTGTAACACCCGTCTCCCGGTTAAAACGGAGACGCGGCATTAGGGCACCCGTTGAACCCATTTCGGTCCAAATGGG
This sequence comes from Orychophragmus violaceus, assembly GCA_030180135.1. NCBI lineage: Eukaryota > Viridiplantae > Streptophyta > Magnoliopsida > Brassicales > Brassicaceae > Orychophragmus > Orychophragmus violaceus. The sequence continues at coordinate 73,061,785 of CM058240.1, forward strand.
ATACCTTCGCAACTTGTCCCAGGACCCGGCGCTTACTTCGCATTCAAATTCACCAATGATGTCACGTGATCAAATCAATCCCGCATCCAAACCTGCAAGAAAACGGGGACATGGAAAGGAAAGGAGGACTGAGCAATTGTTTCAAACACAATTACCCAGTGAGGGCGGATTTAAGGAACCCACGATCCCGGCTTATGCCTCACAACTACGAAACACAAGTCCTAAGCTAATAGCATCTTGCAAACATCACCCGAAGGCTTTCACCACACAACTACTTCCCGAAGGACTACTACCGCCCGAAGCGCAAACAATTCCAAGGGAAACTGAAGCCCGCCATTTGCTCCGGCGCCCAAATTTTATTCCACTTGGGGGGGGGGGCTAGCCAAAACCTCCTTCCGACGATACAAGGGTCACGTACCTTTCAACCAAATCCCTCGGTACGCGAGCCGCCACACAACACACTTTCGGGGGCCCTACCACAGTTCTAAGAAATACAAGTCCATCACACACAATCAACGTTTTCAGTTTAGCGATAACCTAGCAGTTCTATGTTCTCAAGAAATCACATTGGTACATACTACTCTACACTACCTAGGAAAGACGGTATTAACTAAGGACTATCGTCCGGAATTGAATAGGGCAAGCAAGGGTCAAGAACTGATCCTCACCATGGCCGAAGAAGGGCATTTTCGGAATTAGGAAGCTTCATTAGCCCAAACGGACAACAGATCTGGAAAGAGGACAAAAAATAGAGCGGTTTAGGCTTTTGAATCACCCGAATCGGACCTAGGATGGGATAGATATGGGCGAAAGAAGATCCTCGGTTCGAATCACTTATCTGATCCAAACCGGGTTTTGAAATTGGAAATTGAAATTTGAAATCGAATTGAAATTTGTTTAGGCTAAACCAGAAATTGAAATCAATTTGGACAAACCGAAGTAAACCGGATCCAATTGAATTAAACCGAATGAAAACCAAAATTGAAATTGATTTAGCTAGACCGGATTGAACCGAACAAAAATTAATTTAAACCGGGATTCGAAATCGAATTAGGGAAAACCGAACCAAACCAAGATTGAAATTGAAAACCGGTTAAACCAGAAATTGAAATTGGAATTGGATAACCGGAGGTTGAAATCGAATTGGACCAAACCGGAGTAAACCGGACCAGACCCAATTGAACCGGATCGATCCTAGTTAAACCGGGTTTTGGAAATTGAGTTGGATCAAACCAAAAACAGATTCGTCAAGAACAGAAACGTTTTAGAAAACAGATCATAACTGCCAAACGGTAAGGCGGAATTGGGCGATTCTTAACTTTCTGGAAATATGAGATCGAGGGCTTTCCAACGACATATTGTGCGTTTCGTGATTCTTTACGGTTCGACGGGAAAACGCAAATCAATATGACGGCCAGAACTGCATCGATCTCAGATTTGCGTTTGGAAAAGTGTTAGATCTAAGAAACGAGATCAGATCTCAGATCTAACACCACAGAGGATCAGGTCTAGAGAAGGGAGAAAAAGAGAAGAATACGAAAAGAAAGGAGGATCACTTAGCCTGAGAGAAGAACGAAGAGAGATCTGAGGAAGAGAAGGGAAGATCGGACGAGTATGGCTCACCGGAGATGGCTGGGACGGCTTGTGACTGGACGGGAAAGCAGAGCTTCGCCGGAGATCTTCAAATGCCTCTTCTTCTTTGGTGGCTACCTCCTTTTATAAGAAAAGAGAGATAACCCTAAGGTTTTTGGAATGGGCTAATGGGCTTTTTGGAATTTTCTTTTCTTTTTTCAAAATTTTTAAAGTGGACTGGGCCAGGGCCATTACAATTATGGAGAGGTCAAAGAAGAATAAAAATCGGTTCTTAGGCAAGTAATCTGAATTAATGATGAGATCCCAAAAGAGTGAAAGAAAAAGATCACATGGCAAAAAGGTGGAAGAGAAGAGTCGTGGAAGTTTGTTTAGTTAGCTAGGGAAAGTCAATTTTGAAGGAATTTCTAGCAGATCCTAATCCAATTAGGCAATCCTGATCTGAATTCCAAGCCTAGGATCTAGGGTTCATATAATTGAATCAATGGGATCTCAGAATTACCTGGTGATTAGCAGCAGAAGATTTGCAGATAATCGAGATCACGAAGCACCTCAAACACTGTGCCTCTACTGGTATCCACACGCACACAAACTGGACAGGAAGGATGCTAGTGCCTATAGAGATCCAATCTCTTCAGAGGTTTCTATTCAAGTTCTGGTGGCTGTGAATTAGGTTAAGATCAGTTTAGGTCGACCATATATCTTATATATGTCGACTTAAACCATAACGGAATTAACCAGCGATTAAACCGAATTAATCTGGTAATCCGCGAGTTGCATCGATCGATGCACTCTTTGCATCGATCGACACTGCCCCAGAATATTGGTATCGAATGCATATCAAATATGCATTCCCTAGATCATTACATTAATGATCAACCTCGTCTTTAACGTCCAGTTTGCTTAGGTGTGTGACCCTGTAGGATCATATACCTCTAGCAATGAGTTCTCAACTCATTGATCATAAGTGGCTTCTAGCAAAGCGTTATGACTACCTAGTGTTATGTGATTGTCTCATCTCGACTATATGACTTTCACTTAGAGCAAGTACAATAGATTTCAGGACATTCCCAACAATCTCCCACTTGTACTGGAATCATCTATTCCTTTAATCCCTTCGTCACTATATCTCGATCTAGCATAAGGCAAGAACCGTGTCATCCTTATTGAGCCAAGATCATGTTCATCGAACTCCGATTTATACTGACAAGACAAATGACTGACAATCACCTCGTTTGAGTGTGGCCACACATTTCTCAGTATCAAATCTTCGATGGGTCCTGAGATATTTATCTCCTGTTATATAGGAGGGACAAATCCCATCTTGTTCCATCCCTGTCTCTTCACACGCTTCATGATATGCCCAATCAATGCCTTTATAGTCACCAGTTACGGCTGACGTTTGACATGGTTAAAGCGGACCAATTCACATGTAAGAAAACATGATGAACTCAGGTCTAAGGACTATACTCTATAGTCGTAATGAAAACTCTCATGACACTTATATAACTATCCCGTAGAGTTCTCATCAGTGGGTCATGTCCGATCCTGTGTTCTCCAACACATATCTATGTGATTGACTTTAATACTCTTATCAATGACTCCATGAAACTTAGTCATCAGTCACCTCACATACTAGTCTCACGCGGTTGTTAATGTCCCACTTTAACAACCTCGACCAGGGACCAACATAATTTATGTCATTTATTATCTATAGGGTTTCATGATCAAGTCACATACTTGATGACCTATAAAATGTCATAAATTACTTTGGGACTATTATTTAATAACCATTATTAAATAATACAGATGTCAGATTTCAATAACATAATCAAATTATGTTTATACGAACATCATATCATAACTAAAATTAACAACAACAACTCCCACTAAAATTAAGATCACATCTTAAGACATCTAATGCCTTTAGTAGTAGTCTGACCCTCATTCGCTCTTTCTCAGCGTGTGTCCAAGGACACTGCGTCTTGCTAAGAGTAATACCAAGAGTCATTTGCACGAAGCCCTTCTTGGAATCCTGCATACTGGACCTGTGCAAGGCCTTATCACCATAAGTATCTTGACACAATCCAATTAGCTTATCCAATCTATCTCTATAGATTCTTATTCCAAGAATGTATACGGTTTCTCCCATATTTTATCGAAAAACAACTTTCGAGTCAAGTCTTAATAGACTAAAACAAAATGAACTTCTTTTCCGAGAAGTGGTATGTTTTCAACATATAATACTAGAAATGCAATTGCGCTCCCACTAGTCCTCTTGTAAACACACGGTTCCTCTTCATTCATGACGAAGTCAAACCTTTTGACTGCTTTATCAAAACGAAGATTTCAACTCCGAGATGCTTGCTTCAATCCATAAATGGTTTGATAAAGCTTGCATATCTTCCTAGCTTCATTAGGATCAATGAAAAAACTTCAGGTTGTGTCATGTACACATCCTTTTCCAGAATTCCATTAAGGAAAACTGTTTTCACATCCATCTGCCAGATCTCATAACCATTATGAGTGGCGGTTGCTAGGAGAATCCGAATGGACATTAGCACAGTGTCTGGGATTAGGTTTCTTCACAATCAATACCATGAATTTACTTGAAACCTTTTTGCCACCAACCTAGCTTTGTACATCTGAATATAACCATCCATGTCATCTTTTCTTCTTGAAAATCCATTTACTCACAATGGCTTCTTCACCATCGAGTAAATCAACCCAAGTCATACTTGGTTCTGTGACATGGATCCCATTTCGGATTCAGCGGCTTTCAGCCATTTTCGGAGTCAAGGCCCATCATTGCTTCTTCAAAATTCGCAGGCCCGTCACTATCAATGATCAGTAGATCACGGCAATTGGTTACGAGAAATCCATATTTCTCGGGTTCGTGACGGATCCTTTCGGATCTGCGAGCTTCAAATTTTTCTGTAAAAATCGCGCACACATATTTCATATGTATACTTTTACCACGACCTAATTAACCAAGATTTAAACCGTAGTTAATTAAGTCATAAACCAAAATCAATGTTTGGTTCGCGATCTGTGTCGATCGATGCAACTTTTGTGTCGATCGACACTTCTTCAGAAACTCGCCATTTAAATGTATATCGAATATACATTCACCAGATCCTTTATAAACTCTAGGCACCACAGGTGCAGGTTCTACAACTCTTTGTAGATCCAACTGCTGCTCTTCCTCATCAGGTCGAGCAGTCTCCTGTGATTTTCGAATTTCTTCGAGTTGTACTTTTACTCCCACTGTTCTTCTTGGAAAGAAAGTCTTTCTCAAGAAAACATAGTTCCGAGCAACAAAAAATTTGTTCTCGAACTGGTTGTAAAAGTAACATGCCTTGGTTTTGTTAGGACAACCAATGAAGTAGCACTTATCAGATTTGGGTGTGAGCTTATCAGAGATTAAACGTTTTATATAAGTCTCGCAACTCCAAATCTCCATGATGGATAAATCAGAAACATTTACATTCCACATCTCATGTGGTATCTCTGTAACTGATTTTGATGGAACTCTATTTAAAGTAAACTCAGACATTTCTAGAGCGTATTCTTAGAAGGATAATGGAAGATCTAAGTGACTCATCATTGATCGAACCATATCTAATAAAGTCCGATACAGGAGGAGTGAATTGTGAAACACTTCACAATCTCTCAGATGATCACTAAATTCTTGACCTAAGTATTCACCTCCATGATCTCATCGTAGAGGTTTAATACCTTTGCCAAATTGATTCTGTACTTCATTTTTGGAACTCTTTGAACTTTTCAAAGATTCTGACTTATGCCTTATAAATAAGGCATAACCGTACCTTCTGAAAATATCAGTAAAGGTAATGAAGTACTGAAATTTTCCTCTAGCACTAGTGCTTATCGGTCCATATACATCCGTATGTATAAAGCCCAATAAGCTTCTGGCCCTTTCATTTTGATCGTTCGCAACCTGTATCGACCGACGCACCGTTTGTGTCGATCGACACTACCTCTATTGAAAGGAGCCTTTGTCGTTTTACTTAATAAACAAGATCCACTTTACTCATTATGATTCTCAATCAGATGAGCCCAAAAGCCCATCACTATGGAGCTTCTGAATCTATTTCTCATTTATGTAGCCCAAAACGACAATGCCAGAGAGAAGTTTGACTCGTATCATTTGACTTGAATCTCTTGGTATTAATGTTACAGCTAGGCACATTCTGGTTTAGAACATAAAGTCCATTCTCTAATGGATTGCTACTATAAAATATATCACTGTAATCAAATGAGTAACACTTATTCTTAACTTGAAAACTGATATCCTTCCATATCCAAACAAGGAATAGAAATAATCTTTCTGCTCATAGCAGGTACATAGTAGCAGTTTTAAGATCAAAACATGCCATATAAGAAAAAACAAATGAAATACTCCTACGGTTAATGCAGCAACTCTTGCTCCATTCCCACTCATAGGTCCACTTGTCCTTTCTCCATAGTCCTACTTTTGCTCAGGCCCTGCACATTTTCACAAAATATGAGTACCACAGCTGGTATCCAATACCCAATAAGTAGGACTATAAGAAGTAACATTTACTTCTATAACATAAGACCTGAAGAAGAAGTCTTGTACGTCTTCTTCAGCTTCTCATAATCTTCCAAGAATTTATTGCAGTTTCTTTTCAAATGCCCATAACCATTACAATAACGACACTTAACATCTTCAGAAGGACTGGTTTTAACCTTAGGAACATGGCCAGACTCGCTTGGATTCACAATCGAGCTCGTCTTGCCATCACCTTTGTTCTTACCAAGTTTCTTAAAATTTTTACCCTTTTGTACCATAAGGACATTTGGGGTGTCCTTCTTGATGTTAGGTTCAGCAGTCTTCAGCATCCCATGCAATTCAGCCAACGTCTTCGTCAAGTTGTTCATGTTATGGTTCATAACAAATTGATCATAGCTTGACGGCAGTGACTGTAGAATGATGTCAGTAGCCAACTCTTGGCTAATGGGACAATCCAGTTTCCCCAGGTTATCAATATAACCCATCATCTTAATGACATGAGGACTAACTGGTTCGCCCTTCGGTAGCTTGCACTCAATCAGAGATCTAACCGTCTGGTATCTCTGAGTTCGTGCCTGCTCCTGAAACATACTTTTCAGGCCAGTGATCATCTGTATTGGCGACTCCACGTACTCATATTGCTTCTGCAATTCCGAGTTCATGGTAGCCAACATGAGACAACTCACATCCACCGCATCATTAGAATGGTTATCCCAAGCATCCTTATCTGACTGCCAGGCATTGGTCGGTACTTCTTGGGGAGAACTTTCTCAAGGACATAGTCCTTTTTCTCCTGTTTGAGAACAATTCTCAAGTTCCGATACCATTCAAGAAAGTTGGATCCATTTAACTTGTCCTTCTCAAGGACGGATCGCAGGGAGAAATTGTTACGATGGTTTGTGCTAGACATAGCTGAAAAACAGGGGAGGTTTTAGTTATGATGTTCAAGAAATGAGAAGTCTTAACAATTAAGAAAACTCGCATTATATTCAAACATTGTTTCCTCAAATGAATACAATGATCCAAGACCCATACTTCACTAAACTTGAGTGAGCCACTGGCTATCACCCAAATTTAGCTATCTAGGTAAGCAACAACTTTGATAGTTATATCCAATATAACTCTTGGTTGTGGATTGACATCTTATGTCCACCAATCCACCTGATATCTCTGAGCCCAAAACGATTTTGATGGCCCAGTCAAGTAAACCAATCTCTTAAGTCATGTAATTGTTGACGCCTTGCACTGCAAGCCCATCAACACGATTACTTCCTGCCTTACTCATGTAATTGTTGATACCTTGCACTGCAAGCCTATCGTACAATGAAACAAGTCTTGACAGTTGACAAGATTGGAAAGACATCAAGTATCACTTGATATTTGGTTGAGGAACGGAACCTTAAAACGTTCAGTTTTATTATGTTTTAATTCTTCTAATTAATTGATTTATCTTGCTTTGTTTCTGTGATTTCAGGTTCCACAACCTAAACCATCGAATCTGATGTCGACCGACACTACTTTAGTGTCGATCGATGCAGAATAACCAAAAGCAATCCGCGATAACCGATCAATCCAATTGATCCGGTTTTGAATACTGGTCAGTGTCGATCGATGCTACATTGGCATCGGTCGATACCAACTTAATCAAACCAATCGCAATTAAACCATTCTTAGCGTTTAACCATTATTAACCAAGCTCGATAACCGGTCCAATCCAATTGAACCGATTCATCAATCTCGCGAGGTTTGTGTCGACCGACACAACGCTTGTGTCGATCGACACTAGGCGAAACCTAAGTTTTATTCGGGTTTTCGCCCTGTGTCGATCGACGCCGGATTGGCATCGATCGACACCATGCGAAAAACCCTAAATTTTATTCGGGTTTTCGCCCTGTGTCGATCGATGCCGGATTGGCATCGATCGACACCATGCGAAAAACCCTTAAAACGTTTTTCGAACAAAACCCTAAACTAGGTTACTTTGATCAAAACGAGTTTTAGCATGCTTGTATCACTTATACATAGATCCAGATTCAACCAATCTAATCAACAGGCTACAGATTCAATGGAACCCTAAAGCTCTGATACCACTGAAGGAATTTCTAGCAGATCCTAATCCAATTAGGCAATCCTGGTCTGAATTCCAAGCCAAGGATCTAGGGTTCATATAATTGAATCAATGGGATCTCAGAATTACCTGGTCATTAGCAGCGGAAGATTTTCAGATAATTGAGATCACGAAGCACCTCAAACGCTGTGCCTCTACTGGTATCCACACGCACACAAACTGGACAGGAGGGATGCTAGTGCCTATAGAGATCCAATCGCTTCAGAGGTTTCTATTCAAGTTCTGGTGGCTGTGAATTAGGTTAAGATCAGTTTAGGTCGACCATATATCTTATATATGTCGACTTAAACCATAACGGAATTAACCAGCGATTAAACCGAATTAATCTGGTAATCCGCGAGTTGCATCGATCGATGCACTCTTTGCATCGATCGACACTGCCCCAGAATATTGATATCGAATGCATATCAAATATGCATTCCCTAGATCATTACATTAATGATCAACCTCGTCTTTAACGTCCAGTTTGCTTAGGTGTGTGACCCTGTAGGATCATATAACACTAGCAATGAGTTCTCAACTCATTGATCATAAGTGGCTTCTAGCAAAGCGTTATGACTACCTAGTGTTATGTGATTGTCTCATCTCGACTATACGACTTTCACTTAGAGCAAGTACAATAGATTTCAGGACATTCCCAACAAATTTTAGTTCACGTTATTAATTAATTAAATCCGACCCAACTCTCATGTCCCATATTTTTGTCTGCTTTGTGATTACAAAACTCGTCACAAGTATGTTTGCTCGTCTTTGTGAGGTTAGAATGAACGTGTTCGGTGAGAGTCTATGGATCAAGATTTATCTTTATTAAAAAGCAAACTAAGATCGGCTAATGAATACGAGGGTGCGAGATCGTCGATAGACGAACTCACTTACAGTTCGGGACGTGCTTGTTTTAGAGAGAGAAAGCAAAAGAGTACACAAATTTCAAAAAGTTATATTTATGAATAGTAGAGCAACCTATTTATAGTAAATATGGTCATACTTTTCTACAGGCCGTTGACCCTTAGTCGAGCTGTGACGAATGGGCCGTACTCTTCAGGTGAAAAATGGGGCAAGCCGATCACGTCATGACTGTTATTAAAGCCGAGCTGAATGGAAATGTCGAGTTGAGCCGAGCTGAACTGGTATGCTCGCGAGCTGAGCCGAGCCGAGCACGATTACTCGTGAGCCGAGCCAATCGTTCTTCAATTGAGAGTCTGTTTTTGATTATGGGCCAACTGACTTGTTTCTTATTGGGCCGATCACAATCAAGAGAGCAGGTTTGGTCCGGACTAATAGATGGGTGCTAAACCCATATATAACCGTAAGCCCCCCCCCCCAATTCGTCGATTTTGAGTTTGCTGAAGTTGGCGGATTGCCTTTGTTTGGTTGGGTCGAAACCTGTTCGGTAGGCTTTGATCGGCATAACTTGTGCATGCTCGTTTTCCGATTGTTGTTCTCGATCCTTGGAGACGAAAAGGTTTTTTGAAGGAAGCAAAATGAAGTTGAAGGGCTGCGTAGATGTAATAATGACCTATAACCCCCAGAAGTTGAAGAGTCGCCTAGGTTTAATGATGCCGCCTTTCTCTAAGAACTCCCGCACCTTCTATAAATATTACCTTCCTCTCTTCCTATTCTTCACTTATCTCCTTTTGCATGTACTTTGCTCTCCCTTCTCTCTGATCTTCTACTTTCTCTCTCTAGTAATTTTTTTTTGTTCGAGATATACTTCTGCGATGAGGATCGATTCGTATTCTCGCTCGTCGTCCAAACATGATGACCGATACTCGGTGAGGTTGTCGGATGGGAAATCAGTTCAATCCAGCGCGTCTGTTGGACAAATTGGTTCGGTTCAACGGACAGAAGCTGTTAGCCGAGCTCGTTCATCGGAGAACGTTGGTCGATCTCCGAGCATCCGTGATGGAAGTTCCGGATCTTCGGTGAGGTTGGTGCAAAGGGCGGATATTGTCGAACGAGCCCGTTCAATAAGTGATGGTCGTGCCCCCGAGCATCCAAATTCATACTCTCCTGGATGAGGATTCGAGTAATGAAGACGAGGCAGTTTCTCAAGCGTTAGCTCTTGTGAAGAGCGAGATTTACGATGAAGACAATATCCCACTCGCTACGATGCCGCCGGTTCCGAAGAAGTCGAAGAGGTCATCGGCCAAAAAGAGGAAACCGAAGCAAATATTTGCCAAATCGAAGATACCGAAGAAAGTGACACCTCCTAGGGTTATCTTTTGGATCAAAGAGAATTGTACCCGTATTTCTGTGATTGAACTTCATGTGCCCGAGGATCATGAAAGGCATTGGGATGCTTCGGAAGGCGGGATATGCTTGTACGATTTTTGGTTTAAGGAGAGTCACTTGTGGCTTCCTTTGCGGAAGATACTTGTCGCCTACTGTGAAGAGAGGAAAATTGCATTATCTCAGTTGTGTCCTACTGCGATTCGTAACATGGTTGGCGCAATGGTCGTAGCTGTTAAATGTGACGTGGATATGAGTCTTCGGTTTTTTGAAGAGATTTCGTCGATATCGGTCAATATCGAGACTACTGGGACTCGCTATGTGAACATGAGGCAACAATATAGTCTTAAGCTTGTCACCGGGGTGCCGTCAAAACCAGATGCCTGACAGGATCGTTATTTTTACGCGAGAGTTAATCAGGCCTCAGTTCCTGACTCGAACTGACCGTATATGATGAAATAGAATCATTATCATGGTAGTGCTCGCGCCGTATTCCTGTTCGTTCCTTTTTTGAATAATTCATACTTGTTTTCTTGTTTTGCAGATCGTCATTCGGTTACGGCTCCCCCTCCAGCTGGTTTTTTGAGAGATCTTAAGAAGATTGTTGCTTGTGGAATCCAGAAGTGGCCGGACGTTCACGCTGTGAGAGTGAAGCAATATTTTGATCAGATTGATGCATGCATATTTTTGTTGCTTTAATCTTTGGTGTCCTGACTGATGCTGATGTTCTCTTTTCTTCTTTTGAAGGTGGTTGGCATTTGTGTTCTGTCGAATCCTTGATTGAACTGAAAAACGAGCCCGTTCGACATTATCCGAAATAGAAGAAAGAACGAACTTGGGGCATATGGACCTTGAAATTGTCAATTATGTCGACGAAAACCTCGGGGAGGAGCATATTCAAGCCAGCAACCAAGAGCAGGTGATGGTCGTTTTCCTGAACAAGATGGGAAATTGGTGCTTCAGGATGACGGCGACAGACAAATTTATCTGGAGGTGAGAGAGGTAGTGGACAAGGCGGCGGCGTTTGCTGAAAGGAGAAAAAGAGGAAGAAGAGGTCGGCGCCTGATAATGCTGGTCCAACTCATCCTCAAGGAGATGATACTGGGACCGAAGCTCAGAACCAGGAGGCTGGAGATGCTCCTGAGGCACCCAAGAAGAAAAAGAAGAAGAAGAACACGGAAGGTGTCGTTCTGGAGACTGAGGTTGCCGAGCAGGCTAATGCCGAGGCGACAGGAAACTCTGTCGGATTGGAAGAGGGTGGAGATGCTCTAGTCGAGAATCAGATTGAAGCTGAGACTGATGAGACTCAACCGGCTGCAGCTCAGCCTGATTATAGCTTCTCGTACACTTATGTAGGAAAAGGGTCGATTGTTCACAACGGGGAAGCATGTGCTACTGTGTTTCGCACCCTTAGGGCTAGTCCGCCCATGGATCTTCCTCGGACTGAACAATACTTAAGGCCTGAGTTTCAAAGGTAAGGTGACATACACTTTGCTCAAGTATGTCTTATTTGTAAGCTTAATCTTGTGTTTTTGTTGATCTTCTAACTCCTTGTTCGTTTATATTTTGTTTAGGGTTTCTGTAACTATAACACCCTCTTTGATCAGTATGAGCGTGAGCTGTTTGGTCTGAGGGCTATTGTTGAAGGGTTGGAAAATACCTTGATCGATCTCGCAAGACGGTGACCGAGCTTGAAGGTTTTCACGAGCAGACGAAGTTCGTGCTTCCTTTAAGGCCGAAGAGGAGAAGGTTACCGATCTGCAAAACAAGATCAATGAGCTGTCCTCCGAGAATGCGCGGCTGGATGCTGAAATAGGGAGTGTCTAGCCAGTTGTGCTAATGCCCAAATGGAGGCCGACGATGCAGCTAAGCGTCTGGAGGAGCTGCAGGCGAACCTCGAGTCAGAATGTACTCGTTTGGAGGCATCCCGTCAACATGAAGTGTTGAAGGAAAGGAAGAGGATGTTCGATAAAGCCAAAGCTCGTCTGGCGAAAATCGAGAAGGTTTGGAAGGAGTAAGCTCATGGAAAAAAGAAGCGGTTGTTGGTAAACCAGGCTGCTGCCGTTTCAAAGGCATTGAAATTGCTTGTTCGCGAAGGCTTCGAGATCCCTGTATCCAAGATTGAGAAGGCTGATGCCGATCAGGTTCGTCTCACGCATGAGTGACATATCATGGTTTTTAGGTGTTTTGAGCCATGGTATATGTACATAATCGAGTCTTTTATAGAGTCTTTTGAGTCCTTTCAGGTGTTTTACAGGTTTTAGCATGTTTGGAGCATATTTGGACATTATGACACATTTTGGAGCTATTTAGAGTCTTCACGCGATAGCAGAGGAATTGGTATGGTTATCTGAGACTGGTGTCGATAGACGCTCCATTTGTGTCGGTCGACACAGATGCGGATCAGGAGCATTATCGCCGATTAATGAAGACTTTGGAGAATTACAATTTGGCCCAAAAGTTTCTCATAATTAAAAAGAAGCCCAAATCGTGTTTTAACTTTATATTATGGTTTTAAGCCATTGTTTAGGCTAAGCTTTAATTTTATCAGAGATTAGGATATTTGGGGCTGGTCTTGTACTTGAGAGAGAAGAAATTTCGAACTCCTATTCTTATTCCTTTGGATTTTATATGATATATATTCCGATTATGTCTTTTGTTATGATTGCCATGTCTGAGTATATCTCTTGTTAGGTTTAGGGATTCTCGTTAGGGATTTCAAGGAATGTTAAAATAATTGATTAATTAAGATTCATCATCTAGTTCTTCATCTAAGTTGTTTTTAATGCTTAATCTGAACTGGCCATTTAGATTATTGATATTAGGTTGATTTTTGCAACGACAGTTGGTTGATTAGCTAGAAAAAACTTAGGTGAGCAATTTCTCTTTTCGCAAAGAAATTTGGTTTAGAGAAATTGTGAACGAACGAACTTGGAATTAATGCATGTTTAGAACTCTCGAATTCGCAACGAAAGTTGGCTTACTAGTTTATTAGACATAGAGGATTATCGCAGCGAAAGCTGGTTAGTTTTACTTTTGTGATTATAGTTTAAGAACGCTAATAGATTGAATCCTGATTGATTTGTTATCTGATTTCCTGAGAACTTCTCGAGACCTGACGCCTTCGTTAATTGCTTACACTCCACTTTAATTGACATTGCTTTTACTACTTACAATCTATTCTTCTTAGCTTAATTCAATTACAAATAGTTTATCGTGTGAAACTTGAGTCTTTGTGGATTCGATCCCTATATACTATAGTCACTTTCTGTGCACTTGCATTGTAGCTATAGTGAAAGTAAACTTTGAGCATATCAAGTTTTTGGCGCCGTTGTCGGGCTCTGAGTTCACTGATAGATTTCGTATTAGAATTTAGACTAAGTTGTTTTCTTTTCTTTGTTAACTCACATTCTTGTTTTGTTGGTGTTTCAGGAAACGCTTAGTGTCGATCGACACACTTCGGGCATCGATCGATACCAATCGCGGCTAAAGACACCAAGAGCTTGAACGCTTAACAGGATTTCTATGGATCATATAATTCTGGTTCGTGGTGAGGACAACATTCTATGAGACTAAGAGGGTCATATAGGCAATGCGAAGGGTCTGAAACTGGATGGGGAAGGAAATCCCATCGTACCAGATGTTGCTGTGGGCGCGGGATAGGCACAACAACAGCAATAGCAAGGTGCAGGGAACAGAGCGAATGGTTGCAAAATGACACTTGCTGACTATAACAGACCCGATCAAATCGACCACCTTCGTTTACCAGAGCTGAATTCGAGCTGAAACCAGAGTACTACACTTTGGTTGGTCAGACATTCGTATAATACTGGGCGGTTGCAATGTTTTGCTAGAAGCCTCTTGCAATCCGTAAGTTGTAGACTTACTGCCAGTATTATATGATCCTATAGGGTCACACACCTAAGCAAACTGGAAGCTAAAACATGGGAATGATCATTATGGTAATGATCATGTTAATGTGTATTGGATACACATTAATATTGAGTTTCGAATAGTGTGTCGATCGACACGGTATGTGTGTCGATCGACACAGGGTCGATTCCGAAACTGAGTTTCGGTTTTATGACTCAAAACTAATCTAATTAATCATGGTTCGGTTTAAGTCATTCCAGGTCATTTATATAGTGATATAGTTTCGACCTGGAGCCTGAGCCGTTGAGTTTTTCTCTGAGAGAAAAGCAGAAAAACCAGAAACTCTCAGATCCCATAGATCCGGCACTAGCATCCCGTTTTCAGCTTGTGTGCATGTGTATCTGGTAGAGGCAAGGCGTCTGCGTTGCTCACTGATCTCGTTCACCAATTCATTCCGCTGCCAGTTCAAGGTAAGAACGAGGTTGGTAAATTTAATATAACGAACCCTAGATCCTAGGGATCCATCAGTGGTATCAGAGCATGGTAGGGTTTAGTCTATTGAATCTAAGGCATTTAAATCGAATACTTATGAATTTGATTAGTTAATTGCCTGTTAAATCGTGTTTTCAAGAAATTAATTTCGGATTGAATCTCTGTTGAAAACGACGAACTGTTGTTATCGCACTGTGTCGATCGACACTAAGCTTGTGTCGGTCGACACGCCGCGAAATGCATAATAAAATTTTAGGGTTTGTCGCAGAGTGTCGATCGACGCAAAGCGTGTGTCGGTCGACACAGAGCGAAAACTCGTAAATAATTCTAGGGTTTCGATCTGAGATCGAGTACCCGTATTCCTGCTGTGTCGATCAATACACTGGGTGTGTCGGTCGACACATGCAAAGCGATTAGATAGATCGGTTCAATTGGATTGAACAGGTTATCTCGCTCGGTTAATTTTAATTAACCAATTGGTTCTGGTTTGGTAATGTCGATCGACACAGAGTTGTGTGACGATCGACATGGACCGTTAAACCGAACCGGTTCAATTAGATTGAATCGGTTAAGGAAAATCGATCCGGTTTGACCGGTTATCAAAGACCGGTTTAAATTGTGTTGTATCGACCGATGCCAATGGTTGGCGTCGATCGACACACCATTCGCAAATGTGCTGGTTGGACCACAAATTTGCAGGTACCAGACCAAATTTAATCCCAAAGTTCTAGATGAACCTAAACTTAATAAAACTGAATGTTTTGATTAACTGAATAATTTCTTGGATGTGTATTGGATATGCATCAAGATTAAAAATATTCTAAACCTATCTAATACACATTGGATGTGTGTTAGATCAAAGCTTAGTTTCAATAAGGTCAATTGTCAAGACTCATGTTGTTGTTGTGATAGTCTTGCCAAGAGCTTGGTGTCCACAATTACATGAGTAAGGCAGGAAGTAGTGTTGATGGTCTTGCTGTGCTTGACATCAACTATTGCATGACCTAAAAGATTGAGTTACTAAACTTTTAGAGTTCCATTTCCTCAACTTAATATCAAGTGACCTTGATGTCTTGCCCAATCTTGTCTACTGTCAAGACTCGTTTCATTGTTGGATAGTCTTGGAGTCCTTGGTATCCACATTGACATGAGTAATGCAGGTTATCATTGATAGACTTCCAGTGCGACTGTCAATGATCACAAGACATAAGAGATTGGTTTACTTGACTGGGCTATCAGAAGTTCTGGGCCCAGAGACGTCAGAGTAGATGAGACATGGATTGTCTTATCTGCGACCAAGAGTTGTACTGGGTACAATTAGCAATGATTTGCTTACCTAGATTACTAAACTCTGGGTGATGACGAGTCGTCCACTCAGATCTTAGTGATGAATAGATCTTGGATCATTATATTCATTGAGGAAACATTGTTTGAATATAATGCGAGTTTTCTTATTGGATAAGATTCCTCATTTCCTGAAATCATAACTAGAATTTTCTTTGATTAAAATTTTCAGCATATGTCTAAAACTACCTTCTCGTTGCGATCCGTCCTTGAGAAGGACAAGTTGAATGGATCAAACTTCCTGGATTGGTATCGAAATTTGAGATTTATACTCAAGCAGGAGAGTAAGGACTATGTCCTAGAGAAAGCTCTCCCAGAAAGGCTTGGGGCCAATCGCTCAAATGCAGTATATGATGCTTGGAATAAGCATTATATTGATGTGGTAGATGTGCGTGGTCTGATGTTGGCTACCATGGTATCGGACTTAAAGAGTCAATACGAGAACATGGAGTCGCCAATAGAGATGATCACCAGCCTGAAACTGAGGATCTAACACGAGTTGAGAGATTCCAGATGGTGAAGTCTCTCACTGGGTGCAAGCTACCAGAGGATGCTCCAGTGAGTCCTCATGTCATTAAAATGATGGGTTACATTGATAACCTGGGGAAACTAGATAGTCCTGTCAGCTTAGAGTTGGCTACAGACATCATTCTGCAGTCACTGCCGTCTAGTTACGATAAGTTTGTCAAAAACTATATCAAGAATAACTTGACAAAGACGTTGACTGAGCTGCATGGCATGCTCAAAACAGCTGAGCAAAACATCATAAAGGGTAAAAGATTTGAGAAATCTTGTGTTGACAAGGGTAGAGACAGGGCCGTCCAGATTTGGAATCAGGAAAAGCCTGTGTCATCTTATAAGCCCAAGTCCGGCCCATCTGGTGTTGGAAAGTGCTTCTACTGTGATGAGTATGGGCATTGGAAGAGAGATTGCATTAAATTCTTGGAAGATTCACAAGAGATGAAGGAGATGTATGGTACTTCTTCTTCAGGTATTGTGTTATTAATTCAAGTTCTACATATGTATTGGATACTAGTTGTGGTAATGATATTTTGGAAATATGCAGGGCCTTAGCAACGGTAGAACGTTGAAGAAAGGACAAGTGGAACTGCGTGTCTGGTATGGAGCAATGGTTGCTACATAAGCCGTAGAGATTCTCCACTCGTAGGAGCCTTTCAAGCTTGGTTTTTGAATTAAGTAATTGCTACTATGTACCTGCTTTATGCAGAAATGTCTTTCATTTTCTTATGAGAATTTGGATGCTTTTCATTCTGATAAAAGACAAGTTTTTCTCTTTTGATCTCAATGAAATATTATATGGTAGCACCCCTTTTAAATGGGTTTTATATTTCAAACCAATATACACTTGGATATAACATAAATACCAAACGGTTTAAGTCTGATGACTTGAACTCGATTTTCCTTAGCAAAGTCATATTGACCAAATAGAGTGAAGCGGCTTCAGAAGTTCCATAGTTATGGGCTTCAGGTTCATTTGATTGTAAATCAATTGAGACATGAATTTTGCTTGCTGGGCCAAATGACTAAGGCTTCTTTAGCAGAGCTAAAGAAAAGGGCCAGAGGCTTATTGGGCCTTGCACGTACTGATGTATGTGGCCCGATGAGCATTAGTGCCAAAGGAAAACTTCAATACTTCATTGACTTATTGATGGATTCAGTAAGTATGACTGTGTTCATTTGATGAGACACGAGTCAGAATCCTTTGGAATGATCAAAGGAGTTTCAGAATGAAGTATAGAACCGATTTGATAGAAGTATTGAGATCCTCGATTAGATCGCGGAGGAAAATACTTGAGTCAAGAATTGGGTGATCATCTAAGTGAGTGTGAAGTCATTTCACAGCTCATCTCTCCTGAAAACCTTGAATGGTGTTTCTGAGAAAATGAATCGGATCTTATTAGATATGCTCCGATTAATGATGAGTCACATGAATCTTCCATTATTCTTTTAAAATACGCTCTAAAATGAACATGTTTACGCTAAATAAGTTTTCTATCAGAATCAGTGAAAAACACCACATTGGATGTGGACTGGGTGATTTCCAAATATGTTTTTCTGATTAATTGGGATTGCAAGGTTTGTGTAAGGCAGTTGTCATCAAACAAACTTGAACCCAAAACTGATAAGTGCTGCTTCGCTGGTTGTCCTAGGGAAACCGAGGCTTAGTACTTTTGCAGCCAATCCGAGAACAAAGTTTTGTTGTTCGGAACTCTGTTTTTCCAAGAAGAACAGTGGGAGTAAAAGTACAGCTCGAAGAAATTCGAGAAACACAGGAGGCTGTTCAACCTGTTGAGGGAGAGCAGCGGTTGGATCTACAGAGTGTTGTAGGATCGACACCTGTGGAGCCTGAAATTCGCTGATCCTAATGGATCCGTCACTAACCCGAGAGTGATTTCTCGTGACCGATTGCCGTGATCTGATGATCATTGAAAAGTGACGAGCCTGCGAAATTCAAAGAAGCGATGGTGAGCCCCAACTCCGAAAAATAGGCTGGGTATGCATGTTAGCTTCACCGATCTATTCATAGATTGAAGCAAACATCTTGGAGTTGGAATCTGCGTTCTGTTAAAATGGTCAAAAGTTTTGACTCGATCAGGAACGAATAGAAACCGTGCGTTTACAAGTAAACTAGTGGGAGCGTAGTTGCAATTCTCAAATTGTATGTTTAGAACGTACTTAATCTCATAAACGACGTTCTGACGCTAAAGTCTTGTCAAGATTTGGGTCGGAAGTCAAATTTAAAGATGGACATGGGAGAAGCCGCATAAACTCTTGGAACATGGATCCATTGAGATGGATCAGAAGAACTAATTGGATCGTGTCAGAATCCTTATGATTATAAGGTACTGGACAGTTCCAATATGCATGATTCCAAGAAAGGCTTCACACCAAAGGTCTTATGGTAATGATCTTAGCAAGATGAAGTGTCTTGGACACTGGCTGAGCTAGTGTCTATGAGTGAGATTCCTTTTTGCTCATGCAATAGAATCCATCATGAATGCCATATTTTGCGCTCGTCTAAATGCAGCTGACGCATAAAGCATGACGAGTAGGTACCAATTTGTTCCAGTAAGAGTCACTGGACAATTGTAAGGAATATCCCTAAATGTTTGAGAAACATTAAGGATAGGTTCTTGTACAACTGAGAAAAAGACAAATCAGTTATGAGTAGTTAGACAGACAAAGATGACTCCCGGTTGTCACCTGGTTATGTCATTTTGCCTGTGTAACGGTACTGTCTGTTGGAAAGGTTTCCAAGCAGAGGACCGTAGAATAGAGCTCATTAAAGAATAGCGGCGTGGTTTGTTGGAATAGTTCCAAGCATGAACACCGCAGCATCTCTCCCAACCTAAGCACGAGTTGTATACTGTTGCTGTAGGTACTAGATATCTGAAGACTTGGTCTTGATTCTAGTGGGAGTTAATTTAGTTACGATGTTCAGATAGATATGATATGGTCATGTTTATGAAAAACTGACATCGACATTATTTGACTATTGGATAATTAAATAATGGTCCCAAGATAAGATTATGTCATACTATTGGTCATCAAGTTGAGGACTTGATCATGAAACCCTAGAAGTAACAAATGACACAAATTATGATGTGTCCCTAGTCGAGGTTGTTAAAGTGGGACAATAACAACCGCGAGAGACTAGATTGTGAGGTGACTATTGGCTAAGTTTCATGGAGCCAATGATGTGATTATCGCAGTCAGTCACATAGATATATGTTGGTGAACATATGATCGGACATGACCCACTAATGAGAAGTCTACAAGATAGTTATATCTGTGTCATAAGAGGTTCTCATTACGACTATAGAGTATAGTCCTCAGACCTGAGTTCATCATGCTTTCTTGCATATGAATTGGTACACTTTGACCTTGTCAAACGTCGACCCGTAACTGGCGATTATAACGACACTGTTCAAGTATATCATGAAGTGTGCGTTGAAATATGGATGGAACAAGATGGGATTTGTCCCTCCTGAATAACGGGAGATAAATATCTTAGGGCCTATCGAAGATTTAATACTGAGAAAAATGTGTGGCCTCACTCAAACGAACTGTAGTTCAGTTGTTTGTAATGTTCAGTATAAGATCAGGAGTTCGATAAACACGATGTTGGCTTAATAAGGATGACACCAACCTTGCCTTATGCCAAATCGAGATATAGAGACAAAAGGATTATAGGAATTGATGATTCCAGTACAAGTGGGAGATTGTTGGGATAGTGTCCTGAAATCACACTTGTACTCACTCCTGATGATAGTTGTGTGTCGAGATCAGACATTCGTATAATACTGGGCGGTTGCAATGTTTTGCTAGAAGCCTCTTGCAATCCGTAAGTTGTAGACTTACTGCCAGTATTATATGATCCTATAGGGTCACACACCTAAGCAAACTGGAAGCTAAAACATGGGAATGATTATTATGGTAATGATCATGTTAATGTGTATTGGATACACATTAATATTGAGTTTCGAATAGTGTGTCGATCGACACGGTATGTGTGTCGATCGACACAGGGTCGATTCCGAAACTGAGTTTCGGTTTTATGACTCAAAACTAATCTAATTAATCATGGTTCGGTTTAAGTCATTCCAGGTCATTTATATAGTGATATAGTTTCGACCTGTAGCCTGAGCCGTTGAGTTTTTCTCTGAGAGAAAAGCAGAAACACCAGAAACTCTCAGATCCCATAGATCCGGCACTAGCATCCCGTTTTCCAGCTTGTGTGCGTGTGTAACTGGTAGAGGCAAGGCGTCTGCGTTGCTCACTGATCTCGTTCACCAATTCATTCCGCTGCCAGTTCAAGGTAAGAACGAGGTTGGTAAATTCAATATAACGAACCATAGATCCTAGGGATCCAACATGACCCATCTGCCATAGTTAAGCTAATGACTTAAAACAAGTGCTTGGTGGGAGACAACCCACTGGTGAGTCTGTACATATGAATTTTAAGTTTAATCTCCGTTTTTGGTTTTGTTTGAGTCTTTACAGGAATAATTAGCGACAGGGAATGTCGGTGTCGATCGACGCGGTCATGTGCGTCGGTCGACACCAGGGTCGAATGCGGTCTGGCTAGATGATGGAATGTAACCGCTAGGGAATGAGTATTTTCTGCCGTATGAAATATGGTTCGGGCAATGGTTGGTGTCAAACTGCGAGGAAACGGAGGACAAGTATCGATCGACACGCATGTCAGCAGGTCGATCAAGCACTTTGGGTCGATCGATCCGAATTTACAAAATCGAGGTTTGACCTCGATTAGACTGCTCTGACCGGTTCAATTTTCAGAACTAGTGTCGATCGATACAACTAACTTGGATCGATCGACACCAGCTGTGTCGAGGTAAGTATTTCTTTTCCAGTCGCGTCTATTCTTCATTCTCCTAAAAACCTCCATCGCCGAAATCACTTCCACAAAATCGATTTCACTCATTTCTTGACCAAATTTATCGATTCCAAAGCCTATTCTGTGCGGATTTCTGTCATCTATCCATTCCCACCATTCGTTTGTGTCGATTTTAAGGTATGTTCTCTAAATCTCATATTTTCAGAAACGACTCTAAGGATAAAAGGTTCGATTTTAGCCTCTATTTTTCGATTCTGTGATGAAATGACACTGGTTTAGGTCGTTCGGTAGTGGAGTGATGATGCCTAAGTAGTTTTCACGTTTTATTTTGCAAGTTTTTGAAAATTTTGGTTTTGTGATAGAACTTGAACTATTGTGCGAAAATGTCAGATTTAAAACGTGAATAAACTGCTTATACTGCTTTGATTGATGATGTTTTTGATGCTGATTAAGATGCGAATGAGGATTTGATGAGTTTCAGTTTTTGATTCTTCAACTAATGCCAGCTTTTCTGATTTTATTCGCAGATGCCTCCACGGAAAAGAACACGGATAGACGGGACAAGTCCATCTGGGACATCGTCACCACCTCCTCCACCACCTATGACTCCTCAGTCTCCTCCGGGTTCTCCAGAGATGCCTGCAGGCGATTTACCTATACACCCATGGCCTCGAGTGGAGAAGGAGAAGACATTTACAGAGAAAGAGTGGACTGGGTCGCTGAAGAGCATAGTAGAGGGGTCTGGTTGTCGAGACAGAGAGGTTCTAGACACTTGGGACGAGTACGACACATTGTTGTTCAATGGATGGTGTGATGTTACGATTAAGCCTACACGGTTAGTGAGCCCTGACTTTCTGAGGATGATGGGTATGACTGATAGGTCAAGAATTATCCCTATTCTAACTGCAAGTGCACAGTGATTCGGATGTAGTACTTAGGGTATCGAATCCACAAGGACTCACGGTCACACGATAGATTATAAGTAATCTAATTAAGCTAAGCGAATCAGATTTCAAAACGGTAAACAAGACAGCAAGTAAACGAATGAAGTGAGGTGAAAGTAAGCAATTAACGAAGGCGTCAGGTTTCGGGAGTTCTCAGGAAATCATGAACATAAGCTAATCAATCAATCGGGATCTAATTAAGAAATGTTCTAGAACTAGAATCACAGAATTATAACAGACCAAATTTCGTTGCGAATATTATCTATGTCTAACAACCTAGCAAGCCAACTTTCGTTGCGAATCCTAGAGTTCTAAACAAGCATTAATCTCAGGTTCTTTCGTTCACAATTCTCCTAAGCCAAATTTCTTTGCGAATAGTCAAATTGCTCATCTTGGTTCTTTCTAGTTAATTAATCAACTTTCGTTGCAGAAATCAACCTAACATCAATAATCTAAGTGGCCAATTCAGATCAAGCAATAAGAACAACCCTAGAGGAAGAATGATGTAAGACTCATATTCCACCAAGTGTTACACAAGATACAAGGACTTAAGCTGCGGGTGGATAATGGAGGGTAACCGGGTTGCTGCTTGAATCCACAAACAACGAGGGCAAGAGGCTGATTCTCAAG
This sequence comes from Orychophragmus violaceus, assembly GCA_030180135.1. Taxonomy (NCBI): domain Eukaryota; kingdom Viridiplantae; phylum Streptophyta; class Magnoliopsida; order Brassicales; family Brassicaceae; genus Orychophragmus; species Orychophragmus violaceus. The sequence goes on from CM058240.1 coordinate 73,084,953, forward strand.
GGCTATTCCTCGCAAGAGAGACCAGACTCTACACGAAATTCAAGTGATTTGATTCCACAAACTACTAGAACTCGCAAGGACAGATTTTGATTCAAAAACAAGTGTTTGAAGCAAAAGCAAAAGACTGAATTCTTATTGATAAAACGTGCTGACAAAAGATGAATGAAAGGAGCTTATATAGAGCTCATTCACAGCAAGAACAAACGGTCATAAATAAAAAATGGGAAACATAATCAAATCAGAAATAGAATGAGAGTTGTCTCCATTGATGTTAGGCATTAAGGAGGAAGCTTCTGGGGTTGCGGCTGGAACAAGGAGTTTTCCTAGGTATTCTGACTTGAATGGACGTCTAGGATCTTCTAGGATAGATGGGTGGTCGAGATTAGATTGGAGAAATAGCTGTTGGTCCTTCTTTACTTTATTAGAAAAGTAAAGAGTCTCGAAAATGGAAAATTTCTTCTTCATGTGATCAAGGTTGTTTTGATGAATCTTTGGGCGTGTGTTTCTGTGTTCTGGTGGTCCTTGGTCCCTGGTAGTCTTTGTAGACTTCAGTAAACGAGCTAGAGATGTGCTAGCCCAAGTGTTCTCCGGATTTTCCTTATTCGGATCCAAATGCGGTCCATGAGAAGATTTGGTTGGTAGAGGTGGCTTCAAGTTGATCCAGGCTGTGTCTTCATCTGGTGGACTCCATAAGAGACTCCAGTACATAGGTTTGGACTCATATGGGTCAGGTCTTGGTGGTCTTGGGCTGAAATTCATCATTTCTGGTCCATAGGATTTATCGGGTGGTCCATGGAGCCTTATAAGGGTAGCTCTTGTTTTTGGTCTGGTCATGGGCATAATGACTCGACCAGGCTCTTCTTCATAATGGATTAGCTCAGAAAAATGTCCTCCTCTTCTTGTTTTAAGGTCTGGTTCCATGGGCTCATCCTTTCCATAGCTTTGATCGCCCTTGGTTGGGTCGGCTAGTCCTTCTTTGGGCATTGATGACATCTCTGGTGGGATGGGTGGCTTGATTCCCACATCATACCCTCCCCCTTCAAAAGGTTTCGTCCTCGAAACTTCTTGATCTGCACCAAGATAGAGAAAGTTAGGTTGCATTCTAATTTTATATTCTATAACCTTACCTTGGTGCTTTGGTGGTTTGTTTCGGTTTGGAGTTTCTATGCGCAATGCATCTATCAGAAGGACGTAGTGAATCCCTTTGGCTGCATTCAACTCGAGAGTTGGAGTTGGATCAGGGTTGTTGGGCATCATCTCTTTCATTGGGGATGTTGTTTTCATCATCTTGATATGGTCTTCCACAACTTGTTCTTTCTTAGGACCTGTATTCATAACCTTTGGACAAGACAAGTGGATCATATCATTGAAATTAAAGGATGTCACACTAGCCATAGTAAAGTAACTAGCCCTACTGTTGGCTTTTGATTTAGCCCTTACTTGCATCACACGAACTTCCTTTTGATCTAAAGGTGCAAGAGTGAACTTACAATCATTAAGGTGAAATGAGTATTCATTGGTACGGCCATTGTGAGATACGCTTCGGTCATACTGCCATGGCCTTCCAAGCAAAACGTGGCCAGCTTGCATTGGTGCAACATCACACAAGATTCGGTCCTTGTAATGACCAATGGAGAAAGGCACCTCAACTTGTTTAGAAACTTGTAGCACTTCTTTGTCATTGAGCCAATGGAGCTTGTATGGTCTCGGATGGTTGGTGGTCTCAAGACTTAGCTTCTCAACAAGAGTGGAACTAGCAATGTTAGCACATGAACCACTATCTATTATCAAATGACATACCTTATCCTTGATTGTGCACCGAGAGTGGAATAGGTTGTCTCTTTGCTCAGGTTCTTCTAGAGATGGTTGTGAAGACAAAACTCTTTGAACCACCAAGAGCTCACCTTCATCGGCATGTATGCTAATGCCTTCATCATAATCAGCTGGTGTGATCTCATCTTGGGAATCATAGCCATCTTGCCCTCGTTGTGATTTGAGGGTATCTCAGCCTTCTCTTCTCAGCCACTTCACGATCCCACCATGCTAAAGCATGATCCTTGAGGCTAGCTGTAGCTAGAGCAATCTTCTTTGGCTCGGTATAGCCATAGTACTCAAAGAGATGCTCCATTCTTCTTTCCCACTCTAGGTAGGCTGCTGGATCTATCTTTCCTGCCAAGGTAGGAGCTTTTATTTTAACTTCAGGAGGCCAGTGTCGTTCATCATCCCTTGGACGGTTGCGGTCCACTTGGTTTCTCCGGTTAAGTATATCTTGAGCAGCTTGAATTGGATCAGGTGCACGGGTTGATGTAGTTGTTGTTGCAGGTCTGGTGGCTCATCTACACGGTTAGGGTCATTGTAAGCCCTGGGAGCAGCTGGTGGTACGTTCCTCCTTGGTGCTCTTGGCTCATTCCGCCCTGGTTGCTCCAAGTGGTCAAGCCGTGTACTACATGTTCCAAGATCTCTTTTCGTGGTGGCAATGTCACTCTGAATGGCAGCTAGCATAGTCATAATGGCTTGCATAGGGTCTGGTTGTTCGTCTCCCATGCTGGTACCTTGCAAAAGATTCAAGAGAAATCAAAGTTGTATCCAAAACAAATCAAAACAGAAAAACAGAAAAGTGCAGATTTTTTTTTGCTTTGATTCTTGCTTGGTTTTAAAAATAACAAATCAACTCCTAAAATTCCAGAAACAATTTTTATGGGTTTTATAATGAATTAATAAACTGAAACAGAAGACGAAATATTTTTATAAGCTTTTATGGATTTTATAAAATTGTAGCAAGCAAATACAAATACTAGAACAAGGAATGAATCAAGAGAACTCTTTTTGTGATTTTTGGTTTAAAGTGAAACAAAACAGAAGCAATAACAAAGAGAAGGAATAAGGATTGAAAACAACTTAGATAGGAGCTTTTAAGCTCTGATACCAATGATGTAAGACTCAGATTCCACCAAGTGTTACACAAGATACAAGGACTTAAGCTGCGGGTGGATAATGGAGGGTAACCGGGTTGCTGCTTGAATCCACAAACAACGAGGGCAAGAGGCTGATTCTCAAGGGCTATTCCTCGCAAGAGAGACCAGACTCTACACGAAATTCAAGTGACTTGATTCCACAAACTACTAGAACTCGCAAGGACAGATTTTGATTCAAAAACAAGTGTTTGAAGCAAAAGCAAAAGACTGAATTCTTATTGATAAAACGTGCTGACAAAAGATGAATGAAAAGAGCTTATATAGAGCTCATTCACAGCAAGAACAAACGGTCATAAATCAAAAAAGGGAAACATAATCAAATCAGAAATAGAATGAGAGTTGTCGCCATTGATGTACTAGCCGTTAGGCATTAAGGAGGAAGCTTCTGGGGTTGCGGCTGGAACAAGGAGTTTTCCTAGGTATTCTGGCTTGAATGGACGTCTAGGATCTTCTAGGATAGATGGGTGGTCGAGATTAGATTGGAGAAATAGCTGTTGGTTCTTCTTTACTTTATTAGAAAAGTAAAGAGTCTCAAAAATGGAAAGTTTCTTCTTCATGTGATCAAGGTTGTTTTGATGAATCTTTGGGCGTGTGTTTCTGTGTTCTGGTGGTCCTTGGTCCTTGGTAGTCTCTGTAGACTTCAGTAAACGAGCTAGAGATGTGCTAGCCCAAGTGTTCTCCGGATTTTCCTTATTCGGATCCAAATGCGGTCCATGAGAAGATTTGGTTGGTAGAGGTGGCTCCAAGTTGATCCAGGCTGTGTCTTCATCTGGTGGACTCCATAAGAGACTCCAGTACATAGGTTTGGACTCATATGGGTCAGGTCTTGGTGGTCTTGGGCTGAAATTCATCATTTCTGGTCCATAGGATTTATCGGGTGGTCCATGGAGCCTTATAAGGGCAGCTCTTGTTTTTGGTCTGGTCATGGGCATAATGACTCGACCAGGCTCTTCTTCATAATGGATTAGCTCAGAAAAATGTCCTCCTCTTCTTGTTTTAAGGTCTGGTTCCTTGGGCTCATCCTTTCCATAGCTTTGATCGCCCTTGGTTGGGTCGGCTAGTCCTTCTTTGGGCATTGATGACATCTCTGGTGGGATGGGTGGCTTGATTCCCACATCAAAGAACTAGAAAGATATGAATCCCTACAGATTGATCAACCCATATATCCATGAAATCCCTAAACCTAACAGATAAACTACTCAGACATGATAATCATAACAAAAGACATGATGAATAGAATACTGAATATCATAAAACAGAATAAGAAACAGGGGTTCGAAATCTTCTCTCTGTCGAGTATCTGACCAGCCCCTAAAACTCTCTGAATGTAAAATAAAGTGTAGCCTAAACAATGGCTTAAAACCTATTATATAATGATCTAAACTCGTCTGGGGCCTTTTTGTAAGTCTAGGAAACTTCTTGGAAAAAAATTGTAAATTCTCATAAAATGCAAATTTTTGTGCGCAGATCCCTGGAATCACCTTGCAACGACCAATGCACATACTGCATCGACCATTGCAAGGCGATTTCGCAGCCAGTGAACTCTGTGAAACCTCTAAACAGTGCAGAAATGCTCCCAATGCTCCCAGAACGTCCAATTGAGCTCCAAATGTGTCTAAACCTGTAAAACACCTGAAAAGACTCCAAAACATACTAAAAGACTCCATATATCATGGTCGAAAGTGATAGGTCAGGTTTTAATCCCTATTCTAAACTGCAAGTGAACAGCAATGTCAAAGTAGTATATAGGGTTATCGAATCCACAGGGACACTTGGTCTCAATAGATCAGAACAGTAGAGACTAATACTAGAAATAAGAAATATGATTGAATTGAAAGCAGAGAAGAAAAGTAAATCAGTAGAGAACGAGTTTGTGAGCAAGGAAGCGAAGCGTTAAGTCTAGGGAGTTCTCAGGAAATCAGGAACACAAGCAATCAATCAGTCGAGATCCAATCAGAAACTGTTCTAGAACTCAAACACAGATATAGTATTAACCAAATTCCTTTGCGAGAATTCTCTAAGTCTAAGTGCAGCAAACCAAACTTTCGTTTGCGAGAACTAACAGATTAAACCAGCTTTAATTCCAAGTTTGATATGTTCACAATCTAATTAAACCAAACTTTCGTTTGCGAGAAGTTAAATTGCTTATCTAGGTTCTTTCTAGCTAAATTAACCAACTTCCGCTGCATTAATCAGCCTAACATCATAATCTAAGTGGCCAGTTCAGATTAAGCATTAAGAACAACCTAAACAAAGAACTAGCAGATATAAATCCCTACTGATTAATTAAACTATAACTCCATGAAATCCCTAATGAGAATCCCTAAACTTAACAGGTAAACTACTCAGACATGTTCATCGAAACAGAAAACATCTTGAATAGAAAACCAAATATCATAAAACAAAGTAAAGATCTGGGGTTCAAAATCCTCTCTCTTTCGAGAGCAGAATCAGCCCCTAACTCTCTCTCTGAAATAAAATAAGACTTAATGAAAGCGTAGCCTAAACAATGGCTTAAAAACCCTTATATAATAGCTAAAACACGTTTTGGGCTTCTGTGTAAATATCTGGGCTTTTCTGCAAAATCAGCATTCTTCATTAAATCGGCGAGTCTGGCCCATTCGCATATGCAACGATCGATGCAGGTGTGCAACGATCGACGCAGTCTTCAAAACTGGATAGTGAACTCTGTCTCTCGGACCAAATCTCCAAAATACACCAAACCGCTCCAAAATCTCCACTTCTGCTCCAAATGTGTCTAGACCTGAAAACATACTAAAAAGAACACAAAAGACACTAAAAACACATCTATATCATGGCATAAAATGGGTAAAAACCATGATATATCAACTCCCCCACACTTAGCTCTTGCTTGTCCTCAAGCAAGTAAAGAACCAAAGTATACGAGAAGAAGTTTGAAAACACAGAAACTCATTTCGTCCTAGGAACTTTCACAATCACATTCACTTAGTAAGCCACTGAAAACTTCCCTACAGAACTCAAGACCACAATATACTTCCCCCACACTTTGCAACTGTCCCAAGTAAACTCCACAATCACATTCAAGCATTCAAATTCACCCTACTGACTTCTGCAAGTATTTAAGTGCGGTCTCACCTAAGGAGTATCGATCAAAGGCACATGGATTCTTACCTAATCAGCTCTAGACCACCATACTATCTTTCTTTAGTCCCTTTCTTCTCTTTCCCTTCCTTAACAATTGATTTTTCCCACATTGGGTATCATTTTATTTTTTTTATCAGTGTTCTTCCCGTTATGGGTGTACTTTGGACACATTCCATGGATCGCACAGGAGACAATAGGGGTCTCTACCACTCCTGTGACCACTTCGGAGTTACTAACTCATCCTCAGTTTATTATTTTTTTTACTTTATAGAAGGGGAGAAGGGAACTAAATAGGATAGGCTGACAGGCTGTGTCAGAACTAACAGGGAATCCGACACAAAGTATACCAAGCCCTTAGGTGAGAAATCTAAGTCAGTATTAAGATGAAGTCAGTAAAAGGATCCTCTGATACCTGAAGTGATGTGGGTGTTCCCAGTAGGTTGATCTTTGTCTGAGTTTTCTAACAGTCATAGAGGCTCTGCAAGTCTGTCCAATGGTCACTTAGTTCCTGTTCAAGCGAAAATTTTCCTCGAAAAATCATAGTTTCATACAAATTTTGACTCAATAAAACAATGTTTTTGAAAAACTAAGAAAACAAAAGCGTGCGTCAGTAGCTTCCTCCCCCACACTTAAACTACACTGTCCCAGTGTAATCAAAGCATGAGCTCGGTGAAAGAATAATCAAATTGAAGAACAAACCGAAAAGTTGTAGATTACTTACCTGTCGTCGCCCTGTGTCGATCGATGCCACAAGGGTGTCGATCGATGCAAGGCGCATATGCTCGCGGTTATTGAGATAACCGGTGTCTGAACCGCAATTGAATCGGAAAACCACAAATCGTGACTGCATCGACCGATGCACTAGGTGTGTCGATCGATGCAAAGTGATTATTCCTGTTTCTCTCGCCTCTGAACACACTTAAACAGAAAAATTAAAAATACCAAAACGAAAACGAAAATTTGAAAAACAAAAACGAACCTACTAGTGGGTTGCCTCCCACTCAGCGCTTGTTTTTAGTCATTAGCTTGACTATTGGAAGAGATTTGATTCATGGCGGTTTCAACAGAGACTTTGAATGTCTCTGTGAGTATCTCTTCATCCAAGGAGGTGTATAGGCATTATGATCATGAGGCTTTCCAAGGAAAGAGAAATCAGAATCAGGGCGGGAGCGAAGCGTGGGCGGTCTACTGCGTTTTCCTGCATTCAAAACAATGTGATCAGAAGGTTTAATCTTAGGTGATTTGTACCTTACCTTTGATGCAGATCTGATGTTTAGGGCTTTCTGCTTATGAGCAGTTGCAGGTACTGAAGATGTTAGATCAGGTTCAAGAGGAACTGCCATCTTCTTCTTTCCACTATCAGATACTGTAGTTCCACCAATCTGAACTTCTTCTTTCAGATCACCTTCAGTGGAGATCATCTTCTTTGCATGAACTCGCGAAGCTTCAACTGGTGGTATTTCATTCACCTTCTTATCCATCACTTTCATGCAGTTAGCCACTTCTAGCTCTTGTCTGGAAGGTTTAGGAACCTTAGGATATGGCACTGGGGGCTTGTAAGCTCGTTCTGGCACTGTTGCAGGTTTCTGGACATGTGTGCGTTCTGTGTCGATCGTTGCATAATGTGTGTCGATCGATGCAAGGCGATTCTGTTTCTCGAAAGAACTCGAAATTGCCGTCAGAATGGCGTGTCGATCGTCACTAAGGGGGTGTCGATCGATGCATGTATCAGGCAGACAATATTCATCCAGAAAATTCGAGATTATGCTCTCTTCTTCTTCCAGCAAGTCAATCTCATCCCTTATGTTCACAGCATTGATGTGCAGCTTCTGTTCAGCTCTCTTAGCTTCATTCCGCCTCTCTATTGCTGCATCTGCTCGTTCAATTTTGATATCCAGCTCCTCCATATGTGTGCTCAGAGATTCGAACTTCTCATTCAAATCTTCAATCAACGCATCAATCTTTGAGTTGAAGGACATATCAATCTGTTGTTGTCTCTCAAGATACTGCTTAATCATGATTTCCATTCTGCTCTCATGAGCTGTAGGTGCAGGCGGTGCTTGGTAAGAAGAAACACTACAACTCCTTGTAAAGGGTTTCTGAAAAGCAGATCTGTGACTGTAGAATCCAGTTCCTTCAACGCAATGGTTAGCTTCTTGTGCATACTTTCCAAGTAGAAGACTATGCAGAGAGTCAACTTGGTTCTTCAACCCAACTATCTGTGAAATGTCAATCCCTGAGCTGAAAATATCATTCCGACACATCGTCCTGATGATCTCTTAGTCTTCTTGGTGATTCTGCGAAGTGTGTCGATCGATGCAAGAAGAGTGTCGATCGATGCAATGCGAAATCAGAGAAAACAGAAAAATAAATCAGCAAAAATAGAAAAAAAAACAAAAACGAAAAGAAAACAAAAAAAATCCTAGTAAAACCCTAAGCTCTAAGCTATCGAAGACTCTAAGAGTCCCCGGCAACGGCGCCAAAAACTTGATAGGTCAGGTTTTAATCCCTATTCTAAACTGCAAGTGAACAGCAATGTCAAAGTAGTATATAGGGTTATCGAATCCACAGGGACACTTGGTCTCAATAGATCAGAACAGTAGAGACTAATACTAGAAATAAGCAATATGATTGAATTGAAAGCAGAGCAGAAAAGTAAATCAGTAGCAGACGAGTTTGTGAGCAAGGAAGCGAAGCGTTAAGTCTAGGGAGTTCTCAGGAAATCAGGAACACAAGCAATCAATCAGTCGAGATCCAATCAGAAACTGTTCTAGAACTCAAACACAGATATAGAATTAACCAAATTCCTTTGCGAGAATTCTCTAAGTCTAAGTGCAGCAAACCAAACTTTCGTTTGCGAGAACTAACAGATTAAACCAGCTTTAATTCCAAGTTTGATATGTTCACAATCTAATTAAACCAAACTTTCGTTTGCGAGAAGTTAAATTGCTTATCTAGGTTCTTTCTAGCTAAATTAACCAACTTCCGCTGCATTAATCAGCCTAACATCATAATCTAAGTGGCCAGTTCAGATTAAGCATTAAGAACAACCTAAACAAAGAACTAGCAGATATAAATCCCTACTGATTAATTAAACTATAACTCCATGAAATCCCTAATGAGAATCCCTAAACTTAACAGGTAAACTACTCAGACATGTTCATCGAAACAGAAAACATCTTGAATAGAAAACCAAATATCATAAAACAAAGTAAAGATCTGGGGTTCAAAATCCTCTCTCTTTCGAGAGCAGAATCAGCCCCTAACTCTCTCTCTGAAATAAAATAAGACTTAATGAAAGCGTAGCCTAAACAATGGCTTAAAAACCCTTATATAATAGCTAAAACACGTTTTGGGCTTCTGTGTAAATATCTGGGCTTTTCTGCAAAATCAGCATTCTTCATTAAATCGGCGAGTCTGGCCCATTCGCATATGCAACGATCGATGCAGGTGTGCAACGATCGACGCAGTCTTCAAAACTGGACAGTGAACTCTGTCTCTCGGACCAAATCTCCAAAATACACCAAACAGCTCCAAAATCTCCACTTCTGCTCCAAATGTGTCTAGACCTGAAAACATACTAAAAAGAACACAAAAGACACTAAAAACACATCTATATCATGGCATAAAATGGGTAAAAACCATGATATATCAGAAATTCCTAAAAACCATGATATATCAACTCCCCCACACTTAGCTTTTGCTTGCCCTCAAGCAAACAGAAAAAAAAGATCAGGAGAAGAAGTTTGAAAACTTCAGAAACTCGTTTCATCGTAGGAGCACCACACTCAGATTCGCCTTAGTAAGCCACATGAAAATGAACCTGCTAACATCAAGACCAACATATACTTCCCCCACACTTGGCAACTATCCCGAGTAAACTCCACAATCACATTCAGAGCATCCAAATCCACCATACTGACTTCTATAAGCTAATAAGTGCGATCTCACCTATGGGGTATCGATCAAAGAACACATGGATTCTTACTCTGTTAGCATCTGACCACTCAACTGTTGCTTCTGGTCCCTTTCTTCTCTTTTCCCTTCCTTAGCACTGATTTTTCCCCACTGGGTATCATTTTTTTTTCTATCAGTGCTCTTCCCTTACTGGGGCATATTTTGGACATGTTTCCATGGATGCACAGGAGGTAATAGGGGTCTCTACCACTCCCGCAACCACTTCGAAGATACTAGCTTATCCTCAGTTTATCTCTTCTTCTTTTTTCAAGGAAGGAGAGAAGGGAACCATAATCAGACAGGTTTACAAGCTGTGCCAGAACCAACAGAGGGATCCGACTCAAAGTATACCAAGCCCATATGTAAGAAAATTAAGTCAAGTTAAAGTTGAAGTCAAGTAATGGATTCTCTGAATACCTGAAGTGATATGGGTGTCCTCAGTAGGCTGGTATGTGTTGGGTTTTCTAATAGTCATAGATCATCTTCAACTCATCCAATGGTCACTTAAGTTCGTGCAAATGTGGTAATCTCCTCAAAAAGTCCTTGTTTCCTACTCAATTTGACTCAATAAAACAAATTTGGACTTACTCTAAGAAAACAAAAACGGTGCGTCAGTAGCTACCTACCCCACACTTGAAACACACTGTCCCCAGTGGTGTCAAGCTCAGGATTGGCGAGATAAATCGGAATTAAGAGAATCCGAAAAGAGTCAGAACACTCACCTGTCGTCGACCTGCGTCGATCGATGCCACTAGGGTGTCGATCCATGCAAGCTGATTATGCCCACGGTTATGTAAATAACCGGTGTCTGAACCGCAATTGAATCGGCAAACCTTAAATCGCAACTGTGTCGACCAATGCACTATGTGTGTCGATCGATGCAGTGCGATTTTGCATGTTTCTCACGCCTTTGAACACACAAAAATAGAAAATCAAAAACACCAAATCAAAACGAAAAATGAAAACAAAAACGAACCTAACAGTGGGTTGCCTCCCACTCAGCGCTTGTTTAAATTCAATAGCTTGACTATGGATATGAGATCGGACTTATGGGGGATTCAACAGAGACTTTGAGTGTCTCTGTGAATGTCTCTTCAGCCAAGGTGGCGTATAAGCTTTCGGATCATGAGATTTCCCAAGATAAGAGCGAAGAGAGCCAGGGTGGGAGCGAAGCGAGGGTGGGATACTGGTTTTGCATGCATTCACAGCTTTGTGGTTAGGAGGTTTGAGTTTAGAAGAGTCATACCTGTGATTTGGTGGATGGAAGAGATTTGGGGCTTTCTGCTTAAGAGCAGTTGCAGGATCAGAAGATATTAGAGCAAGTTCAGAATGAACTGCCATCTTCTCTTCTCCAACAGGAATCTCTGGTTCCACTTCCACACTGAAGCTCTCTCCATCAATGGTGGATTTCTGCAGCTTATCCATCTTGAACCGAAATGGATCATCTCCCAGGTGGAGATCAATCAGTCCATGTCTCACATCAATCACAGCTCCAGCAGTAGCTAAGAAGGATCTACCAAGCAGTAGAGGATCATCCGGCTCAATCTCATACTTCAGCAGCACAAAGTCCATTGGAATAAAGTGGTTTCCAACTCTGAGAGGGATGTTCTCAAGAACTCCTTCTGGATATCTCCTTGATCGATCAGCTAGGACAAGAGAGATCCTAGTGGGCTGGAAGTTCAACAGTCCCAATCTCACAGCCACAGTGTATGGCATGAGATTCACACTTGAGCCAAGATCACACAACGATCTCTTGAATTTGTCTTTGTAGATAGAACAGTCTAACATAAAACCCCTTGGATCCTTTCGTTTCTCAAGAATCCTGCCATGAATAACGGCATCGCATACTTCAGAGACCATCAAGACACCTTCTTCTTCAGTCATGTCACTAGAAATTATGTCTGTAACACAACTCCTCACCATAGGAATGTTCTTAACAACATCAATCAGTTGGACTTCCTAGGGAAAGGAATCTTTGGTTTGTAGGCTCTTTCTTCAGCTGCATTCGGCTTCTCTGGACAAACTGGCTGCTCACGCCCATGGTGTCGATCGACACTAAAGTGATGTCGATCGACATTGACTCGATTCATGTCGAACTTGATGTCGAGGTGGGTCGATTTCGGTCCGTCACGAAAACTCAAGAGTGGTGTCGACCGACACGGATGTGTGTCGATCGACACAGTATATTTATTTTCGAATTTCTCTCGGGTTTTGCAGCTCCAAAACCTTAGTATCATGATTCTGCTCAGCTTCATCTTCTGCCAAAGTTGCCTTAACATGTTCTGTCTGTATACCGACTTCCACTTGCGTCATCCTAGCATCCAGATTATCAACTCTGCTTGTCAAAATCTCCAATTTCCCACTCAGATCTTGATACATGAAGTCCATCTTTCCATTCAGATCTTGCGTCATCTTATTATGTCCAAGAAGTAGCTGCTCAAGCATGGACTCAAATCTTTTTTTGCTCATTGGATGGGGAGGCTTGGTGAGATGAATAACCATAATTATTCGTTCTCGGAGCTTGTCTCTGTTGATTTCTATATGTTTGTCCATGAATATCAGCTCCATCTATATAATTCACCTCTGCAAACTCTTCAGCTACTGCATCAGATCGAATTTGCCTCTTTCTAACTAGGATGTTGTGGACAGAATCAATCTTGTCCCTCATATCGGCTATCTGCAAGCTATCATCCCTGCCACTAGATCTTTGCCTCTCCTTGTCAGCATTCATGACACTATTGCTAGTTATCAAGTTATCAAGTTCTCAATAAGCTCTTTAGCTTCCTCTGGAGTCTTGGTATAGAAGTTCCCATTGCTTGTTGTGTCCATAGCCCTCTGATACCAAAAGTCCAAGCCTCTGAAAAATGCGCTCAGGAGCTAAACCTCAGAGAAACCATGATTTGGATAATCTCTCTTGTACATCTTGAAACGCGCCCAAGCTGCTTTCAGGGCCTCTGTAGGTCCCTGCTCGAATGTAAAGAGGTCATGTCTAAGCTGTTTGGATCTAGCATTGTCATAAAAGTGTCTAAGGAACCCACTCTTGATTGCATCCCAAGTGGTCAAAGATCCTGGTGGTAGCTGTTTCAACCAGTGAGCTGCTTCTCCTTTAAAGAGAATGGGAAGAGCTTACAGAAAAGATAATCTGAAGAGACTCCCTCAGCCTTGATACTTCTAGCCAATTCCTCAAATGTGTCTATATGATCCATAGGATGCTCGCTAGAAAGACCATGGAACTGATGCTGCCCAACCAATGCGTAGTACTCTGGTTTCAGCCTAAACTCAGCTCTGGAAAACGGAGGTGGTCGAATCGCAGACCGATTAGCATAGAATAGATCCGGTCTGTTATAGTCATCAAGTGTCTTCTCGCGACCATCTTCCTCTCGTGGATGTTCCGCGCCCAAGGCAACATCTGGTATGATGGGATTTCCTTCCCCATCCAGTTTCGGACCCTTCGCGTTGCGTATGTGACCCTCTTGGTCTCGTAAATGCCGTCCTCACTGCGAATCAGAATCACAGGTTCCATAGAGAGAATCATGCTAAATGCTCAAGCTCTCGGTATCACTGGTCGCAGCTTGTGTCGATCGATGCCTATAGGGTGTCGGTCGACACAGTGCGATTCCTGCAACACCAAAAAAACAAAACGTAAGTAAACTAGAAAAAAGATAAGAAAAATTCTTAGTCTAAATCCTAACACTGAATCTATCGGCGAACTCAAAGAGTCCCCGGCAACGGCGCCAAAAACTTGATAGGTCAAGAATTATCCCTATTCTAACTGCAAGTGCACAGTGATGCGAATGTAGTACTTAGGGTATCGAATCCACAAGGACTCACGGTCACACGATAGATTATAAGTAATCGAATTAAGCTAAGCCAATCAGATTTCAAAACAATAAACAAGACAACAAGTAAACGAATGAATTGAGGTGAAAGTAAGCAATTAACGAAGGCGTCAAGTTTCGGGAGTTCTCATAAAATCAAGAACATAAGTTAATCAATCAATCGGGATCTAATTAAGAACTGTTCTAGAACTAGAATCACAGAATTATAACAGACCAACTTTCGTTGCGAATATTATCTATGTCTAACAACCTAGCAAGCCAACTTTCGTTGCGAATCCTAGAGTTCTAAGCAAGCATTAATCTCAGGTTCTTTCGTTCACAATTCTCCTAAGCCAAATTTCTTTGCGAATAGTCAAATTGCTCATCTAGGTTCTTTCTAGTTAATTAATCAACTTTCGTTGCAGAAATCAACCTAACATCAATAATCTAAGTGGCCAATTCAGATCAAGCAATAAGAACAACCCTAGAGGAAGAACTAGAAAGATATGAATCCATACAGATTGATCAACCCATAATTCCATGAAATCCCTAATGAGAATCCCTAAACCTAATAGATAAACTACTCAGACATGACAATCATAACAAAAGACATGATGAATAGAATACTGAATATCATAAAACAGAATAAGAAACAGGGGTTCGAAATCTTCTCTCTGTCGAGTATCTGATCAGCCCCTAAAACTCTCTGAATGTAAAATAAAGCGTAGCCTAAACAATGGCTTAAAACCTATTATATAATGATCTAAACTCGTCTGGGGACTTTTTGTAAGTCTAGGAAACTTCTGGGAAAAAACTGTAAATTCTCCAAAAATGCAGATTTTTGTGCGCAGATCCCTGGAATCACCTTGCAACGACCAATGCACATACTGCATCGACCATTGCAAGGCGATTTCGTAGCCAGTGAACTCTGTGAAACCTCTAAACAGTGCAAAAATGCTCCCAATGCTCCCAGAACGTCCAATTGAGCTCCAAATGTGCCTAAACCTGTAAAACACCTGAAAAGACTCCAAAACATACTAAAAGACTCGATAATAAAGACATATATCATGGTCGAAAGTCCTAAAAACCATGATATATCAATGACATATGAGGTTCTGTTATGCTTGAGGAAGATGGGTCTTGGAACCATGCCTTACGTCCGCTACGTTCTGTACCCGGAGTTGGTACGATAATTTATGGCTACAGTACGGGTCACATACCGAGATTGGAACGACAGGAATGCACATGAGGGACATTTTTGCTTCATGTTACATGGCAGGAAATACAGGCTGCCACTGCGTGATCTATGTGCTATTTATGGGTTCAAGAAGGATTACACACGAGCGACACTTCCAGGTGGATTTCATGACTTGCAGAGGTTCTAGAACAACTTCAGTTCCACTCTGTAGTTCTCAAAGGAGGCGAAGATGAAATATGTACGACATCCGGTCCTGAGGTATGTCGTACGAGTTATTTCTACTACGCTCATGTGCAAGATGGAGCCGAACAAGATGAGGAAGCAAGAGCTGGTCCTACTTCAACCAGCAGTGGGGCATCTTTTCTCCCATAAGTATGAGGAAGACGGTCCCTATGAGAGGACCAACCTGGGCGCAGTATTTGCGCATCATTTTGTCAGTCTACAGGCAAAGCAATATAGGGGTACAGGATTAGGCAAGACAGAGTCAGTGGGCAGCCTTCTGACACCTATCTTTCAGCACTTTCAGATACCACTGGATGAGTATTCATGCATGCAGGAGTACCCAGAGATTGATGAGACGCACTTGTTGAGCGCAGGCTGGCTGAAGCCAGGCTTGATATGATGTTACAGAGATGGCATGGAGGAGTGCACAATCCAGCTTTCATCTGCAGGCTTGACATCGATAGCTACACAAGAAGCTTTGTGCTTCAGACCTGATCCGAAAGATAAGAGACATGCACTTCCTGCTTGTGACCGCAGAGGAGCTTCATCCCGAGCTGTTCCTACTCCTGCTGAGGAAGAGCACATTCCTGACCCTGTTGGGGGTCCCCACGCACATGGGCACCTTCCACTAGATGCTCCTCCGCCACTTCCTGGTTACGATGAGGATCCGCATAGGAAGAATTTGATAGACACAGTCAAAGCGATGTGGAGTGGATTTTATAGAGCATTGCGCTGCACTTGCGTCTGTCCGTCTCACGGTCGCAAACGTCATAGATCTCCTACACCAACAGAGGCAGACGACGAGGATTATGATTCCTAGTTACCTCCTTGATCCTAGTGCATCCCTGAGTTTGCTTTTCTTTTCACCTTTCGTTTTTCTTTATCTTGAGTCAGCTTTGATATTTATTGAGTCAGTTTGTCATGCTTCTTTTGAGTTGAACTTTGTGGAACTTTGATTTATCTATCTTGTTGCATTTGACTTGTTTGTGAGTGATCTTACAGCGCTAACATTGGGAGAAATTGGGTAATTAACACAACATACTCGGGTCATGATCAACTCTGCGGCTTCAGTACTAATTTACGCGCAGGGTGTCGATCGACACCACGTTTGTGTTGGTCGACACAATCCAAACTCTGGGCGATCAATCTTATACGCCCAAAATATGGGTCGACCTAAGCTCTGAATCGATCGATCCTAGCTTTTTGTCGGTCGACGCCATTCGTGACAGCAGGTAAGAACCCGATTTTTCTCAAATTTCACAAAGTTTTGACTTTTCTCTCACCGACTCTAGACTCTATAACACTCGGGACAATCTTGTTCAAGTCTGGGGGAGGTAGTTGCTGACATTGTGTTTTGTTTTCTTAGAGTCAGTCTATTGAGTCTGTTTTATTGAGTCAAAACAGTTAGGAAAAAACTATGACTTTTTAAGGAGATCACTACACTCGCTGGAACCTAAGATACCATTGGATGAGCTTGCAGATGATCTCTAAATATTGGAAAACCCAACACAGATCAACCTACTGAGGACACCCATATTACTTCAGGTATTCAGAGAATCCATTACTGTCTTCACCTTTAACTTGACTTAATTTTTTCACATAGGGGCTTGGTATACTTTTAGTCGGATTCCTCTGTTAGTTCTGACACAGCTTGTAAACCTGTCTAAGTATGGTTCCCTTCTCCTCTTCCTTAAAGTAAGAAAAAGAGATAAACTGCGGATAAGATAGTAGCTTCAAAGTGACCACGGGAGTGGTAGAGACCCCTATTACCTCCTGTGCATTCATGGAATGTGTCCAAAGTACGGCTGGATCCCCTAGGATCTAGGGTTTGTTATATTGAAATTACCAACCTCGTTCTTACCTCAGATCTGGCAGCGGAATGGAATGGTGAACGAGATCTAGCGAATCAAGTGCTTCGCCTCTACCAAGCACACACTCACACAACCTGGAACGCCGGGATGCTAGTGTCGGATTCAGGGAATGAGTTTTCGATGTCTCTGCTTTTCTCTCTGAGAATTACAGTGACGGCCAGGGTCCAGGTCGACCATATAAGCCTTTATATATCGACCTGGAAATGACATCACAAACCGTCGGATAAGCCCGACTCGTTTACGTCAAAACCCGATATGCATCAATCGACACACTTACTGTGTCGATCGACACACCTTCTCGAAAAGCCTGCATCGATCGACACACTCATGTATCGATCGACACATACATCATAAAACTCTATGTCAATGTGTATCCAATACACATCAACTTGATCATTATCAAATGATCATTCCCATATGTTAGCTTCCAGATTGCTTAGGTGTGTGACCCTATAGGATCATATAATACTGGCAGTAAGTTTACAACTTACAGATTACAAGAGGCTTCTAGCAAAGCATTACAATCACCAGTATTATAAAAACGATTGATCTGGATACACAACTATTATCAGGAGTGAGTACAAGTGTGATTTCAGGACACAATCCCAACAATCTCCCACTTGTACTGGAATCATCAATTCCTACAATCCTTTTGTCTCTATATCTCGATTTGGCATAAGACAAGATTAGTGTCATTCTTATTAAGCCAATATCATGTTTATCGAACTCCTGATCTATACTGAACAAAACAAACAACTGAACTACAGTTCGTTTGAGTGCGGCCACACATTTTCTCAGCATAAAATCTTCGATAGGCCCTGAGATATTTATCTCCCGTTATTCAGGAGGGACAAATCCCATCTTGTTCCATCCCTGTTCCTTTACACACTTCATGATACACCTGAGCAGTGCCTTTATAGCCGTCAGTTACGGATCGACGTTTGACAAGGTCAAGGTGCACCAATTCACATGCAAGAAAGCATGATGAACTCAGGTCTAAGGACTATACTCAATAATCGTAATGAGAACCTCTCATGACACAAATATAACTATCCTGGAGACTTCTCATTAGCGGGTCACGTCCGATCATATGTTCACCAACATATATCTATGTGACTGACTGTGATACTCATATCATTGACTCCATGAAACTTAGTCAACAGTCACCTCACAAGCTAGTCTCTCGCGGTTGTTATTGTCCCACTTTAACAACCTCGACTAGGGACACGTCATAATTTATGTCATTTGTTACTTATAGGGTTTCATGATCAAGTCCTCAACTTGATGGCCTATAATATGACATAAACTTATTTTGGGACCATTATTTAATTATCCAATAGTCAAATAATGTTGATGTCAGTTTTTCATAAACATGACCATATCATATTTATCTGAACATCATAACTAAACTAACTCCCACTAGAATCAAGACCAAGTCTTCAGATTTCTAGTACCTACAGCAACAGTGTTCAACTCGTGCTTAGGTTGTGAGAGATGCTGCGGTGTTCTTGCTTGGAACCATTTCAACAAACCACACCGCTATTCTTAAATGAGCACTATTCTACGGTCCTCTGCTTGGAAACCTTTCCAATAGACAGTACCGTTACACATGCAAAATGACATAACCAGGTGAGAACCGGGAATCATCTTTGTCCGTCTAACTACTCATAATTGATTCGTCTATTTCTCAGTTGTACAAGAACCTATCCTTAGTGTTTCTCAAACACTTGGGGATATTCCTTTACGACTGTCCAGTGACTCTTACTGGAACACATTGGTATCTTCTCGTCATGCTTTTATGCGTCAGCTGCATTTAGACGAGCGCATAATATGGCATTCATGATGGATTCTATTGCATAAGCAAAAGGAATCACACTCATTAGACACTAGCTAAGCCAGTGTCCAAGACACTTCATCTTGCTAAGATCATTGCCATAAAACCTTTGGTGTGAAGCCATTCTTGGAATCATGCATATTGGAACTGTCCAGTACCTTATAACCATAATGGTTCTGACACGATCCAATTAGCTCTTCTGATCCATTTCAATGGATCCATATTCCAAGAACTCACGCGACTTCTCCCATGTCTATCATTAAATTTGACTTCCGACCCAAATCTTGGCAAGACTTTAGCGTCGGAACGTCGTTTATGAGATTAAGTACGTTCTTAACATACAGTTTGAGAATTGCAATTACGCTCCCACTAGTTTACTTGTAAACGCACTGTTTCTATTCGTTCCTGATCGAGTCAAAGCCTTTGACCGTTTTAACAGAACATAGATTCCAACTCCAAGATGCTTGCTTCAACCGGTGAAGCTAACATGCATAACTAGCCAATTTTTCGGAGTTGGGGCTCACCATCGCTTATTTGAATTTCGCATGCGCATCACTTTTCAATGATCAACGGATCATGACAATCGGTCACGAGGAATCACCCTCAATTTAGTGATGGATCCTTTCGGATCTACGAATTTCAGGCTCCACAGGTGTAGATCCTACAGCACTCTGTAGATCTAACCGCTGCTCTCCCTCAACAGGTTGAACAGCCTCCTGTGTTTCTCGAATTTATTCGAGCTGTACTTTTACTCCCACTGTTCTTCTTGGAAAAACAGAGTTCCGAACAACAAAACTTTGTTCTCGGATTGGTTGCAAAAGTACTAAGCCTCGGTTTCCTTAGGACAACCAGCGAAGCAGCACTTATCAGATTTGGGTTCAAGTTTGTTTGTTGACAACTGCCTTACACAAACCTTGCAATCCCAATTAATCAGAAAAACATATTTGGAAATCACCCAGTCCACATCCAATGTGGTGTTTTTCACTGATTCTGATAGAAAACTTATTTAGCGTAAACATGTTCATTTTAGAGCGTATTTTAAAAAAATAATGGAAGATTCATGTGACTCATCATTAATCGGAGCATATTCAATAAGATCCGATTCATTCTCTCAGAAACACCATTCAAGTTTTCTGGGAGAAAAGAGTTGTGATATGGCTTCACACTCACTTAGATGATCCCTCAATTCTTGACTCAAGTGTTTTTCTCCGCGATCTAATCAAGGATATCAATACTTCTGTCAAATCGGTTCTATACTTCATTCTAAAACTCCTTTGATCATTCCAAAGGATTCTGACTCGTGTCACATCAAATGAACACAGTCATACTTGTTGAAGCCATCAATAAGTCAATGAAGTATTGAAGTTTTCCTTTGGCACTAATGCTCATCGGGCCGCATACATCAGTATGTGTAAGGCCCAACGACCCTCTGGCCCGTTTCTTTAGATCTGCTAAAGAAGCCTTAGTCATTTGGCCCAGCAAGCAGAATTCATGTCTCAATCGATTTACAATCAAATGAACCTGAAGCCCATAACTATGGAACTTCTGAATCCGTTGCGCTCTATTTGGTCAATTTGACTATGCTAAGGAAAAATCGAGTTCAAGTCATCAGACTTGAATCATTTGATATTTATGTTATGTTTAAGCGTATGTTGGTTTAAGATACAAAACCCTTTCAGAAGGGGTGCTACTATATGATATTTCATTAAGATCAAAAGAGCAAAACTTGTCTTTTATCAGAATGAAAAACATTCAAATTTTTACAAGAAAATGAAAGACATTTCTGCATCAAGCAGGTACATAGTAGCAATTACTTAATTCAAAAACCAAGCTTGAAAGGCTCCTACAAGTGTAGAATCTCTACGGCTTATGCAGCAACCATTGCTCCATACTAGGCACGCAGTTCCACTTGTCCTTTCTTCAACGTTCTACTGTTGCTTAGGCCCTGCATATTTCCAAAATATCAGTACCACAACCAGTATCCAATACTTACGTAGAACTTGAAATAACAACACAATACCTGAAGAAGAAGTACCGTACATCTTCTTCATCTCTTGTGAATCTTCCAAGAATTTAATGCAATCTCTCTTCCAATGCCCATACTCATTACAGTAGAAGCACTTTCTAACACCAGATGGGCCGGACTTGGGCTTATAAGATGACACAGGCTTATCCTGATTCCAAATCTGGACGGCCCTGCCTCTACCCTTGCCAACACAAGATTTCTCAAATCTTTTACCCTTTATGATGTCTTGCTCTACTGTTTTGAGCATGCCATGCAGCTCAGTCAACGTCTTCGTCAAGCCTTTCTTGATATAGTTCTTAATGAACTTATCATAGCTTGACGGCAATGACTGCAGAATGATGTCAGTTGCCAACTCTAAGCTGACAGGACAATCCAGTTTCCCCAGGTTATCAACGTAACCCATCATTTTAATGACATGAGGACTCACTGGAACATCCTCTGGTAGTCTGCACCTACTGAGAGGCTTCACCAACTGGAATCTCAACTCGTGCCAGATCCTGAAACTTCAGTTTCAGGCTGGTGATCATCTCTATTGGCGACTCCATGTTCTCGTATTGAATCTTCAAGTCCGAGTTCATGTTAGCCAACATCAGACCACACACATCTACCACATCAATATAATGCTTATTCCAAGCATTATATACTGCATTCGAGCGATTGGCCCCAAGCCTTTCTGGAAGAGCTTTCTCAAGGACATAGTCCTTACTCTCCTGCGTGAGGATTAATCTCAAATTGCGATACCAATCCAGGAAATTTGACCCATTTAATTTGTCCTTCTCAAGGACGGGTCGTAACGAGAAGGTATTTTTAGACATAGGCTGGAAAATTTAATCAAAGAAAATTTTAATTATGATTTCAGGAAATGAGGAATCTTATCTAATAAGAAAACTCGCATTATATTCAAACAACGTTTCCTCTATGAATATAATAATCCAAGATCCATACATCACTAATCTGAGTGGACGACTCGTCATTACTCAGAGTTTAGTAATCTAGGTAAGCAATCCATTGCTAATTGTACTCAGTACAATTCTTGGTCGTAGATGAGACAATCCATGTCTCATCCACTCTGACGTCTCTGGGCCCAGAACTTCTGACAGCCCAGTCAAGTCAACCAATCTCTTCTGTCTTGTGATCACTGACAGTCGCACTGCAAGTCTGTCAATGACCACCTGCTAACTCATGTTGCAGTGGATACCAAGGACTCCAAGACTATCCAACAAACGACACGAGTCTTGACAGTAGACAAGATTGGGCAAGACATCAAGGTTACTTGATATTTAGTTGAGGAAATGGAACTTTAAAAGACTAGTAATTCAATCTCTTAGGTCACGTAATAGTAGATGTCAAGCACTGCAAGACCATCAACATTACTATCTGCCTTACTCGCGTAATTGTGGATACCAAGCTCTTGGCAATACTATCCAACAACGAAACGAGTCTCGACAGTTGACCTTATTAAAACTAAGCTTTGATCTAACACACATCCAATGTGTATTAGACAGGTTTAGAACGTTTTACTTCTAATTTTAATTAAGTTTTAATCGTTCTAATTTCAGTGGGTTAGGTCATTCGGTTCGGTTGCTTAATCATTTGGTTCAAAACCAAACGATTACGGCTCGCATCGTCACCATATGTGTCGACTGACAAATTTGGTCGACTCTTGATATGCAACCTTTCAGATCATCCGAGATAACCGGTCAAATCCAATTTAACCAGTTCATCTAATCGAACCGATTCAACCAGTTTTAACTAATCGCGATAATCGGTCCAATCCAATTGAACCGACTTATCCAATCTAAATGATCTTAACCACCTTAACCAAGCATGATGACCAGTTCAATCCAATTGAACCGATTCAACCAATCGCAAGGTTTGTGTCGATCGACATAGCAGAGTATTAGGGATTTAGAATTAAACCGACATAACCATGCGATATAATCAGTTCAATCCAATTGAACCGATCTATCCATTCGCATAGTCTGTGTCGACCGATGCACCCAGTGTGTTGATCGACACAGTGCGATTTCAAATCTTTCGCATTTTCGCGATGCATCGACCGACACACCCAGTGCGTCGACCGATGCTGTGCGAAAACCCTAATATCTTTTACGAGTTTTCGCGATGTGTCGACCGACATAAGCTTAGTGTCGATCGACACCATGCGACAAACCCTAGATTATTTACGCGTTTTCGCTCTGTGTCGACCGACACACGCTTTGTGTCGATCGACACTATGCGACAAACACTAAATTATTTACGCGTTTTCGCTCTGTGTCGACCGACACACGCTTTGTGTCGATCGACACTATGCGACAAACACTAAAATCTTATTCGCTGTTTCGCGGTGTGTCGACCGACACAAGCTTAGTGTCGATCGACACAGTGCGACAACAGCAGTTTGTCGTTTTCAACAGAGATTCAATCCGAGATTAATTTCTAGAAAACACGATTTAGCAGGCAATTAACTAATCAAATTCATCAGTATTCGATTTAAATGCCTCATATTCAATAGACTAAACCCTACCATGCTCTGATACCACTGTTGGATCCCCTAGGATCTAGGGTTTGTTATATTGAAATTACCAACCTCGTTCTTACCTCAGATCTGGCAGCGGAATGGAATGGTGAACGAGATCTAGCGAATCAAGTGCTTCGCCTCTACCAAGCACACATTCACACAACCTGGAACGCCGGGATGCTAGTGCCGGATTCAGGGAATGAGTTTTCGATGTCTCTGCTTTTCTCTCTGAGAATTACAGTGACGGCCAGGGTCCAGGTCGACCATATAAGCCTTTATATATCGACCTGGAAATGACATCACAAACCGTCGGATAAGCCCGACTCATTTACGTCAAAACCCGATATGCATCGATCGACACACTTACTGTGTCGATCGACACACCTTCTCGAAAAGCCTGCATCGATCGACACACTCATGTATCGATCGACACATACATCATAAAACTCTATGTCAATGTGTATCCAATACACATCAACTTGATCATTATCAAATGATCATTCCCATATGTTAGCTTCCAGATTGCTTAGGTGTGTGACCCTATAGGATCATATAATACTGGCAGTAAGTTTACAACTTACAGATTACAAGAGGCTTCTAGCAAAGCATTACAATTACCAGTATTATACAAACGATTAATCTCGATACACAACTATTATCAGGAGTGAGTACAAGTGTGATTTCAGGACACAATCCCAACAAGTACATCCCAATGCGGGAAGAGCACTGATAAAAAAAATGATACCCAAATGGGAAAAATCAGTTGGTAAGGAAGGAAAAGGAGAAGAAAGGAACCAGAAAATGATAGTTTGGTGGTTAGATGCTAACAGAGTAAGAGTCCATGTGTTCTTTGATCGATACTCCCTATGTGAGACCGCACTTATTAGATTACAGAAGTCAGTATGGTGAATTTAAATGCTACGAATGTGATTGTGGAGTTTACTTAGGACATTTGCTAAGTGTGGGGGAAGTATATGTTGGTCTTGATATCTGCAGGTTCATTTTTCATGTGGTGTACTAAGGGGAATCTGAGTGTAGTACTTCGATGATGAGACGAGTTTCTCAAGTTTTCAAACTTCTTCTCCTCGTCTTGGTTTTCTGTTTTGCTTGAGGGTAAGCAAAGGCTAAGTGTGAGAGAGTTGATATATCATGGTTTTTAGGTGTTTTGAGCCCTGATATATGTACATAATCGAGTCGTTTATTGAGTCTTTCGAGTTGTTTCTGGTGTTTTACAGGGTTTAGCCCGTTTGGAGCATATTTGGACATTATGGCGCATTTTGGAGCTATTTAGAGTCTTCATGCGATAGTAGAGGGATTGTTATGATTATCTAAAACTGGTGTCGATCGACGCTCCATTTGTGTCGGTCGACACAGATGCAGATCAGGAGCATTATCGCCGATTAATGAAGACTTTGGATAATTGCAATTTGGCCCAGAAATTTCTCATAATTACAAAAAGCCCAAATCGTGTTTTAACTTTATATTATGGTTTTAAGCCATTATTTAGGCTAAGCTTTAATTTTATCAGAGATTAGGATATTTGGGGCTGGTCTTGTACTTGAGAGAGAAGAGATTTCGAACTCCTATTCTTATTCCTTTGGATTTTATATGATATCTATTATGATTATGTCTTTTGTTATGATTGCCATGTCTGAGTAGATCTCTTGTTAGGTTTAGGGATTCTCGTTAGGGATTTCAAGGAATGTTAGAATAATTGATTAATTAGGATTCATCATCTAGTTCTTCATCTAAGTTGTTCTTAATGCTTAATTTGAACTGGCTATTTAGATTATTGATATTAAGTTGATTTTCGCATCGACAGTTGGTTGATTAGCTAGAAAGAAACCTAGGTGAGCAATTTGTCTTCTCGCAAAGAAATTTGATTTAGAAAAATTGTGAACGAACGAACTTGGAATTAATGCATGTTTAGAACTCTAGGATCCGCAACGAAAGTTTTACTAGGTTGTTAGACATAGATGATTATCACAGCGAAAGCTAGTTAGTTGTACTTTTGTGATTCTAGTTCAAGAACGCTAATAGATTGAATCTTTATTGATTTGTTATCTGATTTCCTGAGAACTTTCCGAGACCTGATGCATTCGTTAATTGCTTACACTCGACTTTATTTTACATTACTTTTACTACTTACAGTAAAACTTGATTACAATCACTATATACTTTTAATTGCTCTGTGGATTCGACCACTATATACTACAGTCACTTTTTATGCACTTGCAGTGTAGCTCTAAAGATAGTAAACTTTGAGCATATCAATGAGATGTGCTAAATTCAGATCACATATTTGAAGGAAGAGGACCTTGCCATGACTCTGATTGAAGATCATAGTTGTGGTCATGAGATGGCTTCAGTGAGTGCAGTTATTAAAATCCATATGGTTCCAACGAGGAGACCATGACTCCTCGAGAGGTGGACGCGCTTCGCCGAGCAGGGCCTGTTGATGAGCCATAGTTAGCATCGAGAGTTGGCTTGTTATATGATTGTGATTCTAGTTCTAGAACATCGATATCTGAATTCTGTTGATTGGTTGATCTGTGTTCCTGATTTCCCGAGAACTTCCCTAAGTCTAGCGCCTTCATTTATTGATCACACACCCCTTGCTTACTTTCTTTGTTAACTGCTTTCACCTGCTTTGCTTAGCTTAATTCGACTACATACAATCTATCGCATGAACTAGTGTCTCTGTGAATTCGATACCCTTTGTACTACGATTGCATATTTGTGCACTTGCAGTTAGAATAGGGATAATTCTTGACCTATCAATACCTTTGCTAGGCGCAAGCCAGCTATTAGCACTTCGTATTTGGCTTCGTTGTTTGAAGTCAGGAAGGCATGGCGGAAAGACTGCTCGATTATTTCTCATGTTGGGGAAGTCAGCTTGACTCCTATCCCGAACCATTTTTGGATGATGATCCATCGACGAACATGATTCATTTTTTCTTTCGGTGCGAGTTTGTCGCTCATGAAAATCTTGGGAGGTAGTTCGATCAGGATATCGGCCAGGACTTGAGATTTGGCATTGGTCCTTGTACTCGATGTCGTATTCTCTTATTTCGACTGCCCACTTTGCGATCCTTCCATATTGGCTCGCACTGTGCAGGATTGTCCTAATCGGCTGGTTGGTGAGCACCACCACGAAATGCGATTGAAAGTAACGTCGGAGTTTTCTCGCTGAAACGACGACGGCCAGTGCAAGTTTCTCCAGGGTGTTATACCTTGTCTCAGCATCATCAAAGATTTTTCTGAAGTAAAAGAGTGGTTTTTGGTCTCCTCGGTATTAGCGAACAAGGACACCGCTGATCGCTGAGGTTGAAACTGAAATGTATAAGTAGAGTGTTTCTCCTTCCTCGGGCTTGGCCAAGATCGGTGGGGTAGACAGGTAACTTTTGAATTGCTGGAAGGCTTCTTCGCACTTTGCGTCCCACTCAAACTTTTTGTTTGCTCAGAGCAGATTGTAAAATGGGTGGCACTTTCTGTCGATCGTGAAATGAATTTTTTCAGAGCCACGATTCGCCCCGTGAGTCGTTGAACCTCCCGAGTATTATTAGGTGAAGGGAGCTCAGTGATTGATGTTATCTTTTTCGGGTTGGCTTCAACTCCCGTTCTTGTGATGATGTAGCCGAGAAATTCTCCTGATGTAATTGAGAATGTGCATTTTGTCGGATTCAGCTTCATTCCATATTTGTTCAGACTTTCGAAACAAGTTACCAAGTGATATACATGATCATCGGCTGATGCATATTTTACGAGCATGTCGTCTATGTATACTTCCATTGTCTTGCTGATCTGGTCAGCGAACATGCGGTTTACCAATCTCTGATACATTGCGCCCCCCTTTTTAAGGCCGAACGACATTACTTTGTAACAATAAGTCCCCCCATTGGTGATGAATGAAGTCTTTTCACGATCGTCAGGATGCATCATAATTTGATTGTATCCGGCAAAGGCATCCATAAATGAGAGCAGGTCGTTTCCCGCTGTTTCTTCCACGAGTCGGTCAATGTGAGGCAAAGGGAAGCTATCCTTGGGGCATGCTTTGTTGAGGTCGGTGAAATCAACGCATACTCGCCATTTTCTGTTCTTTTTTTTACGACCACTGGATTGGCTAACCAGTCAGGATAATTGACCTCGGTGATTGATCATGCCTTTGAAAGTCTTTCTACTTCGTCGTTCATGGCCTTTGCACGCCCAGGGACGAGAATTCTTCTTTTTTGCTTGATCGGTTAGAAGAACGGATCGACATGCAGTTTGTGACATGTGATTGATGGGTCTACACCGGTCGTGTCATTGGTCGTCCATGCAAAATTTGTGGCATTCTTTTTGAGAAAATCAATGAACTTGTCTTTCAGATCGTCTCGAAGATCAGCACCAAATCCAACACATCGCTTTGGATCGCTTATATCGATATTTACTTGGATAACAACGTCTCTTTGTGGTTTGTCCAGCGGTAGCAGCTCTATCTTTGGTTCAACGACCAGGTATGCTTGGGATGTGAGGCGCATCTTGTGCTCGATTCAGAAGAAAGTCCTTGATATTCTTTGGTCTCCTCGGAGGGTGAACACGCCATATGGTGTTGGGAACTTTACGCATTGATGGTAGGTTGATGGGACTGCCTTCATTGCATATATTCATGGTGTTCCTAAGATCACGTTGTATATTATTGGTCTGTCGACGACGACAAACTTTACGATCTTTGTAACCCTTCCAACGTAAACAGGAAGCTTGATCGTACCGATTATTGTGCTTGAACCCCCTGAAAAACCTATTAGGGGTTTTGCGGATGGTTTCATCTGATAGTTGCTGAGCTCCATGCGCTGTAATGTTTCTTTGAAGATTAGGTCCACCAAACTCCTGGTGTTAATTAGGATTTTTGAGACTTCACAGTCGTCTACTCAAATTTCGATGAACAATGGGTCATTTGGAGGTCTGTCCAAGCCCTCTCCATCTTGCTCGGTGAATACGATGTCGTTGCCAACTTTGAGCTCGTAATCACTATTTTGCTTCCATTGATGTTGCGTGATAGCTCGGCGCTTATACTCCTTTATCGATCGAACTGAATCATTCAAAGCGGCAATCTTCCCATGATCGTATTTATGCGTTTTCTTGGTGGAGGCGTCCCCTCTTTGTTTTGCTCGTCGCGAGCTCGTTTCCGTGGTGCCATGTCCGTGTCTATCTGTTCAACTTCCACCTCGAATGCTACTTGTTTTCTTTTTCCTTCCTAAACGAGCTTGAAACGTTCTCCTTCGTTTTTGGGTTGGGTTGCTCGGTTCTCGGGTTTCGCGGAAGATTGATTGCGAGTTGCCATCACCTTCTTCCCTTTTCTTTTGATAGTCAGCGAAGAGAAAAGCTTGCAAGTTTCTGCAGTCGAACGCATAGTGCCCTGCTCTCAGGTGAAAATCACAAAAAGGTTTATTCTAGCCGTTGCCCCGAACGTACTTGTTCCATGGTTTATTTTGTTGCTGACGATCTTGCTGGTAACCTTGAGGAGGGCGATCTTGGCGATGGCCTTGGGAGGGCTGATCTTGTTGGTAGTCTTGTTGTTGGTCGCTGACATAGTATGCTGCCTTACCCTTCCTTGCAATATCTTCTTCTTTTGAGTTCTTGTAATCTTGATCATAATCCTGACACGGCTCTCTCTTCTCGGCAATTTTCTCAAACTTTCTGATTTTCTTTTGAAGTTGAGCTTTTTGGTGTGAACATTTTAGCCATAGTTTCCTTTTCTTCTTCGAGTTCGATGAAGGTGGTTGCTCGGTGGATAGCATCTTTGAGCGAGCTCGGTTTGTTTCTCTTCAGCTCTTC
Organism: Orychophragmus violaceus; assembly: GCA_030180135.1. NCBI lineage: Eukaryota > Viridiplantae > Streptophyta > Magnoliopsida > Brassicales > Brassicaceae > Orychophragmus > Orychophragmus violaceus. The sequence continues at coordinate 73,114,318 of CM058240.1, forward strand.
GCGGAAACTAGATTCGTACCATAGGCTGTTCCGTAGTGCGGTAATCCTTCGCTGTCAATGATCGATATTTTTGCAAGGATGTTTTTAAAGCGAGTGATGTATGATCGTAGAGTTTCTTTCGGTCCTTGATATGGCCCAGAGATCAGCGTTTTATGTTTCCTCTTGGATGTACATGGAATATTGCTTGAGGAATGCCAATGATAGTTCTTGGTATCTGTCGATAGAGTTTGCTTCCAGGCGGGAAAACCAATCCAGAGCGGATCCGCCCAAGTGCTTAACAAACAGCTGACACTATCCTGCATCACGTTCTCCTAGGTCGAATTGTGTTCGGCCCATGGCGATGCGAAAATCAGTTAGGAATTGCCTTGGATCTGAATTGCCTTCGTATGTCATTAGCTTGATTTTCCCCGAGTGTCAGACTTGAATGTCTGTGACGCAATGGGTGAATGGATTGTTTTGTGTTTCTTCGAGCACGCGATCGATTTTGGGTGCCGAGCTGATTGCTTGGTGAACCTTTGAAGTCATGATTCGCAACTTTGATTTCAGTTCTTCTATTTCACTGTCCATGTGAGCATATGCTTCTGAGTTGTTCGAGATTCCAACAACAAGGGGTTGAGTGTTCATTTCCCTAGTCTTTAATGATGTAGAATGTATGGGTGGTCTTCTGTTATGTTCGGTGTTCGGAATTGGCGACATCAAAAAGAGCTCACTGGAGGCGTGGTGTGAAGTCGATCAACCGTGGTGCGGTCACTTGATGACATGATGATTGGAGATCGTTGATATGTCCTTGACATACTGCTTGTGCAGTTGCGAGTTGGTCGAACCGAGCATTACTCCCTCGAGAGAGCTCGTCGACTTGGGTCATGAGAGCCTTGAGTAGGAGGGATACATTCTGCTCGTAGGATCGATTGTTTGTGACTTGCTGAGTCTGCTCGATTCCAAGAAGCAATTATTTGTCCAAGATTTGGTTAATTGGGTTGGCGATCTGAGAGACTTGATGAACCTTGTCGGGTTGACCTTTATCTTGTGAGGTCGTTCCCTGGTCTGGGTTCTCCGAGAGAGTGATGATGTCCTTGTTCGCTGGTAGTCCTGTCATCGTCGAGCTTTCCCGGAGTGAAGAAAAAACTTAAGTCCCCACATACGTCGCCAATTGTGATTACCGAACTAGTCACAAGTATGTTTGCTCGTCTTTGTCAGGTTAGAATGAACGTTCTCGGTGAGAGTCTATGGGTCAAGGTTTATCTTTATTATAAAACAGACTAAGGCCAGCTAATGAACAGGAGGGTACGAGATCGTCGATAGACGAGCTCGCTTACAGTTTGGGATGTGCTTGTTTTTAGAGAGAGAAAGTAAAAGAGTACACAAATCCCAAAAAAATTAGATTTATGAACAGTAGAGCAGCCTATTTATAGTAAATACGGTCGTACTTTTGTGCGGGCCGTTGACCCTTTGTCGAGCTGTGACGAATGGATCGTACTCTTCAGGTGAAAAATGGGCCAATCCGATCACATCATGACTATTAGTAAAGCCGAGCTGAATGGAGATGTCGAGTTGAAGAGGTCTGCTCGCGAGCTGAGCCGAGCCGAGCAGGATTACTCGTGAGCCGAGCCGAGCGTTCTTCAAGTGAGGGTATGCTTTTGATTATGAGCCGACTGACTTGTTTCTTATTGGGCCAATCATAATCTAGAGAACAGATTTTGACCGGATTAATAAATGGGTGCTAAACTCATATATAAATTTCTGGGTTGTCGTCCGAGGTCGTTCCCTGGTCTGGGTTCTCCGAGAGAGTGATGATGTCCTTGTTCGCTGGTAGTCCTGTCATCGTCGAGCTTTCCCGGAGTGAAGAAAAAACTTAAGTCCCCACATACGTCACCAATTGTGATTACTGAACTAGTCACAAGTATGTTTGCTCATCTTTGTCAGGTTAGAATGAACGTTCTCGGTGAGAGTCTATGGGTCAAGGTTTATCTTTATTATAAAACAGACTAAGGCCAGCTAATGAACAGGAGGGTACGAGATCGTCGATAGACGAGCTCGCTTACAGTTCGGGATGTGCTTGTTTTTAGAGAGAGAAAGTAAAAGAGTACACAAATCCCAAAAAATTAGATTTATGAACAGTAGAGCAGCCTATTTATAGTAAACACGGTCGTACTTTTGTGCGGGCCGTTGATCCTTTGTAGAGCTGTGAAGAATGGATCGTACTCTTCAGGTGAAAAATGGGCCAAGCCGATCACATCATGACTATTAGTAAAGCCGAGCTGAATGGAGATGTCGAGTTGAGTCTAGTTGAAGAGGTCTGCGTGCGAGCTGAGCCGAGCCGAGCAGGATTACTCGTGAGCCTAGCCGAGCGTTCTTCGAGTGAGGGTCTGCTTTTGATTATGAGCCAACTGACTTGTTTCTTATTGGGCCAATCATAATCTAGAGAACAAATTTTGACCAGATTAATAAATGGGTGCTAAACTCATATATAACATGCCTCTTCCATCACATCTCCACTACGAAAAATGATCACCATAACAAAAAAAGTTGTCTTTTATTAGGTCTATTGTTTGAAAAATGGCATAAAGAAAAGCTTCTTCATAAGACAATACCATGTGCCATTGTATCTACAACTCACTAAACTAAGCTCTCATATTTTTTAGGGCATATACATTTTGGAGCTATGGCTATTTTGCTTTTCTTTTTCTTGCTAACTGTTCTTCTCATCAGTTCTCTTTTTGAGCTTTCGAAACGGTCACGTCATCCATGAAAGCTACTGAGAATGATATATATATAGTTCTTGTTTCAAGAAAACCCTTTGGGACCTGGCTCTAGTAGTTCAACTGCCGTATAACATGGCCACCCAAAAATGGAAGAGTCGGGAAAGACCCGAGTTGGGGCACCAAAGAAGAAGGGAGATTATGGGTTTAGGCTCAACACTTCTTGGTTAAAAAAAAAAAACCCTTTTGGATCGACTTACATAAAATGAGCGAGACAAAAAGTAAAGCTGTAATACTTAATTTTGTGATTAAAATCTTCCTAATACGAGAGACAAAAACAAAGAAAAAGAACATTAAGCAATCAATTAAATATTATGCCTAACAAATAATTCTCTAAACCTTCCCCTCCTCAAAAAAACTCTCTTTGTTGCCTCGTCCTAGGCCGTCAGATGATCTACCATCTGAGAGCCATGGGATTATAAAATTGAGAGGCTATAGATTGGAGTTGGAACTGCGGGTTGAACCTGAGTTGATGAAGACAGGAGTGTCTCTAGGTGTGTGGGACGTGGCGCCACGTAAGCTGCTACTGTTTCCCATGTCTTTTGTTTTGTGGAGAAGAAAGGTTCCTGATAAAATGGTCACAAAGCCACATAGCTCTGTCGCAATCTGCAATCCGCTCTGAGAAGCCCAGTCATGGACCATACACAAATGATGATGATGGCCTTCTATCCATTTAGTATATGATTAGTTCTCAAAAACACACAGTGTTATACCTTGAACATGATCATGCTGGCTAAGATGGTGAAAGTTGTGATAACCGAGCTTGTCACAAAGGTTTGAGAGTGCGTCTTGCTCGGGAGAGTTGACGTGCTTGGGTCCGAAGGCAAAAAAATTTCTAAGAGAGAACTGACTAGGCTCGGTGATGAGTCAAGAGAGAAATGTTCGGTGTATAAGTAATAAAGAGAGAGGTATGCTCGGTAACGAGAGTATCGTATTCAAGTGAAAGCCCGAGCTTGTCGAAAGACGAGCTCGGTTTCTACAATTCGGGAATGTTTACTATAGAGAGAGAAAGTAGTGAGAAGTGCACAAATCCCAAAAAGTTACATTAATGTACAGTGACGACTCCTATTTATAGTAAAATACGGTCGTACTTTTTACAGGCCGTTGACCACTTGTCGAGCTCGGGCGGATTGGGCCGTACTTGGTGACGAGATGGGCTGAGCCGTACGTTCCTTTGGCTGTTAGCATAGCCGAGCTGACTTGCTGTCGTTCGGCTTGGATCGAGCCGAGCTGATGGTGATGAGCTCGGTTTTGAGTGTACATGTTTGGGCTTCTATCGCTTGTTGGGCCGTTTTGCTTCTGTTGGGCCGGCCTTTGTATAAAGAATAAATCCTGGGCCTTCAAAGTGGGTGGGGTGCTAAACCCACCTATAACAGTAACCCCCCCCCAGTTCGTCGATCTTCATGATGCTTGGAGTCGGCGGATTTGAAGATGTCTTAGGTGAACCGGTATTTATTCGGTATAGGTCTAGTCGGCCAGCTTTGGTCTGCTCGCTTTGTTGTTTCTTTCTTGGGGAGTTCAAAAAGGGTTTCTTGGGAAACAGCTGGATACTGAAGAGTCGTGTTGGTGTAATGATGATGCCTATAACTGCCGGAAGCTGAAGGGTTGTGTAGGGGTCATCATTGCGCTTGTCTCGAAGTCTTCCCGCTTCGCTTATAAATACATCGCACTATTCCTTCCCATTTTCATTTCTCTCCTTCTGCAGGTATTTCGCTCTCCCTTCTCTCTAGAATTTACTCTCTCTCTAGCTTTTGTTGTTGTATTTGTAAATCATGAGAATCGATTCCAACTCAGCGTCGTCTTCGGGTCGGGATCTTTACTCGGTAAGGCTATCCGAGGGTAACTCTGCTCAATCCAGCTCGTCCGCCTTACAACAGAATTCTTCGTCAGGTTCGGCGCGGACAGAGGTTATTGCCCGGAGTTCTGAAGATAATCAGGCTCGGGTTCTTTCGGCTTCGGGTAGCATTCCGAGTTTTTGGGTCCCATACCTGATAGACTCGGAGGACGACGGTGCTCGGCCTTGGTTGCCTCCGTTGACTCAGCATTTGGGTTCTCTTCCAGTAAAGGTGGAGGTCGTGGCTATGGTCGACCAGGCGAGGATTGATAGGATGGTTTCGGGCCCGAGCAAGTCTAAGAAGGCTCGGAAGAGAACAAAACGAGGGGTTGTGGATGGCTCAGGAAAGAAGACGCGTCCCTTACGTCCTGTTCTTCCGACGAAATGCTCGGACGAGGATTTGGAATGGTTGAGAGATAACTGTGCTTCTGGGGGCGCTGGTCAGCTCGAGCTTCGCAAACCCGAGCCGCATGAGAGGCCCTGGGACTGTCCGGAGGGATGGATATGCCTGTATGATTTTTGGTTTAAGCATATCCATCTAAGGTTTCCTTTACCGAGGCTGCTCGTTGCCTATTGTGAGGAAAGGAGGATCGCCTTGTCCCAACTGTGTCCGGCGGCCGTTCAGAACCTGGTTGGTTCTATGATTTTGGCCTCTGAGTGCGGCGTGGACATGACTCTTCGGTTCTTCGAGGAGATTACGTCAATTTCGACAAACAGCACGACCGTTGGGACCCGCTATGTTTGTATGAGGACCCGTTTTGGAGAGAAGGTCGTTATAGGGAAACCGTCGAAAGTTGACGAGTGGCAGGATCGTTATTTTTATGTTCGGGTTAATTCAGCCTTGGTTCCCGACCCGGAGAGGCCGTACAGAACTCATTGGAATCATCTTCATGGTAAATATTTCTGCTTTGCTCGTTCCTCTAAATAGGCTAACTCATGCTCGTTCTTCCTTTTTGCAGATCGTCATTCCTTTGATCTCTCGGCGCCGGATAATTTTTTATCGGATCTTCATAAGCTTGTTGCTCGGGGAATTCAGAAGTGGCCGGACGTTCACGCTAATCAAGTTAGGCGAGCTGTAGAGTGTCTGGACGAAGGTACACCTTTCTTCTCTTCCTCCTCTCTTTTTTTTTACTCGGGTTTCTTTAATATTGATTTCTGCAGGTTGTCGTCTTCGTTCAATCGAGTCGTTAACCGAGTACAACAATCGTCCGTTTGTTCGGTACACGAAGGGGGGGAAACCAATAGAAGAGATGGGCCAGATGGATCTTGAAGTTGTGAACTATGTCGAGGAAAACCTTACCGGTCCAGGGGCCCCGACCATTCCTCAAAGCAAGGAGGTAATTCCTGTCGACTTGGACCCCAATCGTCCTTTTTCTCCGTCGGTCGGGCCCGTTCCTTTAGGGATGATTTTTGTAAATGAGTATCATCGGGACTTGTTTCGTCAGGTGAGTGCGACGGTGGGCGCAATCGAGGCCGAGAAGGCTGAGAAGCGTCGAAGAAGGAAGGAGAAGCAGAGGTTGCGAACCGAGGATGCGGCTGCTGCCGCGGATACTTCGGAGGTACCTCCTGAGAGGAAGAGGAAGAAGAAGAAGTCGATCGCTGCTACGCAGATGGTCGGTGCTCAAACGACTGAAGCCCCCGAGCGCCCTGATGGTGGAATGGATCTGGCGGTTCTTCCTGATACCGAAGGTGCTCGGGATGGAACTCCTGAGCGCCCAACTGCTAATGAGACAACTCCTTTGGAGACCGATCAGGTCGCTGATCAGGAAGAAGCGGATGGTCGGGAACAAAACGAGAATGCTGGTTCTCAGGATGACCGCGTCATGCCAAACATAGATGAGATCGCCGGTCTTACTTTCCTAGCCGGACCGGGTGAGGGTGCGTATACGGACTATGGCTTTGCTGTCCGGTATGAGGGCACGAAATCGATGGTCCGTGATGGGGAGGCCTGTGCGGATTTGTTCCGGATGCTGCGAGATAGTCCGCCACGACCACTTCCTTCGGTCGATCGTACGCCTTTTCCTGATCATAAGAAAGCAGCAGCCAAAGATATAGCTCGGGTAAGGTTTTGCTCGTCTTTACAGGTTTGCTCGTTTTTTCTTTCCTCTGTAGTGTTTGGTTTTGATCCGTCTTTTTTGTTTCAGGGCCTTGCCAACTACAACCTGCTCTTTGATGAGTATGATCAGAGGCAGGATGATCTAGAGAGGGTGATCAGTGGGCTGCAGAGGGATCTTGGCAAAGCCGGAAGGGTGATATATCATGGTTTTTACCGGTTTTATGCCATGATATAGTTGTGTTTTTAGTGTCTTTTGTGTTCTTTTAGAGTCTTTTACAGGTATAATCAGGTTTGGAGCTAAATTGGAGATAATGGAGCATTTTGGAGATTTTTGGAGTGTTTGGCCGAGAGATAGAGTTCACTGTCCGAAACAGAGAAAGGTGTCGATCGTTGCATACCTAGCATCGGTCGATGCACCAGCGAGATGGGCCAAAACTCGGCGGTTTAGAAGAATCAAGATATTGCACTCTGATCCAGAAGTTCCTGATATTTACAAAGAAGCCCCTGGCCGAGATTAGACCTATATAATAGAGTTTTTAGTGTTTTAATTAGATACGCTTTACATTACGCTTTCATAATTAAGAGCAGAGGATTTTTAGAGCTTTTGGGGCTGATCTGAACCTGTTACATCATCTGTATTTGGAGAAGATTTCGAACCCCTTTTACTCTTATTCTTTTATGCAATTTATTCATCATATGATTATGTTTTCATTATCTATGTCTGAGTAGATTCCTTGTTAGGTTTAGGGTTTCTCACATAGGATTTCATGACTTGCTAGACTTGTTCAAATTCAGTTAAGGATTCATAACTATATCTGTTCTTCAATTTAATTGTGCTTAAAGCTAGTTCTAACCTGATCAATTAGAATCTAGATCTTAGGTTTCTAAATACGTCACGGAAGTGGGGTTTAGGAATCTGAACTAATTAAATTGGGCAATTAAACTTTGCGCAAACGGAAGTTTGGTTTAGGATAATTGTGAACATATCAAACCTGGAATTAATGCTAGTTTAATCTGTTAGTTCTCGCAAACGAAAGTTTGGTTTGCTGCACTTAGACTTAGAGAATTATCGCAAAGAAATTTGGTTAATTCTATATCTGTGTTTTGAGTTCTAGAACTGTGCTTAATTAGATCCTTGCTGAATGAACTGTCTGCTTGTCTGATTTCCTGAGAACGCCCTAGACCTAGCGCTCTTAATAACTTGTTTTCACAACCAACAATCTCTGCTACTGATTTACTTTCTTGCATTACTTTTAATTCGATTACATTGCTTTCTTCCTAGTTAAATTCCTGTTCTTGAGCTATTGAATACCGGAGTCTATGTGGATTTCGATACCCTATATACTACATTGATATTGCTGTGCACTTGCAGTTTAGTATAGGGATTAAAACTCTGACCCTATCAAGTTTTTGGCGCCGTTGCCGGGGACTCTTTGAGTCTTCGATAGCTTCGAACCTAGGGTTTTACTAGGATTTTTCGTTTTCTTTTCGTTTTTATTTTTGTTTTTTTTAGTTACTGACTTTCTCGGTTTTTCTCTCTGTCGCAGGTACCGATTTCGCACTGCGTCGATCGTTGCACCCTTGCATCGTTCGACACTAGGCGATTTGAGATTGAACCGATCGTTGCACTGATAGCATCGATCGTTGCTGGACGATTACAGACAGTTTATGCCAACGCAGAAAACTAGAAGTAATCCGAACTCGAGCTTGCTTAATCTCGGACTAGAGGAACTTGGACGTTTAGAGAGAGCTAACAGAAGAGAAAGAAGAGAGAGAATGGTACGAGAACGTCTGATCTTGATACGAGATGCTGAAGGTGTCCTGAGGGATCCGGAAAATAATCCTTACAATGCTGCTGGGCAGAGGATTGATGCTGATGGACGAGTGATCCCTGACCCTCCTGAGCAACAGGAGCAGAACCAAAACCAGGGTCAGGAACGGGCCCCAGGTAGAGAGATGGTGGTTCATGAGAGGACACTAGCTGACTACAACAGACCTGATGAGTTTCATGCAAACCGAGCAGCTCTAGTGCTTCCTGCTTTTGAGAGGAATGATTTTGAGGTAAAGACCATCTACTACCAGCTGATGAGGCAGATTGCTTTTCATGGTCTTCAAGCAGAGCAGCCTATGAATCACATTGACAAGTTTGAGGACATAGTCACCGGCATGAAGTATGAAGGAGTATGCCCGGACTATCTGTTCCTTAAGCTATTTCCGCACAGTCTTGCTGGAGACGCTAGTGCATGGCTGAGACAACTGGCACCTGGTCAGTATACTACTTGGGCAGCCTTAAAGAGTGAGTTCCTGCGTCACTTTTATGATGATGCGCGCTCGGATCAGTCCAGACAGGACATACTCACTTTTTCCCAAGGAGCTGTGGAGCCCTTGAAGACTGCATGGATGAGATTTAAGCAGTATCAGCGTGACTGTCCACACCATGGATTCACAGAAGTACAGCTGATTGGTATCTTCTTCAGAGGCATAGATCTCCCTTATCAGACTGCGTTGGATAATTCCAGTTATGCTAATTTCAACACCAGGACTCCTACACAAGCTAAGCAGTTGATTGAGAACCTGATTGGCAGCAACAGTTGCAAGACAATGGATGAAAGGAGGAAGAAATCTGGTGGAACTGTAGAGAATTCTGATATAGCCAATATAAGATCCAGATTGGACACAGTTTACAATCTCCTGACAAGTAAGAAAGCTGTCCACTTTGCCCAAGATGTAGAGGTGATTCAGACTGAGGAGGACACTCAGGAAGAAGATGTGAATTTCATAGGAGGTTCTGGTTTCCAAGGTAATAGATTTAGTAATCAACAGGGGAACAGATTCTCCAATGGAGGACAGACTGGTGGTTTTCAGAAGACCTATGGACAAGGTACTCAGAGAACCTATGGATCTACATCCTATCAGACTCCTCCTGCACCTACAGCCCATGAGAGCAAAATGGAGGCTATGATGGAACAACTGATTAGAGTCAGACCAAGATTTCTGTGGACTGCAACAAGAAGTTGGACGCTGTCTATGAAGACCTCAATGGGAAGTTTGAGTCTCTGAGCACTCACATGAAGCAGTTGGACACTCAGGTGAACCAGATGTCCAGCTCACTGAAGGGAAAAGGAGTGGCAGACACTCATGTTAAGGCCTGGTCTGTGTACATTAATGATGGATCTCACCTAGGTGAAAGATTTAAGCTAAGTACAGCTGAGTTGGTGACAGAACAAGAATTTTCGGATATTTGTGAAAAACTCTCGGGTGAAATCTGCTGCAGTTCGTCGATCGATGCAACATCTGTGCCGATTGATACACCATTCGGGATGGCAACGATCGACACACCCTTAGTGTCGGTCGTTGCAGGGCGTGAACAGACAGAACTGTCGGATGATAATGGCATAGATGCTGACTTGGAGCTTGATCGCCTATTCAATGGAGCCTCTGAGATTACTCAACAGGAGATCTACGAACAGATTGTTAAACAACACTCCTCAGTGTCTGAAGTGATTAGGCAAGAGATTGAAGAGCTGAAGAAATTAGAAGGGATTGGTGAAGAATTGGAAGAAATTCCAACTTCTGATGATCCACCTTATCATCCTTGTGTGCAGAGGTACTTAAACAAGATGTTGCCTCTGGATGATGATCTGAAAGACTGGGTGATAATAGTTCCTCAGCATATTAGTGATGTTCTGCTAACTAAGATCCCGAAGAAGCTGCCTGATCCTGGAGTCTTTGTGCTGGATTGTTCCATCTTTGAGGATAGCTTTAGGCGTTCTCTGTGTGATTTAGGAGCTACTGGAAGTTTAATGCCTTACTCTGTGGCAGAGAAGCTGGGTATGTTGGATTTTACTCCTACTAGGACTTCTTTTGTCCTAGCTGATCAGTCCATACGAGTTCCTGAAGGACTCCTTATGGACATTCCGGTGAGAGTTGGAAACTACTTAGTTCCAACAGACTTCCTTGTACTGAGATATGACTGTGATCCGGATGAAGCATTATTGCTTGGGAGACCCTTTTTGGCTACAGCAGGAGCGTTGATTGATGTTAGGAACAGCTTGATAGACCTCCGTCTGGGAGATGAACCACTGCACTATGAGATGGATAAGCTGCGAAAGCCACTGATAGATGGGCAGACATTCACCATAAGGGACGCAGATTTTGAGCAGCCGGATAATACTATGGTTATAGATCCTGGAGCACATTTCACTCCATCTTTTCTTGGACATGAGCATTCCGCAACTGCCTACTCACCACCTTGGATGAGGAGACTTGAACAGAGACAGAAAAAGTCTCTGTTAGGACCTCCTGGTACCTGAAAATTCCCATCCGTCCGGTCAAGCTATTGACCTTAAACATGCGCTGGGTGGGAGGCAACCCACCATTAGGTACTGGTATTTTTCTACTTAATTTTTGGTGTTTTTGTTAGGATTTTACGTTTGTTTTTGTTTTTGGTGAGTTTATGTTTGCAGGTCTCGGACAAAATCGCAGTGCAACGATCGACGCACTTCTGTGTCGATCGTCACAACACGAAAGGAATCGCATTGCAGCGATCGTTGCGCTCTTGAGCAACGATCGACTATACACGAAAATCGCCAAGTAACGGTCGATGCACCTAGTGCAACGATCGATGCCTGAGCGACAGAGGTAACCCGACAGACATAATTTCACCTTTTCAATTTTTTATTTTCTTTTTGCCGATCCTTCGCTGGACACTACTGGGGACAGTGTGTCTTAAGTGTGGGGGAGGTGCTACTGACTTTTGTTTTCTGTTTTCTTAAGAGTCAGTCCGTTTTTCAAAAAAAAATTTGTTTTATTGAGTCAAAATTGTTTAAGTAAGAAACTATGATTTTCTGAGAAGATTTACAAGACTTGCAGGAACTTAAGTAACCATTGGGATGAAGTTGCAAGATCTATCTCTGACTATTAGAAAACCCCATCACAGATCAACCTACTGGGAACACCCACATCACTTCAGGTATCAGAGGATCCTTTTACTGACTTCAATTTAATACTGACTTAGATTTCTCACCTAAGGGCTTGGTATACTTTGTGTCGGATTCCGTTGTTAGTTCTGACACAGCCTGTCAACCTATCCTATTTAGTTCCCTTCTCCCCTTCTATAAAGTAAAAAAAAAAAGATAATAAACTGAGGATGAGTTAGTAACTCCGAAGTGGTCATGGGAATGGTAGCAAACACTATTTTCTCTCATGTGATCCATGGAATGTGTCCAAAGTACACCCTATAACGGGAAGAACACTGATAAAAAAAAAAATGTTACCCAATGGGGAAAAATCAGTTGTTAAAGAAGGGAAAGAGAAGAAAGGTACTAGAGAAAGGTAGTATGGTGGTCTAGAGCTGATAAGGTAAGAATCCATGTGCCCTTTGATCGATACTCCTTAGGTGAGACCGCACTTAAATACTTGCAGAAGTCAGTAGGGAGAATTTGAATGCTTGAATGTGATTGTGGAGTTTACCTAGGACAGTTGCTAAGTGTGGGGGAAGTACATGTTGGTCTTGATATCCTGTGATTGATTCTTTCAGTGGTTTACTAAGGGGAATCTGAGTATTGTAGCTTCTAGGAGGAAATGAGTTTCTGAAGAGTTTTCAAACCTCTTCACCATGTTTTAGTTCTATGTTTTGCTTGAGGGCAAGCAAAGGCTAAGTGTGGGGGAGTTGATATATCATGGTTTTTACCGGTTTTATGCCATGATATAGTTGTGTTTTTAGTGTCTTTTGTGTTCTTTTAGAGTCTTTTACAGGTATAATCAGGTTTGGAGCTAAATTGGAGATAATGGAGCATTTTGGAGATTTTTGGAGTGTTTGGCCGAGAGATAGAGTTCACTGTCCGAAACAGAGAAAGGTGTCGATCGTTGCATACCTAGCATCGGTCGATGCACCAGCGAGATGGGCCAAAACTCGGCGGTTTAGAAGAATCAAGATATTGCACTCTGATCCAGAAGTTCCTGATATTTACAAAGAAGCCCCTGGCCGAGATTAGACCTATATAATAGAGTTTTTAGTGTTTTAATTAGATACGCTTTACATTACGCTTTCATAATTAAGAGCAGAGGATTTTTAGAGCTTTTGGGGCTGATCTGAACCTGTTACATCATCTGTATTTGGAGAAGATTTCGAACCCCTTTTACTCTTATTCTTTTATGCAATTTATTCATCATATGATTATGTTTTCATTATCTATGTCTGAGTAGATTCCTTGTTAGGTTTAGGGTTTCTCACATAGGATTTCATGACTTGCTAGACTTGTTCAAATTCAGTTAAGGATTCATAACTATATCTGTTCTTCAATTTAATTGTGCTTAAAGCTAGTTCTAACCTGATCAATTAGAATCTAGATCTTAGGTTGCTAAATACGTCACGGAAGTGGGGTTTAGGAATCTGAACTAATTAAATTGGGCAATTAAACTTTGCGCAAACGGAAGTTTGGTTTAGGATAATTGTGAACATATCAAACCTGGAATTAATGCTAGTTTAATCTGTTAGTTCTCGCAAACGAAAGTTTGGTTTGCTGCACTTAGACTTAGAGAATTATCGCAAAGGAATTTGGTTAATTCTATATCTGTGTTTTGAGTTCTAGAACTGTGCTTAATTAGATCCTTGCTGAATGAACTGTCTGCTTGTCTAATTTCCTGAGAACGCCCTAGACCTAGCGCTCTTAATAACTTGTTTTCACAACCAACAATCTCTGCTACTGATTTACTTTCTTGCATTACTTTTAATTCGATTACATTGCTTTCTTCCTAGTTAAATTCCTGTTCTTGAGCTATTGAATACCGGAGTCTCTGTGGATTTCGATACCCTATATACTACATTGATATTGCTGTGCACTTGCAGTTTAGTATAGGGATTAAAACTCTGACCCTATCAAAGGGCCATTACCAAACTCGAAGGGTACCGTGAGGCGGCGGCTGCTACGGAGGCGCTTCGCTCGTCCCTTAAGGCCGAGGAAGAGAAGGTGTCTGCTCTGGAGGAGAAGGTTGCTGGACTTTCTTCAGAGAATGCTCGGTTGGATGCCGAGAATAGGCAGTGCCTGACTGAATGCTCGAACGCTCAGGCCGAAGCTGATGAACTAGCTGTTCGAGTGGCGGATCTTGAAAGCAGGTTAGAGTCGGAGTGTGCTCGGCTCAAGGCTTCTATCCTCGAGGAGAAAGAGCGTATATCGAGCTAGGCACAGGCTCGGCTTTCCAAGATAAAGAAGGCCAATGAAGAGAAAGAGCTTGGAAGAAAGAAACAGATAATCATGAATCAGGCTGGTGTTGTTGCTGCTATTCTGAAGGTGCTTGTCGCAGAGGGTGTTGACGTCCCTGCCGAGAAGATTTTCAAGGCTGATTCTGACTTCGCTCGCTTGAAGCAAGAGCTGAGCGTGGTTCGCTATACGGACTTAGCCGATAGCGACTTTGTCATGACTCCTGTCAATAGCCCTGGTCGAAACGAGGAAAGCTCTGAGGTGCTCGTTCAGGATCAACATGGCTTGAACCAGGCGGTAGTGACCCCGGAGGTGCTAAATGATCTTCGTCCTGAGAGAATGGTGGAGGACCAGATTGCTGACCGTTCCACCGAGCCTTCTTAGCTTTATGCCTTCTTTCTTTTTTTTTGTAATCGGTCCATGCCTTGTGCATGTTTTGTAGTAGCTCGGGACTTTATTTTCCCCCTCTTTTTTTAATAATATATAAATTTGGACTCCCGTCTTTTTCTGCGTACTTAAATTTTCATTCCGCGTACTTGACCCTAACCGCGCACTTTGTTTTTGTGAGTAGCGTGCTCGGTTTAAATTAGATAGGTGATGAAGAGCTAGCGAAGTGCTCGGCTTACCTTGTAGGACGGACCAGGACAGTTGTGCGAAACTGGTTCGGCTTATTTTTATGTCAGTTGTCCTAGTGCGGGAACTGGGCTCGGCTTACTTGATTGTGGGATTCGAGACTGTGCTCGTTGTACCACAGGTCGGGTGCGAGTAAGTGCTCGGCTTACCCCTAAGGTCTGATCGGGACATTATGCGAAAGCTATGTTCGGCTTATTTACTGTCGATCAGCCTTGTGGGAGAACTTTGCCCGGCTTATAATGTATCGAGCACTTGGCCAGAATGTCGATTTGTTCGGGTGATTGAAACAAGTATTTAACTTAATAAAATTTTATTATTGATATAGTTGAGCCTCGTGAGAGGTTGCCTACGTACCCCGAAAGGGGATCAAGCCGATCGTAGTTCACTTTTACATATTACTCGAGCTCGTGTATAGCGAGCTCGGTTTGGAGCGAGAGATGATCGTTTTTTTTTTTTTTTTTTTTTGAGCGCGATGCTCGGCTTTTCTGTGAGCGAGAGATGCTCGTTTTTGTTTTTTTTTTGTTGGGCGCGATGCTCGGCTTTTCTGTGAGCAAGAGTTGCTCGGCTTAATAGTAGTACCTTTTCAGCTTGCTCGCATTCCACGAGCGTGGAATGGCTTCTCCCTTCATCATCACGAGCTCGTAAACGCCAGGTTTTACTATCTTTGAGACGATGTATGGACCTTCCCAGTTTGCGCCGAGCTTCCCTGCTCGGTATTCCCGTGTGTTTTCGAACACTTTCCTGAGGACGAGGTCACCTTCTGCGAAACGCCGACCCTTGACCTTCTTGTTGTAGTGTCGGGTAATTTGTTGTTGATAGTTTTGGAGACGTAGAAGTGCTCGGTCTCATAATTCTTCCGCATGGTCAAGGCAATCGACGATCATGTTGTTGTTAAGCTCCTTGTGTTCGGGCGCAATGTTCAGGCGAATTGTCGGGACGCACATTGATAGGCTCAGGTTTTAACCCTATTCTAAACTGCAAGTGAACAGCAATGTCAAAGTAGTATATAGGGCTATCGAATACACAGGGACACTTGGTCTCAATAGAAACAGAAACGTAGAGATTAATACTAGAAATAAGCAGATGGTGAAGTAAATAAATTGCGAAGCAAGAAAGTAAACAGTAGCAGAGATTAACGGTTGTGAAACAATAAACTAAAAGCGTCAAGCCTAGGGTATTCTCAGGAAATCAGACAAGCAGACAGTTCATTCAGCAAGGATCTAATTAAGCACAGTTCTAGAACTCAAAACACAGATATAGAATTAACCAAATTCCTTTGCGATAATTCTCTAAGCCTAAGTGCAGCAAACCAAACTTTCGTTTGCGAGAACTAACAGATTAAACTAGCATTAATCCCAAGTTTGATATGTTCACAATTATCCTAAACCAAACTTCCGTTTGCGCAAAGTTTAATTGCCCAATTTAATTAGTTCAGATTCCTAAACCCCACTTCCGTGACGTATTTAGCAACCTAAGATCTAGATTCTAATTGATTAGGTTAGAACTAGCTTTAAGCACAATTAAATTGAAGAACATATATAGTTATGAATCCTTAACTGAATTTGAACAAGTCTAGCAAGTCATGAAATCCTATGTGAGAAACCCTAAACTCAACTATGGATCTACTCAGACATGATTAATGAAAACATAATCAAAGAAATAATAGATTGCATATAAGAAATTAAATAGATAAAGGGGTTCGAAATCTTCTCAAAAATAAGTGAATACAGGAAATAGATCAGCCCCAAAAGCTCTAGAAATCTCTTAGCTATAAGTATCAAAGCGTTAGTAAAATAAACACCAAAAACTAGTATATATAGGTATAATCTCGGATGGGGCTTCTGTGTAAATACTGGAACTATCTTGGGCTTCTTTGCAAATCTTCATATCTTCATTAAACCGACGTGTACGGCCCATCTCGCTAGTGTGTCGACCGATGCACAAGGTGTGTCGGTCGAGGCATGATCAATAAATCGGACAGTGACTTAAGCTCTCGGCCAAAACGTCCCAAAAGTCCCAAAATGCTCCAAATATCTCGAATTAGCTCCAAACTTGATTAAACCTGTAAAAGACTCTAAACGAATACAAAAGACACTAAAAACACAACTATATCATGGTCTAAACTGGGTAAAAACCATGATATATCAACTCCCCCACACTTAGCCTTTGCTTGCCCTCAAGCAAAACATAGAACTAAAACATGGTGAAGAGGTTTGAAAACTCTTCAGAAACTCATTTCATCCTAGAAGCTACAATACTCAGATTCCCCTTAGTAAACCACTGCAAGAATCAATCACAGGATATCAAGACCACAATGTACTTCCCCCACACTTAGCAACTGTCCTAGGTAAACTCCACAATCACATTCAAGCATTCAAATTCTCCCTACTGACTTCTGCAAGTATTTAAGTGCGGTCTCACCTAAGGAGTATCGATCAAAGGGCACATGGATTCTTACCTTATCAGCTCTAGACCACCATACTATCTTTCTCCAGTCCCTTTCTTCTCTTTCCCTTCTTTAAGAACTGATTTTTCCCCATTGGGTATCATTTTATTTTTTTTATCAGTGTTCTTCCCGTTATGGGGTGTACTTTGGACACATTCCATGGATCACATGAGAGATAATAGTGTTTGCTACCATTCCCATGACCACTTCGGAGTTACTAACTCATCCTCAGTTTATTATATTTTTTTTTTACTTTACAGAAGGGGAGAAGGGAACTAAATAGGATAGGTTGACAGGCTGTGTCAGAACTAACAAGGGAATCCGACACAAAGTATACCAAGCCCTTAGGTGAGAAATCTAAGTCAGTATTAAGGTTGAAGTCAGTAAAGGATCCTCTGATACCTGAAGTGATGTGGGTGTTCCCAGTAGGTTGATCTGTGATGGGGTTTTCTAACAGTCAGAGATAGATCCTGCAACTTCATCCCAATGGTTACTTAAGTTCCTGCAAGTCTTGTAAATCTTCTCAGAAAATCATAGTTTCTTACTTAAACAATTTTGACTTAATAAACCAAAAAAATTTTGAAAAACGGACTGACTCTTAAGAAAACAGAAAACAAAAGTCAGTAGCACCTCCCCCACACTTAAGACACACTGTCCCCAGTAGTGTCCAGCGAAGGATCGGTAAAAAGAAAATAAAAATTGAAAAGGTGAAATTATGTCTGTCGGGTTACCTCTGTCGCTGAGCATCGATCGTTGCACTGAGTGCATCGACCGTTGCTTGGCGATTTTCGTGTATAGTCGATCGTTGCTCAGGACCGCAACGATCGCTGCAATGCGATTCCTTTCGTGTTGTGACGATCGACACAGAGGTGCGTCGACCGTTGCACTGCGATTTAACCAAGACCTGCAAACATAAACTCACCAGAAACAAAAACAAACGTAAAATCCTAACAAAAACACCAAAAATTAAGTAGAAAAACACCAGTACCTAATGGTGGGTTGCCTCCCACCCAGCGCTTGTTTAAGGTCAATAGCTTGACCGGACGGATGGGAATTTTCAAGTACCAGGAGGTCTTGACAGAGACTTTTTCTGTCTCTGTTCAAGTCTCCTCATCCAAGGTGGTGAGTAGGCTGTTGCGGAATGCTCATGGCCAAGAAAAGATGGAGTGAAATGTGCTCCAGGATCTATAACCATGGTATGATCAGGTTGCTCAAAATCTGTGTCCCTTATGGTGAATGTCTGCCCATCTATTAGTGGCTTTCGCAGCTTATCCATCTCATAGTGCAGTGGTTCATCTCCCAGATGGAGGTCTATCAGGCTGTTCCTAACATCAATCAACGCTCCTGCTGTAGCCAAAAAGGGTCTCCCAAGCAATAATGCTTCATCCGGATCACAATCATATTTCAGCACAAGGAAGTCCGTTGGAACTAAGTAGTTTCCAACTCTCACCGGAATGTCCATAAGGAGTCCTTCAGGAACTCGTATGGACTGATCAGCTAGAACAAGAGAAGTCCTAGTGGGAATAAAATCCAGCATACCCAGCTTCTCTGCCACAGAGTAAGGCATCAAACTTCCAGCAGCTCCTAAATCACACAGAGAGCGTCTAAAACTGTCTTCAAAGATAGAATAGTCCAGCACAAAGACTCCAGGATCAGATAGCTTCTTCGGGACCTTAGTGTTGGAAGTTTCGGTTGATCCTGATTCAATTCTCATATTGATATCAACCTAAACATGCATCAGATCTAGGTGTTCTTATTTAGAAACATTATGATCTCACCTTTTACCTGTTTGTTTGCAGCGGAATTGAGAACAGGTCAATGATCAGGGAGATACACCGAGAGATGGATCCTCCAAAGGCTCACACACGCAATCACAGGAAACTGGCTGCTAGACCGAGCTGAGGGAGGCGCCAGAAAGAGAGAGAGATCGCGGCTGGGAGGCTTAGGGTTGGGAAGAAGAGACTTGGCTTTTAGACATTAAAAGCCTTCTCTTTCCCTTTTGGGCTTTTGGGCCCAATCTGATTAAATCCCATTTAATCAGACCCATTATTCATTCTCTCTTAGTACGACAAATGCCTAGCACTTTTGTCGTACTTCTGCTATGCCTTTCAACATTATTTCCTGCTAGCTTAAGCGTGTGACCCATATGGGATCATACAATAAAGGCAATAAGTCCAAGACTTATAGATCATGAGCGGACTCTAGCAAGCCATCATGACCCCCAGTATTGTATGACTTATGTCTGATCACTGACATACTCTTACGTTATAGAGACAGTACAGAGATTGCTGGACACAATTCCAACAATCTCCCACTTGAACTGGAATCTCTGTATTCATAATCCCTTTCGTCTCAATATCTCGATTAGTCATAAGGCAAGATTAGTGTCATCCTTATAAAGCCTAATCTTGTTCATCGGACTCTGATTTGATACTGACAATACAAACGACTCGGGAAAGTCCGTTTGAGCATGGCCATGCGTTTTCCAGTATTCAAATCTCCGATT
Source organism: Orychophragmus violaceus (assembly GCA_030180135.1). Lineage (NCBI taxonomy): Eukaryota > Viridiplantae > Streptophyta > Magnoliopsida > Brassicales > Brassicaceae > Orychophragmus > Orychophragmus violaceus. The sequence goes on from CM058240.1 coordinate 73,133,754, forward strand.
GGCCCAGAGATATTCACTCCATTTATATTGGAGGGACAAATCCCATCTTGTTCCATCACTGTAAACTATTCATTTCATGATGTACCCAAACAAGGTCCTTATAGCTATCACAGAATGATAGCGTTAGACAATGATCAAAGTACATCAGTCCATGTGCAGTCACATGCATGTGAACTCAGGTCTAAGGACTATACTCTATAGTCGTAGTAAGAATCTCTTATGACACAGATATAAATATCCTGAAGAGTTCTTATAGTCGGGTCTTGTCCGGTCGTATGTTCCCAACATACACCTATGTACTGACTTTGATGCCGTGCATCTATGACACACTGAGACTTTGTCATAAGTCACGTACCAATCCAGTCTCACACGGTTGTTGGTGTTCCAATTTCAACAGCCTTCGACTAGGGACAGGATGATATAAAACATTTATCAAATATAGGATCTCATGATCAAGCTAAATGACTTCGATGACTCAAGATCAAATCATTTACTTCGATGACCTATAAAATGGTTCATATCATTTTGGAACGATTATTTCATCACAGTTAAAATAATCTTGAAATAATAATTTCATTAAAACATAAATAATAATGTTTTACAAGAACATATCAAATAACTAAAATAAAGCTCACAAAACTCCCACTCAAATTTAGATTACATTTCAATGTTTCTAATGCCTACAGCTTCAGTCAGGAACTCGAGCTTAGGCCTTGGGAGTGGCTTTGTCAACGGATCAGCGACATTATCATCTGTCGGAACTCGGCTGATCTTGACTTCCTTTCTATTAATGATGTCACGTATCAAGTGATATCTTCTTTGAACATGTTTGGATTTCTGGTGTGATCTTGGTTCCTTTGCCTGAGCTATAGCACCATTGTTGTCACAAAACAGTGCCAGAGGCTCAGCCGCATCTGGTATCACACCTAGTTCCATAATGAACTTTCGTATCCAAACAGCTTCCTTCGCTGCTTCTGAGGCGGCGATATATTCAGCTTCTGTAGTGGAATCAGCAACGGTGTCCTGCTTGGAGCTTCTCCAACTTACTGCACCGCCATTCAGACAAAAGACATAACCGGACTGTGACCGGAAATCATCTGTGTCTGTCTGGAAACTTGCGTCCGTGAATCCACTGACTTTAAGCACATCACTTCCACCGTACACCAAGAACTTATCCTTAGTATGTCTTAGATACTTCAAGATATTCTTTACGGCAATCCAATGGTTTTCACCTGGATTTGACTGGTATCTACTCGTCATGCTCAATGCGTAAGCAACATCAGGACGAGTACAGATCATGGCATACATGACAGATCCTATTGCAGATGCATAAGGAATATTCTTCATGCGCTCAAGCTCAGCAGCCGACGTAGGGCTCTGCTTCTTGCTTAGCGTTGTGCCATGTACCATTGGCGTGAAGCCCTTCTTGGAATCTTTCATGCTGAATCTTTGTAGGACTTTGTCAATGTATGAGTCTTGACACAAGCCTATCAGCCTCTTAGGTCTATCCCGATAGATCCTAATTCCAAGAACGTATGCGGCTTCACCCATGTCTTTCATGGAAAAACAACTTCCAAGCCAGTCTTTTACAGACTTCAACATTGGAACGTCGTTTCCGAGAAGCAGTATGTCATCAACATACAGAATAAGAAAAACGATTTTGCTCCCACTAGTTTTCTTATACACGCATTGTTCTTCTTCGTTTCTGATAAAGTCAAATTGCTTGATCGCTTCATCAAAACGAAGATTCCAGCTCCTCGATGCTTGCTTCAATCCATAAATGGATTTATGAAGCTTGCATACTTTCCCAGCATTCTTTGGATCTATGTAACCGTCAGGTTGTGTCATATACACATCCTCTTCCAGAATACCATTCAGGAAGGCGGTTTTCACGTCCATCTGCCAAATTTCATAATCATGAAAAGCTGCAGTTGCTAGTAGAATCCGAATAGATTTCATCATAGCCACCGGTGAATAGGTTTCATCGTAGTCCACACCGTGAACTTGTCTGAAACCTTTTGCCACCAACCTGGCTTTATAAATCTGGACATTTCCATCCACGTCAATCTTCTTCTTGAAGATCCATTTGCACTCGATGGCTTTTACACCAACGGGTAAGTCAACCAACGAAAATACTTGGTTGACCGACATGGAGTCCATTTCGGAATCAGTGGCCTTGCGCCACTTAGAGGAATCTGGGCCCATCATGGCTTGATTGAAGTTCGATGGTTCATCACCATCAATGATCAAAAGATCATGACAGTCAGTCACGAGGAATCCCTGATATCTCTCGGGTTCGTGACGGATCCTCCCGGATCTTCGAACTTCAGGTACCACAGGTTCAGGCTCTACAATTTCTTGTAGATCCTCCTGCTGCTCTTCCTCATTAGGTTGAGCAGTATCCTGTTCATCTTGAATTTCTTCAAGCAGTACCTTACTCCCACTGTTTTTCTTAGAGAGAAACTCTCTCTCAAGAAAGTTACAATCCCGGGCAACAAAGATCTTGTTCTCGGAACGTAGATAGAAGTAATAAGCCTTGGTTTCCCGTGGATAACCAATGAAGTAGCATTTATCAGATTTTGGTGTAAGCTTATCTGAGATTAATCTCTTAACATAGGCTTCACAACCCCAAATTCTTAGATAAGACAGCACTGGAGCTTCTCCAGTCCATAATTCATATGGTGTCTTTGCTACTGCTTTTGATGGCGCTCTATTTAGAGTGAACACTGCTGTTAGCAGAGCATATCCCCAAAGGGATATTGGAAGGTCCGTGTGACTCATCATAGATCGAACCATATCCAATAAGGTCCGATTTCTCCTCTCAGACACACCATTCCATTGAGGTGTTCCAGGAGGAGTGAGTTGGGATACGATCCCACACTCTCTCAGATGATCACTGAATTCCTGGCTTAAGTATTCTCCTCCTCGGTCGGACCGAAGAGCCTTAATGCTTTTGCCAAGTTGGTTCTGTACTTCATTTTGGAATTCTCTGAACTTCTCAAAAGATTCAGACTTATGTTTCATCAAATAAACATATCCATACCTACTGAAATCATCAGTAAAGGTAATGAAGTACTGATAGTTTCCTCTTGCATTAGTGGACATTGGGCCACACACATCAGTGTGTATCAGGCCCAATAAGTCACTGGCCCTCTCGTTAGGTTTATTAAAGGGGGCCCGTGTCATTTTGCCCATCATGCAGGATTCGCATTTCTCACATGACTCAAAGTCAAATGAGCCAAGAAGTCCATTCGAATGGAGCCTCTTGATGCGTTTCTCGCTGATGTGCCCTAAACGACAATGCCATAGAAACGTTCGGTTTTCCTCATTAGGTTTAAACCGTTTTGTATTAATGTTATAAATTGGCGCGGATTGATCGAGTATGTAAAGCCCATTCGTAAGAGGGGCAGAACCATAGAACAAATTGTTGCGATTGAAGGAACATAATTTATTCTTAACTGCAAAATCATAACCTTCCAAATCCAACAAAGAAATTGAAATAATATTTCTGCTTATAGCAGGTACAAAATAACAATTATTAAGTTCTAAAATCAATCCCGAAGGTAAAGACAACAAGTAAGTTCCTACAGCTAGTGCTGAAACTTTCGCTCCATTCCCAACTCGTAGTTCCACTTGTCCTTGCTTCAGCCTTCTACTGTTGCTGAGTGCCTGCATATTAGTACAAATATGAGCCCCACAACCAGTATCCATGACCCATGAGGTATTATCAGAAGTAGTTGTATTAACTTCTATAACAAAAATACCTGATGAAGAAGTCTCGAAAGTCTTCTTCTTTAATTCCTTTAGACCTTCCTGGAATTTCTTGCAATCTCTTCTCCAATGCCCCAGTTCTTTGCAGAACCTGCACATGTCAGTTGGCCCAGCTTTGGACTTGGGCTTGGGCTTTGGCGTGTCCTTGTCCTCGACTTGGACACCCTTGGCCTTTCCCTTATCCTTAGCAGAAGACTTCTTAAACCCCTTGCCCTTTTGTACCATAAGTACATTGGGGTCCTTGGCGGGTTTCTTCAAGTTGGGCTCTGCAGTCTTGAGCATTCCGTGAAGCTCAGGCAGTGTCTTACTCAAACCATGCATGTTAAAGTTCAGAATGAACTGATCATAGCTTGCAGGTAAAGACTGCAGAATGATGTCGCAGGCAAGTTCCTGGCTGATTGGGCAGTCGAGTTTGTGAAGATGATCGAGATAACCCATCATCTTCAACACATGAGGACTCACTGCCGCATTCGCAGCCAACTTACAGTCCAAGAGGTTCTTAACTGTCTGGAACCTCTCGGTCCTAGCCTGCTCCTGAAAAAGCGATTTCAGGCTTGCCATGATCTCGATTGGAGACAATACACTTTCGAACTGTTTTGCAGCTCAGGAGTCATTGTCACCAACATCAGGCAATAAACATCATTTTCATCTGACGAATGCTTTTCCCAAGCATTGTGCAGAGTCCTGGCAGCATTGGCAAGAGGCCTCTCGGGGAGGGGATCTCGAAGGACATAATCCTTCTTCTCCTGCTTGAGGACCAGCCTCAAGTTCCTTGACCATGTCAGGAAGTTCGTTCCAGTCAGCTTCTCCTTCTCGAGAACAGACCGGATCGAGAACGTGTTTTGAGTGCTTGTAGTAGTCATATCTGAAATATATAAATAAAAAGGTTATTAGTTATATGTTCAAAATGATTAATCTCGTATTAAAGTATAATATGATTAATCATGCATTATATTCAATAACATAAGTTACCCTCAATAGAATATAACGATTCCAAGATCCACATATAACTAAGATCAAAGTGGGCCACTGGCCGTCACCCAACCTTAGCTTATATCGGTAAGCCCTATATCGGCTAATTATATCCGTGATATAACTCTTGGTTGTAAATCTGGGCCCGAGGCCCAATCCACTCTGATGTCTCAAGGCCCGGGACTCCCGATGGCCTAGTCAAGAAAACCGGACTATACAGTCATGTAATCATTAATGTCTGGGACTCCCAATGACATTTATGAATCACAAACCGTCTTACCCACGCAAAAGCAGACATCCTCACACTGTAAGGCCATGAATGCAATTGAATGGGCTTTGACAGCTGACATAGCCTGGACAAGACATCCAACGCTTGATATTGTTTGAGGTTCGTAGGTTTATTAAAATCATTCCCAAAATAGAAGATTACTATTTCGGGAAACTTTCTATTTATGGAAACCTACTATTTTTAGAAACTTTCTAAAATTGGAAACTTTCTAAAACCGGAAACTTTCTAACTTTAGAAACTCCTTTAAAATCCAAAACCCGCAAATTCAGAAAATTCTATTTTAAGAAACTTTCTAATTATAAAATTTCGGAAACATTAATTTAAAAACGACTTTATAATTTTATAAAATAGATTTTAAATTAATCTGAAGAAAGACTCAATTAACTGGCCCAATTGTTTTAACTTCTTGGCCCGAGGCCCAAGAATTGGTCCATGTCCAAGACATGACCCAATTGTCCAATTAATTGACATAACCGGTCTGGTTCATTAAAACTGGTCTAACCAAGTTTTAATTACTACGATGACCACAATTGTCAACCGGTTATTTACTAAACCGGAATTTCTCAATTTATTTGGTCCAACCAAATCAAATTAGAAATTCCTGGTTTAGGCACTAAATCCAATATTTCTTTCGACATTGGATTTCTTATCCCGGTTTAACCAGATTTAATAAAATTATTAAAATCTGTTTATTAAACCAGAACGTTGATTTTTAATCAAGCTTTGAACCGAACCAGCTAACCGAACCGAACCGATTGAACCGTGAAACCCTAGCTTTCGGATCAAGCAATGATCGTCCAGCCGCAAGCCGTCAACGATCCGAGATCGAGACGATGCGCAGGACAGCCGGGACAGCTCGGGACGGGACGGGACAGGCGGGACGGTGCACGGGACGCGCGATCGGACCATCGATCGGGACGAGCGATCGGACGCGTCGCGATGATCGATTGCGATCGATCGAATGATCCGATCCAATCCGACCATCCCGACTGCCCGACCCGCGATCCCGTCCGTCCGACCGGCCATTCCTCTCGGCCGTAACAACCAACCGGCCAAGCCGGTCGATCACACCTTGGCCAATCAACAAAACCCGAGTCATATAGCTCGGTTTTGTGATTCAAGTGTTTGTTCAGGATTTAATTCAGTTTCTTATGTGTTTTTCTTATCAGTAATGGATTCAAAACACATCTAAACAGATTAAACAACCTAAACAATGAATCTAAAACAAGAAACCTAAGAACCAATGGCTCTGATACCACTGTTGGAAGTTTCGGTTGATCCTGATTCAATTCTCATATTGATATCAACCTAAACATGCATCAGATCTAGGTGTTCTTATTTAGAAACATTATGATCTCACCTTTTACCTGTTTGTTTGCAGCGGAATTGAGAACAGGTCAATGATCAGGGAGATACACCGAGAGATGGATCCTCCAAAGGCTCACACACGCAATCACAGGAAACTGGCTGCTAGACCGAGCTGAGGGAGGCGCCAGAAAGAGAGAGAGATCGCGGCTGGGAGGCTTAGGGTTGGGAAGAAGAGACTTGGCTTTTAGACATTAAAAGCCTTCTCTTTCCCTTTTGGGCTTTTGGGCTCAATCTGATTAAATCCCATTTAATCAGACCCATTATTCATTCTCTCTTAGTACGACAAATGCCTAGCACTTTTGTCGTACTTCTGCTATGCCTTTCAACATTATTTCCTGCTAGCTTAAGCGTGTGACCCATATGGGATCATACAATAAAGGCAATAAGTCCAAGACTTATAGATCATGAGCGGACTCTAGCAAGCCATCATGACCCCCAGTATTGTATGACTTATGTCTGATCACTGACATACTCTTACGTTATAGAGACAGTACAGAGATTGCTGGACACAATTCCAACACTTAGTTAGCAGAACATCACTGATATGCTGAGGAACTATTATCACCCAGTCTTTCAGATCATCATCCAGGGGCAACATCTTGTTCAGGTACCTTTGCACACATGGATGATAAGGTGGATCATCAGAAGTTGGAATTTCTTCCAATTCTTCACCAATACCTTCTAATTTCTTCAGCTCTTCAATCTCTTGCCTAATCACTTCAGACACTGAGGAGTGTTGTCTAAAAATCTGTTCGTAGATCTCCTGTTGAGAAATCTCAGAGGCTCCATTGAATAGGCGATCAAGCTCTAAGTCAGCATCTATGCCATTATCATCCGACAGTTCTGTCCATTCACGCCCTGCAACGACCGACACTAAGGATGTGTCGATCATTGCCATCCCGACGGGTGTATCGATCGGCACAGATGTTGCATCGATCGACGCACTGCAGCAGATTTCACCCGAGAGTTTTTCACAAATATCCGAAAATTCCTGTTATGTCACCAACTCAGCTGTACTTAGCTCAAATCTTTCACCTAGGTGAGATCCATCATTAATGTACACAGACCAGGCCTTAACATGAGTGTCTGCCACTCCTTTTCCCTTCAGTGAGCTGGACATCTGGTTCACCTGAGTGTCCAACTGCTTCATGTGTGTGCTCAGAGACTCAAATTTCCCATTGAGGTCTTCATAGACAGCGTCCAGCTTCTTGTTGCAGTCCACAGAAATCTTGGTCTGACTCTCAATCAGTTGTTCCATCATAGCCTCCATTTTGCTCTCATGGGCTGTAGGTGCAGGAGGAGTCTCATAGGATGTAGATCCATAGGTTCTCTGAGTACCTTGTCCATAGGTCTTCTGAAAACCACCAGTCTGTCCACCATTGGAGAATCTGTTCCCCTGTTGATTACCAAATCTATTACCTTGGAAACCAGAACCTCCTATGAAATTCACATCTTCTTCCTGAGTTTCCTCCTCAGTCTGAATCACCTCTACATCTTGGGCAAAGTGGACAGTTTTCTTACTAGTCAGGAGATTGTAGACTGTGTCCAATCTGGATCTTATATTGGCTATATCAGAATTCTCTACAGTTCCACCAGATTTCTTCCTCCTTTCATCCATTGTCTTGCAACTGTTGCTGCCAATCAGGTTCTCAATCAACTGCTTAGCTTGTGTAGGAGTCCTGGTGTTGAAATTAGCATTACTGGAATTATCCAGCGCAGTCTGATAAGGGAGATCTATGCCTCTGAAGAAAATACCAATCAGCTGTACTTCTGTGAATCCATGGTGTGGACAGTCACGCTAATACTGCTTAAATCTCATCCAGGCAGTCTTCAAGGGCTCCACAGCTCCTTGGGAAAAGGTGAGTATGTCCTGTCTGGACTGATCCGAGCGCGCATCATCATAAAAGTGACGCAAGAACTCAATCTTTAAGGCTGCCCAAGTAGTATACTGACCAGGTGCCAGTTGTCTCAGCCATGCACTAGCGTCTCCAGCAAGACTGTGCGGAAATAGCTTAAGGAACAGATAGTCCGGGCATACTCCTTCATACTTCATGCCAGTGACTATGTCTTCAAACTTGTCAATGTGATCCATAGGCTGCTTTGCTTGAAGACCATGAAAAGCAATCTGTCTCATCAGCTGGTAGTAGATGGTCTTTACCTCAAAATCATTCCTCTCAAAAGCAGGAAGCACTAGAGCTGCTCGGTTTGCATGAAACTCATCAGGTATGTTGTAATCAGCTAGTGTCCTCTCATGAACCACCATCTCTCTACCTTGGGCCTGTCCTTGACCCTGGTTTCGGTTCAGCTCATGTTGCTGTTGCTCAGGAGGATCAGGGATGACATTCCCTTCAGCATCAACCCGATGCCCAGCAGCATTGTACGGGTTGTTATCTTGGTCCCTCAGGGTACCTTCAGCATCTGGTATCAAGATCAGACGTTCTCGAACCATTCTCTCTCTCTTTTCTCTTCTGATAGTCCTTTCTAGACGTCCAAGTTCCTCTAGTCCGAGATTAAGCAAGCTCGAGTTCGGATTACTTCGAGTTTTCTGCGTTGGCATAAACTGTCTGTAATCGTCCAGCAACGATCGATTCAATCTCAGAATCGCCTAGTGACGATCGACGCAAGGGATGCAACGATCGACGCAAGGCGAAATTCGTACCCTCGACAGAGAGAAATCAGAGAAAAAGTTGGCAAAATCAAAAAAATAAAAACGAAAAAGAACAAAAACAAAAGGAAAAATTTCTAGTAAAAACCCTAAGTTCGGTCCTATCGAAGACTCTAAGAGTCCCCGGCAACGGCGCCAAAAACTTGATAGGCTCAGGTTTTAACCCTATTCTAAACTGCAAGTGAACAACAATGTCAAAGTAGTATATAGGGCTATCGAATCCACAGGGACACTTGGTCTCAATAGAAACAGAAACGTAGAGATTAATACTAGAAATAAGCAGATGGTGAAGTAAATAAATTGTGAAGCAAGAAAGTAAACAGTAGCAGAGATTAACGGTTGTGAAGCAATAAACTAAAAGCGTCAAGCCTAGGGTATTCTAAGGAAATCAGACAAGCAGACAGTTCATTCAGCAAGGATCTAATTAAGCACAGTTCTAGAACTCAAAACACAGATATAGAATTAACCAAATTCCTTTGCGATAATTCTCTAAGCCTAAGTGCAGCAAACCAAACTTTCGTTTGCGAGAACTAACAGATTAAACTAGCATTAATCCCAAGTTTGATATGTTCACAATTATCCTAAACCAAACTTCCGTTTGCGCAAAGTTTAATTGCCCAATTTAATTAGTTCAGATTCCTAAACCCCACTTCCGTGACGTATTTAGCAACCTAAGATCTAGATTCTAATTGATCAGGTTAGAACTAGCTTTAAGCACAATTAAATTGAAGAACAGATATAGTTATGAATCCTTAACTGAATTTGAACAAGTCTAGCAAGTCATGAAATCCTATGTGAGAAACCCTAAACTCAACTATGGATCTACTCAGACATGATTAATGAAAACATAATCAAAGAAATAATAGATTGCATATAAGAAATTAAATAGATAAAGGGGTTCGAAATCTTCTCCAAAATAATTGAATACAGGAAATAGATCAGCCCCAAAAGCTCTAGAAATCTCTTAGCTATAAGTATCAAAGCGTTAGTAAAATAAACACCAAAAACTAGTATATATAGGTATAATCTCGGATGGGGCTTCTGTGTAAATATTGGAACTATCTTGGGCTTCTTTGCAAATCTTCATATCTTCATTAAACCGACGTGTACGGCCCATCTCGCTAGTGTGTCGACCGATGCACAAGGTGTGTCGGTCGATGCATGATCAATAAATCGGACAGTGACTTAAGCTCTCGGCCAAAACGTCCCAAAAGTCCCAAAATGCTCCCAATATCTCCAATTAGCTCCAAACTTGATTAAACCTGTAAAAGACTCTAAACGAATACAAAAGACACTAAAAACACAACTATATCATGGTCTAAACTGGGTAAAAACCATGATATATCAAATCCCCCACACTTAGCCTTTGCTTGCCCTCAAGCAAAACATAGAACTAAAACATGGTGAAGAGGTTTGAAAACTCTTCAGAAACTCATTTCATCCTAGAAGCTACAATACTCAGATTCCCCTTAGTAAACCACTGCAAGAATCAATCACAGGATATCAAGACCACAATGTACTTCCCCCACACTTAGCAACTGTCCTAGGTAAACTCCACAATCACATTCAAACGAACTTTTGAACGTCGAGGTTTTTGATCTCCGAGTAAGATTCGGCTTCGACCCACTTGGTAAAGTAATCGGTCATTATCAGGATGAACTTCTTTTGATGCGAGGCAGGGAGAGGTCCGACGATATCCATCGCCCATCGCATTAATGGGTAGGGCGTGGCTGCAGTGGTGAGGAGCTCGGCTGGCTGGTGTATGCTCGGTGCGTGCCTCTGACATTTCTCGCATAGGGCCACATAGCTTTCGCAGTCGGCGACCATGGTCGGCCAGAAATGACCATGTCGCTTTATCTTTGCGGCTAATGCTCGGCCGCTTGTGTGATTTCCGCCCGCTCTTTCGTGAGTTTGCTCGGTGACCCATTGGATCTCCTGCCCGTTTATGCACCGCAAGAGAGCCTTGGACGCACTCCACCAAAATAGCTCGTCCTTCATCATTACGTATTGCGCGCAGCGGGATTTTAACCGGTGAGCTGCCCAACGATCCTCAGGGACCTTCCCGGTCAGTATATAATCTTTGATTTCGTTTCTCCAGTCCATGATGTTGGTATGCTCGGAATCGGCGTCCTTAATGACCTCCTTGTTGCTTTTATAAGCATCGTCCAGTCCCTCTTCTTCCTCGGTAATAAGCAGTACATCTTCGTCTGGTGCGATGCTCGGTCGGGCTATGCACTCGACTGGGATTACTCGGCGGAGGTCGGGATCTGAAGTCGAAGCTAGGGCGGCCAATGCGTCTGCGGAGGATTTGTCTCTTCTAGGAATCTTTGTTAGCGTAACCGACCCGATTCGTGCGACAATTTCCTGGACGAGCTTTAGGTACGCATCCATGCGCTCGTTTTTTGCTTCGTATTCTCCGTTGAACTGGTTCACCACGAGCTGTGAATCGGCGAACGCGTCTACCTGCTTTGCCCCTACCACTTCGGCAAGTCGCAGTCCTGCGAGCAGCGCTTCGTATTCGGCTTCGTTGTTAGAGGCTGGAAATCCTAGATGGAAGGACTGTTCGATTAATTCACCGGTTGGGGACGTCAATTTGACTCCTACTCCTGAACCATTTCTTGATGAAGAACCGTCTACGAATAGAACCCATTTCTCCTTCGGGCCTTGTCCTTCGGCTATGGTGAGCTCGGGTGGCAGTTCGATTAGGAAATCTAATAGAACCTGGGACTTGGCACTGGTTCTGGGTTTGTACTCGATATCGTATTCGCTTAGCTCGACTGCCCATTTGGCGATTCTTCCTGATTGGCTCGGGCTATGCAATATCGTTCTGATTGGTTTATTCGTGAGTACGACCACAGAGTGTGATTGGTTTATTCGTGAGTACGACCACCGAGTGTGACCGTCGAAGATTTTGCTTGTGTAGAAGATGGGTCTTTGGTCGCCTCGGTCGTCGCGGACGAGCACGCTGCTGACTGCCTAGGCTGATACAGAGACGTATAAGTACAGCGTCTCTCCCTCCCCGGGTTTGGCCAGAATTAGTGGGGTAGAGAGGTAGGTTTTTAGCTGTTGAAACGCGTCCTTGCATTTAGCGTCCCATTCGAATTTCTTATTCCCTCGGAGGAGATTGTAGAAAGGGAGACATTTGTCAGTTGATCGTGAGATGAATCTATTCAAAGCCGCGATGCGCCCAGTTAAGCGTTGGACTTCTCTGGTGTTCTTCGGGGATGGAAGCTCAGTGACCGCCATTATTTTCTTCGGGTTTGCTTCTATTCCTCTTCTCGTGACGATGTAGCCAAGGAATTCTCCCGACGTGACCGCGAACGTGCATTTCGCCGGATTCAGTTTCATTCCATACTTGTTTAAACTCGCAAAACATGTTGTGAGATGATCGATATGATCGTCCGCCGAGGTGGACATGACGAGCATATCGTCAATATAAACTTCCATTGTGTTGCCGAGTTGGTCAGCAAACATGCGATTCACGAGGCGTAGGTATGTCTCTCCTGCATTCTTGAGTCCGAACGGCATAACCTTGTAGCAATATGTGCCACGGTCGGTGATGAAGGAAGTCTTTTCTCGGTCATCAGGGTGCATCATGATCTGGTTATACCCTGCAAAGGCGTCCATGAACGATAGTAGCTCATGACCGGTGGTTTCTTCTACGAGCCGGTCGATGTGTGGCAGTGGGAAACTATCCTTGGGACACGCTTTGTTGAGGTCGGTAAAATCTACACATACTCTCCACTTACCGTTCTTCTTTTTTACCACAACGGGATTTGCCAGCCAGTCAGGATACTTCACCTCGGTGATCGAACCTGCCTTTGAAAGCCGTTCTACTTCATCGTTGACAGCTTTGGCGCGCTCGGGACCGAGCTTCCTTCTTTTTTGTTTGACTGGTTTGAAAATCGGATCGACGTGCAGCTCGCGGCACGCGATGGTCGGGTCAACTCCGGTCATATCGCTGGTGATCCAGGCGAAGGTTGTGGCATTTCTCTTGAGAAATTCTACGAGCTTATCTTGCAGATCTTCGCGGAGGTCGGCTCCTATTCCGACGCAACGCTCGTGATCCTTTATGTCGATATTAACTTGTGTTACTGCATCTTTCTGCGGTCGATCGGGCGGTGGTAGCTCGATTTTGGGCTCCGCGACTAGGTATGCCTGTGACTTTCTGCGCATTTTGTGCTCGATACGGAAACATGTTCGGGATATTTTCTGATCTCCTCGCAGAGTAAATGCACCGAATGGGGTGGGGAATTTGACGCATTGATGATAGGTGGACGGGACTGCTCTCATCTCATGGATCCAGGGCGTGCCGAGGATGACATTGTAGATAGCTGGTCAGTCGACGACCACGAATTTGATCAGCTTGGTGATTCGGCCGACATAGACGGGAAGTTTGATTGTTCTGATTGTGTTGATTGAGTCGCCCGAGAAGCCGGTTAGTGGTCTTGTCGATGGCTTGATACAGAAATAGTTGAGTTCCATCCGTTGTAACGTCTCTCTGAAGATCAGATCTACCGAGCTTCCGGTGTCGATCAGAATCTTCTCGACTTCGCAGTCGCCAATCCGCATGGCGACGATGAGTGGATCGTTATGCGGTTGGTCTACTCCCTCAGCGTCGTGCTCGGTGAAGCTTATTTCGTTGCCGATCATGAGCTCGTCAGTGGCGTTTTGTCGGTAATGCTGGGCAGCCATGGCCCGTCGCTCATATTGCTTGATTGATCGCACTGAGTCGTTTACCATTGGTAGTCCTCCCATAATCATGTTTATACGTCTTCTCAGTGGATGTGCTCCCTCTTCATCCTCTTCGTCGCGAGCTCGTTTGTCCGCAGCTGCCGTATTTGCGTTGATTTGCTCGATTTCCTCGGCGAAAGCCACCTGCTTCTTTCGTTCCTCTTGGACGAGCCTGAAGCGCTCGGCTTCGTTTTTCGGTTGTGTTACCTGGTTGATTTGCTTCGGGGGAGGCTTGTTGCGATCTAGTACTAGGTTCTTCCCGTCTTTTTGATAGTCAGCATAGAGCAAGGCCTGAAGGTTTATGCATTCCTCGGTGCTGTGGCCTCCTCGTTGATGGTATTCGCAGAATGATTTGCTTTTATCGCCTCCAGGGGTTGATCTGTTCCATGGCTTATTCGAGTTTTGTCCTTGGTGACCTTGCGATGATCGTTCCTGCTGGTGATTCTGTGAACGATAGGGGTGATCTTGCCGACGATCCTGGTAGGGAAAATCCACGTCATGTGCGAAACTGGTTCGGTCTAGTGGTTGATCGCTGACGTAGTAAGACTTTCCTTTCCTTGAGATCTCTTCTTCTTTGGTTTTCTTGTAATCTTGGACGTAATGTTGTCGTGGCTCATACTGATCGGTGACCTTCTCAGTTCTTTCTTTCGATGTCAAACTTTTCGGGCCGTATTTCTTTGCCAAGGTTTCCTTTTCCTCTTCGAGATCGATGAAGATTGACGCTCGGTGGAGGGCGTCCTCGAGCGAACTGGGTTTGTTCTTCTTTAACTCTTCTCGGAAACTTGACTCGTACCATAGACCGTTTCGGAGAGCGGGTATCCCCTCGCTGTCGGTGATTGTGAGTTTGGCAAGTACGCTCTTGAATCGGGTTATGTACGATCGGAGGCTCTCTTTTTGTCCTTGTGTAACGGCCCATATGTCGGCGTTGGACACTTCATCTTGTATGTACATTGAGTAGTGCTTTACGAAGGCATGCGTTAGATCGTCGTATCCATCTATGGAGTTTGGTTTGAGGCGAGAGAACCAATCCAATGCTGATCCAGTCAAGTGCTCTACGAACAGTTGGCAAAAGCCTGCGTCTCGTTGTCCGAGACTGAAGTGAGTTCGGCCCATTGCTATGCGGAAGGCTATTAGGAACTGCCTCGGGTCTGACTTTCCATCGTACATCATCATTTTGATCTTGACCTTGGAAGCTGGATGCTCGACTTGGATGTTCATGAGTCGCTGAGTGAAAGGAGTGTTTTGGGTTTCTTCTATTACGCGGTCGATTTCTGGTGCCGAGCTAATGGCTTGATGGACTTTGGATGTCATGTTTTTCAGCATTAATTTCAAGTCTTCGATTTCGTTATCTCTGTGCGTGTCAAGTGCTGAGCTACTCGGGATTCCCATGCTGGGGGGATGCTCTTCCTCGTTCTGCTGCGATACCGCTCGGTTTCTTGGATTTGGGGGCGTCGTTTCTTCGAATAACGCTCAATGGATACGAGTTCGGGGAACGGATCCTTGTTGGCTTGCCATCCGTAAATCGTTGATTTGCCCTTGGCATACCGCGTGTGCCGTTGCAAGTTGATCGAAGCGTGCGTTGCTTCCCTGGGAGAGTTCGGTTACTTGAGTCATGAGAGTTTTGAGTAAGGCGGACATGTCCTGCTCGTTCGTCTGTGCTTCTTCATAAGCTTGTTGCTCGGGGAATTCAGAACTGGCCGGACGTTCACGCTAATCAAGTTAGGCGAGCTATAGAGTGTCTGGACGAAGGTACACCTTTCTTCTCTTCCTCCTCTCTTCTTTTTACTCGGGTTTCTTTAATATTGATTTATGCAGGTTGTCATCTTCGTTCAATCGAGTCGTTAACCGAGTACAACAATCGTCCGTTTGTTCTGGGTTCCCTGGTCTGGGTTCTCCGAGAGAGTGATGATGTCCTTGTTCGCTGGTAGTCCTGTCATCGTCGAGCTTTCCCGGAGTGAAGAAAAAACTTAAGTCCCCACATACGTCGCCAATTGTGATTACCGAACTAGTCACAAGTATGTTTGCTCGTCTTTGTCAGGTTATAATGAACGTTCTCGGTGAGAGTCTATGGGTCAAGATTTATCTTTATTATAAAACAGACTAAGGCCAGCTAATGAACAGGAGGGTACGAGATCGTCGATAGACGAGCTCGCTTACAGTTCGGGATGTGCTTGTTTTTAGAGAGAGAAAGTAAAAGAGTACACAAATCCCAAAAAATTATATTTATGAACAGTAGAGCAGCCTATTTATAGTAAATACGGTCGTACTTTTGTGCGGGCCGTTGACCCTTTGTCGAGCTGTGACAAATGGATCGTACTCTTCAGGTGAAAAATGGGCCAAGCCGATCACATCATGACTATTAGTAAAGCTGAGCTGAATGGAGATGTCGAGTTGAGTCGAGTTGAAGAGGTCTGCTCGCGAGCTGAGCCGAGCCGAGCAGGATTACTCGTGAGCCGAGCCGAGCGTTCTTCAAGTGAGGGTCTGCTTTTGATTATTAGCCGACTGACTTGTTTCTTATTGGGCCAATCATAATCTAGAGAACAGATTTTGACCGGATTAATAAATGGGTGCTAAACTCATATATAAATTTATGGGTTGTCGTCCGAGGTCGTTCCCTGGTCTGGGTTCTCCGAGAGAGTGATGATGTCCTTGTTCGCTGGTAGTCCTGTCATCGTCGAGCTTTCCCGGAGTGAAGAAAAAACTTAAGTCCCCACATACGTCGCCAATTGTGATTACCGAACTAGTCACAAGTATGTTTGCTCGTCTTTGTCAGGTTAGAATGAACGTTCTCGGTGAGAGTCTATGGGTCAAGGTTTATCTTTATTATAAAACAGACTAAGGCCAGCTAATGAACAGGAGGGTACGAGATCGTCAATAGACGAGCTCGCTTACAGTTCGGGATGTGCTTGTTTTTAGAGAGAGAAAGTAAAAGAGTACACAAATCCCAAAAAATTAGATTTATGAACAGTAGAGCAGCCTATTTATAGTAAATACGGTCGTACTTTTGTGCGGGCCGTTGATCCTTTGTCGAGCTGTGAAGAATGGATCGTACTCTTCAGGTGAAAAATGGGCCAAGCCGATCACATCATGACTATTAGTAAAGCCGAGCTGAATGGAGATGTCGAGTTGAGTCGAGTTGAAGAGGTCTGCTCGCGAGCTGAGCCGAGCCGAGCAGGATTACTCGTGAGCCGAGCCGAGCGTTCTTCAAGTGAGGGTCTGCTTTTGATTATGAGCCGACTGACTTGTTTCTTATTGGGCCAATCATAATCTAAAGAACAGATTTTGACCGGATTAATAAATGGGTGCTAAACTCATATATAACATGCCTCTTCCATCACATCTCCACTACAAAAAATGATAACCAGAACAGAAAAAGTTGTCTTTTATTAGGTCGTTCGGAAAATGGCATAAAGAAAAGCTTCTTCATAAGACAATACCATGTGCCATTGTATCTACAACTCACTAAACTAAGCTCTCATATTTTTTAGGGCATATACATTTTGAAGCTATGGCTATTTTGCTTTTCTTTTTCTTGCTAACTGTTCTTCTCATCAGTTCTCTTTTTGAGCTTTCGAAACGGTCACGTCATCCATGAAAGCTACTGAGAATGATATATATAGTTCTTGTTTCAAGAAAACCCTTTGGGACCTGGCTCTAGTAGTTCAACTGCCGTATAACATGGCCACCCAAAAATGGAAGAGTCGGGAAAGACCCGAGTTGGGGCACCAAAGAAGAAGGGAGATTATGGGTTTAGGCTCAACACTTCTTGGTTAAAAAAAAAAAAAAAAACCCCTTTTGGATCGACTTACATAAAATGAGCGAGACAAAAAGTAAAGCTGTAATCCTTAATTCTGTGATTAAAATCTTCCTAATACGAGAGACAAAAACAAAGAAAAAGAACATTAAGCAATCAATTAAATATTATGCCTAACAAATAATTCTCTAAACCTTCCCCTCCTCAAAAAAGCTCTCTTTGTTGCCTCGTCCTAGGCCGTCAGATGATCTACCATCTGAGAGCCATGGGATTATAAAATTGAGAGGCTAGAGATTGGAGTTGGAACTGCGGGTTGAACCTGAGTTGATGAAGACAGGAGTGTCTCTAGGTGTGTGGGACGTGGCGCCACGTAAGCTGCTACTGTTTCCCATGTCTTTTGTCTTGTGGAGAAGAAAGGTTCCTGATAAAATGGTCACAAAGCCACATAGCTCTGTCGCAATCTGCAATCCGCTCTGAGAAGCCCAGTCCTGGACCATACACAAATGATGATGATGGCCTTCTATCCTTTTAGTATATGATTAGTTCTCAAAAACAAACAGTGTTATACCTTGAACATGATCATGCTGGCTAAGATGGTGAAAGTTGTAAACATAACGTAGTACACTGGAGATATGACCGCGGTGTTGAAATTATCCAGAGCCTACACAGATGAAAGATGAAACAAATCAAGGGTCAAGAAAATTAATAAAAAAGATCTTATTGTTATTACCTTGTTCAAGTAGTTGATTTGCAAAATGCAGCAAATGGTCACTACTATGATGAAAATCCATGCGTGGAAATACTTGAACTGGTTCACCCCGGAAAAAGTCAGCTTTATGGCGATGGCCACAGCTTTAACACTCATAACCTACCAAGAGAGACCGATTCACTTACTGACCTAAAAGTGAATACAGAGATGGCTCAAGAAGAATATGATAACGTACAGTAAGAGAACCCATTAAGGAGCAAATCCCAACATATACTATCATATGTGTCTTTCCATAACGCGGCTCGTAGTAGAAGATCAATGCAAGCACCACAACCAACACCACAGCAGAGTAGGCAAGGAAACCTGGTTCAGTAGCAAGGTGCCATACTTGCTTGACTGATTCAATATCTTGCTCGTGAGGAGCATGTAAAACAATTGTCGTAGATCCAACAACACAGAGGACGCAGCCAAGTATACCAAACATATGCAACTTCTCTTCCAAAATAAAATGTGCAAGCACTGCGCTGCATAACACGGCTTCTGTTTTCAGGAAACTTGGTTGTTTTAAGAAAGATATAACGAGAGAGACAGAGAGAGATACCTAAAAATAATACTTAGAGCTCCCAAAGGTGTCACTAGAATAGCTGGTGCAAATGCATAAGCTGCAAAGTTTGCTATCTCCCCAACAATCACTGTAAAAAAAAGTATATTCTAGCTAGATTTGCAGTAGAATTTCTCAAAACCAATAAAAGAGGATATTGATTAGATCACTTACTCGTTATCATCCCAGCCCACCACCAAGGTTCGACTAAGTATCCGTATCCTCCTTCACCTGCTCGGGCTCCGCTTACACCAGCCTTCTTAAGACCTTTTTTCTTGATGATGAAGCTAGAACCGATGAATATACTGGAAGACACAGCTAAAATGACTCCATGTATATTATCAGGTGACATCTCCTCCATCTTTTTTATAGTTGGTGATGACAAATCCGTGAATGTTTTGGCTGAAGATAGCTTTATTGGTCCTAAGAAATCACACAAACAAAGAAGAATCCGAGTAAATCAACTACAGTAAAACTATTGATTATTATAAAAAAAATCAACACAAGACTTATATCTTCCGAATGATCACTGGTTAAGTTTTTGAATAGTTCCTTGTGGAAGACCAGACAAATGGCGCAAGATATGGAAGCAAGGAAAGAGACGACAAATCATAACAAAAACTATGAAACAATACCTCAAGAAACACACAGAATATCTTATAATTGGATTCACACGAGAATTTGAGACCCAGAAGAAAGCTCGCGTTTTTATACGTTACCACATTAAACTATTACTCGTCGGAATAATAAAATATTCGTAGTAATTGGAAAGCCATGAACACGAAGACAAAGAACATATTAATCTATCAAATCAATTAATAATATCTGGGAGCTACAAGTAGCAATAGAATATTCGAATCGCATCTAACCTTTTTCACCTCGACCACGAGTCTCAGACGTAATTCTGTTTAAGGTAATGTGGAAATTAGGGTTCTTTTTGTTGTGGTTGCCGGAACTGAATCTGAAAATAAACCAAAGCAAAAGGAAGAGACAGAGAGACGAGAGATACTCATACTAATATTACAACTCCAAAACCACATTTGGAGAGTTACAAATAATATGAAACGGTTACTGTTTTTTTTTCGGTTCAGAAATTTTATTTGATTCTATTCTTCATAAATTACTAATTTAATACATCAAGTAACAGATTTATTCACCATCATTCATTCCCAATTGTATTGATTAATTAGATAACAATACACCTATATATCTTCATAAGAAAATGTTGATTGATATGATTTCAAACAAATGTACAGAAAATCTCTTACTCATTATATCACTGCAAGGAAGGAGTCATCATCCACGTAAGAACTAAGACTATGTACAATGGGTGAAATTTTCAACATCCTCTTTTACCTTCCGTATCATCTTCTCTTTCATTCACGTCAATTTCTCTTTCTTCCACATTATAATTCAACATCCACTTTTATTTTCTGTCAACAAGATAAGCTAAAGAACCTATTTTTTACTAATCCAGCTTGGTGGCTGCGGTCCAACGTGGATTGAGTATGACGGTCTTAGACGGGCACTATGTGCTATTCTATCTGTCATCATGTTTCTTGTGTGCGGTACATGGATGAGTTCAAACGTTGTAAAGTACTCCTTTCTTGTTTGGAACTCCTCTAAGTGAATCGAGAAAGCTGGTCATTCTTCTGGTTCCGACACTATCTTCACCAATTTTGAACAGTCTGTTGCAAATGTGATGTGTTGATATTCATGATACTTCATGCATTCCATAGCCCAAACTAGTGCTTCAAATTCTGCATGTAGTGGAGATAAACTGGCTCTGATATTCATTGCCCCCATCAAAATATTCGCATCTCTCTCATAACCACTATACCATCCTTGACCAGAAAACTGATCACCCTTTTTCCAAGATCCATCCACAAAAGACCATTGACCACTGAGTATCAAATCTATTTCAGAATTTTCTCCACCTGTTGGTCCTGGTATTGATTCTTTTACCTCATTTAAATATGCATCTCCCCATGTAACAAATTTTGTTTCTGCCAATCTCAAAGTTTCATGAGGGTTCTGTTCTATATCACTGTAGACCATATCATTCCTACTCTTCCAAATATACCATATACCAAAACACCATTGACCACTCATTTTTAAACATTTACAATCATTTTGTTTAATAAAATTCAACACACTATTCCAATCATTTAATTTTTATGCTTTAATATTTTAAGATTACATATTATTATTAATAACTATTAGTTAAAATTAAATTACAATAACTAGAAGTTAATTAATTATATTTTTTATATATATTAACTAAAAAAGTGCAAGTGATAAAACACAAAATAAATATAATAAAACACACACATTGGTAAAAAAACTAAAATACAATATAATAGATTTATAAGCACACAAGACAACTAATAAAGTCGATGTTTAAATCTAAAAACAAAAATTCATTGGGAACTAACTAAAAGAAAATAAAAACGGATTTTTTTCATGAGTCCAAAACAAATGAAACAAGTTTTTAATTATTATGTATAAAATGATGAATTTTGAAATAAAAATTATATATACAATTATTATTATTATTATTATTATGAATATTTGATGTGTAAAAATTGGGATGAAAAAAAGAAAAGAAATAAGAGGAAAAAAAGAAGAAATTTTGTTGTCCAATTAAAAGTTGCCACCTAATAAAGGAGAAGTGCCTTTTTATTTTCAATGGTGTTGAATTTTATCAACACTCAAACTTGCTATATCATTTTTATTTATTTTTAAACTATCCATTGCAACTCTTTCAATAGTTGAAATTTTTTATCAACTTTTGAAAAAACTTTTATTGTATCTAGTCTAACAAGTGATGCTCTCTCTCATTAAGCAAAAGAGTGAAATATCCTCATTAACCACTCATGTGCTATCCAACTAAATACTTGGATCTTTTTTCCTCCATTTCTTCTTCTTGCTGTTGTTGTTTTAAAAAAAAAATTCATTGCATTAATATAAATGAAGCAAAAGTGCTGATTGTTCATACAATAGCAACTTGAGAAAACACACAAATTTAGAACCTAATTGAACCAGAAGCCTAAATAATAATGCCCATATAATTGTTGATCCTAAATCAGAAGTCCACTCCCTAAAATAAGAATCCAAGTGCATCAAGAGAATTCTTCAATAATGAGAAGCCCAAGGTGACAAGCCCAATAATGATAAAGCGAAAGTAGAAAATATTAGACTGGTCGACAAAACGTCGCCGCCCAAGAAACCCTAACCAGAAATCTGCAGATGAATATACTTGTTCGATCACTAACGAGATTACCAACCATGAGATTGTTTGGTTACACATTTAAAGCCAACGAGAAGGGTGATCATTTAGTCAGAGATAGCCAGTATTGCATGGCTTCACTTGACGCTTTCAGGTTTTGTACTCTGCATGAGACGATTCGGTTTTCAGATGATAAGTCCCACGTCTATATAGATTGAATCCGCCGATCTGTGAAATCCACGGTGACGTATGCTATTCCTTTCTTTCCAAAGTTCATATATTGGTTCTTGCCAAGCCAACTTTGAGATGAATTTTTGTTGCTTCTTTCCAAATAGCATCATCAATTCTACCAAAACATTGTGCCACTGATGAGGAAGTCCATTTAAACCCAACTTTGAAGCCAACCGAGACTAGATAGAAGCAGAGAAATCACAACTAAAGAATAGGTGGTCGTATGATTTTGGATGGCGATTGCAAAGGAGGTATAAAGGATCTGTTTGCAAGCCCCATGACATCAAAGGATGTCTAGTTGGACACTTATTTAAGGTGAAGAGCCATGCCATAGTTTTACGTTTTGGTGTTATTAGCAAACCGCACCAGTGGGAAGGTATTGGTAATCTTTCCATCAAAAACCCACTGTAATTTGTCTTCCTTTAGTGATAGGGAAATAGTAGTGATTTCAGTCAATACATGTTCCAGTCTAGGTGATCGAGCTGGTGGAAGTATCCAACCTCCCTCATGTCACAGAGAAACAAGGGTGGCTGCTTGGTTGATTCCGGTTATTCTAGGTCCACTCTCTCCAATATACGACATGAGTGGTCCATAGCTAGACCATGGGTCACTCCAAAACCTGCAACGTAAGCCATTCCCAGGTAACATCTTAACCCATCGTAGAATAGTGCTTCTCTACCATATAATCTGCTTAAAGATCCAAGAATGTTTTTTTCCTTTCTTTCGTATGCCAAATGTTTTTGTCTTTTATGACATTTTGGTGAATCCAGGCAACCCAAATAGACTATGTTCTGAACAGAAGAAGCCATAGAAGTTTCATTGTACAATTATGGTTCCATTGATCAAGATTCTTTATTCCAAGTTCGTCATCTGACTTCAGAGATGTTATCGTTTCCCATGAGACTTTCGCCACATATCTTCCTTCCAAAGAGCCTTTTAAGAGGTAAGATGCACTCATGGATTCAATCTGTCTAATGCACTCTTTTGGAAGGACAAATGCACTTGTCCAAAATTTTGTGATTCCTGCTACCAGTGTTTATTAGTAGATTCATGCCCGCAAAATAAGAGTATTTTGAAGTTCATGAATTAATCTTCCTTTTGATCTTTTGCAACACGGGTTCACATTGGAGGATTGTTAGCTTCTTGGTGCATAGGGGCAAGCACAGATAGTGGACAGGGAGCGTACCACTAGACATCCCTGTAGTAGCAGCAATAAGCTCCGCTTCCTCAGCATCAAATCCAGCCGAGAAGAAACAAGACTTTTCAGGGCTAATGTCTAGACCGAAAAGCTGTTTCAATTATTCAAGAAATCCAAAATAACGAGGATCGATCCCGGAGAACCATCAGATAATATGAACAAATCGTATGCGAAACAAAGGTGAGTGAGTCTTGAGTCCTTACAATTAGGATGATACCCAAACTTTCCTTCGAATGCTACATCATTTAGCTTTTGTGATAAGATGTTCATGACAAAACCAAATAGATAGGGAGACTTAGGGTTGCCCTGTCTCAGACCTCTTGTGCCATTAAAATAACCATGCATTCTACTATTGATGCTGACTGAGAAAGAAGTCGTAGTAAAGCATTCTTTAATCCAAGTGATATAGATTTATGGTATGAAGTGCATATAGACACTGTATAAGAAAGTCACATCTAATAGAGTCAAATGCTTTAGATATGTCGATTTTAATCATGACTCTTTTCTGCCCCTTGTTGGTATGGTAGCCGCTTACTATTTCAGAGGCAAGGAAGTAGTTTTCTAATAGTAATCTTCCTTTTATGAAGGTAGTCTGGTTTGGTAGCACAAGTCTGGTGAGCAGTGGTTTGAGCCGAGCTACGAGCAACTTTGAAATAAGCTTGTAGAGAGTGTTACAACAACTTATGGGGCGGTAGTCTTTGATGACGGTTTCTCTTGTATATTTAGGAATGAGAGTAAGTATTGTTGCATTAACCGATTTTGGCATAACTGGATTTCTGAAAAAAAACCTTTTACTCCATTTAACACTTCTTCTCCTAACACTTGCAAAGAAGATTGGTAGAAACCTGAACACAAGCGATCACGCCCAAGCTATTATTTTGGTTTACCTTGAAAAAGGTTTTCATTATCTTATCATTTGATGGAAGGCGTGAAAGAATTCTAGCCTTAGCAATGGTGCATTTCTCTCTTGTTAGCCCATCAATCAATGCAAAAGGGGGAGGATAATGGTAGGGTATAGCAGGTCCAAGAATACCTATGAAATGATCAATCGCCAGGTTCCCTATTGATTCAGGAATGGTAGCAATACATCCATCAAGGCTTTTCATGTTGCAGACAGTATTGTAAGCATTCCTAGCTTTTGTAACTTTAGAATAGTATGGAGTGTTTTGATCTCAAGTTTGAAGCTAGTTTATGCAAGATTGATATATCCTGGTTTTAGGGTTTTGACCATGATATAAGTCTTTGTTGTCGAGTCTTTCTATGTGTTTTGGACTCTTTTCAGGTGTTTTACAGGTTTAGGTACGTTTAAAGCATATTTGGAGATTATGGTGCATTCTGGAGCTGTTTGGTGCATTCGTGCGAGAAGGAAGAAGTCATTGGCGATAACAGAGCATAGCATCGATCGACACAGTTCGTGGTCAGATGTTTCTCGGCGATCAATGAAGACATTGGAAAATTGTAGCTTGGCCCAAAAGTTTCTCATAATTACAAAGAGGCCCAAAACGTGTTAAGACTTTTATATTAGGGTTTTTAAGCCATTGTTTAGGCTACGCTTTACTGATCATATATTGAGAGATTTTGGGGCTGGTCTTGTACTCGAGAGAGAAGAGATTTTGAACCCTTGTTTTTTTATCCCTTTTATGTTATTTGGTTTTTATTCATCATGTCTATTGTTATGATTTCCATGTCTGAGTAGTTCTCCAGTTAGTTTTATGGATTCTCATTAGGGATTTCATGGAATATTAGGTTAATCAATTTGCATGGATTCATACTTTCTAAGTTCTTCGTCTAGGATTGTTCTTAATGCTTAATCTGAATTAGCTACCAAGATTATTGTTGATAGGTTGATTTTCGCAACGACAGTTGGATAATTAGTTAGAAGAACCTAGATGAGAAATTTGTCTATTCGCAAAGAAATTTGGCTTATGGAATTGTAAAAGAAAGAACCTGAGATTAATCCCTGTTTAGGATCTATAAAACTCGCAACGAAAGTTGGTTTGCTAGATTGCTAGACATAGATAATACTCGCGACAAAAGTTGGTTTCTTATACTTCTGTGATTCTAGTTCTAGAACAGGTCTTAATTTGATCATGATTGATTGATTTGCCTGTATTCTTGATTTCCTGAGAACTCCCTTGATCTGACGCTTCGCCTGATTGATTTACAAACCGTCTGCTATTTGCTATCTGTTTCTGATTTTATTGCTTTCATTACTGCTGCTGCTTAGCTCAATTCGACATCCTATAGTCTATCGTAAGATTCTTGAGTCTTTGTGGATCCGACCCTATATACTACTACTAGTCACGTCTGTGCACTTGCAGTGTAGCTCTAGAGATTAAACTTTGAGCATATCAAGTTTTTGGCGCCGTTGCCGGGGACTCTTTTTAGTGTTCGATAGATTTGAGTTTAGAATTGAGACTAGGCTTTTTGTTTTTATTGTACTAATTATTTTTCTGTTTTTTTTTTCTTCTGTTTTTACGTTTCAGGTTTTACGAAGAACACGTGCATCGATCGACACTCTTCTGCATCGATCGACACAAAGATCACAAAGAGCATCTTGGGAATGATCGACACTCTTCAGGTTTTAGTGTTTTTTTTTCTTATTAGGTTTACGTTGACCGAATCCAAGATCACAAAGAGCATCTTGGGAATGATGTACAGCATGCTCCATTTCGGATACCTGACGCACAAGGAGATGCCTTTATCCGATAGGCATAACTGGTTCCGCCAATTCGCGGTAAATAACTTTGTTAATTTAGTTATATATTTGTCTATATTATTATTTTATAAAGTTTGTTACAACTGACAAATATTTAATATTTCTTTTCCGTAGCAAGAGTATACTTGGGATAAGAAGTATACAGACCTGGTGGAAAAGGAGTTCCACATTAAGGCATCAACGCAATACTCGAACGTCATGAACATATGGAAACAGAAGTGGTGCAACGGTGATGTCCCCAAGGGTATTAACGGCGACGGCGATTGTTGGAAGGGGCTGGTCCGTCATTGGAGTAAGCCTGCAACCGTAGCAACCTCTTCGACGAACTCCTTGAACCGTAGAAGTCAGAGGAACGGTGTCGGGATGGAAACTCATAATGCGGGAGCAAGGAGTACCGCATCGAGGAAGATTCTCTTTGTAAGTAATTTAAAAAAAAAAATTCAATAAGTTTAGGTCTTTTTTAATTATTATTGTTTTTGCAGAAACAACGGGAGGGATGAGATCCGAATCATGTTGAGCTGATCGAAGATGGCCACACAAAAAAGATAACAGGCGAAATCCAGGATCAGATTGCTCGGAGGATTGTTGAGTCGACGAAGAAGCGTTTGGATGAGGTGGTTACCCAATCCGAAGAGGTCGGCTCAACGGAAGAGCTACCTCCCGAAAAGATAAACGTAGTCTTTCTTGAGGTAAAATTTTTTAATTTAAATTAAATATGAATTAAGTTTTAAATTACTTAATTTATAACTTAAATACTTTACAGGAAACAGAGAAGAGAAGAGGCCGGGTTTTCGGATTGGGAAACTTGGCGGACAAAGTCTCGACACCGCATTCTCGTTTTCGTACAGAAAACGAGAACTTGGCTGAAATCTTAAGGGAGAAGAATGAAGAGATCGAAGCGTTGAAGGGAAGTCAGACTCGGATTGAAGCTCGGATGGCAGAGAAAGAGGCAGAAACGATGAAGAAGATGGAAGAGATGGATGCTCGGTTCATGTACTTCATCAAGCACGACCATCTTCCAGAAGACGCACCGGCAAACCATGGTGGGGGAAAGGGAAAGGAAAAGGGAAAGGGAAAGAGGACGGGGACGGAAACGGGATCGGGAGCGGGAGCCGATCCCAATCCCCAATAAATGTAATTTAAATACTTTTTTAGTAATTAAATAAAATTTAATAAATTTTCATTTTTATTTATATTTATAATAATAATAATACAATAATTATTTAATTTCCAAAATTATTTTTTTAAAAAATTATTTTTACTTATCCGTCGGTAAACCGTCAGTAATGTTCCGTCGAAAGTCCGTCGGTTTATTCCGTCGGTAAACCGTCAGTTTATTCCGTCGATAAACCGTCAGTTTATTCCGTCGATAATCCGTCGGTTTATTCCGTTGTTAAACCGTCGATAAAATCCGTCGTTAAAGCGTCGATAAAATCCGTCATTAAACCGTCGGTTTACTCCGTCATTAAACCGTCGGTTTACATCGTCGTTAAACCGTCGGGATACTCCTTTGGTAAACCATCTATTTTAACCGTTGGTAAACCGTCAGAAATCCGTTGGTATTATGTCCGTCGATAGCCTGTCGATATTCCGTCGGTATTTTCTCCGTCGGTTATTTCTGACGGAAAACCAACGGATATTTTTTTGCGACGAAATAGAACTGACGGATTTTTTTGGTGAGTAATCCGTCGGAAATGCCCGTTTCCGACGGATCCTCGTCGATTTATTTCCTTAATATTGGCATGTTTTCTTGTAGTGAGTGAAACATTAAAGAAATGTCCACTTAGGGTTCATAACCAGAATTAATAATTTACATTCTCATTACATTCACTTATAATTAATAATTACATGAGAGTTGCATCTAACATAATAAAATATAGAAAAACAATTCAAAACAATCTCATATTAATCATATATAAAAAAACCCTAAGCATATATATACAATGAGAAATCTACTTTCGACGATCCGTATTATATATTAGAAAAATCATATGTAATCCATGAAAAAGTATTTACACATTTTCAGACAAATCCATGATGATAATAATTTTTTAGTTATTTCCCCATCAACGATAATTAGTATCCGGGCATACGGGTCAGATTATATTATATCACTAGTTCAGAGACTCACCCCACATCAGGAGCTTCAGCCGAACCATGATACGGATCCTGGTAAACCCGATCCATGCGATTTTCTTTGCTCAGCTTCCCAAACATCTTCGCTCGTAGGTTCATAATAGAGTAATAGTTGATGTAAACCGGTATAAAACAGTGGTTAGATATAAACCGGTTTAAATACCGTTGTATACATATACAAATGTTGTAACAAGATTACACTACGATGAATAACAAAGTTTTCTTCTTCACTCAACTTTTCTCTCTAATGGTGAATCTATGATTCTGTTTTCCATCTATCATGGTATCAGAGCGTTTGAGACTTAACTCTCAAACTATTTTCTGTGATATTTCTTTCCTTCCGCTCATTAACCTCGTTTGATCGGTGATTCTCCCGAATCAAACATTTTCTTTTTCGCGATCGTTTTCTTGGATTAAGCCACGAAATCGGTGAAATCGCAAGATTTATCTTCAAATTCAAGCTCGCAACTGATAATGGTGAATTCTCGACGAATGGTGACACGGAAAATCATCAAAGATAGACCAATTTCAGCTCGCGCTTCAGCTCGGAAGACCGCTTCTTCGCCGGAGTCTCCGATCCAAAATCGTACATCGTCGGACTTCTTATCCGTCTCACCGGATAGTATCCACTCTCCATATCATCTGTCTAACAGCGATAATCCACATCTACTTCTCATTTCTGAAATCTTAGATGAGACAAATTACGATAACTGGAAGATTGCAATAACGATAGCCTTAGATGCGAAGAACAAGTATGGTTTTGTTGATGGATCCATTCCTAGGCCTAGCGATTCATATCGTCTTGCCAAAATATGGTCTCGTTGCAATTCTTTAGTGAAATCTTGGATTCATAAGGCTGTTTCTCCACAGATTTACAAGAGTATCTTACGCTTTAATGATGCTTCTGAAATCTGGAAGGATCTAAACACTAGATTTCACATCACAAATTTGTCGCGTTCATATCAACTCACGCAGCAAATTTGGTCATTGCAACAAGGGATAATGAATCTCTCTACATACTACACTACACTCAAAACCTTATGGGATGAGCTTGATGGTGCTGAATGTGAAACGAGATGCCGTCTCTGCAAATGTTGTAAATCCACTGATAAGAAGCTGGAACACTCCAAGGTGATCAAATTTCTGGCTGGTCTCAACGAATCTTATGCCACCATCAGAAGTCAAATCATCATGAAGAAGAATGTTCCTCAGCTTTCTGAAATATATCAGCTTCTTGACCAAGATCACAACCAAAGGAATATTAATCCTGTGGTGAATCCTTCTGCTTTTCAAGTTAGTGCTGTTGATACTCCTGTTGTTGCAGCTCAGATTACTGCTCCAAAGACACCAAAGGTGATATGTTCTGAATGTGGCTATAACGGTCACACGAAAGATACATGTTATAAGATTCATGGGTATCCAGTAGGCTTTAAACACAAAAAGAAGGAATCAGGAGATAAGTCCTCTAAACCAGTTGTGGCTCATGTGACTAAACAAGCTACATCTCATGAGGATTCTCTGAACTTCAATCTCCCAACCACAGTGACCAAAGAGCAGATAGCTGGTATGATAGCATATTTCAACTCTCAGTTACAAGCTTCATCTGTCTCTTCTCCTTACATGGCATCTTCATCTGGTGGAACTATCACTGCATTGCCGGGTATGTCTCTATCTAACTCAACGCTACGCTTTATTGGCATGCAGAGAGTTACAAAGAGTACATTATCTTCTGAATCATGGATTATAGACAGTGGTGCCACACATCATGTTTTACATGATAAGGCAAAGTTCGAATGTTTATCTGATTCTCTGGCTAGCACAGTTACACTACCTACAGGAACTGGTGTTCAGATAAAAGGAATAGGGACAGTAAGGTTGAATGCACATCTGGTGTTGAAAGAAGTCTTATATATACCAGAATTTCGACTCAATCTGCTCAGTGTTAGTCAACTCACAAAGGATTTGGGATGTAGAGTTGTTCTTGATGAGTCTTCTTGTGTTATACAGGATCCTACCAAGGCATTGACGATTGGTCAGGGTGAACAAATTGGAAATCTTTATGTTTTGGATGCTTCAATGGTCAAAGCAATTCCTTTTCCTCTTCCAATTTGTTCTGCAGTCATTGTAGATTCAATTGTTTGGCACAATAGATTAGGCCATCCATCAGTAGCTAAAGTTGATGCACTTACAAATGTACTTGGTTTGAGAAATAAGAATAAAAGACCTTTTCATTGTGCCATCTGTCCTTTAGCCAAACAAAAACACTTATCCTTTCCTGCCAAGAACAATATGTGTAAAAATACTTTTGATCTTCTACACATTGATGTATGGGGACCTTTCTCTACATCAACTATAGAAGGTTACAAGTATTTTTTAACTATTGTAGATGATCATACTAGAGTAACGTGGGTCTATCTCTTGAGAAAGAAGAATGACGTGCTCACTGTGTTTCCTGAGTTTCTACAGATGATTGAAACGCAATACAAGGCAGTAGTCAAAGGAGTTCGATCTGACAATGCACAGGAATTGAGATTTGATGCACTGTACAAAGATAAAGGTATTGTATCATACCATTCTTGTCCAGAGACACCTGAGCAGAATTCTGTAGTAGAAAGGAAGCATCAGCATATCCTCAATGTAGCAAGAGCCTTGATGTTCCAAGCCAAAGTCCCTTTTGAGTATTGGGGAGACTGTATCTTGACATCAGTTTTTCTGATAAATAGACTTCCAACTCCTTTGCTTCAAGGCAAGTCCCCTTATGAGATTCTCACCTCTCAAACTCCTGATTACAGTGGCTTGCGTGTTTTTGGGTGTCTGGCATACTGTTCTACATCTTCAAAGAACATGAATAAATTTCAACCGAGAGCCCTTCCAGCTGTGTTTTTGGGATATCCTGCAGGGTATAAAGGCTACAAACTGTTGGATCTTGAGACTAACAGAGTGTATATATCCAGACATGTGACATTTCATGAAGAGATATTCCCATTTGCAAATGGACAAACAGATTCTCTTCTTGATTTCTTCTCAACAACACCAATTCAGTCTCAATATGTTCCTCCAGTTCCAGCCCATTCTGCTGATACTGAAACAAGTGTGGCTGAGAATCCTATTTCTGATGCAAAAAGATCATCTAAACCTCCTGCATATCTTCAAGACTACTTTTGTCACATGGCGAATGTAGATATTCCATATCCGTTGGCTGCTTACTTATCTTTGGATCATCTTTCTGAGGAGTACAAAGCCTATGTGTGTGCAGTCACTCTTCATTCTGAACCTAACTCTTTCTCTCAGGCAAAGAAGTTTGCAGAATGGATGGAGGCCATGAATGAAGAACTACTAGCACTAGAGAGAACTCATACATGGGATATCTGCACCTTACCGGCTGGTAAACATTGTTGGGAATCCGAGCCAATTCTACAGATTCAGAATTCTCGCGAGTTCCCGATAGCCTAGGATCTAGGGTCTAGTTAATTGAATCATGATCTCACCTCGTGATTACCTGGTGTTTGGCAGCGGAAGATGGATCAGGTAATACGAGATCTACTGCGCCTCAGATGCTGCGCCTCTATCGTAGTCCACACGCACACAAGCTGGAATCCGCCGGGTTGCTAGCGCCGGTGCTCGGATCTCTTTTGGACCTTAGTTTCTAGAGGAAGAGCTTCTGTTTTCTGTCTCAGAAAACTGTCTGGGCGGCTCACAGCAACTCACACTCAGTCGAAATACATAAAACGAGTTTATATATTGACCTCGCGGTGAACCGAAACATCAGTCTCGGTTTCGCCCTTGTGTCGACCGACACACTTAGTGGTGTCGATCGACACATGCCCTGTATCGACCGACGCACCCAATGGTGTCGATCGATACACCTCTTAGAAACTCAACTCGATGTGTATCTAATACACATCGATCAGACCATATGCCAATGATCAATCCCCTGCAGAGTATATCCAACTTGCTTAGGTGTGTGACCCTGTAGGTTCACACGATACCAGAAATGAGCTACAACTCATTTGTCATAAGTGGTTTCTAGCAAAACATTATGACTACCTAGTATCACATGAATTGTCCGATCTCGACAATACAACTGTCATTAGAGTTCGTACAATGTGATTTCAGGACATAATCCCAACAATCTCCCACTTGTACTGGAATCACCTATTCCTATAATCCCTTCGTCTCTATATCTCGATATGGCATAAGGCAAGAGACTGTGTCATCCTTACTATAGCCAACATCATGTTCATCGAACTTCTGATTCATACTGATAAAACAAACGACTGACAATCACCTCGTTTGAGCACGGCCATGCATTTTCTCAGTATCAAATCTTCGATGGGCCCTGAGATATCTATCTCCCGTTATTACAGGAGGGACAAATCCCATCTTGTTCCATCCCTGTTTCTACACATATTTCAAGATACGCACGAGCAATGCCGTTATAGTCGCCAGTTACGGAAAGACGTTTGACAAGGTCAACACGCACCAATTCATATGCCAGAAAGCATGATGAACTCAGGTCTAAGGACTATACTCTATAGTCGTAATGAGAACCTCCCATGACACTGATTAATTCATATCCTGTGGAGTTCTCATTAAGCGGGTCATGTCCGATCATATGTTCACCAACATATATCTATGTGACTGACTGTGATAATCATATCATTGACTCCATGAAACTTAGTCCAACAGCCACCTCACATGCTAGTTTGCGCGGTTGTTAGTGTCCCATTTTAACAACCTTGACTAGGGACAATCATCATTTATGTCATCTTTTACTTATAGGGTTTTATGATCAAGTCTTCAACTTGATGACCTATAAGATGACCATAAAGTACTTTGGGACCATTATTTAATTATCCAATAATTAAATAATACTGATGTCAGTTTTAACTTACACAAACACTGCCAAAGCATGTATATGTTAAGTTTACAACATAACTAAAATAACTCCCACTAGAATCAAGATCATCTTTTTCAGATATCTTACACCTACAGCAACAGAATAAATTCCGTGCTTAGGTTGTGGGAGAGAGTGCGGTGCTATTGCTTGAAACAATTTCAACAAATTACACCGCCATTCAGATAAAAGCACTATTCTACGGTCTACTGCTTGGAGCCTTTCCAACAGTTAGCACCGCTATTCAGACAAAGAGACATGACCAGGTGGGAACCGGGAATCGTCTTTGTCCGACTAACTACTTTCAACTGGTTCGTCACTTTATTTGTTCACCACGAACCTATCCTTAGTGTTTCTCAACACTTGGGATATTTCTGGTAACTATTCAGTGACCATTACCGGAGTACATTGGTATTTTCTCGTCATGCTTTATGCTTAAGTTGCATCTAGACGAGCGCAAAATATGGCATTCATGATGGATTCTATTGCATCAGCATAAGTAATCACACTCATTAATACTAGTTCAGACAGTGTTCAAAACACTTCTTCTTGCTAATATCGTTACTAGCTCAGCCAGTGTCCAAGACACTGCATCTTGCTTGGATAATTGCCATAAGACCTTTGGTATGAAACCATTCTCGGAATCAAGCACATTTGAACTGTCCAATACCTTATGAACATAAAGATTTTGACACGATCCAATTAGCCTACTTAATCTATGTCAATAGATTCTTATTCCAAGAATTCATTCGGCTACTCCCATGTCTATCGTTTAAGTTTGACTTCCGACCCAAATCTTGACAAGACTTTAGCGTCGGAACGTCGTTTGTGAGATTCAAGTATGTTATCTACATACTATGTGAGAATTTCCACTACGCTCCCACTAGTCTCCTTGTAAACGCATGGTTTCTTTTTCTTTCTGATCAAGTCAAAACCTTTGACCAATCTGTCAGAATGTTGATTCCAACTCCAAGGTGTTTGTTTCAATCCAGAAATGGATCGGTGAAACTAACATGCATACCCAGCCAATTTTCGGAGTTGGGCCTCACCATCGCTTCTTCGAATTTCGCATGTTCGTCACTTTTCAATGATCAGTAGATCATGATAATTGGTTACGAGATATCACTCTCGAGTTAGTGACGGATCCTTTCGGATCTGCGATTTTCAGGCTCCACAGGTGTAGATCCTACAGCACTTTGTAGATCTCACCGCTGCTCTCCCTCATCAGGTTAAGCAGCCTCCTGTGTTTATCGAATTTCTTCGATGTGTACTTTTACTCCCACTGTTCCTTTTGAAAGTATCACCTTTCTTAAAAGACATAGTTCTGGGCAACAAAAGCACTAAGCCTTGGTTTCCTCAGGATAACCAGCGAGGTAGAACTTATCAGATATGGATTCAAGTTTGTTTGTTGACTACTGTCTTACACAAACCTTGCAATCCCAATTAATCAGAAAAACAAATTTGGAAATCACCCAGTCCACATCCAATGTGGTGTTTTTCACTGATTCTGATAGAAACCCTTTTCTGCGCAAAGACAGACATTTTAGAACGTATTCTTAAATGGTTACGCAAGATTCATGTGACTCATCCTTAATCGAATCATATCTCATAAGATCTGATTCATTCTTTCAGATGATCACTCAATTCTTGACTATAGTATTTTCCTCCGCGATTCAATCGAGGATCTTAATACTTTTGTCAAATTGGTTCTACACTTCATCTTTGAACTCCCTCAAGGGATTCCAGCTCGTGTCTCATCAAACGAACACAGCCATGCTTATTGAATCCATCAATAAAGTAATGAAGTACAGAATATTTCCTTTGGCAATTATGCTAGTTGGGCCGCATACATCAGTATGTGTAGGGCCCAATAAGCCTCTGGCCCGTTTCCTTTTAGCTCTGCTAAATGGGCCTTAGTCATTTGGTCCAGCAAGCAGGATTCATGTCTCAATTGATTTACAATCAAATGAGTCCAAAACCTATGGATTTACTGAATCCGCTTCACTCTTGTGGTTAAATGACTATACCAAAGAAAATCGAGTTTAAGTCATCAGACTTAAACCTTTAGTATTTGTGTTATATTTAACTTCTGCTGGTTTAAGATATAAAACCCATTCTAAACGGGGTGCTACCACATAATATTTCATTAAGATCCAAAGAACTTGTCTTTTATCAAAATGAAAAACATCCAAATTCTCAAAAGAAAATGAAAGACATTTCTGCACAAGGCAGATACATAGTAGCAATTACTTAATTTCTAAAACCAAGTATGAAAGGCTCCTACAAGTGAAGAATCTCTACGGCTTATGTAGCAACCATTGCTTCAACCAGACACGTAGTTCCACTTGTCCTTTCTTCAACGTTCTACTGTCGCTTAGGTCCTGCATATTTCAAAAATATCAGTACCACAACAAGTATCCAATACTTATGTAGAACTTGAATTAATAACACAACACCTGAAGAAGAAGTACCATACATCTTCTCCATCTCTTGTGAATCTTCCAAGAATTTTATGCAATCTCTCTTCCAATGCCCTGACTCATTGCAGTAGAAGCATTTACTAACACCAGATGGGCTTGACTTGGGCTTATAAGATGACACAGGCTTATCCTGATTCCAAATCTGGACGACCTTGCCAACACCCTTGTCTAAACAAGATTTTTTAAATCTTTTGCCCCTTTTGATGTTTTGCTCTGCTGCCTTGAGCATGCCATGCAGCTCAATCAACGTCTTCGTCAAGCCTTTCTTGATATAGTTCTTAACGAACTTGTCATAGCTAGACGGCAGTGACTGCAGAATGATGTCAGTAGCCAACTCTAAGTTGACAGGACATTCCAGTTTCCCCAGGTTATCAACGTAACCCATCAGTTTAATGACATGAGGACTTACTGGAGCATCCTCTGGTAGCTTGCACCCAGTGAGAGACTTCACCATCTGGAATCTCTCAACTCGTGCCAGATCTTGAAACTTCAGTTTCAGGCTGGTGATCATCTCTATTGGCGACTCCATGTTCTCATACTGACTTTTCAAGTCTGAGTTCATGGACGCCAACATCAGACCACACACATCTACCACATCAGTATAATGCTTATTCCAAGCATTATACACTGCA
Organism: Orychophragmus violaceus; assembly: GCA_030180135.1. Taxonomy (NCBI): domain Eukaryota; kingdom Viridiplantae; phylum Streptophyta; class Magnoliopsida; order Brassicales; family Brassicaceae; genus Orychophragmus; species Orychophragmus violaceus. The sequence goes on from CM058240.1 coordinate 73,170,139, forward strand.
TGCGAGCGATTGGTCCCAATCTTTTCTGGAAGAGCCTTTTCAAGGACATAGTCCTTGCTCTCCTGCTTGAGAATGAATCTCAGATTCCGATACGAATCCAGGAAGTTGGATCCATTTAACTTGTCCTTCTCAAGGACGGATCGCAACGAGAATGTAGTCATAGACATAAGCTGAAATCCAAGAAAAACAAAGATTTAGTTATGTATATGATGAGAAATCTTATCGAATAAGAAAACTCGCATTATATTCAAACAATGTTTCCTCTATGAACATAATGATCCAAGATCCATACTTCACCAAAATGTGAGTGGGCGACTCGCCATTACCCAAACTTTAGTTATCTAGGTAAGCAAATCATTGCTAATTGCACTCAGTACAACTCTTGGTTGTGGATGAGACAAACTATGTCTAATCCACTCTGATGTCTCTGGGCCCAGAACTTCTGATAGCCTAGTCAAGTACAACCAATCTCTTCTTTCTTGTGATCATTGACAGTTGCACTGCAAGTCTGTCAATGAGCACCTGCCTTACCCATGCATCAGTGGATACCAAGGACTCCAAGACTATCCAACAAATGACACGAGTTTTGACAGTAGGCAAGATTGGGCAAGACATCAATGTTACTTGATATTTAGTTGAGGAAACTAAACCCAAAAGTTTAGCAAATCAATTTCTTAGGTCATGTAATTGTTGATGTTAATGCACTGCAAGTCCATCAATGTTATTACCTGCCTTACTCACGTAATTGTGGACACCAAGCTCTTGGCTAGACATCACACAACTAGACGAGTCTTGACAGTTGACCACATTAAAGCTAATCTTTGATCAATGTTTAAGTCTATAGTTTGGTTTCTACAAATTCAAGGTTCAATAACCAGAATTTCGAATACTGTGTCGATCGACGCAGACAATGTCTATCGATCGACACTACCAAACAAAACCGGACTTCAATAACCAGTTAATTCAATTAACCCGGTTCATCGAACCAGTCATGTCGATCGACGCAGCCCATGTGTGACGATCGACATAGACCTAAACCGCAGATAGTTCTTGATAACCGGTCCAATTCAATTGAACCGACTTATCTGATCAAACTGATCTTAACCAATCGGTTTATCCTAATTGGGATGATCAGTTCAATCCAATTGAACCAATTCATCCAATTTAAACCGTTTAAACCAGCTTCAACTGATTGCGATAACCAGTCCAATTCAATTGAACCGTATTATCTAATCAAACTGATTTAACCCACCGGTTTATGCTAATTGAGATAATTAGTTTAATCCAATTAAACCAATTCATCCAATTTAAACCGATCAATTCGGACTTAACCAAGTATGATAACCGGTTCAATCCAATTGAACCGATTAACCATTTGCTCGGTCTGTGTCGACCGACACCAACCAGTGTCGATCGATACGTGGCCGAATTTGTTTTGTGTCGACCGATACATAAACTGTGTCGATCGACACACGACCGAGTCTGCATTGTGTCGACTGACACACCCAGTGTGTCGATCGACACAGAAGGCTTTCGGTTTTTCTTCGCGAAAAACCCTAGCCGCCGACTCTGTCGAATTCGCAATTCTGTGTCGACCGACACAGCCAGTGTGTCGATCGACACCATGCGAAAACAGCAGTTCATCGTTTTTCAGCAGAGAAATAATCCGAGATTCAATTCTCCAAAACACGATTTTAAAGCATTAAACTAATCAAATTCATCAGTATTCGATTTAAATGCCACAGATTCAATGGTTAAACCCTAAGGCTCTGATACCACTGTTGGGAATCCGAGCCAATTCTACAGATTCAGAATTCTCGCGAGTTCCCGATAGCCTAGGATCTAGGGTCTAGTTAATTGAATCATGATCTCACCTCGTGATTACTTGGTGTTTGGCAGCGGAAGATGGATCAGGTAATACGAGATCTACTGCGCCTCAGATGCTGCGCCTCTATCGTAGTCCACACGCACACAAGCTGGAATCCGCCGGGTTGCTAGCGCCGGTGCTCGGATCTCTTTTGGACCTTAGTTTCTAGAGGAAGAGCTTCTGTTTTCTGTCTCAGAAAACTGTCTGGGCGGCTCACAGCAACTCACACTCAGTCGAAATACATAAAACGAGTTTATATATTGACCTCGCGGTGAACCGAAACATCAGTCTCGGTTTCGCCCTTGTGTCGACCGACACACTTAGTGGTGTCGATCGACACACGCCCTGTATCGACCGACGCACCCAATGGTGTCGATCGATACACCTCTTAGAAACTCAACTCGATGTGTATCTAATACACATCGATCAGACCATATGCCAATGATCAATCCCATGCAGAGTATATCCAACTTGCTTAGGTGTGTGACCCTGTAGGTTCACACGATACCAGAAATGAGCTACAACTCATTTGTCATAAGTGGTTTCTAGCAAAACATTATGACTACCTAGTATCACATGAATTGTCCGATCTCGACAATACAACTGTCATTAGAGTTCGTACAATGTGATTTCAGGACATAATCCCAACAAACATGCTATAGGATGTCGCTGGGTTTATAAACTGAAGTTGAATGCTGATGGAAGTTTGGAACGATACAAAGCTTGTTTAGTAGCGAAAGGCTACACACAGCAAGAAGGTTTAGATTTTGTGGACACTTTCTCTCCTGTCGCCAAAATGACCACTGTCAAGACTCTTCTTGCTGTTGATGCTGCCAAGAAATGGTCTCTGACACAACTAGACATTTCAAATGCGTTTTTAAATGGTGATCTAAAAGAGGAGATTTATATGTTATTGCCTCCAGGATACACACCAAAGCAGGGGGAATGTCTTCCACCTAATCCTGTTTGCAAATTAAGAAAGTCCCTTTATGGTCTGAAACAAGCTTCACGTCAGTGGTTTCTAAAGTTCAAAGACACTCTTCTGGCTCTCGGATTCAAGAAATCACAGGCTGACCATACTCTTTTCATCCGTAACACTGCTGGTAAATACGTTGCAGTCTTGGTTTATGTCGATGATATCATCATCACAAGTAATGATGATACTGAAGTTGATAACCTCAAAGCTGCTTTGCAACAAGTGTTCAAGTTGAAAGATCTTGGACCACTTAAGTATTTCCTTGGCTTGGAAATCGCCAGATCAAGTAAAGTATTTCTATTTGCCAACGCAAGTATGTTTTAGAACTACTTGAAGAAACAGGATTACTAGCGTGCAAGCCTTCCTCTCTACCTATGGATCCTAATCAAACTTTGGTGTTACATTCAGATGAACCACCTCTGGAAGATAGCAGTTTGTACAGACGTTTGGTTGGTAAAATGATGTAACTTACTATCACCAGGCCTGACATCACATATGCTTTCAATAGGCTGTGTCAGTTTATAAGTGCTCCAAAACAGTCTCATTTACAAGCGACCTACAAAGTATTACATTACTTAAAGGGAACAATCGGTCTTGGTTTATTCTACTCTGCACAGTCGTCTATGAACTTGCAAGCTTTTACAGATGCCGACTGGGCATCTTGCAAGGACACAAGGAGATCAACCTCTGGTTTCTGCATGTTTCTTGGCTCCTCTCTTATTTCATGGAAGTCCAAAAAGCAACCCACTGTTTCTCATTCCTCTGCAGAATCTGAATACAGGGCAATGGCTTTTGCAGTTAAAGAAGTTGTCTGGCTTGTGAACCTGTTGAGAGAGTTTCAGGTACATCAGTCGACCCCAGTAGCATTCTTTTGTGATTCTACAGCTGCAATTCACATCGCCAACAATGCTGTCTTTCATGAGAGGACAAAACATGTGGATTTAGACTGTCATGAAGTGCGAGAACGAGTTGAATCAGGTTTAATCAAGACATTGCACATCAACACAGACTCTCAAATCGCTGATGTGTTTACCAAACCGTTATTCCCAGGACAATTTCATGTTCTCATTGGCAAGATGGCTTTACATTCAATATATTTGCCATCTTGAGGGGGAATAATAGAGTAATAGTTGATGTAAACCGGTATAAACCGGTGGTTAGATATAAACCGGTCTAAATACCGTTGTATACATATACAAATGTTGTAACAAGATTACACTACGATGAATAACAGAGTTTTCTTCTTCACTCAACTTTCCTCTCTAATGATGAATCTATGATTCTGTTCTTCATCTATCAGTTCACGACCCGACTCATAAATTTGAGGGTTTTGGACAAACCTAAAAAAGTTACAAAACCAATTTTGAAAATAAATCGCTAACCTTATGTATCTTATATAGGAAGAGGCCTACTTCAGCAGAAAAAAAGAAAGTCAAAACCATCCATGGTTAGAGAACATCGAATGTTTCCACTGAATCACATATTAGAAAGAAAAAAGTAATAAAAACGTAATCTAAACGTACACAATGATCACATATTGGTAAAAAATGTAAGGTTTAAAGCTGATAAAATATAATAAATATTTGATTAAGAAATAGGCACTAACCTTGCTCTAACACGCTTGGCAAGACCGAGCATGTTCATTTTACCAATCACATTGGTCATGATAGTCTGGAGAAAAATATATAAGCCATGCATAATGAACGCATAACGATTGAACAAATGCAGAGAGAATTGAATCATAAATACTCTACTAACTTCTAGGTTGATGATTGTTATATATTTATAGTTAACATATGGTTTAGGATTGATACGGTTTGCATATATTTAGTATCAGATATTTTTGGGTTTTTTTGTTAGAATTTAGATTTTATTGTTACTTTGAGAATAATTGTAACAACCGTCCCGATGGATCCAAGTCAACGACTCTTCGACTCTACGAGTCATAGTCCACAAACGCGAACCAAGTCATAAACCGGAACCAACACATAAATAATTAAAAAGGGTTTACTTTATTGAAATAGAAAACCGAGTCTTACAAGAAAACCGAACCAAATAGTTAATGTGAAACAGACGAGAAACGCATAAGTCTTATTGAAACGAAAGAACGAAAAAGAAAAGTAGGAAATCCCGTTCCCAAAACATAGCACCACACCATCCGTCTACCCATGCAACGCTCCAGGGTTACCTGCAAAACAACAACGAGGGAGACCTGAGTAATTGGTTTACACCAATACCCAGTGAGGGCGGATTCTAGGAATACCGCTATCTCTACTTTAAACTAGCACAACATCAAGAACGAGTCCAAGGTTAATAACACCTTGTACCCAACGCCCGAAGGCACAAGCATTCTAATGTCCAGATCGTACGGCATGCGCCATGTACCCCGCACTTTGGACTCCTACCGCCCAAAGCACAAACAAATTCAACAGCCTCGGAACCCGCCATTGGCCTCGGTGCTCAACAACAACACAACCTAGCCAAAACCCCCTTTCGACGATACAAGGGTCGCATACCTTTCAACCGATCCCTCAGTAAGCGAGCCGCCAAACAACACCCTGTCGGGGACCTAAACAGTTCTATCACGCATAGCCTTCACACACAAGCAACGTTTTCAGTTCAAATGATAACCTGTGATCTAGGTGCCGTTTTCAGTTTAAGTGACAACCTATATTCTAGGTGCTTTTCAATCACATCAACGCAAATCATCCGCTAGAACTACACTATCTAGGAAAGGTATTATTAAACGAGGATTCGAGTCCCAACATTGCAGTAGAATAGAGAAAGAGATCACGTTCGGTCCTCACCTTAGTCTAGATCTGAAGAAGAGAGTAGATCTGGTAAAACAGGCTATAGATCTGGAGATCCTGCACACAGATCTAGGGTTTTAGAATACAGATCTAGAGCAAGAGAACAGATCTAGGGTTTTGGCCAACAGATCAGAAAAAAGGAAGAAGATACAGTTCAGATCTACAACTTATATCCATCAGAAGCATAGATATGAAGCAGATCTGAGCGAGAGAGAAAGATATGGTTCAGATCTACAATTGCTATCCATCAGAAGCATAGATCTGAAGCAGATCTGAGCGAGAGAGAGATGGGAAGGGAGATAAGGTTCAGATCTACAACTTCTACGGACTAGATCTGATCTAGAAGTATAGATCTGAAGCAGATCTGGGGTTTAGAAGAGGAAAACAGAGTAGATATGAGATCTGGGAAATCTCACCTTAAGAACGCGAAGAACAAAGGGCTCTACACTCAAAAGAATCGAGAAGACGACTACTCGGAGTACGGGATCGGAGTCGCGGGCGAAAGGCGATCTCCGGCGACTTTTCCGGCGAGATCGGACGGCGGCGGCGGCTCTCCAGGCGGTGGCGGCCGGCGGTCTCCGGCGGTGGTCGGCCAGCGGCTGATCGGCGGCAGGCGGTGGCTGGCCGGCGGTCATCGGTGGCTCCGGGCTGGTCGTCGGTCGTCAGGTGGCTCGGGCTGCGGGTAGAGCTTCGTTGTCTTGAACTTTGTGCCAAATGAGAGGGGCTTCTCCTCCTTTTATAGGGAATGGGGCTAGGTTTTTCCTTCCCCTCGGGTTGGGACTTAGGCCTTTGGCCCATATCCTCCTTTCCTTTGGGCTCAAGTAAAGGCATTTGGCCCTTTTCCTATTTCTTTGGGCTCAAGCAATTCTTCTTGGGCTTTTCCTTTGGGCCCTAATATGGGTATGTTACAATTCTCCCCCACCAATCGAGAATTCGTCCCCGAATTTGCCCCGCTACTGAACTCTGGAAACAGCTCTGGATGGCTCAACTTAAACGGCTGTTCGGGTTCCCAAATAGCATCCTGAATTCCGTCTCTCTCCCAACGAACCAAAACCATCTTGGTCTTCTTCCCATTCTGATCAGATTCTCGGCGGTCAATGACTTCGACCGGCTTACTCGTCATTGACCAATTCCGGTTGACATCTGATGGCGGCTTAGGAAGGATTTTTTCCGGTTCACGAACAACCTTCCGCAGAACAGACACATGAAACACGTTGTGAAAATCCGACAGCTCTTGCGGTAACTCTAACCTATATGCCACCACACCAAACTCTCGACTATCACAAATGGTCTCATATACCTTGGCCTCAACTTTTTCAGCTTGCGGTTGGGATCGTTGCCTCGGAACGTCCTCATCTTAAGATACACTGCATCACCCACCGCGAACTCCAAATCCTTACGACGCTTATCCGCATAACTCTTCTGACGGTCGTGGGCCTGCTTTAACCTTTCCTTGAGTAATTCCACTTTCTCAACCATTTCCTGGATCATCTCCGGCTCTAGATCACGCCTCTCCCCCACCTCGGTCCAGTATAGGGGAGTCCGGCAAGGTCGACCATATAGAGCCTCATATGGCGAAATCCCTATGCTCGTGTGGTAACTGTTGTTGTAGGAAAACTTGACCAACGGCATGAACTTCACCCAGTTACCTTCCCAATCCATCACGCACGCCCTTAGCATATCTTCCAACATTTGGATGGTCCGCTCAGACCGTCCATCAGTCCGCGGATGGTATGCCCTACTGAGAAGTACCTTCGTACCCATTTCTTTCTGAAAAGACTGCCAGAAGATAGAGGTGAACTTAGGATCTTTGTCTGACACGATGCTGACTGGCGATCCGTGCAACTTCACTATGCACTCGACATACTTCCGAGCGAGGGTCTCTGTTCCATCTGTTTTCTTAATCGCTAAGAAGTGTGCAAACTGATAGGTTCTAAGTTTTACCCTATTCTAAACTGCAAGTGCACAGTATCGTCAAAGTAGTATATAGGGCTATCGAATCCACAGGGACACTTGGTCTCAATAGAATCAGAAACGTAGAGATTAATACTAGAAATAAGCAGATGGTGACGTAAATAAATTGCGAAGCAAGAAAGTAAACAGTAGCAAGTTGGTTGTGAAAGCAATAAACTAAAAGCGTCAAGCCTAGGGTATTCTCAGGAAATCAGACAAGCAGACAAGTTAATCAGTCAGGATCTAATTAAACTCAGTTCTAGAACTCAAATCACGGAAATAGAATTAACCAAATCTCTTTGCGAAAACTCTCTAAGTCTATGTGCAGTAACCCAAATCTCTTTGCAATTACTAACAGATTAAACTAGCATTAAGTTCAAGTTCGATATGTTCACAATTAAACTAAACCAAATCTCTTTGCGAATAATTTAATTGCTCAACCTAAATAGTTCAGATTCTAAAACACACTCTCGTGTCGAATTTAGCAACCTAAGATCTAGATTCTAATTGATCAGGTTAGAACTAGCATTAAGCATAATTTAGTTTGAAGAACATTCTAATCATATGAATCCTTAACTGAATTAAACAAGTCTAGCAAGTCATCAAACCCTAATGAGAAACCCTAAACTTAACTATGGATCTACTCAGACATGATTGATGAAAACATAATCATAGAAATAATAGATTGCATATTAGAGAATAAAATATTAAAGGGGTTCGAAATCTTCTCCAAAATAAGTGAATACAGGAAATAGATCAGCCCCAAAAGCTCTAAAAATCTCTTAGCTCTAAGTATGAAAGCGTAAGTAAATTAAACACCAAAATCCTCTATATATAGGCCTAATCTCGGCTGGGGCTTCTGTGTAAATACTGGAACTATTCTGGGCCTCTTTGCAAATCTTCATAACTTGTTAAACCGACGCGTACGACCCATCTCGCTAGTGTGTCGACCGATGCACAAGGTGTGTCGGTCGATGCTTGATCAATAAATCGGACAGTGAGCTAAGCTCTCGGCCAAAACGTCCCAAAAGTCCCAAAATGCTCCAAATATCTCCAATTAGCTCCAAACCTGATTAAACCTGTAAAAGACTCTAAACGAACACAAACACTAAAAACACATCTATATCATGGTATAAAATGGGTAAAAACAATGATATATCAACTCCCCCACACTTAGCCTTTGCTTGCCCTCAAGCAAAACAGAGAACTAAAATGCGGTGAAGAGGTTTGAAAACTCTTCAGAAACTCATTTTGTCGTAGAAGCAGCAGCATTCAGATTCCCCTTAGTAATCCACATGAAAGAATCAATCTACAGACATCAAGACCAACATATACTTCCCCCACACTTAGCAATTGTCCTAAGTAAACGCCACAATCACATTCACGCATTCAAATTCTCCCTACTGACTTCTGCAAGTATTTAAGTGCGGTCTCACCTAAGGGGTATCGATCTAAAGGCACATGGATTCTTACCTTGCCAGCTCTAGACCACCAAACTGTCTTTCTTTAGTCCCTTTCCTCTCTTTCCCTTCCTTAACAACTGATTTTTCCCCACTGGGTATCATTTTATTTTTTTTATCAGTGTTCTTCCCGTTTTGGGGTGTACTTTGGACACATTTCATGGATCACATGAGAGAAAATAGTGTTTGCTACCATTCCCATGACCACTTCGGAGTTACTAACTCATCCGCAGTTTATTATTATTATTTTTTTACTTTATGGAAGGGGAGAAGGGAACCAAATAGGACAGGTTTACAGGCTGTTTCAGAACCAACAAGGGAGTCCGACATAAAGTATACCAAGCCCTTAGGTGAGAAATTTAAAGTCAAGATTAAATTGAAGTCAGTAAAAGATCCTCTGATACCTGAAGTGATGTGGGTGTTCCCAGTAGGCTGATATGTGTCTGGGTTTTCTAATAGTCATAGATAATCTGCAGCTTCATCCCAATAGTTACTTAAGTTCCTGCAAATGCTGCTAATCTTCTCAAAAAATCATTGTTTCCTACTTAAACAAATTTTGACTCAAAAAACAAATTTTTAAAATTTAACTGACTCTAAGAAAATAAAAGAAAATAATTAGTAGAACCTCCCCCACACTTAAGACACACTGTCCCCAGTAGTGTCAAGCAAGGGATTGGTTAAAAGAAAGAAAAGAAAAATTTGTTAATGGAATGGTTAGGTTCTGTCGGGTTTTTACCTCTGTCGCAGTCAGGCATCGATCATTGCACTAGGTGCACCGACCGTTGCTGTGCGATTTTCGTTGGGGATCGATCGTTGCTCAGGACCGCAACGACCGCTGCAATGCGATTCTTTCGTATTGTGACGATCGACACAATGGTGTATCGATCGACGCACTGCGTTTTAATCCGAGACCTGCAAACAAATCTCACCAAAACCAGAAACAAGCGTAAAATCCTATGAAAATACTAAAATCAAAATGCAAAAACGAAAACAGTGGGTTGCCTCCCACTCAGCGCTCTTTTAACGTCAATAGCTTGACGTTTCAGCCGATCTAGGTGGAGGGTGCATCATCCAGAGGCAGAATCTGACCTTCTGGAATTTCGGCCTTAGCCCAATAATGCTTCACCCTCTGTCCATTCACAGTGAATTCAATACCATCCTTACCAGTTAGAACGACAGCTCCATACGGACGCACTTCTTTGATTGTGAAAGGACCAGACCACCTTGATTTCAGCTTTCCTGGAAATAAATGCAGACGAGAGTTATATAAAAGTACCTGATCATTAGGCTCAAATTGTCTGGAGACAATCTTCTTTTCATGATATGCCTTAGTCCTCTCCTTGTACAGCTTTGAGTTCTCATAAGCTAAATGTCTAATCTCATCCAACTAATTAAGCTGTACTAATCTCCTTTCCGCAGCAGACTTAAGATCAAAATTCATCTGTTTCACGGCCCATGCTGCTTTGTGTTCAAGCTCCACTGGAAGATGACATGCTTTTCCATATAGCAAATGGAATGGAGTGGTCCCAAGTGGCGTCTTGAATGCTGTCTTGTAAGCCCATAATGCATCATCCAGCTTTGCTGCCCAATCCTTCCTTTTCTTTCCAACTGTCTTCTCAAGGATCTCTTTGATCTGCCTGTTAGAAACCTCAACTTGTCCACTGGTTTGAGGGTGATAAGGAGTAGCGACTCGGTGATGAACTCCATGCTTTTTTAGCAGCTTCTCGAAGACCTTATTGATAAAATGAGATCCTCCATCACTAATCACTATACGAGGCACTCCAAATCTGGGGAATATGATGGTCTTAAACAGCTTAATGACCACCGAAGAATCATTGGTTGGACTAGCTATTGCTTCAACCCATTTAGACACATAGTCCACAGCAACCAAGATGAATTTATTCCCATAGGATGAGGGAAAAGGGCCCATGAAATCTATGCCCCAGCAATCGAAAACCTCAACTTCCAGAATGAAATTCTGAGGCATCTCATGCTTCTTGCTGATTTTCCCTCTCCTCTGACAAACATCACACTGAGAGACGAAAGAATGAGTGTCTCTGAACATTGTAGGCTACCAGAAACCTGCTTGCAGAACTTTAGACACAGTCTTAAATGTAGCAAAATGTCCAGCATAATCTGATCCATGACAGTGGAAGAGGATGTCTGGAACTTCTGATTCAGCAACGCATCTCCTGTACAGGCCATCTGAGCAGTGCTTGTAGAGATAAGGCTCATCCCAGTAGTACCTTCTAAGCTCTCTAAGGAACCTTTTCTTTTCATAACCCTTCAGATCATCTGGTTCAGTCTCAGCAGCAAGGTAGTTGGCTATATCAGCATACCATGGTCGATCAGAGGTTGCTACAGCAGAGATTTCGAAGTCATAATTCCCAATTCTGATCTTGAAGGACTCTCGGCTCGTATCAGGTTTGCATCGATCGTTGCGCGTGCATGTGTCGATCGTTGCTTCCCCGATCCTTGTATCGACCGTTGCCAGTGTGGCATCGATCGACACAGTGCGACTTTCCCGACAGTTCTGCAACTCTCCTCCCAAATTCATCTGAAAAACTGCACCAATCATGTTGACGTTTTCTTCGGGCAAATAATCGTTTATGGGCACGTCATCCTCAACTAGCATCCTTGAAAGATGATCGGCAACTCCATTTTCAACTCCCTTCTTGTCCCTCACCTCAATATCAAACTCCTGAAGCAATATAATCCATCTTAACAATCTTGGCTTAGCATCCTTCTTCTGCATCAGATACTTCAGGGCTGAATGATCAGTATGAACAATCACCTTGGAGCCAACAAGATAGGGGCGGAATTTCTCGAAAGCAAAGACAACAGCTAACAGTTCCTTTTCTGTGGTTGCGTAGTTTCTCTGCGCATCATCTAGTGTCCTACTAGCATAATAGATAGCATGAAGCTTTTTATCCTTCTTCTGTCCTAGAACAGCTCCTACAGCAAAATCACTTGCATCACACATAACCTCAAAAGGTATATCCCAATCTGGTGGCTGAACTATTGGAGCACTCACTAATACCTGCTTGATCTGTTCAAATGCAGTCTGACAGTCTGCATTGAACTCAAATTTGGTATCCTTACACAGCAAAGCAGTTAGTGGCCTAGCAATCTTACTGAATTCTTTGATGAAACGCCTATAGAAACCAGCATGTCCAAGAAAGCTTCTAATAGCTTTAACAGAATCAGGCGCCTGAAGATTTGTCATTACCTCAATCTTAGCGCGGTCCACTTCGATTCCTGCTTCAGATACCTTATGTCCAAGAACAATGCCATCTTTGACCATAAAGTGGCATTTTTCCCAGTTAAGGACCAAGTGTTGTTCTTCGCACCTAGTCAGCACCTTGCACAGATTATCTAGACATTCATTGTAAGATGATCCATAGACTGAGAAATCATCCATGAATACCTCCATAAAGTCCTCAATCATATCAGTGAATATGGACATCATGCGTCTCTGAAAAGTGGCAGGAGCATTACAGAGTCCAAAAGGCATCCTACGGTAAGCGAATGTGCCATATAGACAAGTGAAAGTAGTCTTTCCCTGATCTTCTGGGTGGATAGGAATCTGAAAGAAACCTGAGTATCCATCGAGGAAGCAGTAGTAAGGGTGATTGGCTAACCTCTCCAGCATCTGATCGATGAAAGGCAAGGGAAAGTGATCCTTTCTGGTTGCAGCATTCAGCTTCCTGTAATCTATGCACATCCTGTGTCCCGTTACAGTCCTAGTAGGTATCAGCTCGTTCTTCTCATTCTTCACAACTGTAACTCCACCTTTCTTAGGCACTACATGGACTGGACTTACCCATTCACTGTCTGAAATAGGATAGATGATTCCAGCATCCAGGAGTTTCATAATCTCCTTTTTAACCACTTCCTGCAGATTAGGATTAAGCCTTCTCTGATGCTCAACAGATGTCTTAGACTCATCCTCAAGGTGTATCCGATGCATGCACATCTCTGGTGAGATTCCTGAAATGTCATCAAGAGAATAGCCAAGAGCTTTGCGATGCTTGCGCAGCTTGCTTAGCAGTAAAGTGAGCTCTGCGTTGTTTAAACTAGCGTTTACTATTACTGGATAAGTTGAATTCGGTCCAAGAAACGCGTACCTTAGCCCGGATGGAAGTTGTTTCAACTCTATTTTCGGAGCCTTTTCCTCTGCCCAGTCTGCGTCGCCTTGCAACGACCGATGCTTGGTGAGTGTCGATCGTTGCATCGTCGCGTCAGATACTTCCACCTGCATTGCAACTTCAACAGAATCCATCAGTCTTGTATAGCATATTGCTGGCTCGTCCTGCAGGTACTCCAACTCCATTATAGAGCTTAGTAAGGCTCTTTCTAGTGGATCTTTAGCATGGGACTGGTGAAAGTACTCTGCAGCTAATTCACCAAGTGTGTCTACATAGAAAGTCTGTCCGTCGATGGTTGGTCTCTTCACCAGCTTGTTCATATCAAAACTCATCTTCAGATCACCCACATTCAGAACTATTTTACCTCTCTGACAGTCAATCATCGCACCAGCTGTAGCTAAGAAAGATCTGCCCAAAATTAGTGGATCCTTTGGTTCCTGTCCATACTGCAGAACCACGAAGTCAGTGGGAATCGCACATTGGCCAATCATTATAGGCACATCCTCCAATACTCCTTCGGGAATCCTGATCGTTCTGTCTGCTAGAACCAGTGATATTCTAGTGGGTCTGAAATCAGTCATACCGAGCCTCTTAGCAACCGAGAGAGGCATAAGATTCACACTGGAACCAAGATCACATAGGGATCTTTCGAATCTCTCCCTGTAGATAGTACAATCTAATACAAAGCTCCCAGGATCCTTTAACTTCTCAGGAGTTCTGCCCTGAATTACTGCACTGCATACCTCACTGATCATCATCACACTCTCTTCATCAGTCCATTTTCCAACAATCATATCTTTAAGGCATCTCCTCATCATAGGCGAGGTATCCATGGAGTCAAGCAAAGGAACTTCAACTTTCACATTTTTTATGAACTCTTTGCATTTGGCATACTGCCTCTCGTTCCTAGCCTTCCTGGGATTCTTGGGATAAGGTATTTTAGGCTTGTAAACTTTTTCGGTCGACTGTTTTGATGTCTCTGGTTTTGAATCCTCAGCAGTCCCCTTGCATCGATCGTCACTGGAATTGTGTCGATCGTTGCTGGGCGACTTCGCGACGACAGTTTCTATGTTATCGCTTTGCGTCGACCGTTGCTTGGGTGCATCGACCGATGCATTGCGAATGTCACGAATTTCATCTTCCAATTCTTCAATCTCCACGAGTTCCTCAACGCTTAGCTGCCTGTTTTGTTTAGGTAACAATTCCTTACCACTTCTCAAAGTCACTGCATTGCATTGGTACTTGGGATTAGCGTCAGTTCGTCCTGGGAGATATCCATCTTCCCTCTGAGCATGTCCAGCAATTCTTGCAACCTTAGCATCAAGCTCTTTCACGTGGGTGCTCAGGAATTCAAACTTCCCATTCAGCTTCTCATAGACATTATCTACCTTTTTGTCGAAGTCTGCAGCACTCTTAATCTGATTCTCCAGCACCTGTTCCAGCATTATCTCTATCTTACTCTTATGAGCAATGGGTGCAGGAGGAGTCTGATAAGATGAAGATCCATAGGTTCCTTGATTTCCTGTGAAGGTATTCCTTTGTCCTCCACCGGAAAATCTGTTCCCAGATTGATATCCAAATCTGTTTCCTTGGAAACCAGATCCTCCGATGTAATTCACATCTTCCTCCTGAGTGTCCTCCTCAGTCTGAATTACTTCTACTTCTTGAGCAAAGTGGACAGCTTTCTTTTCACCTAGAAGATTGCAGATTTTGTCCATCCTTGATCTCAATTCAGCCATCTCTGAGTTATCAACACTTCCACCGGATTTCTTCCTCCTCTCATCCATAGTCTTGCAACTGTTGCTGCTTATTAGATTCTCAATCAACTGTTTAGCTTGTGTAGGAGTCCTGGTGCTGAAGTTAGCATTACTGGAGTTATCCAGCGCAGACTGATATGGCAGATCTATGCCTCTGAAGAAAATACCTAGCAATGTGACTTCACTGAATCCATGGTGTGGGCAGTCACGCTGATACTTCCTAAATCTCATCCAGGCAGCTTTTAAAGGCTCCACAGCTCCTTGGGAAAATGTGAGAATGTCCTGTCTAGACTGGTCTGAACGCGCATCATCGTAGAAATGTCTCAGGAACTCACTTTTCAGTGCTGCCCAAGTGGTAAACTGACCAGGTGCCAGTTGCTTCAGCCATGCACTAGCGTCTCCAGCGAGACTGTAAGGAAAGAGCTTAAGGAACAGATAATCCTGGCAAACTCCATCATACTTCATGCCATTGATTAAGTCCTCAAACGAATCAATATGGTCCATAGGCTGCTCTGTTGGATGTCCATGGAAAGCATTCTGTCTGAACAGCGAGTAGTAGATGGTATTGATCTCAAAATCCTCCCTCTCGAAACCAGGAAGTACTAAGGCTGTTCGGTTTCTATGAAACTCATCTGGTCTGTTGTAATCAGCCAAAGTCCTTTCATGGACAATCATCTGTCTACCTTGAGCTTGCGGTTGTGGCTCAGGCGGGTCAGGGATCACGTTCCCTTCAGCATCAACCCGATGCCCAGCAGCATTGTACGGGTTGTTATCTTGGTCCCTCAGGGTACCTTCAGCATCTGGTATCAAGATCAGACGTTCTCGTACCATTCTCTCTCTCTTTTCTCTTCTGATAGTTCTTTCTAGACGTCCAAGTTCCTCTAGTCCGAGATTAACTAAGCTCGAGTTCGGATTACTTCGAGTTTTCTGCGTTGGCATAAACTGTCTGTAATCGTCCAGCAACGATCGATGCTGTCAGTGCAACGATCGATTCAATCTCAAATCGCCGAGTGAAGATCGACGCAAAGGATGCAACGATCGACGCAAGGCGAAAGTCGTACCTGCGACAGAAAGAAACAGAGAAAAAGTTAGCAAATTATGAAAATAAAACGAAAAAAGCAAAAACAAAAAGAAAAATTTCTAGTAAAAACCCTAAGTTCGGTCCTATCGAAGACTCTAAGAGTCCCCGGCAACGGCGCCAAAAACTTGATAGGTTCTAAGTTTTACCCTATTCTAAACTGCAAGTGCACAGTATCGTCAAAGTAGTATATAGGGCTATCGAATCCACAGGGACACTTGGTCTCAAAAGAATCAGAAACGTAGAGATTAATACTAGAAATAAGCAGATGGTGAAGTAAATAAATTGCGAAGCAAGAAAGTAACCAGTAGCAAGTTGGTTGTGAAAGCAATAAACTAAAAGCGTCAAGCCTAGGGTATTCTCAGGAAATCAGACAAGCAGACAAGTTAATCAGTCAGGATCTAATTAAACTCAGTTCTAGAACTCAAATCACGGAAATAGAATTAACCAAATCTCTTTGAGAAAACTCTCTAAGTCTAAGTGCAGTAACCCAAATCTCTTTGCAATTACTAACAGATTAAACTAGCATTAAGTTCAAGTTCGATATGTTCACAATTAAACTAAACCAAATCTCTTTGCGAATAATTTAATTGCTCAACCTAAATAGTTCAGATTCTAAAACACACTCTCGTGTCGAATTTAGCAACCTAAGATCTAGATTCTAATTGATCAGGTTAGAACTAGCATTAAGCATAATTTAGTTTGAAGAACATTCTAATCATATGAATCCTTAACTGAATTAAACAAGTCTAGCAAGTCATCAAACCCTAATGAGAAACCCTAAACTTAACTATGGATCTACTCAGACATGATTGATGAAATCATAGAAATAATAGATTGCATATAAGAGAATAAAATATTAAAGGGGTTCGAAATCTTCTCCAAAATAAGTGAATACAGGAAATAGATCAGCCCCAAAAGCTCTAAAAATCTCTTAGCTCTAAGTATGAAAGCGTAAGTAAATTAAACACCAAAATCCTCTATATATAGGCCTAATCTCGGCTGGGGCTTCTGTGTAAATACTGGAACTATTCTGGGCCTCTTTGCAAATCTTCATAACTTGTTAAACCGACGCGTACGGCCCATCTCGCTAGTGTGTCGACCGATGCACAAGGTGTGTCGGTCGATGCTTGATCAATAAATCGGACAGTGAGCTAAGCTCTCGGCCAAAACGTCCCAAAAGTCCCAAAATGCTCCAAATATCTCCAATTAGCTCCAAACCTGATTAAACCTGTAAAAGACTATAAACGAACACAAAAGACACTAAAAACACATCTATATCATGGTATAAAATGGGTAAAAACCATGATATATCACAAACTTGGTGAGTCGATCCACAATAACCCAAATTGCATCCTTCCTTCCTGTCGTCCTCGGTAGTCCGGTAACAAAATCCATGGTTACCATATCCCATTTCCATTCTGGTATAGATAGCCCTTGCAAGAACCCGCTGGGTACTTTCCTTTCTGCCTTGACTTGCTGACAATTCTGGCACTGAGAAATCCATTTCTCCACGTCTCTCTTCATACCTCCCCAGTGGTAGTAACGCTTCAGAGCGTAATACATCTTGACAATCCCCGGGTGGATCGAAAACTGAGACTGGTGCGCTTGCCTCAGAATCTCCTTCCTCAGCTCTTTGACTTGCGGAACGCAGATTCGGTTCTTGAACATGATCGTCCCATTAGTCGGGGTGTGATACCCAATCACTTGCTTCTCGACCATAGCCCGTATGGGTTCTGTCTCGGGGTTGAACTTCTCAGATCCTCCCCAGCAGATCAGCTTGATCTTAAACTCCTAACTCGGTGACGCTTTCCTCGACGTTGTAACGCACAACTGTAATTCAGACAGAGCTGCGGACAGTTCCTGTACTTCCTTGTTCTCTGACACGACGATCATCCTTCTGCTTAGAGCATCAGCTACCTGGTTGGCCTTCCCAAGGTGATACTCGATCTCAAGATCGTAATCCGCTAACAGCTCCATCCATCGGCGCTGCCTCAAAATTCAGCTCTCCTTGAGTGAAGACGTACTTCAAACTCTTATGGTCCGTGAATATCTGCACCTTCTCTCCGTACAAATACACACGCCATATCTTCAAAGCGAAGACCACTGCTGCTAGCTCCAAATCGGGGGTGGGGTAATTAACCTCGTGCTTCCTCAACTGCCTCGATGCATAGGCGATCACTCTTCCTTCTTGCATCAAGATACACCCAAGTCCAACTCTGGATGCGTCCTTGTAGACTACATACGGTATTCCCGGCCGCGGTAGTACTAACACTGGAGTTTGAGTCAACCGTTCCTTTAGTTGCTCAAAGCTCTGGGCGCACTTATCCGTCCACTCAAACTTGATGTCCTTTCTGATCAGGACCGTCAGAGGTTTAGCTATTCTGGCGAATCCTTCCACAAACTTCCTGTAGTATCCAGCCAATCCCAGGAAACTACAAACGTCAGTTGCATTCTCCGGCCTTGCCCAGTTGGTGATCGAGGTGATCTTTTTCGCATCCACTGCTACACTGGACTCCGAGATCACGTGGCCAAGGAATCCAGTCTCCCTCTGCCAAAAGCTGCACTTGCCGAGCTTCGCGAACAACTGATGCTTTCTGAGAGTCTCTAGGAAGATCATGAAGTGCCGCTCGTGTTCCTCCTTACTCCTCGAGTAGACCAGGATATCGTCAATGAAGACAATAACGCACTTGTCCAAGTATTCTCGGAAGACGTCGTTCATCATCTTCATGAAGGCTGCTGGCGCGTTGGTTAACCCAAACGACATTACCACTAACTCGTAGTGCCCATAACGGGTTCGAAATACCGTCTTCTTAATGTCCTCTTCCGCTATCCGGATCTGATGGTACCTTGAAGCAAGATCGATCTTCGAGAACCATGAGGCTCCCTGCAGCTGGTCCAAAAGCTCATCGATCCTGGGCAACGGGTACTTGTTCTTGATTGTCACTTTGTTCAGGCCTCGGTAGTCGATACAGAGTCGGAAACTCCCATCCTTCTTCTTAACAAACAACACTGGCGCTCCCCACGGTGAACTGCTCGGTCGGACAAATCCTTTCTCCACAAGATCCTCAAGCTGCTTCTTCAACTCCGCCATCTCTGCGGGCGCTAAACGATAAGGAGCCATCGACACATGTGCCGTTTTGGGCTCTAACTCTATCGTAAAGGCTTCATTCCGTTCCGGTGGTGGTCCCTTCAATGGCGGGAATACGTCTTCCTATTCCGCGGCCACCAGAATGGTTCCCAAGCTCGGAGCTCCTTCTTCCTTGGTCATTGAGATGGTCTCCAAGTACGCCTCGTTTCCTTTGCTGATCAACGCTTCTGCTTGAATCATGGATATGACTGATATCCCTGTCTGCGTTTTCATTCCCTTGAAAACGATCATTCCCTCTCCCCGAGGAAATGTGATGGTAGCCTTGGCACAATCCATCACGGCTTGGTGTCACACCAACCAATCCATGACCATGATAACTTCATAGCGTCCCAACTCTATTCGTGCTAAATCCGCAGGTAGGTCTATTCCATCTACAGTTACTGGCACCGCTTCGAAGATCTCCGTGCCTGATACTTTCTCCGCTCCGGCGGTCTCGACCTTCATGATTCCATCAATGAACCTGCCCTTAAAAGCCCAACATTTCGAGAACCGTGGACTCACAAAGCTATGCGTAGCTCCCGTGTCAAACAAGGTGTGGGCGGCTACTCCCCCAACCACAACCGATCCTACACAATTACTAGGCTAGGCTACTAGACCCTTAACTATCATGACTACACAACAATTCACGCAAAAAAAGTGGGGGGGGGGGGGTTAAAATTCACATACCCGCGATCGGCTCCACTCCCCTGAGGGCTCTTGCAACATATGCTTAAGGTCCTCCGGCCTGCCCTCCTGGTGGCGGTAGAGGCAGCAATCCAGCTCCACGCTGCTGTGGTGGTAACGGTTGCGCTCCTACTCTTGCTCCCACAACTTGATTTGGGCATTCCCTGGCCATGTTCCCTATCTGCATGCACCGGAAGCACACATTCTGTGGGCAGTCTCTACTGATGTGATCCATCTGCCTGCATCCATAGCACAACATCAGTCGTGCCTGTTGCAATTGTCGCTCTGCCATGGGCTGCGCCTGCTGCACCTGTGGTGCCAGCTGCACCTGTTGTGCCTGCACTACTGGAACGATGGCATTTGCAGTCTCCCAGTTCCTCTTACAGTTTCGATGCCGTGCGGTCTTTTGCTGGCTCTGCTCTTCCTCCCAGTCAGTCTTAGCATCAACTGCCTTTTTAATCAGGTCGTTGATGTCGTAGTAATTCCTCAGCTTGCAGCGACACTTGAGCTCAATCTTCAATCCAGCGAGGAACCTACGAATCAGCTCTGGCTCGGTCAGGTACCAACCTGCAAATCTCCTCAACCAGTTGAACTCCTCCCCGTACTCCCTCACATTCCAGGTTCCCTAACGAAGGTTCTGGAATTCCCCTTCCAGCCTATCCATCGCCACTTCTGGAAAGTACTTCCGGTTGAACGCCTCGCGGAAGTCCATCCACGTTAGCTGGCGTCCCTAATCGGCCTCCAATAATCCTTCCCACCAGACCAGTGGGTCATCCTTGAGATAGAAGGTTGATATCTCCACACGAAACTCCATTGAACACCTAGCTGTGTCCAAATTCCTCTCCAGCTTCCTCCTCGAGTTGTCTGCTGCAATGGAATGGACCCCACCGGCGAAATGATCCATTTGCATCTCCCTCAGATGCTTCAACATGCTCCAATAAGACATCCCTTGCACGGCTCCAGGCGCCTGCGGTGGCGGTGGTGGTGGGTAATGATTCACCAGCGGTGGTGGGTAATGATTCACCAGCGGTGGTGGCTGAACAAATCCATATCCCATAGGAGTGGCTCTTGCTGCTCCAGCAACAAAGCCAGCTCCCCTTGGGGCGTTCTCAGCTCCTCCTGCATGCTCAGCTCCTCGTGCGACTCCTAGCGCCACGTTGACGTTCTCCGGTATCACTACGGGAGCTCCTGCCCCTACAACTCCCATCGCTGCTCCAACTGCGGCCCCAACAGCAGCTCCTGCTCCCACAGCACCCCCTGGGGCTCCTCCTGCCTCTACAACATTAGCGGCTTGCACCTGCTGAAGGGCGAGCAGCTCTTGCAGAAGAGTGGCGTCCACAACTACCGGTCCAGCTCCTAATGCTGCCCCTCCTTGGTTCTCAGCAACGGATTCCTGACCTCCCGAACATTGGTAGCACTATTTGTCGATGAAGCTGGCGACGGTGTATCACGGTCACGACAAGCTAACACGGCTCTTCTCTTAGGCGGCATCTGTTGCAAAAGAAGGACGATTGAGTCAGTTAACGGTTGAATACTGAACTCATTTACAGAGTGTATATAAGGAGGAGATCGGAGTGGTGCTCCTAGTGTCTAACTTTTAGAAATCCCCATTTAGAAAAGAGTTGAAAACACTTTGAAAACAACTTTGAAATCCGAATATAAATACACTATCCTAACCTACCTAGCCAAGACAGCACTGGCTAGGTCTAACCTGGCTCTGATACCAAAATTGTAACAACCGTCCCGTCGGATCCAAGTCAACGACTCTTCGACTCCACGAGTCATAGTCCACAAACGCGAACCAAGCCAACACTTAAATAATTGAAAAGGGTTTACTTTATTGAAATAGAAAACCATGTCTTACAAGAAAACCGAACCAAATAGTTTACGTGAAACAGACGAAACGCATAAGTCTTATTGAAACGAAAGAACGAAAAAGAAAATAAGGAAATCCCGTTCCCAAAACATAGCACCACACCATCCGTCTACCCATGCAACGCTCCAGGGTTACCTGCAAAACAAACAACGAGGGAGGACTGAGTAATTGGTTTACACCAATACCCAGTGAGGGAGGATTCTAGGAATACCGCTATCTCTACTTTAAACTAGCACAACATCAATAACGAGTCCAAGGTTAATAACACCTTGCACCCAACGCCCGAAGGCACAAGCATTCTAATGTTCAGATCGTACGGCATGCGCCACGTACCCCGCACTCTGGACTCCTACCGCCCAAAGCACAAACAAATTCAACAGCCTCGGAACCCGCCATTGGCCTCGGTGCTCAACAACAACACAACTTGGGGGGCTAGCCAAAACCCCCTTCCGACGATACAAGGTTCGCGTACCTTTCAACCGATCCCTCAGTACGCGAGCCGCCAAACAACACCCTGTCGGGGGACCTAAACAGTTCTATCACGCATAGCCTTCACACACAAGCAACGTTTTCAGTTCAAATGATAACCTCTGATCTAGGTGCCGTTTCTAGTTTAAGTGACAACCTATATTCTAGGTGCTTTTCAATCACATCAACGCAAATCATCCGCTAGAACTACACTATCTAGGAAAGGTACTATTAAACGAGGATTCGAGTCCCAACATTGCAGTAGAATAGAGAAAGAGATCACGTTCGGTCCTCACCTTAGTCTAGATCTGAAGAAGAGAGTAGATCTGGTAAAACCGGCTATAGATCTGGAGATCCTGCACACAGATCTAGGGTTTTAGAATACAGATCTAGAGAAAGAGAACGGATCTAGGGTTTTGGCCAACAGATCTGAACAAAGGAAGAAGATACGGTTCAGATCTACAACTTCTGTCCATCAGAAGAAGATCTGAGCAAGAGAGAAAGATACGGTTCAGATCTACAACTGCTATCCATCAGAAGGATAAATCTGAAGAAGATCTGAGCGAGAGAGAGACGGGAAGGGAGATACGGTTCAGATCTACAACTTCTACGGATCAGATCTGATCTAGATTCATAGATCTGAGGCAGATCTAGGGTTTAGAAGAGGAAATCGAAGTAGATCTGAGATCTGGGAAATCTCACCTTAAGAACGCGAAGAAGGAAGGGCTCTACACTCAAAAGAATCGAGAAGACGACCACTCGGAGTATGGGAACGGAGTCGCGGGCGAAAGGCGGTCTCCGACGACTTTTCCGGCGAGATCGGACGGCGGCGGCGACTCTCCGGGCGGTGGCGGCCGGTGGTCTCCGGCGGTGGTCAGCCGGCGGCTGATCGGCGGCTGGCGGTGGCTGGCCGGCGGTCGTCGGTGGCTTCGGGCTGGTCGTCGGTCGTCGGCTGGCTCGGGCTGCGGGCAGAGCTTCGTTGTCTCGAACTTTGTGCCAAATGAGAGGGGCTACCTCCTTTTATAGGAAATGGGGCTAGGGTTTTCCTTCCCCTCGGGTTGGGCCTTGGGCCTTTGGCCCTTATCCTCCTTTCCTTTGGGCTCAAGTAAAGGCATTTGGTCCTTTTTCCCAATTTCTTTGGGCTCAAGTAATTCTTCTTGGGCTTTTCCTTTGGGCCCTAATATGGGTATGTTACAATAAAGTAGTTTGTTATATGATTTTCTTATCATTTGATAGTTCGATACATTCTTGATACTTTAAAATTTTATAAATTGTGTGAAAATATTATAATTTTATATGATATTTAATTTTAATCGTTTTGATGGCTAGATACATTAATTTGAATTTTAAATATTTTGTATATTTAGAAAGAGTTGCTTTCCAAAATTATTTGAAATTTGGTTTAAAAATATTTATTTCTAAGATTTGATTTTCAAAATTATAGAGCATTTAATGTTGATCAAAATATATTCCTAATTGATATTTAATCCTTACAAAACAAAAATACTTGGGTTCACCCCTCTTTTCTTAATCAATAAAAATATGACATGTGGTATGGTTTTTAAATAAAATTAAAAAATTAAAATTAAGAAATTAAACAAATTCAAAGTTTTTATTAAAATAGATAATAATATATATCAATATTTATATATTTTGAAAATTTACAAGGGTTTAGGGTTTAGTAATTATGGTTTATGGTTAGGGTTTTATTCCTTTAGAGTTTATGATTTAAAGATTAGGGTTTAAGTCTTTTGGGGTTTATGATTTAGGGATTACGAGCCCTTGGGTTTAAGTCCTTTGAGGTTTAGGGTTTAGGGATTAGGGTTTAGGGTTTAAGATTTAAGCTCTTGGGTTTAGGGGTTTAATATTTAAGATCTTGGGTTTAGGGATTAGGGTTGAGGGTTTAGGGGTTAGAGTTTAGTTTTTTATATTAGGGTTTAGGGGTTTAGGGTTTAGATTTTTTTTTTTTTTAAGATTTACAAATTCGGTTTAAGGACTAGAATTTAGTTTTTTTTTTGTTTTTTTTTTAGTTTTTCAAATTATGGTTTAGGGTTTAGAAATTAAGATTTAGGTTTTAGTTTTTTATAAATTCGTTTATTTTTAATTTTTTTATTTAAAATAAACTATATTTTCTTTTATTTTCGTTTTTGTTTTTCTTTTTATTTTTAATTTTTTTAATTTTAATTATTTTAATACTAGATTATGTGTAATGATTTGATTGGTTAAAAAGGAGGGGGTGAACAAAAGGGGTGAATCCAAGAATTGTTCCTTACAAAATACTCTAAACTAAATTACTTATATTGGCAGGATATTGTGGAGAAAATACGTGTTATACTTCTTACGAAAGTCTTGGGAAGGATATAATATTGGGGGAATTGCTTAAAATGCCCCCAAAATTGATTTTAAATAAAAGTGTATCCTCGAAATTGAATCAAATGCAAAACTGCCATTTCGGCCTTATGAAATCACCGTGTTGTCCTTACGACCAATCAAAAAAACGTCAAACGCAATTACCATTATAACCTTCGACTATTTCAGACTTCTATGGATGTCTGAGACGTCAGACTCTAATAGAAGTCTGACACAGAATTAATTAGTAAATTTAAATTTTAAAATTATAAAAAAATATTTTGTCAAAACTTTTATATACATAAATTATATATAAACAATTTAGTAGTATATAAATTAAAATTTGATAAAATTGAGTCATATTAAACAATGTTAGTAGGCCTTAGAACATACTTTGTAATGGAACATAATGAAACATTTACATATAACTTACATATAACCTTAGGGTTATATAGATTCATGGTTTAGGAAATTCACATTTAAAAAAATTATATTTACACATGTATGTTATAATAGTGATATAATTAACGAATTTGATGAGTCCTAGGTGTTTTGTTTAAATATTTTTCAATGTTAAGTGATAAATACTAGATTTAGGGTTTATCAGACTTCTATAGAAGTCTGAATTTTGGGGTTTCGTAAATACTTTGAACCAAATATACCTTAAATATTTAAAATTGACTAAAGTTTATGTAATTTTAATTTACATATGTCCAAAAGTCTCATGTTAAATTTATGTATCCGAAATTTTTCTTAAAATATTTTTTAATAATTTTATAATTTAAATTTCTAACTTAATGTATACATAAATTATATAATTTTCTAAAATTATTAAAAAATATTTTGAGGAAAATTTCGGATACATAAATTAAACATGGGATTTTTGGACATATGTAAATTAAAATTACATAAACTTTAGTCAATTTAACAATTTAAGATATATTTGGTTAAAAACACCATGTAACTTGATCTATGCTTGACATATGGAGTTGGATATCATATTTTCATCTGTAGGGTTAGACTGAGGGTTTGTGAATTTTCATCCATATTGTTACATTTGCATATACTGGTTAGGTTGTGACTATATTAAACGAGTTTGATGTTTTTTTATAAGTTTTCTATATAATATGATGGTATTTAAGTAGTAATTAGTAGATTTAGGGTATATCAGACTTCCATGTTAATCTGATTAACGTACATGATTTTTCAGACTACCGAAGAAGTGTGACTAAACTCGACCAAATACTAAACCTTACTTGGGAATTTACCCCATATATAAATGGAAGTTACCGACATTAGTTCGTAAAACAGGTAACTAATGTCGACATTAGTTCGTAAAACAGGTAACTAATGTCGATATTAGTTACCGACATTAGTTCGTAATACTAAACAAGCATTAAGAACAGGTTCTATCGGTTCACAATTTTCCTAGACCAAATCTCTTTGTACCTAGTAAAATTTCTCACTCTAAGTTTAGGTCAGATTATTGCTCACACTCTCGTGCTATTGCTAATTATCTCAGATTTATCACTCACACTCTCGTGATGTTGTTAATAAAGCGCAACGTACGTGATGAACGATAAGATAGTGAATCCTAATCAACCAGCTATCAAACAAGCATAAAACATTTGTGAGAATCCCTAAATCTAACTAGGTTACTACTCAGACATGGAAGCAATTAAACAACACATCATGAATAGAAAACTAGAAACTGAATAGATAAAGCAAAAGGGGTTCGAAATCCTTCTCTCGAAGTTACAAGTAGAAGGAATCAACCCCAACTCAATATCTCTCAATCTCTCAAGCAAGAACAAGTCAAGAACAAGATAAAAGAATAATAAGTCTGAAACCCTAATAAAACTCTCTAAACACGATTTGGGGTCAGATTAGAATATAGGGAAACTTTGGTTTTGTGCAATTCTTCAAAAATTGTCTAAACTCGGCGCATAACTTCTCTCGGGCTCAGTGTCGACCGACATCAAAGGTAATGTCGGTCGACACTCCATCGTGGTCGAGACACCATCTTCAGCACGTTGCACAAATCACCAGAAACGTCCCAAAATCCCTCTCTTTGCTCCAAACGCAAGCTTTCCTGTAAAAGACTCAATAGACTCTAAAAACCAGGTTAAAGACTCAATATATACAACTATATCATGGTTGAAAATCTATAAAAACCATGATATATCAACTCTCCCACACTTAGCTCTTGCTTGCCCTCAAGCAAGTAAAGAACCAAAGCATATGAAAAGAGGTTTGAAAACTCAGAAACTCATTTCGTCCTAGGAACTTTTGCATTCACATTCACTTAGTAAACCACTGAAAACTTTCCTACAGAACTCAAGACCACAATATACTTCCCCCACACTTAGCAATTGTCCCAATTAAACTCCACAATCAAGTTAGGACATTCAAGTTCACCACACTAGCCTCTGTATACAATTAGGTGCAGTCTCACAGAGGGAGTATCGAATCAGAGGACACATGGACTCAACCTATTCAGTGTCTGACCACCAAACTGTCGGTTTCTGGTTTCTTTCTTTTCCCTTTTCTCCCTTAGCACTGATTTTTCCCCATTGGGCATCATTTTTTTTTTTTTTTATCAGTGTTCTTCCCTTTTTAATGGGGTTTAACTTTGGATCTTTCCATGGATACACAGGAGGTAATAGGGGTCTCTACCACTCCCATGACCACTTCGAAGCTATTAGCTTATCCTCGGTTTTTATCTCCTTTTTCTTTTCTTTTTTTACTTTAAAGGGAGGGGAAAATCAGAAACCATACTTTAGAACAGTATCATAGGCTGTGCCAAACACATCAAAGGAATCCGACCCAAAGATTACCAAGCCCCTAAGCGAGAATTAAAGTCAATATTAAGTGTGAGGCTAGTGATGGATCCTCTGAATACCTGGTTAGATATGGGTGTACTTGGTAAGTTGATCCGGTTGGGGTTTTCTAATAGCCATAGAGATCCTGCATGTCTGTCCAATGGTCACTTAGTTCCTGTTCAAGGGAAAAAATTCCTCGAAAAATCATAGTTTCATACTGATTTTGACTCAATAAAACAATTTTGAAAACTAGTGAAAACATGGGACTGACTCTAAGAAAATAGAACACAATGTCGGTAGCTACCTCCCCCACACTTAAACTGCACTGTCCCCAGTGCAATTGAAGCATGGGATCGGTATAAAGCAAATTGGAACAAGAGAGATTTTAAGTTAAAAATCTGAACATGTTCACGGTCGGTGTCGACCGACACTAAGGTTAGTGTCGGCCGACACTGAACTCTGTAGTTCTGTGTTACTCTCGGGTCTGACATATAAAAACAAGAAAATTCAAAAGACACAAGAAATAAAACCAAAAAGGAAGAAGAATTAACCTACAGTGGGTTGCCTCCCACTCAGCGCTCTTTTAATGTCAATAGCTTGACTGTAATGCAATTAGACAGTAGGTGGATTATCCAGATAGACAATGTCGCCATCTGGTATTTCAGCTTTCGCCCAATAATGCTTCACCCTTTGCCCATTGACTGTGAACTCGTCTCCCTTGGAATTCATCAAGACCACAACTCTGTGGGGTCTAGCTTCTTTGACAGTGAACGGACCTGACCAACGAGAACGCAGCTTTCCAGGAAACAATGTTAGTCAAAATTGTAGAGAAGTACCTGATCATTCGGTTCGAATTTGCGTGATATGATCTTCTTGTCATGATAGGCTTTTGTACGCTCCTTGTATAGCTTCGAATTTTCATCCAACTCATTAAGTTGTACCAGGCGCCTCTCGACTACAAGCTTGAGATCATAGTTCATCTGTTTAACAGCCCATCTAGCCTTGTGTTCGAGCTCAACCGGGAGGTGACAAGCCTTTCCATAAAGAAGATGGAAAGGTGTAGTTCCCAGTGGCGTCTTAAATGCAGTCCTGTAAGCCCACAACGCATCATCCAACTTGGTAGACCAATCCTTCCTGGTTTTACCAACTGTCTTCTCTAGTATCTCCTTGATCTGTCTGTTAGAGACCTCAACATGTACACTGGTCTGAGGGTGATAGGAGTAGCCACACGATGATTAACACCATGTTTCTTAAGCAACTTCTCGAAAACTTTGTTGATAAAGTGAGTCCCACCATCACTTATCACAATCCTAGGCACTCCAAATCTGGGGAACATGATAGTCTTAGACAGCTTAAGAACTACCAAAGAATCATTGGTTGGACTTGCAATAGCTTCAACCCATTTTGATACGTAGTCCACAGCAACCAATATATACCTGTTCCCATACGAGGATGGAAACGGACCCATGAAATCGATGCCCTAGCAATCAAAGACTTCAACCTCGAGGATGAAGTTCTGTGGCATCTCGTGTCTCTTACTTATCTTTCCCCTCCTCTGACACACATCGCACTGAGAGACAAATAACTGAGCATCCTTGAACATTGAAGGCCACTAGAAGCCTGCTTGGAGAACCTTAGACACTGTTTTGAATGTAGCAAAATGTCCAGCATACTCAGAACCATGGCAGTGGTACAACACATTCTCTACTTCAGATTCCGCAATGCAACGTCTGTAGATACCGTCAGAGCAGTGCTTGTACAAGTAAGGTTCATCCTAGAAGTAGCGCCTGACTTCCCGAAGGAACTTCTTCTTAGCATAACCTTTAAACACTCCAGGCTCGTCCTCTGCAGCAAGGTAGTTGGCTATATCAGCGTACCAAGGTCTAGTAGGTAGAGTACCGTGGGTCATTGAAGCTATGAACATGTCAGCTTCATCATCCATGGTTTCTATCTCTGTCCGCAGCGGATGTCGATCGACACCAGAGTTGATGTCGACCGACATCGTCCCTAATCGACCAAGCAACGTCGATCGTGATGGATTATCGTCCGCTTTTTCGAGTCGAGTGTCGACCGACATGGAATGAGTGTCGACCGACACTGTCTCTGCAACCCGTGTAGAAAGTAATGAACTCGCAGAAACATCCTGAAAACCTGTATCAATCCTGTAGATATTCTCTTCTGGCAGAGAATCATCTATTGGAACATCCTCATCAATCCTAATCCGAGACAAGTGATCAGCAACACCAATTTCTACCCCTTTCTTGTCTCTCACCTCTATGTCAAACTCTTGGAGCAATAGAATCCATCTCAACAGCCTTGGCTTATCATCTTTCTTCTGCATCAGATACTTAAGCGCAGAGTGATCCGTATGTACAACCACCTTGGAACCAATTAGGTAGGAACGAAACTTCTCAAATGCAAACACAACTGCCAACAGTTCCTTCTCAGTGGTTGCATAGTTCCTTTGAGCTTCATCAAGGGTTCTACTCGCATAGTAGATTGCATGGAGCTTCTTGTCCTTCTTCTGCCCAAGCACCGCCCCTACTTCATAATCACTAGCATCGCACATTACCTCAAAAGGAAGACTCCAATCTGGAGGTTGCACAATTGGAGCAGAGATCAAAGCTTGCTTTAGCTCCTTAAATGCGGTGTGGCACTCATCCGTGAACTCAAATTTCACATTTTTGCAGAGAAGTGCAGTGAGTGGCCTAGCTATCTTGCTGAAGTCTTTAATGAATCTCCTGTAAAAACCAGCATGTCCAAGGAAACTTCTTATTCCTTTAACTGAATCAGGCGCCTGTAGCCCTGTCATTACCTCAATCTTAGCTCTGTCCACCTCAATACCTGCCTCTGAAACTCAATGCCCAAGTACAATGCCATTCTTGACCATAAAGTGACATTTTTCCCAGTTTAAAACTAGGTGCTTTTCCTCGCAGCGAGCTAGCACCTTGCATAGATTATCTAGACATGCATGGTAAGATGATCCGTAGACAAATAAATCATCCATGAAGACCTCCATAAAATCCTCGATCATGTCCGTGAAGATGGACATCATGCACCTCTGAAAGGTCGCAGGAGCATTACATAGTCCGAATGGCATTCTGCGGTATGCAAAGGTAC
This sequence comes from Orychophragmus violaceus, assembly GCA_030180135.1. Classification (NCBI taxonomy): domain Eukaryota; kingdom Viridiplantae; phylum Streptophyta; class Magnoliopsida; order Brassicales; family Brassicaceae; genus Orychophragmus; species Orychophragmus violaceus. Next base: position 73,200,637 of record CM058240.1, read on the forward strand.
CACAAGGACATGTAAATGTGGTCTTCTCCTGGTCCTATGGGTGGATAGGGATCTGAAAGAAACCAGAGTAGCCATCCAAGAAGCAGTAGTATGGATGACTTGCCAACCTTTCCAACATCTGATAAATGAAAGGGAGTGGAAAGTGGTCTTTCCTGGTGGCTGCATTCAGCTTTATGTAGTCTATGCACATCCTATGACCAGTGTTTGTCCTTGTAGGGATCAGCTCATTCTTCTCATTTTTAACCACAGTGACTCCTCCCTTCTTAGGAACCACATGAACTGGGCTGACCCAGTTACTGTCGGAGATAGGAAAGATGACTCCAGCCTACAGCAGCTTCATGATCTCTTTCTTTACAACTTCTTGAAGGTTGGGGTTTAAACGCCTCTGACTCTCGATTGACGACATGGTCTCATCCTCAAGGTGTATCCTATGCATACACAAGACTGGAGAGATTCCTGAAATATCATCGAGAGAATAGCCAAGAGCCTTGCGATGCTTGCGCAGCTTGCTCAGCAGTAAGGTGAGTTCTGCGTTATTCAAATCAGCATTGACAATAACAGGATAAGTGGAGTTCTTACCTAGGAACGCATATTTGAGGCCAGCAAGTAGTTGCTTCATCTCAACCTTCAGAGCTCTCTCCTCGCTCCAGTCTGTTGCGACGGGTGTCGACCGATTTCCTTGTGGTGTCGGTCGACAATGTATGTCATCAGCTGCCTCCAATTTCATCAACTGTTCGGTAGCGTCCATTAGCCTCGAATACCCAGTAGCGGCATCATATTCCGGCTCCAAACCACTCTCAGAACTCATCAGGGCCCTCTCCAAAGGATCAACACGATGCATTTGATTGAAGAATTATGTAGCCAGGTTCTCGATTGTATCAACTTAGAAAGTCTACCCATCAATGGTAGGGTGTCTCATCAGCTTATACATATCAAAATTCATCACCAGATCACCCACATTGAGACCAATCTTTCCTCTCTTAACATCAATGATGGCATCAGCTGTAGCCAAGAACGGCCTGCTTAGGATAAGGGGATCCTTAGGCTCATCATTGTACTGCAAGACTACAAAGTCAGTCGGGATAACACATTCACCAATTCTTACTGGTACATCTTCCAAGAGACTCTCAGGAATCCTTATGGAGCGATCTGCTAGAATCAAGGATATCCTAGTAGGTGTGAAATTTGTCATTCCCATCTGCTTAGCAACTTAATATGGCATCAGATTAACGCTGGATCCTAAATCACACAATGATCTCTCAAACCTGTCCCTGAAGATGGTCCAGTCTAAAACAAAGCTCCCTGGATCCTTTTGCTTTTCTGGAATTCTGTTTAGGATAACAGCACTACATACCTCAGTGATTATCAACGCACACTCGTCATCTCCCATATCAAAAGTCAACATCTGCTTCAAACACCTTTTCATCACTGGGTTATTATTGATAGCGTCCATCAATGGCATTGGAAGTGTTAATTTGCTCAGCATAGCCATGTACTTAGCCTTGAACCGTTCAAATTTGGAACGCTTAGGGTTCCTAGGGAAAGGTACCTTGGGTTTGTACACTTTCCCTGCAGCTACAGGGGCTTTTGTCTGAGTTTCTGCTTCTATACGCGTCTGGTGTCGACCGACATCATCTTGGTGTCGATCGACATTGGTTGATTTCGTTCTGGCGTCGACCTCAACATCGACCTCGGTCGATTTCCGTTCGTCATGAGAACTCGAAGAAGTTGGTGTCGCCCGATTAGCATGTTGGGATTATGTCCTGAAATCATATTGTACTAACTCTGATAGATAGTTGTATTGTCAAGATCGGACAATCCATGTAATACTAGGTGGTCATAATGTTTTGCTAGAAGCCGCTTATGACCTATGAGTTGTAACTCATTGCTAATATTATGTGGACCTACAGGGTCACACACCTAAGCAAGCTGGATACACTTTGTATGGGATTGATCATTGGTATATGGTCTGGTCAATGTGTATTGGATACACATTGAATTCGAGTTTTAAGAGGTGTGTCGATCGACACCATTGGGTGTGTCGATCGACACAAGGCTGGTTCCGAATCTGATGTTTCGGTTTATGACTTAAACGTTTTGGGTTTTGATCCAATGAACGGTTTTGTCATTCCAGGTCTATATATAAGCTTATATGCACGACCTGGAAGAGTAGCCGTCGCACTGGTTTTGCAGAAACAAAACCTAGCCACCTAGAAACTCAAGGATTCCTAGGAGATCCGATTCCCGGCACTAGCATCCCGGCGGATTCCAGCTTGTGTGAGTGTGGACTGCAGTAGAGGTGCAGCATCTGAGGCGCTCTCGATCTCACTTACCTGTTCATTATTCCGCTGCAAATCTCCAGGTAAACACGAGATCATTCCTAATGATTCAATTAAATAAACTCGAGATCCTAGGCTTAGAACTTGTGGAATTCTGAATCTGTTAGAATTGGCCTGAGTTCCATCAGTGGTATCAGAGACATAGGGTTTAATCATTGAATCTTAAGCATGGTATTTGAATAAGTTGATGCTTGTTGATTTTCGTTTTGATAAATATAATCTCGGATTTTGTTTGTATCGAAAACGATGAACCTGTGTTTTCGCACAGTGTCGATCGACACAAGTTTGTGTCGGTCGACACACCGCGAAAATGATTTTTAAATTTTAGGGTTTTCGCAACTTGTGTCGGTCGACACACCGCGAAACCAATTATTAAATTTTAGGGTTTTCGCACAGTGTCGATCGACACAAGCTTGTGTCGGTCGATGCACCGAGAATTCGCTTATTAAAATTTGGGTATCGATCTTAGAGATCGCACTGTGTCGATCGACACACTGGGTGCATCGATCGACACAGGCTGTGCGAGAGGATAGATCGGTTCAATTGGATTGAACCGGTTATCTCGCATGGTTAAAATTTACTGATACCCTGCTGTGTCGATTGAC